>OY728130.1:1218641812-1219841812 GCA_963277665.1 Viscum album
ATAGTTGTGTATACTATTGTGCACCCAGATCCCATGTGTGGATACTTATTTATTTTAATAAATTTCATGGTGATAGGTGATTACCTAGTTGAGAGTACTAAGTCTTAGATATAGATTTAACCTCTTGTTTTAAATCCGTTATGTTATTTCAAGTTTTGGTTTCTCTAGTTATTTTTATTTAAATAACAAAAATTACTTCACTTTGATAGTTAATATTAGATAGTGTTTATATTAGAATTTGTTTTTGTATATTGATTTAAAAATGTTAATGTGATAATCCATATTATTTTAACTGATAACAAATCACTCTTTGATAAGTCTTTCAAAAGATCAAAACATTTATAAATATGATAATTTGGTAAACTAGGCTATTTTATTTTTCAAATTGGGGAACATTTAAATAAGTGTTTTAGTTATATTTTTTATTGTAACTTAATTAACCCACCCTCTTGAGTGTACTACTCTAACAAACATTTGGTATTAGAGGGTTTATTACTATTTGAGTTTCAAAATTTTCAAACATTTTCAACTGTTATTTTAGTTATGTTTTAGAGATCCCAAAATTTCTGTCAATTCCAAACTTATAGTTCTTTAAATATTTTTTATTTTTTAACATGGATAATAGGAGTTATGGTGTTGCTACAAACAAACCTCCCTATTTTAATGGATCAAATTATTCTTAGTGGAAACTCAAGATGAAAATTCATTTAAAAATAATGGGCATTGAAATCTGGTCTACTATAGTTGATGAATATAAAATTACTTCTACTGATAGAAACACTTGGTATGACCTAAATAAGTCATCATAAAATAATAATTTCAAAAATATAAATGATTTATACTTTTCTTTAGGAGATGAATAATTCAATAGGATTTATAAATGTAAAACATCCTTGGAAATTTTGGATACTTTAGCTGTTTCACATGAAAGCACCACTAATGTTAAGGAAATGAGGCATAACATGTGTGCCATCACATATGATAATTTCAAAATGAATCTTGATGAGACTATTTATGAAATTTATATTAGGTTCAATTATATTGTGAATATAATTATCTCATTAGGAAAGACAATAACTGTAAAGTAACAGATCATGCGAATTTTGATATGTACTCGAGAAAGATGGATAGGGACATCCAAATCCATTTAATAATCTTGTGATATTGATTCACTACCTGTAAAGGAGCTTATAGGTAAGCTGATGATATTTGAGGAAGAACTAAAGGTCAACATAGAAGAATATGATGAACCTAAAACAAAGTTAATGGATTTCAAAACCACTGCATCCAAACAAAAGAAGAAAATTCAAGTTCTTGTTGAACGTTCCAGTACAGAAGATGCATCAAGTGATTGTGATGATGAAATGGCTCAACTATCCAGAAAATTTAAGAAATTATATAGAAATAAAAAGTTTTTTAGAAAGCATAGCTATAAATAAAAGTATGACAATAAAGGTAACTAAAAAAAGTATTATAAAATGAATGATAATACCAATTATATTTTCTACTATGAATGAAAAAGAAGAGGAATTGTGAAGGCTTAATTTCCCAAACTAAATTACAAGAAGAAATATGAGGATAAAAATAGAAAGTATAAGAAGAAAATGAATGCTACCTAAAGTACTTTTGAGGATAACTATTGTGAATAAGAATCATCTTACGATGAAAAGTATGACAAAGACAAAATTTTATTTATGAAAAACACATCTGAGGTAACCCAATAATATCTTATATATAATTATTGTTATTCTGTATATTAATGTGAATCTGACTCTAAAAATATGACTAATGAATAAAATTTTGAATATTGAAAAATGCTTGAGGATACTTGAAATGAGTTGAAATATAAATACAAAACTATAAAAAAATATCATGCACTGTTTTATACTATTAAATAGAAAATCACTATAGAAAAGTAAATGAATGATAAACATGTTAATGAGAATATAAAACTTAAACTTTTAAGAATTAATTAAAAAAGGATCTTGAGAAGTTTAAAATGATAAAGATACCCTAGTTCAAATTCTTTTCAAACAGGTTTCTCCTAAATATAATTCTGGTATTTGTTATCAACTTGGGAAAATAAATTTTGTTAAAAATAACATTGTATCTAAATCTGAAAAATCTTGTTTTATGCCCAGTTTTGGAAAATTTTATGTAAGTTCCAGCAGTGTAACATTTTTAACTGCTACTAGTTCTTCAGGACCTAATTGAGTTTATTTTTCTATGACTTTACAAACTACCTATATTAAACCCATGAATAAAATGCGGGTTATTAAATATTTAATTACTTATATTACCGGACCCAAGAAAATATGGGCACCAAATTATATTATTTTTTTAACATTTTTTATAGGAAATTTGTTTGAAGAGTTTATGTAAGATATTATCTTACTTGGACAGTGGGTGTTCAATACACATGATAGGGGACTACATTTGTTTCAAGAACCTTATCAAGATTGATGTTTGACATGTCACCTTGGGTGATAATGAAAAAGGGAAAATTATTGGCCTTGGCTAAATCAGTAACACTAACTTTATTTTAATTTCTAAAGTTCTTTATGTTTATGGTCTTAAGTATAATCTACTTAGCATTTCATAGTTGTGTGATGATGGATATCATGTTAAATTTAAAAATTATTATTGTAATGTTTTCAATTCTAAAAATTATTTAGTATTAACTTATTTTATAAATGAAAATGTATATACTATAACTCTGAAATCTATAGTTTCTTAGAATGTTTCTTTCTTAAGTGACTTTCATAAAGGATATTGGCTCTGGACTAGAAGAATATGCCATTGTAACATTCACTCTCTTAGAAAACTGACTAGAAAAGGATTTTTCAATAATCTACCTAAGGTTGAGTTTCCAAATGTTAAATTCTGTAATCCTTGTCAAAAAGGTAAACAACACAAAATATATTTCAAACCAAAGAAATTAATTTCTAATTCTCAACCTCTTGAGTTGGTTCCCATGGATTTGTTTGTACCTTTTATAGTTTCAAGTTTAAATGGAAAGCACTATGTATATGTTATAGTAGATTAATTTTATAGGTATAATTGGACTTTATTTTTAGCCCACCAAAGTGAGGATTTATCTTATTTCATCAATTATTATAGATATGTAGAAAGATAAAGTGTAATTAGGATCAAAACCATAAGAAGTGATCATGGTTGTGAGTTTAAAAATAAAAAATTAGAATTTTTTTCTCACAAAATTGCTATAGTCATAACTTATTTGATCCTAGGAAAACCTAAAAAAATGGAGTTATAGAAAGAAGAAATCGAACCTTATAAGAAATATCTTGAACTATGCTCAATGAATATGATCTACCTATTTATTTTTGGGCAGAATTTGTAAAGACAACTTGCTACATAATTGATAGAGTTTTATTCAGACCTATAATAAATAAAACCCCCTATGTGATTTGGAGCAATAGGAAACCCAATGTTAATTACTTCAAAGTTTTGGTTGAAAATTATTTATTATCAATATGAAATACAATCTTGAAAAAATTTTCATCTAAGGGTGATGAAGGGTTTTTCCTAGGTTATTCAATATCTAGTAAATCCTATAGAGCCTTTAATAAGAGAACCAAGTGCGTGGAAGAGTTTATTCATGTCAAGTTTGATGAAATACATCAACATGAGTCCAAAAAATCCATATAATATCTTGAGGAAAATCTATCAAATCTATAATTAAATACTAAAGCTTTTAATTTTACTGTTAATGAAGTAGAAAAATACGGTTCAAGAAACTTTCTAGATTTTGAAAATGAACATGAACATATAGATGACCCTTAAGTAATTAAACCTTCTTTTTCTAGATATGTTAGAATTATTAAAACCATTCTTTAAATTTTATAGTTAGAGAATTAGACAAAGGAACACAGACTAGAGATTATCTAAGAAACTAGGTTGAACATCAAGTCTTTTTGTCATAGATTGAACCTAAAAACATCAATGATGCAATCAATGATGAGGTCTGGATGATGGATATGAAAGAATAATTAAACCAATTTTAAATAACAAGTAATGGAAACTTATTGATAGACCCAAAGACACCTTGACAATAGGCACTAAGTGTTCATTTAGAAACAAAGTCGATGAAGCTGGTACAATAGTAAGAAAAAAGTCAAGGATAGTTACAAATGGTTATTGTAAAGAAGAAAGAAATAAACTATGAAGAAACCTTTCCACCTATTTCCCAACATGAATCCATTATAATACTACTAGATCATGCAAACAATATTAATTTCAAACTATATTAAATGGATGTCAAAAGTGATTTTCTGAATTGTTATGTATTTGAGGATGTTTTTGTTCTAGAACCCCATGGTTTTAAAAATCCTCATTTTTCAAGTCATGTTTTTAAATTAACAAAATCTTTATGTGGTTTAAAACAAGCTCTAAGAGCATGGCATGATAGTCTTAACACACTTCTTATTTCTAAAGGTTTTACTAAAGGTATAAATGATACTAATATTTTTATAAAAATAATTTCTAATTATGTTTTAGTTTATCAAATATATGTTGATGATATTTTTTTGTATATTAAAAAAATTATTTATGTGTTGATTTTTCAAGAATTATGCTAAATGAGTTTGAAATGAGTTTAATGGGTGAACTAAAATTCTTTCTTGGATTTCAAAATTTTCAAATTACAGAAGGTATTAATTTAAATATAAGTAAATATACTGAGGATATTTTAAAATGTTTTAATTTGGATAACACTAAAAGTAGTGATACTCTTATAGTACCACCTGTAAATTGGATCTTCATGAAGATGGAAAATAAGGGGATCAAACAAATTATAGAGGTATAATTGGAAGTCTTCTATACTTGAAAACTAGCCAACCTGATATTATGTTTAGTGTTTGTATGTGTGCTTGTTTTCAAGAAAATCATAAAGAGTCTCATTTACTTTCTCTTATTTTTTTTTCAAATACCTTCAGTATACTAATATATTAAGACTATTCTACCCTATAGTAATACCATTCTAATTATTTATTCTAAGCTTAATTTTGGTGGTTGCAAGTTATATTGAAAAGAAACTTTGGAATATGTGACTTTTTTGGAAAGTCTCCATTTTCATGGTGTAGTTAAAAGCCAAATTCTATTGTATTATCTCCTATCGAAGCTAAATACATAGCTAATGGTAGTTTTTTTGATCCAATTTTGTGGGTGAAACACACATTACTAGACTATGGATATCAATTTAGACATATCCCTATAAAATGTGATGAAAAAAGTTCTATTAACATATCTAAGAATCCAATTTCTCATTCAAGGGAAAAACATATTGATGCAAGGCATCACTTTTTGAGAGATCATTATCAGAAGGGTGATATAAATTTAGAATTCATTGGCACTAAACATAAGATTTATGATATTATTACTAAGCCATTAAATTATAAAATAAGGATTTATATCATAAAAGAGTTAGGGATGATCAATTTTGAGTGACAAACCATTGATGAATCACCGTTGTTGACTCACTATTGATGCCTCACAATTGATGACTCACCGTTGATGTCTCACTATTCATGACTCACCATTGATGACTCACAATTCATGGCTCACTATTGATGACTCACCATTGTGTATCACCATTATGTCTCACCGTTGATGACTCACCATTGATGACTCAGTGATAAGACTCACCATTGTGTCACATCATTTTGTACTTTGTTATTTTTTTGTCTAGAAGTTCAAATGATAAAATTTTATTTGTTTCATTTTATTTTAATCTTAATTTCTTGATTTATGATTTCTAAATACCTAAATGGTAAAATTTAAATTGATCCAACTCACTTTCTCACTCTCACACTCTTCCTCTCACATTATTCTCTCCCAAACTATTGCCCTTCTCATTTGAACTGAAACGTTTAAATCTCACCAATGGCTAGATTTAAGCATTTATTTGAGAAGTATGTGGATGATTCACATCCTTAGAAGAAGAATAATGGTGAATATAGTAAACCTAAAACAAAATCTGTCCATCCCGAACTCATAATCCAAATCATCACTCCCAAAAACGACATTAATCTTGAATGGTTATTGGTAAGTAAGTCTCTCTTGTTGAATACGTTGCATGAATAAGGGTGGTTGGAGTGGTTCTCCAACCTCATGAGACCTTTTTATCCTAATATTTTTCATGAGTTTTATTTGAATGAAAAATTTATTCTCAAAGTCATATAATAGTTTAGGATTAAGTCTCAGATAAATGGTCAAAGAGTTTCCTTTTCTTCAAAGTAGTGGGCCAAATGCATGAAAGTAACTCATGATGTTATTTTCAATGATTATCAAGGAAGTGATCCTCCTCATAGTGGTATTTTTAGTTTTGATAAAATAATGATATAAATTGCTATAAATTGAGTTTTTTGAATATCAATAACTATAGAGTTCAAAAGTGAATGCAGGTTTTTGTTCAAATTTTTTCAGCACCTGTTGTGTCCCAAAAAAAAGGATATTTTGCCTCTCTCAAATACCAAGATGTAAAAGTTTTATATCTGATGAAGGAAATACATAATATTAACTTTTGTAGGTATCTAATGGTGAATTTTAATGAAATTATGAAACCCAAATCTAAGTATAATTACTTGTTTTATCCAAATTTTATTCTAGTATTGTTGAAAGTCAAAGGTTTGGTGAATGAGTATGAACAATAAGTAACTGAATGTGATGGTTTTAACATTAAAAATTTAATTTGTAAGAGGATGAAGATAAATTGGAATCCATTTAAGAATTAGTGGGTTGAATATAATGATAATATTTAGGAGTTATTGAATCCTATTGATCTCCCCTCAAGGCTAAAAGACATGGCTGATCCTGGGTGAGGACCAGCTGAAGTTGGGGAATATTCAGATGAAGAATTATAAGCTGAAGAAAATAAAAAGGATATGAATATACTATTGATGATAGAGGTGACCCAGATATTGAAGGAAGTCTATAAAAGAAGAAATATAGACCTACTATCCCTCCAAAGCCTCTCCCTACAAAAGAACCTATCCTTCTAGAAGATGACGATGACGAGACTAAAGAATAAAAAAATATTGAATATATCAGTAAAAGTGGTAGTGAAGAAGAAGAAGTGTATCATGGTGAAAATAAAGAAATTAATAATGAGGAAGAAGAAGAGGATGATGGTGATGAAGAGGAATAAGATAAAGAAGAAGGATAAGAATCTAGTGAATAAAATACAGATGATGTAAATGATGAGGTAGAAGAAAGAAGTAGTGAATCCAGTAGTGGATCAAAGCATCTTGATGATGATCAAGGTCCTATTTCTTAACCTAATAATATTACCCTATATCCCGTTGAGCATGTAAATCCTACAAATAATACTTTAATAGAACAATAATTAGTTTTGGAATCCCATAAAGCTCCTAAGTCAGTTGTGGTTGAGGAAAGAGCTCTAGATGTTTATATGCATGAGGAATTTCATGTTGAAGGAGAAGTTCTAGTTTCTATAGTGAATGAACTTATTTATGTCATAAATAAAGAACCTATTGAAGATAAAGTATCTATTGAGGTGAAGCAACAAATAAAAATGTTAAGAGTTGATACCCTCATTACTTATGATGTGACAACCAAGGAATGAGAAAAATATCCTTGGTATGTCACTCTGGGATTAGAATATCCTAATATAGACGATGATGCATCCTATCCTAAGGTATATATGGTTGAATTATTAGGTCATTCTCAAAGAGTTCTAGTTAGAACAACTCTAGAAATAGAACCTAGTCCAGTAATAGCACTTTCTTCTATTTATTCTCCTCTTGTTGCACTAGTACCTATAGACTATGTGACTCATAATTATTTCAAAATTTTTAAGGAAGAGTTATTTTTAGTAGTTAGATCTTTCCTACCACATAAACTATGTCCTGTTGCAAGTCTCAATGAAATTGATTCAGTTATTCTTTCATAAAATGTTGTTTTTAAGATTCAACCTCAGTTAGTTTTGTAACTTTATGAAATGAGATTGGAAAATTAGTGGTTAAGTGATTAGTTAGATGTAATCCTTCCAATTGTTAAAGGGATGTTAACTGAGTATGAATAATCCCTATAAAATGTTTCAAACAATCTTGAGGATACATCTTCTAAGGAAGATACTGCTACTCCTAATCCAAATCTTGATCTAGCTATTTTAATATCAGTTGTCAAAGATGTTGTTAACAATGAATCAAACTATGCTACTCTTTTTGTTTAAACATATAATGTTGATTTGATCGAAGTTGTGTTAAGAGAGGAACTACAAACCATGATGGATAACACAAACCAGGAGAGCCTAATAAAAATTTGACAGAACTATGAGCATATATATGACATGGTTAGGTTTTATATGAAGGGGAAAATAATACTGAGGAATGAATAAAAAAAGTAAGTAGATTAATACTTTAAATGTATTAAAATTAAACACCAGTTGGATAGTCATTTCAAGTACTTGGTTAAAAATATAAAGATACCTCATGTTACTCAAGCCTTCCGGGAACAAGTGAAACAACTCAAGGAGCTAACTCATACTCTGAAGAAGTTTATGGAGATTAAGGATGATTTTATAAAGGCTATGGATAAAGGTGGGAATATAATCATGGACTTTATCAACCTTTTGAAGCCTTACCTACATCATTAGATTACTACTATTGTATCACTAGAGGAATTCAATATTCGACTAGTGAATAATAATTCGCCTTCATGCTCAATCTACCTGTTAGTTGATCCCCAATTTAGAGCTGATATGATAAGAAATCCTTTTTCTCCTCTACCTAAAACCCATAAATCATTTCTCATGTCTATAATATAGGCTCTTAGTCATCCAAGACCTGTGATTTATAGAGAACTTAACACTCCTACCTATTATACTCAATGTCCTACACCTATTGTACCCTATGGAGTTCCAATTCATTAGTTATATACCTCTAATCCTTTTTTACCAAATGTTCCTCCATCTACTAATTTTTGACAAGGTCAAAAAACCCATGGATCCTTAGATAAAAAATTATTGGATTGATCTTTTATAGGCATTTAATTTTGTCTTTTTCTTATCTACTACACTCTTTCTCTATCATGAAATACATTATCTCTTTTTATTCATTTTATGTTATTTATTTATTTTTGTTCTCGTTTTGATAGTCCCAAAAGGGGGAGAAAATGAGATGAAATTTAACTTAACTGGAGAGTCATTATGGATTTCAGGGAATGAGATGGATTTAATTGGATTTAATTTTATTTTCTTTGAGTATATATCTCCTATGATTTAATTTCACATAATCAGTATTACATGTTAAGAAGAATTTTTCCTTTGATCATTATGAATGTATTTTTGTTGTCATGAATTTTGATAATAAAAAAGGGGGATATTGTTGGCCTCCTATAGTTTTTATGCTCACAAATCATGTTTTATTAAGTCTAATAATCTCTAATTATGTTTATGTATGTTAAATTATGTTTAAATATAATATTAATCTATTATATTAGTGTTTTACAACATAAGATAGGTTAGAAAAATTTGGATAAGTTTAATTCACCATTCAGTATAAGTCGCTATTGAGGATAAGTCACCATTGAGGCTGACTCACCATTAGGGTGGATTCACTATTGGACCTCCCGATGATATCTCTCACTTTTAGCTATATCACTGTAAACATGGATACTGGAATATAGTAAAGGAAAAGACATCGATATGAGTCACCAATGCCTCGCCTGCCTATAGCTAAGTCACCATCGCATTGAGCTATTGACAGACTTTTAGAATTTTTTCTAAGGATGGGTCACCATTAAAGCTGAGTTATTGATGAAATGAGTCACTACGGATCAAGCTACTGACATAATTAATCACTAATATTCAAAATTTTCTCTAAGTATGAGTTAACGATATTTGACCTACCATCAAACAGATCTACCATCAAAATGACCTACTGATAGCTGAGTCACTATCGGGTCAACCTACCGATAGAGTGGCCTACTGAGCCTGACTCACCATTCCTAAGCTACCAATCCTGAGACACCATTATTTCATAATTTTTCATTTAAATTTAAATTTCATTCTAACATTAATATTTGTGAAACATAGTACAATGATTTATTTTAATGACATTGTCTAGATTTTGTAGCCAATAATAACATCAATGCCAGAGTACGAGGTACGAGGTACCAACACATGGTTGAGATCATGCTTCTTGGAATCCCTACAATGTATAAATATATGAACAAATCAAAAGAAAATTACACCAAATAAATATACTGAGCTGCTCGTGTGCCTGAGAAAAAACTTACGAATGAAAAACTATAGATACATGGATAAAAGATGTTGAGAACTCAAATAGAAGAACTTCTTGCAGAGATATACTAAGAAAGAGGAATAGGTCATATCAAAATCATAAACATCACTACATATAGAAAAACAAATCTCTCACGACAATCTTCTTTTCTATCAGTTTCAACAATTCAAATAAATTTTCATTTCAAGACATCTTTCAAGAGTCTCAAGCTACCTCTCCAAACACACATAGACTTCTAAATCTTATCACATTATTTATGCTCAGATTATGTAATATTTTATTTTTTGAGCAGTGTGTGACTATATATATTTTGAATAGACACTGAATACTCTACCAAAAGTTATATACATTGATATCATCACAAAAATGTCTTTTTACACCTTACACTCCCATGGATAATAGTTGAATAGGTCCATGTGTGGCATGGTTGTTTTTACACTCCCATGAAAACTTTGGAAGTGGTATATTGACTTAGAGATATGTGTATATTTTTTATACCCCAATATAGTGTGTGGATCCTTGTTTATTTATATAGAATTCAGGGTGGTAGGTGGTCACCAACTATAGAGGACTAAGTCTTACCTTGAGACTGAACCTCTTTTTTTAAATCCTCTATGCTATTTCTTGTTTTGTTTTCTCTATTTATTTTTATTTAAATCAGAAAACATTACTTCACTTTGATATTTGATATTATATAGTGTGTATATTAATTTTTTTAGTATATTTATTTCAAAATTTAAAGTGATAATCCATGTTGTTTTAACTGAGAACTAATCATTTTTTGAGAAGTCTTTCAAAAGATCAAAACTTTTATAAATATGCTACTTTGGTTAATTGAGTTGTTTTATTTTTCAAATTGGGGAACTTTTAAATAAGTTTTTTAGATATATGTTTTTATAGCAACTAAATTAACCACCCTCTTGAGTGTCCTACTCTGACCAACAACAACCATGATTGGCGGTAAGGAAAATTGAACAATCATCGTTTAGTGAGGTGGTAGTCCACCGTGCACATAAAAAATACGTTCGTTATCCATTATATGGAGGTGTGTGTAAGAGTAGGTTGAATCCAAAGAATAAAAAAATCCTAATATATTGAGTATACTGTTTTTTATAAAAGCATGGAAAAAAGAAAGTGGAGGGGGTGGAGAAAGAAAATAAAACAAAGGACTTGAGAGAAGACATCACCTCTTGATCGGGAAACTCTTTTCGGTTCATGCCAAAAGGATTCCTTGGATTACCTTATACCTAAGGTAAGGCTTCCAGGAGGATGATTGAAATTTTTGGAAGTATTTTGGGTAGGTATTTTCTGAACATAATAGGTTTGAGAGGTGTGGGGAAGTGGGATAGGTGGTGTCTTTTTATAGAGAAGGAAAAAAGACTCACTTGGATTTTTTTAAAAAAAAGTAAGGTGTACACATTATCTTACCTAACACAAGTCATAAAAAACCAAAAACTAAATAATATAATGGTCATGGAAGAACTATGAACACCAAATGGGTTTTGGAAAAGTGTCTAGGTCGTTTTGGGTCTTAAATTTATGTTTTAGTGCATTATTAACTTAATTTTTTCTCTTAACTAATGTAATTAATTTTAATCACATTCACTAATATTTTTTGTCAAAAAAATTAAACTTATTAGAAATTATAAATTATGAAAATTATAAATATTAAATCCATTTTTTGAAATTCTAATCACATAAGTGGAAGAAACTAATTTAATATTAATCTTGCTCTCGGGATGACGCTGTTATTTTTTAAAGTAAAAAAGATCAAATTATTACTAAGTTATTATATCCAATTTCAATATGAAATTGGTTCTAATGAAATAAATTGGATTAATTGATAAAAATATTATCTAATTAAACCTTCAAACCTATTTAAAATATAATTTAACTATATAAATAAATCATATGAAAAAGCATTTTTGAATTTATATCTGGTATTTTTCACTTTTCATCCAAGAATGAAGTTTCTTAGAAAAATCCAAAAAAAACCCTAGGATAATTTCGATGTTATGAATTAAAAAATTAAGTTTATTTTATAAAATTAAATTTCTAAATGTGTATATGATTAATTTATTATTTAAAGTGGTTTATTTGAGAAAATAATATTTTATAACATAAAAGGGATTTACCAAAAATCATATCTTTCATTATCAATATATTTTATTTATATAATATAGTTTTAAAAAGTTTTTTAAAAGTATTTTTTACTATTCAAATTACTATGTTTAATGGCTAGGTTATAGTTATCTCATTTATTTAATTATATCCTTAAAATGATATTTCACAGAAACTCTGTGTTGCATGTGATGTATGCTAAGTCAGTGTTGTGTGTACCGTACACCAAGTCGATGCTGTGAGTAACGTATGACAAGTCGATGTTACATGTAACATATTAAAAGTTTATTTTGTGGGTAAAATACACTAATTTGGTGTTGCGTGTAATATATGTCAATTTGGTACTGTGTGAAATAAATTTTGTCTTAATGCATTGCAAGACACAAATAACTATTTAATTTATTCGAAAAAGGTTCCATAAGACTCAGGGAGTTAGATTTTACCCACCTTAAAATAATTTTCACCCACAAATTTTTTCACTCGAGTAAAAAAATGAAGATACTTCTACATTATCATATCCTCATGTTCCCATGTATCTTTCTCTAACTGGTTATTTTTTCAAAAAACATTGACCAAGTGAGTGGTCTTGTTTCGTAGAACTTTCTATGATTGATCCATAATTTAAACTAGTTGTTATTCATAAGATAGATCTTACTTCAGTGGTATGTCCTCTTAGTTTAGTACATGTGAAGGGTTAGGTATGTACTTACTTAAGAGAGACACATGTAACACATCATATAATTGAGAGAGATTTGGTTGAAGTTCTAATAAATAGTCTACTGTACTGATACGATAAAGAATCTCAAATAGACCTATATACCTAGGGATTAGTTTTCCTTTATTTCATTATCTCATAACTTTCTTCCAGGGTGATATTCATAGAAACACCTTTTTACCAACTTGAAATTATAGATTGTGCTGATAGTAATCAACATAACTTTTCTACTGACTGCAAGATGACACAACTAGAATATTCACCTACGACCATGGTTTTGGAACCGTGGTTGTAGGCCCTAAAACTGTGGAAATAGCATATGACCATGGTTTTAGAAAACCGTGGCTGCTATCATCATGGAATTAGAGGCCTTTTTCGACGGTTTTAACCATGGAAGTGGGGGATAACATCCACGGTTAAACCGTGTCATTATGGGCCCTACTTCCATAGTTTTAAACAAGGCTTTAGGTGTCTTACTACCACAGTTTTAACTATGGACTTAGGGCCCTTAGTGCCACAGTTTAACTGTCGCAGTTGGCTTCTACTTCGATGGTTAAAATTGTGGCACTACGCCCCTACTGCCACGATTAAAACTATGGCTATATCATTTACATGGTATAAAAAAACTCAATTTCACCTAGTTCTCCACCCCACTCCCAGTTTCCCCTTCCCCCTTCCAGTCCCCCTACCCCAAGATAACACCTTTTCACCCCCTCCAAACCTAGTTCCACACCCCCACTACTAGTTTCCCCTGCCCCTAGACAACCCCCTTACACCCCATTCCCCCTGGACATACCCCTTGCACCCCTGGATAGCCCCCTTTCACCCCCTTGAACACCCCCAACACCCCCTGGACAACCCCATTACACCCCCTTAAACACCCCCTAAACCCCCATGTCCCCCTGGATAGCCCCCTTTCACCCCTAGATAGCCCCCTTGCACTCCATGGACACCCCCTTTCCCCCCCTTGAACACCCCCACACCCCATTCCCCCCATGGACAACCCCCTTTCACCCCTTGGATAGACCCCTGCACCCCGTTGAACACCTCCCTACACTGCCATACCCCCCTGGATAGCCCCTTACACCCCCTTGAACACCCCTTGCACCCCCATGCCCCCCTGGACAGCCCCCTTGCACCCCCTGGACAACCCCTTGCACCCCCTTGAATACCCCCTACACCCCCATACCCCCTAGACAACCCCCTTGCACCCCCTTGAACACCCCTTGCACCCCCACACCCCCTGTACAACCTCCCTTCACCCCTGGACATTCCCCTTTCACCCCCTTGACACCCCCTTGCACCCCCTTGAACACCCCCTACACACCCATGCCCCCATGGACATCCCCCTTTCATACCCTACACCCCTTGAACACCCCCTACACCCCACCCCCCTAGAAAATCCATTTTCACCCCCTTGAACACCCCATGCACTCCCATGCCCCCCCTGGACAGCCCCTTGCACCCCTTGCACCCCCTTAAACACCCCCTGTACTCCCATTCCCCGTAGACAGCCCCCTTGCACCCCCTTTAACACACCCCTACATCCCCATGCCCCCATGGACAACCCCCTTGCACCCCCTAGACAGCCCCCATGCACCCCCTTGAACACCCCCTACACCTCCATGCCCTCCCTGGATATCCCCCTTGCACCCCCTGCACCCCCATGACCACTAGACAACCCCCTTTCACCCTCCTAGATAGCCCCTTGTACCCCCTTAAACACCCCCTGCACCCCCTACACCCCATTTAACACCACACTACACCCCCATTCCCCCTAGACATCCCCCTTGCACCCCCAGGACAACCCCCTTATACCCCCTTAACACCCATGCACCCCCTTGAACTCCCCCAACACCCCCTACATAACCCCCTTGCACCACCTTAAACACCCCATGCACCCTCATACCCCCTAGATAACCCCTTTCCACCCCTTGAACACCCCCTACACCCAATGCCCCATAGAGAGCCCCATTGCACCCCCTGCAATAGCCCACCTCTTGGAAAACCCCCTTGAACAGCCCCTTGCATGCCCACCCCTGAAGTAGCCCTCACCCCCTTTTCACCCCCTATACAGCCCCCTTGAACACCCCCTTCATGTTGCAGACCTAACCTATATCTATGTGGAAATTGGAGGAAATAACTATCAATTTTTTCATAGGTTTACGAAGAATTGTTTGAAAATAGTATTCCTTATGGGGGATTATGGATTGGATCTAAAATTCATCTCACTTCATACATATTCCTAAATCCAATATGGTGGAAGAGTTACCACACCATTTAGCACAATTGTGTGGATCCTGGGTGGATATCTAGTGTCATGCCATCCAATTAAACTTTAGAAAGGAGGCATAACTGTAACATAATTCAATACATGAGGCATTACCTCTCATGTTTCATGTTAACCATGTTCAGTTCTATTAAACTCATTCAACTCATTAATTTAACCTCTCACCCCCTGGACATACCCCTTGAACACCCCCTGCACCCCTCCCCCTCCCCTTGCACAACCCCCTCTATAGCAACCCAACCTTTTCTTACATTAATATTACATTATTTTAAGATAAAAAACATAATAGTATAACACATATAGGATCCAACGGTTTAGTGTCTTGGGAAAACTAGGACCATACATAACAATTACAACATGAACCATAAATATTTATTTAATTTCTTCTTCTCAAGATTCTTATTGGCACTTGTCCTCTCTTTGTACATGTAGCCACCTAAGGATATACATCAAAAGGGATGAGATAAAATCCCAGTAAGAGGATAGATATGAACAATATAGCATAGGGAGGGAATAATCATATCATGGGAAAAAATTATGAACATGAGAGGAAGCATAAATATAAGACTTGAAATGTGGCAATGAATAAAAATGAAACATCATGCCTTAGTGGGTAACTACCACACATACTTGTGAACCAAGATGGCATATTTTTTACACATCATTTCACATTTACTCATGAGATTCATCACTTTACCCAATGCATTGGAGCGCTGTATAATTCCGGGTGCACCTGTCACATCATAACATTATCATCATCATGATTGCCACATAGAACACATATAAAAAATGTACATAAATAACCCATGTAAAGGAATGGGTTTCCTCACATAATAACACATTCATAAGCTTTGGTATCCCAAAATAAATATGGAATAACATACATGTTACAAGAACCGTCCACATTGAGTGAGAAGTAAAAGGGGTGTTCTTAAAAGAAGAGTTCTTTTGGAAAACATTTTGTTGGACATAAAAAACCAGTGAAAAACATGTATATCCCAGAAAAGTAATGAAAATTATGAAAAAATGATCTTTAAGGAGTAACCATATCAAAAATGGAGTGAAATAGGGAGAACCCGAAGGAAGAAAACTGTGTTCGAGATTTCCCCTTACCTTGTATCCGAATGCTTCCTTCTCATTAATGTCATGTATAATGACATTATATTAATTAATTAGAAATTAGAGAACCTTTTATACATTAATAGGGTTAATTCTGGTTTCATTATGTCATTTTATGTTCCTTTAGGTGACTTATAGAGTTTAAAAACATTGTTCGAGGATGTTCGTTTTTATGGTTTTTCTTGGGTGGTTCACTTGTATTCATAAATTGAAGTTCAGGTAGAACATGGGTAAACAAACAGAACTAATATTACATGTTATTAATTATATTAAAGGAGTTTTAATGATATTATAATGAATCAGATTATATCCATGTGGATGAATCATTACATAAGAATTAAATGAATATTGTTTGGGTTAATTTGGGCGGTTTTTCGATCACAATGAACTTGTTTTAATTTATCACTTAGTAATATGTTCATAAGTCTGTTCCAGAACTTTTAATTGGACATAATACATATAAAATATTCTGGTTCAACCATAAAAATGGTTTCATGACCAGATCTGAGGGTAGAAATGAAAGAAGAAAGCATGTCGTTCTTGAAGGTGATAAATGAACACCTCACAAACAACGTTCTCTTTAATATAATAAAAGAAAGAGGTAAAGTGGGTTGGATGATATAATATACCAATAGAATCATAAAATTACATTATATTTATAATAATGGAGTTTCAATTCCATTTGGATGAAGATAGGTGGGGAGAGATCAAGAAATGATCTTGAACTTGAAATGAAATTAAAGGACAAGAGGGAGAGAAATTACCTCTTGAATCTTTCTCTTGAGAACCTCCTTAAGGGCCTAAAATTGGTCTTTTAATCAGACCAGAATCTCTTAGACGTGGGGTAGGGTCTAGTTAAGTTGTTTGGGTAGAGTTTAGAGAAGGCTTGGATCTTGAGAGGTGTGAGTAAATGAGGGTGTGAATGGTGACTGTTATAGTGGAGGGGAGATGAGTTTCCTTAATATAAAATTCATTAGTTTATTAATTTCCCCTAAGACAAGGAATAATGAGTCTTGAATGACCAATAATAGTAATTTTATCATGTGATCCTAAAACAAGTGGGATTACATCAGCAGAACATCACACATGACTCTATAATTAGCTTATTTAGCTTATTTTTGTAAATTACGACATTTCAATATTCATCAAAAATTCAAGTATTTCAGAAAAATCCCAAGAATTTACCCCTACCATTTTTAGACATGTAGAATCCTAATATGATGTCCATTTTTCTAAAAAAATTTCTAAATATTATTAATTTAATATTTATTTAAAATCATAATTTACTTAAAAAAATAGTTTTTAAAAATTAAAATTGATTTTATAGTGCTTTCAGAAATTACGTAGGGTCTTATAAAATTATCAAAAAACTATAAGATATCGATTCAATAATTTATGAATATATTTTAGGGGAATAAATTTTCTTTTACATTAATTAATTAATTATTTATTTATGACTTACAAAATAACAAAACGTTTACTAAGGTCAAATTGTCACTTTATAAGATGTCTAAATTTTATTTAATTATTCATGGGTAAGGTTACTATTATGTTGGATGATTTAATATTCATAAGGGTCATATTACTATTCATAAGGGTATGTTACTATTTCTAAGGGTATGTTACTATTAACAGAAAATTATTTTTATTTTATTAGACTCCAAAAATCATCTTGAACACTACCATGTATGTCAGATTCTCCAAATTCCCAATACAGAATTGAAAAAATTATGTTTAGAGGTCACTTAGCACTTAGTAGTTCATTATGTTGTGTTTTCATGTGATTTTATGACATAAATATAAGAAGGGAATTTCCATTGAAAAACATTGGGTCTTTAGATTCTTCCCCCCTTTAGAAATTTCACCCTCGAAATTTCACTTTACACAAACAGGTGAGGGTGTTTCTCCTTCATTGCCTCTTGTGGTTCCCAAGTTTCTTCCTCAAACTTATGGTTTCTCCACAACACTTTGACAAGATGGGTTGTCTCATTGTGTAGAACCTTATCCCTCTGATCCAGAATCTTTACTTGCTGCTCCTCATAGGAGAGATCACCTTCCAGCTGCACCACCTCTGAGTTTAGTACATGTGAGGGGTCTGGTATGTACTTCCTCAGTCGTGATACATGAAACACATCATGAAATTGAGCCATATTTGGTGGAAGTACAAGATGATAGGACACGACTCCTATGCGGTCAAGGATATCAAAGGGGCTAATATAGCTTGGGCTTAGCTTCCCCTTCTTCCCAAATCACATGACTCTCTTCCATGGAGATATTCAAAGGAATACTTTATCTCCAACATCGAACTCCAAGTCCCTTAGACGGTTGTTAACATACCTCTTTTGCCGACTTTGAGCAGCTTTGATGTGTTTCTGGATGACCTGAACCTTCTCTGTCATCTCTTGAACAAGATCGGGTCCAAGTAGCTTTCTTTCTCCAACTTCATCCCAACAGGTTGGAGTTCTACATAGCTTTCCATACAGAGCTTCATATGGAGCCATATGAATACTCGAGTGTAAGCTATTGTTGTATGAGAACTCAACCAATGGGATATTCTGATACCGACCACCTTTGAATTCAAGAGAGCAGGCTCTTAGCATATCTTCATGCGTCTGAATAGTCCTTTTAGACTGGCCATCAGTTTGGGGGTGATAGACCATGTTGAAATTTAATTCAGTACTCAAAGTATGTTGAAGGCTACTCTAGAATTTAGATGTGAACCATGGATCATGGTCAGGGACAATTGAGAGTGGAACACCATGCAGTCTCACCACTTCCTTCACATATATCTTTGAAAGTTGTTCAAGTGAGATATCTTCCTGAATAATGATAAAATGGGAAGTCTTGTTGAGTCGGTCAACCACAACCCATACCACATTATTTCCCTTGGATGTCTTTGGGAGACCTGTGACAAAGTCCATAGAAACATTTTCCCATTTAGACATGGGTATAGGCAATGGCTGCATTATACCATTGGACTTTTGTCGCTCAGCTTTAACTTGCTGACATACCAAGTACCTTGATATATATTCTGCAATCTCCTTCTTCATGTTATCCCACCAGAAGTGTTCTTGGAGATCACGGTACATCTTGGTACTCCCAGGATGGATAGAGAAAGTTGAGCTATGTGCATTGTCCAATAGATCCTTCTTTATCCCGGGTGATGAAGGAACAAAAAGCCACATTCCAAATTGAATCAAACCATAATCATCAATATGGATCTCTTGCAGCTTCCCTTCCTTTACTGCATTCACCCTCTTTTGTATCTCCACATCATCCCTTTGTGATTCCTTAATCTTCTCCTGGATGGATGGTTATGCGATCATTTGGGTAAGGTAGGATGTATCCCTTTCCCTTATGATTTCCAAATCCATCCTTTGTATATCAAAGAAGATAAGGTCTTTCTCAATCCGTAACATGGATAGAGTAGTGGGTTGTTTTTTTCTTAGAGAATTAGCTACCTTGTTCACCTTTCCAGGATGGTAGTGAATAGAGCAATCGTAATCATTGATTATCTCTAACCATATCCTTTGATTCATGTTGAGTTCCTTTTATGTGAATATATACTTTAGGATCTTGTGGTTGGTGTATATGTCACACTTCTCACCATAAAGGTAGTGCCGCCAGATTTTCAAGGAAAAAATCACGACTGCCAGCTCTAGATCATGCGTCAGGTAGATCTGCTCATGGATCTTCAACTGCCGTGAGGCGTAGGCTATCACATTATCATTTTTCATGAGTACACAACCCAATCCTTTCTTTGAAGGATCACTGTATATCACAAAACTTTCACCACTTTTCAGTAGTGTGAGTACAGGTGTTGTGATCAGCCTTCTCTTTAGATCCTTGAAGCATCCCTCACATTCTTCCGTCCATACATACTTTTCCACTTTCCTTGTTAACTTAGTTAGGGGGATTGACAATCATGAGAAGTTTCTCACAAAACATCGGTAGTACCAAGATAATCCAAGAAAACTATGGATTTCTGTGACACTAGAGGGCTTGAGCCATTCCTCGATCGCCTTTGTTTTTGAAGGATCCACATAAATTCCCTCACTTGCGATCACATGTCCCAATAACGTGACTTGATTCATCCAAAAGTCACACTTTCTGAACTTGGCGTACAACTTCTCCATTCTCAATGTCTCCTACACAAGTCTTAGATGTTCTTCATGTTCCTCCTTGCTCTTGGAGTAGATGAGAATATCATCGATAAACACTACCAAAAAATTTTCGAGGTAATTTCAAAAGACTCTATTCATAAAATCCATGAAGATTGCAGGGGCATTAGTAAGTCCGAAGGGCATAACCAAAAACTCATAGTGCCCATACCTTGTACGAAAAGCATCCTTCTGAATATCTTCCTTCTTCACATTTACCTGATGATATCTAGAAATAAGATCCACCTTTGAGAAGTATTGAGCTCCTCTTAACTGGTCAAACAAGTCATAAATCTTTGGGAGATGATGCTTATTATTTATGGTGATCTTGTTGAGTTCCCGATAATCAATATACAACCAACTTGTTCTATACTTCTTCTTTATAAAGAGTACTGGTACACCCCAAGGTGATGCACTAGGGCATCTGAACCCTTTGTCCAGATTCTCTTGCAACTGCCTCTTTAACTCCCCCAGTTCAATAGGAGCCATCCTATAGGGACACTTCAAGATAAGAGTAGCTCTAGGTATGAGTTCAATTGAGAAATATACCTCACGATCCGGGGGAATTCCGGGTAACTCTTCAGGAAATACAACCCTGTATTCCCTCATGATGGACATTTCCTCAAGATTGGCACTTTCCTTCAACTCAACCATTTGGTCGAGGTATGCTTATTCATAGGGAATCAACACCCACACCATTGCAGGATTTTTACAAGGAGATTCAGGATCTTCCTTGCATTTATAGAGGATCATGGGATGGTTTGAAATATGAAATGATATTTCCTTTTCCGGACAGTTGATATGTGCTCTATATAACGAGAGCCAATCCATTCCCATTATAGCGTTGAATTCCACCAAGGGAAGTATTACGAGATTTGACGGAAGAATCTTCCAACATATGCCAACAGGAGAAGAGTCAAACACTTGGGTTTCAATTATTGTACCACTTGGCTTTTTTTAAAAATATCATTACTTAAAGGTTTCGGGGCTTCGATTCTATAGTTCTAGAAAACTTACAAGATATAAAGGAATGCGTAAAACTAGAATCAAATAAGACCTTTTCCATTCTTGAGTGAATAGAAAGTGTACCTTGTAGGACTTCATTATCATGATCCACCTCCACAGTAGTGATGGAATAAGCCTTCACTTGTTCCTTTGGCTTTGGTGGCTGCTGACGCTGATTACCCTCGAGAACTCGAGGTTTAGTGCACTGGTTTTCATAGTGCCCTATCTCCCTACAGTTGTAGCATTGAACCATGAGTGGTTATCTCCTTTAATCGGGTAAATTCTCCTTCCTTTTCGTGTCTTTTTGACACTCTTGAGCATGGTGTCCTTCTTTCCGACACTTGAAGAATTTCCACATCCCTTTGAGGCATTTCCCATGGTGTAACTTCCCATATTTTTGGCATGTGGTTCGTTGATTTTTCTTCCCACCTTTGTCGTTAGATCCACTAGCTTGAAACCCCATCTTTCATTTCTTATCACTATAGCCAAGGGACGATTCTCCAAACTCTATCTCAACTTTGAGAGCACACCGAACAACTTCTTCATAACTCCCAAAGTCTCGAATTGCGAGAGCCTTTCGAAGGTGTGGTTTTAATCCACTAAAGAATCTATCAATTTTGATACCATTGTTGATAACAAAACCCAAAGCGTACCTTGGAAGCCTTGTGAAATTCGCTTCATAGGTTGTAACAAATTCTCCTTCTTTTTGTTTGAGCTCTATGAATTCTCTCTCCATCTTTGTACGAAGAGTCCCTTGGAAATACTTATTAAGAAACATTATCTTAAAGACTTCCCATTCCATCTCTTCAATTTTCACCCTTGGATTGGTGTTCTTAATCAAAGCCCACCATTGACCAGCTTCTCCATCTAGATAATAAACAGCTAAGGTCACCTTCTTCATCTCAGAATAGTGAAGAATAGAAATGATCTTCTCCATGGAGTTAACCCACTATTCCGCAACTAGTGGATCGGAAGATCCACAAAACGATGGTGGTCGTTGCCGAATAAAACATTCGATATCAAGTTTCTCCCTATTTGGTGAAGGAGGAAGTTCCCCATTATTATGGTTATTGTTCATAACCTAAGATAATTTGGTAAGCATCGCCATTAATTTTTGAACTCCACCTCCCAAATCATTGGCGATGTCGTTCGGGAAATCGTTGCATTGGCCCTCACATGAGTTGTTGGCCAGATTTCTCCTGGTTCCCACCATTTTCTAAAATAGAAAAGGTTAGAACAAAACATAAGTAAAAAATTCATGAATAACTTATTCATTTGAAAAATTTATACCAAAAACATAACATATGGGATCTCTAGGTAAATATTATTGTGTGCATATTTGTACTTAGTCTCATGCAACAGGTTTCCTCTAGGGTTTACTAATCCTAATTCCCAAATTAACTAAACCTTGCCTCTGATACCAACTATAACGACCCAACCTTTTCTTACATTACTATTACATTATTTTAAGATAAGCATCATATTATTATTACACATAGAGGATCCAACGGTTTAGTTTCTTGGGAAAACTAGGACCATACATAGAAATTACAACATCAAGCATAAACATTTATTTAATTTATTCTTCTCATGCTTCTTATTGGCACTTGTCCTCACCTTAGTACATGTAGCCACCTGAGGATATACATAAAAATGGGTGAGCTAAAATCCCAGTAAGAGGATAGATATGGACAATATAGCAGAGGGCGAGCATAATCATATCATGGGAAAAAAATTATGAACATGAGAGGATTCATAAATATAATACTTGAAATGTGGAAATGCATAAAAATGAAATATCATGCCTTAGTGGTTAACTACCACACATACTTGTGAACCAAGATAGAATTCTGTTCACACATCATTTCACATTTACTCATTAGTTTCATCACTTTACCCAATGCATTGGAGCGCTGTATAATTCCGGGTGCACCCGTCACATTGAAACATTCATATTACGCTATATAATTCTGGGTGCACCCGTCACATCATAACGTTATCATCATCATGATTGCCACATAGAACACATATAAAAAATTTACATCCCTAACCCATGAAAAGGAATGGGTTTCATCGCATAATAACACTTTCATAAGCTTTGGGTTCCCAAAAGAAAGAGGGAATAACCTACATGTTACAAGAACCGTCCACATTGAGTGAGAAGTAAAAGGGGTGTTCTTAAAAGAAGAGTTCTTTTGGAAATTTTTTTTTGGACATAAAAAAATAGTGACAAAAATTTATATCCTAGAAAAGTAAATACAATGATGAACAAATGATATTTAAGGAGTACCATATCAAAAATGGAGTGAAAGAGGGAGAATCTGAAGGAAGAAAATTGGGTTCGAGATTTCCCCTTACCTTGTATCCGAATGATTCCTTCTCTTTAATGTCCTTTATAATGACCTTATATTAATTAATTAGAAATTAAAGAACCTTTTATACATTAATAGGGTTCATTTTGGTTTCATTATGTTATTTTATGTTCCTTTGGGTGACTTATAGAGTATAAAAACATTTTTCAGGGATGTTCGTTTTTATGGTTTTTCTTGGGTGGTTCACTTGTATTCATAAATTGATGTTCAGGAAGAACATGGGTAAAAATCCAGAGCTGATATTACTTGTTATTAATGAGATTAAATGAGTTTTAATGATCTTATAATGAATCATATTATATCCATGTAGATGAATCATTAGATAAGAATTAAATGAAGATTGAATGGGTTAATTTGGGCGGTTTTTCGATCACAATGAACCTGTTTTAATTTAACACTTAGTAATATATTCATAAGTCAGTTCCAGAACTTCAAATAGGACATAATACATAAAACATATTCTGGTTCAACCATAAAAATGGTTTCATGACCAGATCTGAGGGTAGAAATGGAAGAAGAAAGCATGTCATTCTTGAAGGTGATAAATTAACACCTCACGAACAACGTTCTCTTTAATAAAATAAAAGGAAGAGGGAAAGGGGGTTGGATGATATAATATCCCATTAGAATCATAAAATTACAGTATATGTAAAATAATATAGTTTCAATACCATTTGTATGAAGATAGGAGGGGAGATCAAGAAATGAACTTGAACATGAAAGGAAATTAAAGGAGAAGAGGGAGAGAAATTACCTCTTGAATCCTTCTCTTGAGAACCTCCTTAAGGGCCTAAGCATGGTATTTTGATGAGACCAGCAGCTCTTGGACATGGGGGAGGGGCTATGGAAGTTCTTTGTGTAGAGTTTAGAGAAGGCTTGGAGCTTGAGAGGTGTGAGGAAATGTGGGTGTGAAGGGTGGCTTTTATAGTGGAGGGGCGAGGGGTTTCCTTAATATAAAATTCATTTGTTTGTTAATTTCTCCTAATACAAGGAATAGTGAGTCTTTAATGACCAAGAATAGTAATTTTATCATGTGATCCCGAACCAAGTGGGCTTACATAAGCAAAAAATCACACATGACTCTATAATTAGCTTATTTAGCTTATTTTTGTAAATTACGGTATTTCACTATTAATCAAAATTCAAGTATTTCAAAAAATCCCAAAAATTACCCCTATAATTTTTCGACATGTATAATCAAAATATGAAGTCCATTTTTCAAAAATAATTTTCTAAATATTATTAATTTTATATTTATTTAAAACCATAATTTACTTAAAAAAACAGTTTTTAAAAATTAAAACTAATTTTATAGTGCTTTCAAAAATTATGTAGGGTCTTATAAAATAATTTAAAAACTATAAGAAATTGATTCAAAAATTTATGAATACATTTTAGGGACATAGATTTTCTTTTAAATTATTTAATTAATTAATTATTTATGACTTACAAAATACCAAAACGTTTACTAAGGTCAAATTGTCACTTTCTAAGATGTATAAATTTTATTTAATTATTCATGGGTAAGGTTACTCTTATGATGGATTATTTACTATTCATAAGGGTCATATTACTATTCATAAGTGTATGTTACTATTCTTAAGGGTACGTTACTATTCACTGAAAATCATTTTTTTATTAGACTCCAAAAATCATCTTGAACACAACTGTGTATGTCAGATTCTCAAAATTCCCTATACAGAAGTGACAAACTTATGTTTAGAGGTCACTTAGCACTTAGTAGTTCATTATGTTGTGTTTTCATGTGATTTTATGACATAAATATAAGAAATTAATTTCCATTGAAAAACATTGGGTCATTACACCCTACCCCTCCCCCCAACACACCCCCTACACCCTACCCTTGCCCCTTGAAAAAGAACCCAACACACCCTCCCCCTACCTGCTAGTTCCCCCTACCAGTCCCCCACCTCATCTTGTCCTCCCCCCGCCAGTCCCACCTCCCCCTGCCAGTTCCCCCCTCCCCCTCCTAGTCCTTCTCCCCCTTTCCAATCCTGCCCCACCCTGCCATTTTACCCTCACCTCTACCCCTGCCAGTCTCCCTCCCCCTGCCAGCCCCCCTTACACCCCCTGTCAGTCCCCCCTTGCACCCCCTACCAGTCCCCTCCCCCCTGCCAGTTTCCCCCCTCCCCCTACTTGTTTCCCCTCCACCGTCCTTCCCATGCCAGTCCCACCACCCCCTGCTAGTCCCCCACCCTACCAGTTTCCCCTCCCCCATCCCCTAATTGTCCCCCTCCTCCTTTCTCCTACTAGTTCCCCTCCCTACTAACATCCCAACCCATTGGATTGTATAAGGTCATAGGATCTTCTAACCATTGGTGAAATTTCCCAGACACTAAATACATTTCATGAGTTTAAAAACAATGTTACAAAATAAGAATGAGTTACTCTATTTATCACATAGAAGATAAATTTGGTACTCACTGTCCAAATTAAATCATACACTAAAGCTAATTACATACTAAGAATTAAACAACTCCAAATATAAAAAAACACATAATTTCAGTTACATGAGTCTACCTACTAGAAAAACTATCAAATAAGTATGGAACTAGCTCAAAATTACCAACAACACAAGTTAGAACATAGTAGTGCTCATCCGCTGAAATTTTGGTAAAACAAAACATCTTAAAAAATTAAAAAAGAATATTCCTCAATAAACTAGAATAATGTAGTCATATAACCAACAATAATAGAATAAATGCACCAAGTATAGAAAAAAACAGGTCTCCAACTGAACTAATGTGCGATAGATAAACAATATTTCATGTGCCAATACATATATCTTCATGCAGTAGGTTCTCATTTGGAGTTCCACTGATATTTTCTATAAATATCTATGATTAAGTCATTCTCACAAGGTTCATCCATGGATCATTGGATGAAGTTATAAATCTAAAAATTCTATGTGAAATAATCTTCCCATTTACAAAAATCATGATTGGTTCATCATGAAGGAATTTCATACCATAAGAAAGGAAACATACTAGTTTGGGCCATGGTGATGATGGAGAAATAGCTAGGAAGGCCACACCAATCAAAGAGGGCATTATGATGGTCATGATGCAATGATCATGTTCTTGTGTGAAACAATAAGTTCAATATGGTTGTGGTAGTCTCTGTACTGATCATCTAGAATACTTGTGTGAAGTGGGTTCATTAAAGGAGTGTAGGAGAGGGTCAGGAGGTAGAGGTCGGCGAGGTGGAGGTCAGGGAGGCGAGGGTTCAAGTGGGGGAGCCCGATGTAAAAGGTGATTCGGGAGGATAAGCCCGATAATTACGGTACTGAACCACCATTTCAATAAAACTGTTGCCTCATATAAACATATTTCCACAGTTTTTTAAAAATGTGGCATTAGATGTGTGGAAATAGGTCATATTTCTAGTTGTAAGGAAAACATCAATGCAATAAGGTGAAGTAAAATATATAAGCATAAACCACCACTGTGAGTTTTCGCAGACACCGCAACTCCATTGGAGGGGTTTTATTAGAAAACCATGACTTGTTTATTAAACAAAAAAATTATTTTACCTAACACTTGATCAAGAATTTTAATTTAATATAAACAAGAAGAATTAAGAAGGAAAAAAATGCAATTTAAATTCTTGAATTAAAGAGGCTAGGAGAGGGACTCTACCTCAAAGTAGTCAAGACACACTTGGTGCTTGACAATTTTAATTAGTGAAAAATCTAAGATACTCCATCCATCCTCTGGGAATACACACCTTTTCATATACATAAGGACGCCCTAACCCCTATGTATGTGTCTGAATGGCCTTGAACAAGCACAAGAGGATCCTTATATATATTCACACATGAATAATCCCATTATCACCCACACACGTATGAATTTTCCATATATATACTTAAGCACACCTAGCCCCTTATATGTAATCACGCTTCCATGGGTAGATATAAATTTAATAGGACAACTTATTATATATATGCTTACCTATGAATATGTGGTGAGTCACCTTTGACTCTGGTGACTCTAAACTTCCTCAAGGATGATTAAAATGATATAATAAAATTACCAAGGGCTCTAAAATTACAAAACCCCTAATTATAAACAAAGTGGCATCGATGAACGAAGGAAAAAGTCACCTTAAATCATTGGCGGTGAACCAGATCAGTCTGAACCTCTTCACCTTTGGTGGTGGTTGCCACAACACACACAAACGGGTCCCTGGAAACTTCAACAAAATTCTACTGATGTGATGAATCGTCATTAATTGAACCTAAAAATTGAAGTTGGAGGAACATGATTAGTGATAAAAGAAATAATAGAACATGTTATGATGAACAATTTTTTAAGTAAATGAATGAACTATAAAGCCCAAATACATACCATAGGTGTTCCATCCAGTGTAGATAACTGAACTCCTGAATTATACAAGTCCACTGTTGTAACATGATGTTCCAATTCTGACATGCACCTTGTAAGAATTATAAGATACCATAAAACTAATTAGTATGGTTAGATCTATGAAAATTATATAATCAAAATTGCATTCACAAATTTGGTGCATCATACATGAATCAAGATACAATACTAAGGATTATGTGTTTGGATAAACTATTATAATTCTCCTATAATCTTTCTTCCATAATAGTTTTAAAATGAATACTAATGTGATATTTTCTATATTGAAGGAAAATTTCCCATGAAAGACACTATAATTTTTCCAAAACCACTAAAGTTGTGTTCAATTAAACTCTACACTCAAAAATTATGTACTCAATTGTTGCATACCAGTTAACCATGATGGATTTAATTTCTTCATACTATATAGACACAACAACATTAACCATTTTACTCATTCATTTTTCACCTTAAATTCCATCTTCCAAGATGAATAACAAAAGAAATATAAGAATAAAGACGGTCTTTTATAGATATTTTGTTAGAGAAACTTGGCTGAGAAATGGATATCAACCCAAAAAATCCCTTACTTATAGCCTTAAAATGTATAGAACCCTTAATTCTTTCTTTCTCTTTATATTCCCAGACCTGAACATGTTTAGGCAGCATGGATTTCTATTTTTCTTTTGCTTTATTCTTAGAAGGAATATGATTCATTTCTTGAGATATCAAGGTACATTCATTTTCCTCATCTCGATCTATCTTTTTATCTATTTCCAACTGAACTGGACTTATTGTTACCCCCCCTACAGTAGCTACCCCCACACACCCAGACTCCCTACCACCATCCCAACCCCCACCCCAAGCAACAACAACCCCCTTACCCCCATCCCCCACCCCCAACACACCCCCAATAGCATTCCCCACAACAACCTTCCACCCCTTAGTAGCTGCCCCTGCCCCTACCCAACCCTACCCCACCCCCTGAAGCCGCACCCCCCACACCCGGAACCCATCCCAACCCCCACCCCCAGCATCCCCCTAGACCCCCACCCCTTGAAGAATCCCCCACACACCTAGACTCCCGGCCCCCATCCCAACCCAAACCCACCACTGCCCCCATCCCAACCCAAACCCACCACTGCCCCCATCCCATTCCCCTGAAGCAGCCCCCCCAACCCAGACCCCTTACCCCCATAGGTTTAGAGAACTTTCCTAGGTTTAGATATAAATTTAATAATCATTTATAATTAAGATAATGTTTGTTACTATTTTATTAAAAATTATTAATCCTCATAAACATCTTCTAAATTTTTACTAAATAGTGATAATATGGAAGAGAACCTAGATCAATTAAATCGACCAATTAGAGATTTTTGTGCACAAAATTTTAATTTTTAGAATACCTGATTGGTGTTGCCAAATAATTAAGTAGACATTGAGATAAATCATTTTCTAATACAAATGTTTCCTATTTTTTATTCTTTGTTAGGTGAAGAACCCAACAAGAACTTAAAGGAATTTGGAACCATATTCATTTCATTCAGAAATGATAGAAATTTCATTATCTCAAATAAAATGGAAGGAATTATCATTCTCTTTAAAGGCCCTAAAAAAGAAATGGATGTAAAAAATATAACTTGGAGAGGTCAAAAGATAGTATGAGCCCTTGAGAGACATTATTTAAAAGTTATTCTCTGATTAAAGGAGCACATAGTAAATAAATGAGATTTATTTCATAATGAAATCTAATGGAGAATCTCTTTATGGGTATTGGGACAGGTTCTATAAGTTTAGTCATCCATATAAAACCAACATATATGATCAGCATTTCTTAAACTTATTATATCAAGGCCTTATGAATAGTGACAGAAACTTATTATTTTCTTCATTAGGTGGAGATCTCATGGAAAATTATTTAACCGGGTCCAAGGAATTGATAGATAAGGTCTCTACGAAATCTCAAAATCTTCATACATGGACCACTACTAAAAGTGTGCATGAGGTTAATGTTTTAACTCAAATTTACTTGAGTCTATAATTGAAGAACCGACCTCTCTTATGAGTTAATTAGTGCTGAGAAAAGTGAAAGAAGCATAAACTACACCCCCATTGGTATCTCAACTGTGTATTTTCTAAAGATTTTTTATATCCTTTTTCCCTTAAATGTATAACACTAAAATATGTGACACTATGAACTGAATATAATTCTAACCAATGAAAAACCAAGGTTTAAAGGAGTATTCAATATTCTAATATGTATATGGAAGGAAATATCAATCCAAGTCACATTTCCAATAGATTTTATAGTAGATTTATCATCCTCTACACTTCTAGTAGGTAAGTAAAAACTCTCAACCTTCAACAGGTTACCAAACTTAAAGAAAAATTCAATATCCATCCATGAAGGTCCCATATAGATAGATGGAGTACCTAGGTAATCAACAATCTACTTTTAAAACCCATGGTTCTAAGATTAAGGAGTTAAAAAGACAATATGGACAAATCCTTATTATTTTAAATACATTGATAAATAAAGGTTTGTGTCAACACTTGTCTTAACCAATTCAAAACCCAAAGTGTTATTTCTATAATAATTGGTATGTAGGTATAGGGTAGTGTTTATTAACCTCTAGATGCAAAACCAGAGACTAAACACACAATGGAAAATGAATAAGAACCTATGGGGAAACAATCTATTATGCATCTATCACATCGCGGTTTCATAAAATATATGTTATATGTGACTCATCATAATCGTATTGGATTTTATTTATATGGGAAAATAATTTTCTATAATTTTCTTTTGATAAATCAGTATTCAATTTAGTAAATCCTCTAAACATTACTTCTAATCAACAACATCAAAAATATCATGATATGTCATATATCCATCACTATGAAACATAGGTTTACATTAACCAAAGTAATAATAATAAATTAATACTATATATTTATGAAATTTTCTTTTAGAACTCACCATATAACATTCATCCATCTTAAAATTATATCATCATAACTTCTGATTTCCATCATTTTCAGCATTAAACTCTATAAGAGAATCAAACCCAATGAAAATCAGACAAATAATCAAAGAAATCATACCCGAGGAAATAAGTTTAACCAAATAAAAACTATCCAAGACAAATGTGACAATTAAGAATACAAGAAATCAAAACAAATAAATCATACCCAATGCAAATTGAAGCGTAAGTGGATCTGAAATCAAAGAAACACTTCTTCATAGAAAAAATCAGAGGGCTTGTGAGGAATTAGAATCATCTTGGTTCATATGTATGATGCTGTTTATTGAAGAAAATCAGATTTAATTGAAACCCCAACAACATAAATCTAATATAGATTTGAGGAAATAGAAAACAAACCCTAACACACCCTACAACAGGCCACTCAGAAGCTCTGAGTTATGGACCACCCACTGGTGAGATGTGGAGGGGTTCCTAGAATGTGTGAAGACTAGAAAAACATTATCCAATGGTGAGTCAAGAAGGAGGGTGACCAGAAGGTGGAGGTGGAGGCAGAGTCACATCGAAGTCGTTTCAGAAGAAGAGGATCACAGGGAGGTTGGGTGTTTGGGTAATCAGTGGAGTATCATCCTGAGGTTGGGTGGTCGCGTCATCCTCAGAGGATCGTACCGAGGTGGCTGCATCATCATCGGAGGATAGCGGGAGGTCGGGTGGAAGCATCGGGTGAGGTTCACTGAATCACGGGGTGGAAATACCGTGTCAAGAAAAAGAAGGGGTGAAATCACGATAACAGTGAGATTGGTGGCATAGTGCCACAATTATTGTATGACATGTGGGAATATTTTGGGCTGTAGCCATGATTTTTATAAATCGTGTCTACATAACTATGGCTATAGCTCCAAATTTTAGTAGTTTGACATGATATGCTGCTGAATGGTTCTAACCTTCTTGACCATTTACTCAGAAATATCAGGTCTTGATAGGTTTGTTTCTCTAACTTCATCCCAACACATTGAAGATCCACATTTTTTCCTATAATGGGATTCATAAGTTTCCAGATGAATGCTTGAATGAAAGCAATTATTGTTTGAAAACTCAACTAGAGGAAGGTGTTGATCCCAACAACCTTTGAATTCCAGAGAAAATGATCTCAACATCTCCTCTAGGGTTTGAATTATACTTTTAGACTGACCATCTATCTGAGGATGATAAGCAGTACTGAAACTTAATTCTATATCAAGTACTTACTGAATACTTTTCTATAACTTTGATGCAAACCTCAGATCCCGATTCGATATAATGGAATGTGGTACTCCATAAACCTTACCACTTCATTAATGTATATCCTGGAAAGATGACCCATAGAGAAGTCTTCTCTAATAGCGATGAAGTGTCCTGAATTATTAAGGTGATCGAATACTACCCATATATCATTAAACTCTTTAGAGGTTTTGGTTAGTCCAATGAAAAAATCCATAGTGATGTTTTCCCATTTCCATTCTAGTATGGGTAAGGTATGCAACATCCCCTATGAATTTTTTCTTCTAGCCTGAACTTGTTGGCATACCAAGCACCAAGATACAAAATCAACAATATCTTTATTCATGAAATCCCACTAGAATTATTTTTTCACGTCCCTATATATCTTGTCACTTTCAGGATGAATTGAGAATGAAGAACTATAAGCTTCCTCGGACTGCTCCTTCAAATATGGTATGGAAGGAACACATACTTGGTTCCTAAACCTCATCATTCCATCCTGATCAAGGTTAAACTCAAGAACATTTATGACTTTCTTTTGTAGCTCTTCATCTTCCATCTACACCTCCTTAATCTTCACTTGGATAGAGGGTTGAACATTTATTTCAGAAAGATAAAGTTTTCCCCTTTCTATAGGATTTCTAGCTCTATTGTTTGAAAATATATAAATAATGTATCTTTTATGATTCTCATTAAAGATAAGCTAGCATGATCCTTTCAACCCAAAACACCACCCACATTGTTCACTTTTCTAGGGTGGCAATATATTAACCAGTCACAATACTTTATCTACTCTAACTAGCATCTTTAATTAATATTAAAATATTTCTATTTGAATATATATTTTAGACTTTTTTAATTAGTATATATATCACATTTTTTCCATAAAGATAATTCCTTCATATCTCTAATGCAAAAATTACCACTGCCTACTCAAAATCATGATTTGGTTAATTCTTCTCATGAATCTTCAACTTTCATGAGGAATAGGCTATAACCATGTAATTCTAAATAATAACACATCCTAATACCTTCTTGGATGTATCACTATATATTATAAACCCTTATCCACTATAGGGAAATGTAAGCACAGGTGCACTGACCAACATTCTCTTCAGTTCCTTGAAATTTTCCTCAAATTAATCTAAAATTGGATTCATTATTATTTTATACCTATAAAATCATTTGTATGAAGGTAAAAAATATTATGTATATAATATGTAAATTTCATAATTTGGTTAATAATATTCATTTCCTTCAATTTAGCAGCTAGGTTACAGCGGTCATGTTAAAATAATGATATTTAATTATATATCATTATTCTATTAATCTTGATGTTGTGTGAAACATATGATGTAGAAGAAATTAAATTTAAAAAGGGACATACCATAAAATCTTGGGCTTTTACAACTGGCATGCAAGATCCTCCATCATATACGTCTCACACTTGACTTTCAACTATACCAGTGTTCCTAGGAAACAAAGATTCGATTCATCATATCCATCCACCACTCTTCCATCTCTGGGTTTGAATCATCACTAAATATGGGTGGATTCTTCTTCTTGAACTAAAAGGAATGATCCACTTTACATGGTTCTTCACTTCAGTTCCCTTTATACATAGCCTAAAAGGCTTGGACTGTACTATGAACTTGCTATTGGTTCACTTGTGTCTCGGGTGAAACCACATTCTCAACAACATCTTCTTGATCAATTCTACGACACCCACTAGGTTACATTTTCTATAACCAAAACAAAATTCCATAATTCCCACTCTCTAGAAAAATTAGGGTTGACAATTTCAAAATCCTTTCACATCATATATCACAACATTACTTTACAACATTCAATATTTTCCACGTTCAACCAATTTTCAAAATTTCACCATGATTTTGAAAATAAAATCATTTTCAAAATACCACAACCATTACATTTTCAAAATCTAACATTTGAAAAAAATTTAAACAATTTTCAAAAATCAACACATTTGCACAAAATAATAAATCAATACTCAAAATTAAATATTCAATATTAGTGGGAATTCCATTTTTTCAATGCATGTCATGCTCTTATCATAAACTAAACCCATGAAAATGACATTTCAATGCCTATAACTATCTCCCAAACACTTATGTACCCAATTCCTTGGTTACTTGAAGTTCAACATAAATAGCTTAGCTATGCCTTTTCATTCTCTACATTTAATGTTATGAAAATATGACTCCTTTATAGAATCCAAACTCGAGGAATAAACCAAAATAAAATTTATCTCCAATATAGGAAACCAATACCATTTTCCCAAAATGAAAGTCATACCAACCAAGACTAATACCATTTTCAATTCAAGGACAGAATAAGATGATACCATTTATCCCAAAATGTTTGGACCGACCAAGATCGATACCATTTGTAACATCCCAATCTTCCTGATTTTCTTAAGTTTATGTGGAATTTCTACTTGACCTTAGGTGACATCCCTTAGAGTCCAAAGGCTGGAAATAAATTCCAAGGTATTCAATAAAATTGGGGATGATTTTTCCATTCAATTAAAAAACTCAAAAAAGAACACCACAACAAAACTACCACTAAATGATGCATGATAAAAATGTATAAAACTCAAATTATAACAAACCAAACCAAACTAAATCAAAGTACCAAGAAGAAAACATGATCAATATTCACTACAAGCGAATGAAAAAACTAACAAAGCTCAAACACTCTGAAGAAAACAACTCTGAAACTCTCAAAAATATCTAAGCTCTAAATCTAAAACCCATTCCCAAGTATCCTAAAGCACCATAAAATAAATTAGATACTTTCCCTTTACCCGTGTTTCAATAAACAATATCTACAAATGCACTAAAGTTCCCAAGCAAAGGTGAGTAATGAAGCTAAGTTGGTTTTTCCCAAATGACTTTCCTACCCATGCCACTAGGATAGAACATGTCAATACAATTATATAAAAAAAATCTATTTTAAATAATTTATAACAGTTTATATCAAATACAAACCATTTCTATGTAAAAGAGTTTTTTATAACAAAACAGTTTTCCAACCAAAGATATTCCCAAGGAAAGCATCCAATAAATTCATCCCTACCATTCTAGAAATTCATTTAGTATTACCCATTTCATTTTTTACAACCACACACACGTACTCAACCGTATAAGTTTATTGTTACCATTGATGGTGGAATTTCACATCCATAACTCATCCCTTTGATGGTGGTACTCCATGAACATTATACATGCTATTCATTTTATGTTTAACCATTTAAGACATCAAATAGGTCAATACAACCCTTTCCAAACAATTTCAAAAAATATATCATTTTATTGAAAACACTTTTCCATGCATCAAAACCAAAATAACCATTTTAAAATTTTCATTTTGAAATCTTGCTACCGGTTTCACTTTTCACCAAAACACATAATTTTCACAATTACATAAACCATCACTAATGTGGGTTTCCATCAAGAATTGCTCAAATATTTCACAATAAATTTCAATAAAAAAATGAATTGGAAATAAATCGTTCATGTTATAATAATAGGATTTTAGAGTGAAGCCACCTTCCTTGGAAACTACCGTGGAAATGAAGAACAACATGAATTCTTCCACAAAACCACATTGAATCTCCAAAAACCAACCTTAGATATTGTTACCTTACATTAAAACATCCAAATATAATAATTATTGGCATAAAATATCACATATCTGTCCCCAAATGACTAGATATATGAATCTAAGAGTGGGAATAAGAATAGATCTGATGAAAATGACTAATAACAGAGACTTACCAAGCAATCTAGTCTTCAACACACTAAGATTTTCCAATAGATCACTCCTAGACCAAATGGAAATCTCTCTATAGCCCTTGGGAGGAGAGAAACTCGATTTAGGATATAAATATAGAGGGAAACGTTTTTAGGGGTTAAACTGAGTGATATCCACCTTTTTAGGTTCTAATTTTTAACTGCATACATTTGGGTCACACAGTTAGGAAAACTGTGTATCAAATATTCTTCAACCACTACCTCCAAACACCCTTTTCCAAGTTAGCTCAAATGGTTAGACTAACCAATAAATAACCATGTTTTTTCCTATATTAAAATTTTCATGGTTACTCTTATGTGGCTACACGGTTTGGCCAAATCACGCACCTAACCATGTGCCTACCCAGAGCCCACTGCCTCACTTTCATAATTTCTTGTAGGCGTTTCAGAGTCTCTACTAACTATTATCAAATATTGCACCTCTAGTTAAGCCCCAAATTCATTCCAAAAGTTCTCTAAACCCTCCCAAACTTCACAAAAACACTTTACATACTTAAATATTTAAATATAGGGTTACATACTTGAAATCGGGGGTGCTACACTTTCACTAGTTATAATTTTCTCCAAGAATGAAACTTATTGCACCATATTCAAATTTTAGGAATTTACCAAATAGTTTCTACTTCCTAAAAGTTTTTAATATGACCCTTATATTATCCCCATGATTATATCTAATTTTATAATATATTATAAATCATCAATAAATACTACCATGAATTTATCAAGGTAGTCATTAAAGACTATATTCATCGAATTCGAAAAAATATGGTCAGAACATTAGTCAATATAAAGGGAATAACATAAACTCATAATGACCATATCTTTTTTAGAAGGAACTATTTGGGATATATTATTTTTTAACCCTTAATTTATGATACATAGATCAAAGATCAATATTGGTAAATAATTGAGCCCTAAGAAGCTAGTAAAAAAAGAATTAATCCTTGGAAGAGGGTACATATTCTTCACTGTGATCCCATTAACTTCACTATAATAAATTTATAGATTTTTTAATCCATCCTTATTCTTTACAAAAAGAATAGGTGATCCCCAATGGGACACAATTGTTTAAGGAAAACCATTCCCTAAATGATATTGAAGTTTCTTCTTTAACTCCTATAATTCCATATATTCTATTTTACACTGGGTCATTGATGATGGCTTGGATCCATGTATGAGTTAAATAGATAAATATAAATCTCCTTCTTGGAGAGGTCCAGGTAACACTTTAGGAAATAAATCAATGTATTCCTAAATTATGGGAACAATTTTTTTTTGTATACTATAATTTTATCCTCCCACTTCTCTAACCATATTCATAAAGAAGGCTATAGGATGTACTTATAGACAATAGTCAGGTCAGAATATATCTCCTTTAAAATCAAATCTAGGTTTTCCATTCGATACCATTGAAATTTACTTTCTTGTGTTGTTGATATTATCATTATATATTGAGAGATAGTCCATACCTATTATATTTTGAAATTCCACTAAAGGAATGACTATTAGATATTTGATAATATTATACTCAGAAAAGTTGATACTATAGTTTCTATACAAAATATATGCTTTTATAATACCTTTAGAAGTATTAATAGATAAATTTTTTTCTATTATTTTTGGGTTTTATTCTACATTATTTGAAAACATTGAGGAAATAAATAAATTCAAATAACTAGAGTCAAATAAAGGACTTACTAGCTTTAAGGGAGCAATGAGTGTACCTATAACCACATTTCTTGGAGCCTCTACTTTAGCCATCAAGAATGTGAAACAATGACCATGATACCATGGACTATGTTAAGTTTAACTATGTTTTCCATCCATATTATTATTTTATCATTTATTTTCAAAGTTCTAAAGTTATCCACACTTGAGGCATTGAACTTCGGGTTGTACTTGAACTATCTCCATTTTTCCATTTTCTTTGAAATTTTGAGGATTATTCTTGATAAGATAGTTTTGAGATATATGTACATCTCTTATATACTTTTAACACTTTATAATCCTAATCAATTAGTCCTGTAAATTTTCTTACCACATTTGTTGCACTCAAGAAAATGTAGTTTGTTCCCTTCCCTTCATGTGCAAAATTCTTCCATAAGTTTTCCTCCATTTCTATTATATTTTCATTAGGATTATGTGATCATTGTTTATCTCTAAACTACATTTTAACCCAGATATAACTCTATACAACCACCTCATATCTTTCATAGTATCAATTTTCTAGATTCCTCCAAAGATGGGGCCTCAGTACATCAAAAAACCTATCAACCATCCCATTAGGATGAATAAAAAAGATAGATGTGTAACAATAAAGTATTTTAAAGATATTTTCATGGATTACCAATTATTTATTTCCTTATTAATTTAACTCCATGAATTTATTTATCTATCCTCATTCACATTGAATGAGGAAAATATTTGTTGAAAAATATATGCGTTAACTCTTCCCAATCCATAGTATCAATCCTTCCGCTTGGATTTGTTTTCTTAATCAGTGTCCACCACCGATCAACTTTTTATACTAATTGGTATAATTTTAAGGTGACTTCATCTAGATTTGAACAAAAAATTATAGAAAACATCTTCTATATATAAGAAACCCATTGTTCAGCAATTAATGGATCATCAGATCCACTAAAGGAAGGTGGTCGTTGAATTATGAAGGAATAAACTATAAGTTGTTACCTTCAAGGCTAATCTATCCTCTTAACTTGATTTAAGTAATTATACTTAACCAAAGATAATTGAATCATTATCCACATGAATTTTTCAATTCCATCTTCCACTACATTAGGAGGTTCTTCAGTGCATTATCTGTTGCACTCATTATTTATGTGATTCTTTATATTTCCCTCCAATTTTCAAAAATAATAGAACCTTATTGAGAAACTTTTTACTTTTAAGAATGTTTTAATTCTATGGGATGTTTCAGTATATTAAAAAATGCATAAAGACATTATTTTTTAATATCCTCTAATAATAATAATGCTTTCTATATATCCTTCATAATGGTTCATAAAAAACAAATTATTTACCAAAAATATATCCTAGATATGTCAAACTAGGTATGCAGTAAGGTCTGTTGTTTTACACCAAGTGATGATCATGTCCAATGTAGTGTCCCCTTTTTCGGGTTATTAACCCTTGGTATATCTGTGCCAGAGCCACATCCACTTGTAGTATCCAGACAGAGATTTCATTTCTTAGAATCCACTCACTTAATACTTTACCAAAATTCTTTAGTGTGTTATTATATTTAAACTTATATAAAGGGTTTATAATAGTGTTTTCTAATATTAAATTACAAAAATAACTAAACCTACCTTTGATATAAACAATAAAATCCCACCTTTTTAGTACATAAAAATTTCCCCACTTGGTACAACATTTAACAATACAAAGAATCTTTTAAGGTTTAGTGTCTTGGAAATTAGGAACATAATAAAAAAAACATAAATTTCCTTCTAATCTAATTTAAAGGATTCATAATAGGTTGATCTTAAATTAATTTTTCTGCAACTCATATCCTAGGTTATACATCAAAATAAATGGGTGAGCATAAATCCCAGTAAAGAAATAAGCAAAGGAGATATCTTGAATTGTACCATGAGGCACGTCAATAAGAAATGATTATAACAACATGAGGAATTTCAAAAGAAAAATCATGAATCAAAACAAGGAAATGTAGCTATATCATAAAAATGAGACATTCATAAGCATATCACCAAGGTTTACCACCAAGGTGTTGTAACTCATAATTATAAAGGTTATTCACCAGGTTATCGTAAAACATATAATCTCTAGAGATTAATTATTTATCCAATTCATTGAAAGAATCTCAGGGTACACCTTTAATATATCTTAATTCTTTTGATCCACATTGATCATAATTAATCATTTCATCAATAACCCATGGAAAATAAAGAGTTGGATTCATATCAAAATCATAGCTTACAAAGTGATTAAATACTTGAACATAATTTCATTTTTAAACCATGAAAATGGAATATTCGTTTCAAATATGTAAATCCACAAATCAATAAATACTTTATATATATAGGTGAATACCCATATAAATTTAAGAGGTTTGGTTATTCAAAATATGATAATTTCTCATGTAAAATAAATAAATTCAAGAAATGAATTTGGAATCAGGAAAAGTATAAAATGTTGATTAATAAAAAGGTAAAATGATAGGGAATGAAGGACTACTATTGCTAAAAAATTATTTTGGAACTAAATGGATACTAAGTTTTTTTTTTAAAATTAAATTAATTAAACATTTCAAGACATAATAAAAAAGAGGTACTTGAATGAAAAAATATTATAAGAGAATTACCTTAACTTGAAGTTTTGTTTCCTTAAACTTGAGGATGGAGCTTTTAGGTCTAAAGGAAACATTTAAGGGAATATTTTGGAGTTAAAATAACCATAAATTCATGGGTTGTCTATTTGTAGAGGATATAAACTTAAATGGGTGGTTATTTACAACAAAATAGAGAGGAATTATTATATAATTTCTAAACATAGGTTTTGGATTCTATATAATAAATCAATCAAAACCATAAACCATCCCGCTATTTTTCCACTGGTTTCTGAAATATTGGATTGTGAATCATTATTTTATAAGGTTATGTACCAAACTCATTCAAATAATACCCTTAATAATGTGGAAGTTATTCATGTTCATAAAGAATTAATTTTGAAACCATAAAATATAATATAGGTTTCAGAGGATTCATTAAGGGATTATAAAATAAATAAAATAAAATCATATATACATTATTTTAAATGGTAAAAATATTTTGGGTCCTATCTTCCCTTTATTTCATTTTTACATCATTTTGGGATATTTATGTCATGATACATACTGTATATTTGTACTATGTATAATGTTTAGCTAAACAATTTAATTTCCTAAGAAAATTATGAAAAATACAGCATTAGATAATATCAATGTTATAATTTCTAATATTATATTTATTTTATCCAAAAAATTCTTCACGTATGTGAATTTACTATTTTAAATCAAAAAACTAAATTTATTAAAAAATATTGGTTTTTTACAATAACTATTTTCCGGCCCTTTTAAAAATTATTTTTGAAATTTTAAAATTATACTATCATTTAAAATTTAATAAATATTATTTAATAATAATATTTTATTAAAATATCATTTATTTAAAAAATTCAAGAATTAATTAAAAATATTGTCTTGATTGAAACTATATATCTCCCAAAAATACAATTTGTTTTTCATCACAATAAAATTTAATTTTTATCAAGCATATTATTTTATCATTACAAATTGAAAATAAAAGATACATATAATAATTTTCTTATTCCAAAAATATATAAAATTCATGTTGTTGGGGTCAATATACATAACCCTTTATTACACCAGGGAATTCTCTAAGGGTAAGGTGTGTGTTGGTGATATTTTTTGGGGTGGTATAGCATACATGGGTTGGCTAGTGATCTCAATGAGATTAAACTTCTCCTAAAAATGGTATCACTCATTATTTTCTTGTGGAATCCTATCTTGGTCTTGGTCTAGGGAAGAAACTAGTGATGTTATCTCCCTTGGAATCTCTGATAAATGGGCTTCATATGGTATGATCCTACTGGTCGAGTCCATCTCTCCTTACATATGTGTCAATTGGATTTATCATAACCATTAATACATACTAATCAAAAAATAATTGTATGATTTCAATATTATGAATTGTTATAATGTAGAATGATCTTTTAAATTTTACTATATATAACTTATAACATCCCAAATTAACCAAAATAGTGCATTTGTTTTCTATAACTATATTACTTGACAATGAGTTTATTATTTTAAAATGGGAGATTCATTTATAAAAGATATTTTCATTACAAAATCCTACCCAAGGATGATCTTGTATCACTCATTACTTTCTTTCATTACACAAGATAACTAAGAGGTTCACTACTTTAATAGAACATACCGAATTAGATGATTGAGGTCTTGATATGTGTTGCTTTGGAAGGAATCTGACACATTGTATTTTATGGGTTTTATATTTAAAAGAATCACTGATTTTATATACATAATATGCATATTAAATTCATAAATATTGCATCTTATGGAATATTTATCTTCTCATTTTGAATTCCATTGTGTATTCATTATTATAATGATTTAGTTTTCGAATCCATATTCCATCCACCAAATTTGTAACACCCGATACTTTTATGATAAATATTTTGTTTTTATGTTATATAAATCATCAAAGGAATATTTCACTACACAAAACACTAGCTTGTCTTGCTTTACACGCAATCATGACCTTCCTCAATAGCTTGCGTCGTACGCAATACCGAGTTTCACTAAACAACGATATGCTATTAAAATTTTATTAAAACTAGCCGTTATGAATAGTAATAACCAATTTTTGAAATTTGTAAATTTTATTTTTCAAAATGGACATCATTTTTGGATTCAGAATATCGAAATTAGCCTAGGGTGAAATTTTGGTATTTTTCTGAAAACTTTCAATTTTTGATGAATAGTGAAAACACTCGGTTACTATTTAAAAACCGACTTTTTATTTAAATAATTATTTATTTTATTTAAATTTATTTTAGGTCAAAATTGATACATAATACCTATAAAAGTTCAATGTAATTCATTGGAGTAATTTTATAATAATTTTATATATATAAAAATTTTATTGAACTTTTCACCGTCTTTTACCAACCTCCTAGGAGAATTTGCAAATTTACATAAAAATTAATTTTACCGATTCTGTGAGTGAAATTTCAAAAATCTGAGAGACACGGCTAATCTCAAGGACTATAATGTGGTTCAATGTGATGAAAATAATTTTTGGTGAATAGTAAGTTTTTACTTTTTTTTACCACAGTTTAAAGTATATAGAGAAATTAAGGGTAAAAATGTTATTATTATTACCCTAACACATGTCCTAATTCTATTGGATAAGTGTAATTCGACCAAAAATAACCTTAGGAATAAAATATGACCATTTAGGCTCACTAGGATTAGATTAGGACATTTATTATTAATTTATTTAAAGAAGGGTTAAAATAGTTAAAATCAAATTTTAATATCTAAATCATTTTTAATATAGGGTTATACATAAGATAAATTCGACTATAAATATTAAATAGAAAGATAAAAATATTTCCTACATAATGGTATTTTATTTTTAATTTTTAGACTTTCAATAATTTAATTTATTTATGACACAATGATGACGCAGTAATTATCTTATTAAAACAATATTGACATAATTGATGTTATAAATACCCAAATAAATGTAATTTGATACTTTTTATGAATTAAAATAATTTTATAGGTTAATATTACATGTTAGTATTGATTTAATTAACTTTATTCAAACTAATATTTCTGTTATGAGTTTCAAAAAAATCAATTACCAAATAGTGTCAAAATTGACATAAAATAGTTTTTAAAACAAATATTATATTATTAATTGTTATTTTATTCCTAAAAATCTATAGTTCGGAAAAATGACTGAGATAAGGTTATATATATTAATAATAAACAACTTGGGATTCTTTTGGCTTGTTATAGTAAGTTTATTAACCTTATAGTATAAGAACACAAAAAGACACGATAAAAGTAAAATTATCTAACTTAAAGTTAAATCTAAATGATAAGGTTAAAATAGTAAACTAAACTTGTCAAAATTATGTTGTATGAGAGGATTTCGACCCATCCCAACCTTAAATTTGAAATGAATCGATTTGGAGCTATTTAAAAACGAATATGTCTTTATAATAAAATAATATTTTTAGTTTTTCCAAAGGTGCCCCTCTCCTCCCTTATAAAAGGGAACCTCCTCCCTCTCTTCCTCACACCACTTTGAGCCTTCAAGCTCGTCCAAACCCTGCCAATTTATCCTCTCCACTTACCTAGAAACATCCTAGAGGTCCTGGACTTCTTCAAAGACCAATTTTAGTGCCCTAAAAGGAGGTCTCAAAGAAGCGCTTCAAAGAAGAGGTAATGTCCGTTACCGATTCTTTCAACTTTATTTATTCTTCCACTTCTTCTTATATAGTTGTTTCATTATGAATTAATAACATCAGTATAAATAATATACTGATATGTTATTATAAGTATGAAACAACCCTATTTCACCATCTATCCATCGTACGGAAAATGAAATCACCGCGCATGCGTACGTACGGAATACTGTCACCACGCCGTGGTGTAACCTATTTTCCACCGCCACCTTAATTGGATGGTTATAATGGTGTAAATAATGAATATATATGATTATTGTAAAGTGATATTAATTCTTAAATAGTATACATATACTCCAATATAATTTCAGGATCATGGGAATGATATCATCGCTCGTGCGTACATATGGAATACCGTCTCCACGATGTGATGCGACTTGTTCTACATGATCTTCATTGCATAATGCTTATATAAATGAATTGAATGAATGAATATGATATATATCACACTAATACCATTATGGAAATGAGGTATCTATAACCTAAATAGAAGAATAATAATTTATTCGACAAAACACGCATAAGAACAAAAAGTAACAAACACCTGAATAACAAGTAGCAATGAAATATTACTAATAATAAGCTAAGAATATGACCATATATGATATCATAACAATTATTATGATTCTGGAATAAGTTAATGACATTATTTAAATCATTATACCGGATGTTTGGACACTTACAAAGCAAATCAGACCTAAGGTAAGGGAAAATCTCACAATCTCACTTTTATCCGAGATTGTTTATACTTCAGAATTTACTGGGGAATATTATCATCCACATCCATGTTTCCTCAATATGTAATATTATTTCTATCCACATACAATTGTTTAAATCCAATTTTAGCCTTCGGTGAGTTTTTAGTAAAAGATATGAAAGGAATCTTCTGTCGTTTTTCGTATGAGGTACTTTTTGACTTTTCCGACAAAAGTACAAGAAGAATGTTTTTTAACTTATACGGCATGAATGGATTTTTAAAAAATTATTTCCAAGAAGCTTCCTTTACAAGTTTTCAAGTTTATTTTCAATCAACTTCTTTTAGTTTATAATTGTATGACATGTTAAGAAAGGAAAAGTGTTTTTTTGAAGTAGAAAGGATATTTTCCTCAAGAATGGAGTTCGAGTGTTTTATCAAAATTATTTTCCATCTAAGATAATAAAGGGTTATATTTATATCCCTATTATTACCTTGATTTGATTATGTTGTGATGGAATTATTTTTATGAATTCCTTTATCTTATTATGATGTCACGATGTTAAGAATCCCATTTTTATTACATGGGTTATGCTATGTTTTATGGTTTATGATTTTGTGGCACACATAAGAATTGTATCATTATGAGATGGGTGGGACCTATATCTCCCTCCAATGCATTGGGTAAAGATTTTATATCTCATGAGATAAACATGGCTGGAACGACAGGTTAATCCGGTTCCGTGAAACAGGACAGAAACGAGGAGTGAACTCGGTTCAGAAATCGACTTTGTCCACTAAGATAGTCTTGGATATGAGTCTTGACTACTAAGAAATGATAATATATGATTATGTGTGTATGCCAAAAAGCATCATGTTTTAAGTTATGATTATTGTGATTACATTTTACTACCATGATTTATCCCATGTTATAAAATTAAGATCTCTTTTGAAGGATGAGATTTCCGAAATGTTATGTTCTTATGAATATGATGTGATTGATATTTCTTTTGGTTACCCTTACTGAGCATTTGAGCTCACCCTTTTGTATGTTTTCTTTCTACAGGTCAGGAAGAAGGTTATTAAGTTAGATATTCCATAAGGGACTATAGATATGATGAAATAAATGGGAGACAATGTAGAAATTTTATGAACCAGTTGTTTATGTTTCCCAGTTTCTAAAGACACTATACCTATACGGTCCTTTCATTGTTTTTTTATATGTTGTAATAAGTGCACTTCAATTTTGAAGTGCTAACAATGTATGTAAATTATGGGTCGTTATAGTAGGTATCAGAGGAAAGGTATAGTCAACCATTGGAAACTAGGATGTGAAAGCCTTAGTAAGAATCCTAAGGATAAGTCTAAGCATAGAACATAATCTTAATGTTTTAGAAATGGCCATGAATAACCTAGGATAAGACCTTAAGTGTGAAATTTTATTCTTGATTATGTGGTTTTTCTATTATAATTAGTGTTTCTCACACTATTATTATTGGTTTTAGTCAATGGCTGGAACCTGAAGGAACCGTGTTAATGCGGAATGCGATGGGAAATGTAATTATTGTCCCCCTGAGAAACCAAACGTTATGGGAGCTGGAATGCAAAATCTTGTAGCCATGCTCACACAACTTTCTCAATCTATGAATCATGAAAGACTTCTAAAAGAGCAAAGGAAGGATCAACATTATATTGAACCCTTCATGAGACAACATCCACCTTCATTCAGCGGGTCTACTGATCCATTAGTTGCTGAACAATAGATCAGTACTACTGAAAAGATCTTTTCAGTTATTCAATGTTCTGAACTTGATAAAGTCATCTTAGCAGTGTATCGTTTGGAAGGTGATGCTGATCAATGGTGGGATATTATAAAGAATACGAGGCCAAGAGATGAAATTGAGTCCATGGAATGGGACGAGTTCAAGAATTTATTTTTCAATTAGTACTTCCCTCGTATTCTCCAAACAAAGATGGACAAAGAGTTTCTTGAACTGAAGCAAAAGGATGATGGATCTATTGGTACCTATGAAGAAAATTTTACAAGACTTTCAAGGTACGCTTCTGGTATTATTATCCAACCTGAGATTAAGATCGATCGATTCTTTAGTGGCTTAAAACCAAGTCTTCGAAGGGCGTTAGCCATAAGGGACTTCAATAGCTACAAGGAAATCGTTTGATGTGCTCTCAAAGTTGAGATGGAGATTGGAGTAACCAATCAGTCATATGGGTTTGGTAAGAAGAGGAAAATGGAATTCAAAGGAAAATCTAAAGAGCACACTGAAAAGAAGATGAGTTTTCCCTTATACTCAATGTGTGGAAAGAAACATGGAGGGAGTTGTCTTAAAGGGGCAAGTAACTGTTTCAAATGTGGAAAGGAAGGTAATCGGGCATTTGAATGCCGCAATGATGGGAAGAAGATGTCTAATGATGCAAGAAAAGGAAGGGATACTCAAAATGAACCTACTACACTTCAATGTTTCAAGTGTAGGGAGATGGGGAATTATGCCAATAAATTCCCAAATCCAAGGGTTGATGATGATGGTCGACGTCAACAAACTCTTAAGGCTAGAGACAAAGGAAAGGCACATGCAATTTTTACCAGCGATGTGGAGTATGATAACGATGTGGTAAAAAGTACACTTACCATCCACTCTAAAGTAGAAAATGTTTTATTTGATTCTGGATCCACCCACTCCTTTATTTCTAAAGAATTTTCTAAGGGTATTACCGTATTACCTCAACAATTAGATGTTGAGTTAGCTGTGACAACCCCTAATGGAACAACAGTCACATCAAAAGTTTATAATTCTTCCCCGATTGAAGTTTGTGGGAAAGTGCTTCCTGCAAATCCTGTGATCCTCCCTATAGTTGAATTTGATGTGATTCTTGGCATGGGTTGGATTTCTCTATATGGATATCATATCAATTTCCAAATAAGGGAAGTCACATTTCATATTCCAGATCAATATTTGATCGTCTATCGATGCAAGGTTGAACATAACCATCCAGTCGAAATTTCTTCCATCTTATGGGTCTTGATTCCACTAAATGAAGGTTATTTATCTCAAATGGTTGGTGAGAAACTCACGATTAAGAATATGCCCATTGTACGGGAGTTTGATGATGTCTTTCTAGATGAATTTCCGAGTCTTCCACCAAATCATGAAGTTGAGTTTTCAATATAACTCATACTAGGTTCTTTAACTATTTCAAAGACACCTTATAGAATGGACCCAATTGAGTTTCAGGAATTCAAGAAGCAACTCCAAGAGAATCTTGAAAAGGGATTCATATGCCCTAGTGCGTCACCTTAGGGAGCACCTGTTCTGTTTGTTAAGAAGAAAGATGGATCAATGAGACTCTGCATTGATTATCGAGAACTTAACAAGATCACTATCAAGAACAAATATCCTCTCCCGCGCATTGATGACTTATTTGACCAACAACGCGGAGCTCAATAATTTTCCAAGATTGATCTTCGTTCAGGTTATCATCAATTAAGGGTCAAAAGGGAGGATATACCAAAGACATATTTCCATACAAGGTATGGACACTATGAATTTATAGTGATGCCATTTGGTCTTATTAATGCCCCTACTATCTTCATGGATCTGATGAATAGAGTCTTTAGAGACTATCTTGATCAGTTTGGTGTAGTCTTTATAGACGATATTTTTGTATATTCAAAGAGAAAGGAATAACATGAAGATCACTTGAGAATTATATTGAAGACCCTGAGAAAGGAGAAGCTTTATGAAAAATTTACCAAGTGTGAAATTTGGCTTTAAAAAGTTTCATTTTTGGGTCACATAATCTCAAAAGAGGGGATATCTGTGGATCCAGCAAAAACAAAGGTTATCGAAATATGGTCGAGACCAACAACAGTAATTGAGATCCAAAGTTTTCTTGGTTTGGCTGGATATTATCGACATTTTGTGAAATATTTTTCACGATTATCTAATCCACTCACCAGGTTGACTCAGAAAGAAGTTAAGTTTGTCTGGACGGAGGAATGTGAAGAGAATTTCAAGGAGTTGAAAATAAGGTTTTCCAGTGCACCTGTGCTCACACTGCCTTGTAGTGGAGAAAGGTTTGTGATCTACAGTGATGCATCCAAGAAGGGGTTGGGGTGTGTTCTTATGCAAAATGATATGGTGATAACTTATGCCTCATGACAGTTGAAAATCCATAAGCAAAATTACCCAACTCATGATTTGGAGTTAGCTTCGGTAATCTTTGCATTAAAGATTTGGAGGCATTATCTTTATGGAGAAAGGTGTGACATTTATACTGATCATAAAAGTTTAAAGTATATTTTCACACAAAAGGAGCTGAATATGCGCCAAAGAAGATGGTTGGAGCTGGATAAGGATTACGACTGCTCAATTCATTACCACCCTGGGAAAGCAAACAAGGTGGCAGATGCATTAAGTCGATAAGACCATGCCAGTTTATCCATGATGAGGATCACAAAAGATCCAATATTTATGGATTTACAAAAGAAGAATCTTGGAATTATAATGGAAGGGGAAAACTTGTATCTTTATCAAATGAATGTTAAACCATCTATACATGTAAAGATTAAAGAGGCATAGAAAGAAGATGTAGTGTTACAAAAGAAGGTGAGAAATATTCCTGAATTCAACCTTGATTGTGATGGGATAATAAAGTTCAAGAATCAGGTTTCTGTACCTCCCATCCCAGAATTAAAGAAGGAGCTACTGGATGAGGCTCATAGCACGAAGATGTATAGGGACATGAAAGAGTACTTCTGGTGGGATTGCATGAAAAGATATGTTGCTGAATATGTCTATTGATACTTGGTTTGTCAGAAGTTAAACCTGAGAGACAGAAGTCTAAGGGGATGTTACAACCATTACCCATACATGAATGGAAATGGGAAAACATCACTATGGACTTTGTCACCGAACTTCCTAAAACATCCAAAGGCAATAATGTTATCTAGGTCATAGTTGATCATCTTACAAAGTCTGCACACTTTATTGCTATTAGAGAGGATTTATCTCTGGATCAGCTTGCCAGGATAAATGTAAAGGAAGTGGTAAGATTGCATGGAGTACCATTTTCTATTATATCTGATCGGGATTCAAGGTTTACCTAAAAGTTCTAGAGAAGTCTTCAGTATACTCTGGATACAGAGTTTAGTTTCAGCACTGCTTATCATCCTCAGACAGACGGTCAGTCTGAGAGGACAATTCAAACTCTAGAAGATATGTTGAGAGCTTACTCTATGGATTTCAAAGGTGGTTGGGATCAACACCTACTTTTGGTGGAATTTTCTTATAATAATAGCTTTCATTCCAGTATTCATATGGCTCCTTATGAAGCTCTCTATGGAAAGAAATGCAGGACTCCAACTTGCTGGGATGAAGTTGGGGAAAGAAAGCTATTAAGACCTGATCTTGTTGATGAGATGGAAGAAAAGGTCCGATCTATTCAACAACACATAAGAGCATCTCAGAGTCGACAAAAAAGTTATGCCGACAACTGAAGAAAAGACTTAGAGTTTGAAGTGGGTGATAAATTTTTTTTATGAATATCTCATTGGAAGAGAGTAATGAGATTTAGAAAGAAGGGAAAGCTGGGCCCTAAGTATATCGGTCTTTTCGAAATACTGGATCGTGTTGGGAAGGTAGCTTACTGATTGGCGTTCCACCGAATCTCTCTCAAGTTCACGATTTGTTCCATGTATCTCTCTAGAGAAAGTACATACCTGATCCTTCACATGTACTCAGCTAAGAAGTTGTACCGCTAGAACAAGATCTTTCTTATGAAGAACAGCCGATAGAGATTCTCGATTGTAGTGAAAAAGTCCTACAGAACAAGACCACTCGCTTGGTAAAAGTTTTATGGAGGAACCACCAATTTTAAGAAGCTACATGGGATCTTGAGGATATGATGAGGGAGAGGTATCCTCATATGTTTGTTACAAAATGACGAATTTTGAGGGCGAAATTCATTTTAAGGGGTGTAGAATGTAACACTCGATACTTTTATGAGAAATATTTTGTTTTTATGTTATATAAATCATCAAAGGAATCTTTCACTACACACAACACTAGTTTTTCTTGATTTACACTCAATCACGACCTTCTTTGATAGCTTGCATCGTACGCAATACCGAGTTTCACAAAACAATGATATGCTATTAAAATATTATTAAAACAAGCCATTATGAATAGTAATAACAAATTTTTAAATTTTTTTAATTTTTATTTTTCAAAATGGACTTCATTTTTGGATTCAGAATATCGAAATTAGCCTAGGGTGAAATTTTGGTATTTTTCTGAAAACTTTCAATTTTTGATGAATAGTGAAAACACTGGGTTACTATTTAAAAACCGACTTTTTATTTAAATAATTATTTATTTTATTTAAATTTATTTTCGGTCAAAATTGATACATAATACCTATATATGATCAATTTAATTCATTGGAGTAATTTTATAATAATTTTAGATATATAAAAATTTTATTGAACTTTTCACCGTCTTTTACCCACCTCCTAGGAGAATTTACAAATTTACATAAAACTTAATTTTACCGCTTCTGTGAGTAGAATTTCAAAAATCCGAGAGACACGGTTAATATAAAGGACTAAAATGTGGTTCAATGAGATGAAAATAATTTGTGGTGAATAGTAACTTTTTTACTTTGTTTTACCACGGTTAAAAGTAAATAGGGAAATTAAGGGTAAAAATGTTATTATTATTACCCTAAAACATGTCCTAATTCTATTTGATAAGTGTAATTCGACCTAAAACAAACTTAGGAATACAATATGACCATTTAGGCCCACTTGGATTAGATTAGGACATTTATTATTAATTTATTTAAAGAAGGGTTAAAATAGTTAAAATCAAAGTTTAATAACTAAATCATTTTTAATATAGGGTTATACATAAGATAAATTCGACTATAAATATTCCATAGAGAGATAAAAATATTTCCTACATAATGGTTTTTTATTTTTAATTTTTAGACTTTAAATAATTTAATTTATTTATGACACAATGATGATGCAATAATTATCATATTAAAGAAATATTGACATAATTGATGTTATAAATACCAAATAAATGTAATTTGAGACTTTTTATGAATTAAAATAATTTTATAGGTTAATATTACATGTTAGTGTTGATTTAATGTACTTTTTTTAAACTAATATTTCTGTTATAAGTTTCACAAAAATCAATTACCAAATAGTGTCAAAATTGACATAAAATTGTTTTTTTAAAAAATATTATATTATTAATTGTTATTTTATTCCTAAAAATATAATGTTCAGCCAAATGAATTAGATAAGGTTATATATATTAATAATAAACAACTTGGGGTTCGTTTGACTTGTTATAGTAAGTTAATTAACCTTATAGTGTAAGAACACAAAAATACACGGTAAAAGTAAAATTATCTAACTTAAAGTTAAATCTAAATGATAAAGTTAGAATAGTAAACTAAACTTGTCCAAATTCTATTTTATGAGAGGATTTCGACCCAGCCCCACCTTAAATTCGAAATAAATCAATTTACAGCTATTTAAAACCGAATATGTCTTTATAATAAAATAATATTTTAAGTTTTTCCAAAGGTGCCCCTATCCTCCCTTATAAAAGGGAACCTCCTCCCTCTCTTCCTCACACCACTTTGAGCCTTCAAGCTCGGACAACCCCTGCCAAGTTATCCTCTCCACTTCACTATAAACATCTTAGTGGTCCTGGTCTTCTTCAAAGACAAATTTTAGTGCCCTAAAAGGAGGTCTCAAAGAAGCGCTTCAAAGAAGAGGTAATGTCCGTTACCGATTATTTCAACTTTATTTCTTCTTCCACTTCTTCTTCTTTAGTTGTTTCATTATGAATTAATAACATTAGTATCACTCATATACTGATATGTTATTATAAGTATGAAACAACCCTACTTCACTATCTATCCATCCTACAGAAAACGAAATCACCACGCATGCGTATGTACGGAATACCCTCTCCACGTCGTGGTGTAATCTATTTTCCACCGCCACCTTACATGGTTGGGTATAATGGTGTAAAGAATGAAAATATGATTATTGTAAATTGATATTGATTCTGAAATATTATACATACACTCCAATACAATTTCACGATCATGGGAACGATATCATCGCTCGTGCGTACGTACGGAATACCATCTCCACGATGTGATGCGAGTCGTTCTACATGATCTTCATTGCATAATGATTATATAAATGAATTTAATGAATTAATATGATATATATTAAAATAATACCATTCTAGAAATGATATATCTATAACCTAAAGAGAAGAATAAGAATTTATTCGACAAAACACACATAAGAACAAAAAGAAATAAACACCCGAATAACAAGTAGCAATGAAATATTACTAATAATAAGCTAAGAATATGACCATATATGATATCATAACAATGAGTATGATTCTGGAATAAGTCAATGACATTATTTAAATCATTATACAGGAGGTTCGGACACTTACGAAGCAAATTGGACCTAAGGTAAGGGAAAATCTCACAATCTCACTTTTATCCGAGATTGTTTATACTTCAGAATTTACTGGGGAATATTATCATCCAAATCCATGTTTCCTCAATATGTAATATTATTTCCATCCACATAAAATTGTTTAAATCCAATTTTATCCTTCGGTGAGTTTTTAGTAAAAGATATGAAAGGAATCTTTTGTCGTTTTTCGTACGAGGTACTTTTTGACTTTTCCGACAACAGTATGAGAAGAATGTTTTTTTTAACTTATACAGAATGAGTGGATTTTTAAAAAATTATTTCCAAGAAGCATACTTTACAAGTTTTCAAGTTTATTTTTAATCAAATTCTTTTAGTTTATAATTGTATGACATGTTAAGAAAGGAGAAGTGTTTTTTTGAACTAGAAAGGATATTTTCCACAAGAATGGAGTTCAAGTGTTTTATCAAAATTATTTTCCATCTAAGATAATAAAGGGTTATGTTTATATCCCTATTATTACATTGATTTTATTACATTGTGATGGAATTATTTTTATGAATTCCTTTATCTTATATGAATTGTTTTATGATTTCACGATGTTAATAATCCCATTTTTATTACATGGGTTATGCTATGAGGTATGGTTTATGATTTTGTAGCACACATAAGAATGGTATAATTATGAGATGGGCGGGACCTATATCTCCCTCCAATGAATTGGGTAAAGATTTTATATATCATGAGATAGACATGGCTTAAATGGTAGGTTAATCTGGTTCAGTGAAACAGGACTGAAATGAGGAGTGAACTCAGTTCAGAAATGGACTTTGTCCGCTAAGATAGTCTTGGATATGAGTCTTGACTACTAAGAAATTATTATCTATGATTATGTGCGTATTCCACAAAGCTTCATTTTTTAAGTTATGATTATTGTGATTACATTTCACTACCATGATTTATCCCATGTTATGAAATTATGATCTCTTTTGCAGGGTACGATTTCCAAAATGTTATATTCGTATGAATATGATGCGATTGATATTTATTTTGTTTACCCTTACTGAGCATTTGAGCTCACCCTTTTGTATTTTTTCTTTCCCCAGGTCAGGAAGAAGGTTATTAAGTAAGATATTCCAAAAGGGACTATAAATATGATGAAATAAATGGGAGTCAGTGTAGATGCTTTATGAACCAGTTGTTTATGTTTCCCAGTTTCAAAAGACACTATACCTATACGGTCCTTTCATGGTTTTGTTATATGTTGTAATAAGTGTACTTCAATTTTGAATTACTAACAATGTATGCAAAGTATGGGTCGTTATAAAATTAATGTGTTTATACCACATTAATTTGTAACCATTTACATTTCCCACAAGTTTTCCTTACTCACTAAAAAATAGAAGTCAATTATATTCACAGATATCTAAATGAATCTCATGAAAAAGGTATATGAAATATTCTTGTAAAATAATGAAGTTATATAAAATCTACAATCTCCATATGAGTAAGCCTAGAGCCTCATATTGCCAACCTCCACTATTATAGAACAAGGTATAAGCCACCAAGCCAATGGGAAGTCTGGCCCAAGGTCCTTTTAACTAAGAATTATTTACTCAAGAGAGAATTAAATTTATGATATCTCTAACTCCTAATATTCATTGGATATATTCAAAAACCCTTTTTAATCTAATAACTCTAAAAACAAACCAAGGTCAAGGTATGTGAAAGCTAAATATTATGGATCTACACCTGGCATGTAATGCAAGTATCTATCTCAAAGAAGCAACTTATTACTTATATAAATCATGTAGTTAATATTATTTTACAACCAATTTATGAAAATGAATAATATAAAAAAAAAAATTAAAATAAATACATTATTTAACATGAAAAATAAAATTGAACATTTCATATTTAATTTAGGCATAAAAAATATCAATTTATGATTCTTAACACTTATAATCTATAAACTATTTATAAATTATGAGAAAAAATATTAAATTTATTTTATAATGTAACTTGAAAAAACATGGTGTCCAATGTATTGTCATGTAATTTTACCACACTATGTTTTCTTACAACTTAGTGTTGTGGTTGGAGTAATACACCTAATATTATGTTTTCTTATAATTTAATCTCAAGTACCGATCTCACACTATGTAAATAATCAATGTATTATCAAGGAGATACCACAAACTATGTCGAAACCCAATGCAATGTTAAGTACCCCTACAAATATGGTACTAATTTTCTATATGATTGTGGTCATAGGCTATATTAACCCATATAAAATATATTGAGCCAAGTCTCCAAATTTTGTTAACTATTTAAAATTATATCTATTTCAAAGTAAATATTATGTTTTTTAACAAGATAACATCACATGTGTAAGGTCCAAGGTCCATATCGATTGACCCTTTGTGTGTTAACGTGGCTTATAGAGCTCGGATCATGTTTGGAGGATTTTGGGTACTGAGAGATAAAATAAGGGAACTTTCACAACATGAAAGTTGGTTTCACACCATGTAATATTTTGGGGTTTGAAATATAAATAAAATTGAAAATATACGGTTTTTTCGATGGAAACCAACCTCGTGGAATTACATGATATGAAAGGGGATTACACGTCATGTAATCCCCTACTGCTGTAATTTTTAAAAAATTTCTGGCTACTTCGATTGTGAAAACCAATGACTTAAGCTTCCCTCTATCTCATCACAGGTGACACAAAAATCACTTCCTCATCTGTTTGGAGATCCGTTCTATGATGATCAATATCGAGCTTCTATATTTGATCTGTTCTACCCTTGGTTGATCCAAGGTATTTTTTTCCTTCATTTACAACTTTTTTTTCCCGATTTGATCTATTTATTCCAATTATTCTTTCTATGCGATGGAGGATAATCTCCCATGTCACTAATGGGGGTTTTAGTTGTTGGTTGGTTCCATTGTGTAGTGCTGTCCTCAGGTGGATATAGTTCTTGCAGGAAGGGTTATCAGAGATCCGTTGTGTGTTCTGTTCTCATGTTAAGAACATTGATAACATTTTGGGGTAGGGGATTCATTACTTCTCTATTTATTTATGTGAATTAATAGATTTTTCATCATTTATTCATATGGATCATAATGTAATTATCCTAATAATAATTTTAATAGGATTAAATAATTTGCATTGATTGATTGGAGATGTTGTTTCTTCGTACCATGATAATGGTTTGCCTCATGATTTTCTAGAAAATGTGATATCTATGCCTTTATTGGTTTAGAATGTTTTCTTGATGAAAATTGGTAGGTAATATAAATTTGGAATTATTTGGTAATTAACTGGATAAAAGTGATTAAATAGACATGTTTAATGAATGTGGTTACTGTTTTTGTAATTTAATGAAAATTAATTTGATGAAAGTGTGCATGTTTAATTGAATTAGTTAATGAACATGAATATTGATGATTCTTGTTGATAATGAAAATAATGGATTATTAAATTAATTATTTTATTAATTTTTGTTAGATTTAGATAGCTTATTTTTTAGGTTTCCCTTAGTTGGAACCTCTGAATAATGAATTGGTTAATTAAATATGGAATAAGAACTGGTTGTGTTATAAAATATAATGCCTCTTTAGGGCCCGAGTTTCCCATTTTCTTATAAAGGCCATGTACCTTGTGCTTTGTATCCATGAGATATTATTGTGTTTGAAGTATGAATACTTTGTTTTAGGACAAAGACCTTTGTTTCTATGTCTATTTCCCATTTCTTATGATGTGACATGGGTGTGGGATAGCTGATACTGGATAGTGTTGTGGTATGTGGGGCAGGGATGCTTGGATGTGATTTGTGCCTGAGATTGCTGAGCCTGGAGGGATGTTGTGGTATGTGGGGCAGGGTGGCCCAATTAGTGTGGTAGTAGTTGATGCCTAGAATGAAGAGATGCATCAGTATATTATTGTGGGTGTCAGGTAGGACACAAAAAATGATAGAACATGTCAAATATGGGATTACCCATTGTTATGAAAGATGGATACTTATATGAATCTATTTTTGGCTAGTGGCTAGGTTATTTTTTATCTACTTTTCATTCCCCACTACTTGAGGAAGACATATGTGTTTTGTTATGCTCTTTCCAAGGGAGTCAAAGACGTGTGGGGTATGGCATGTTATTTACATGTTTATATCCTTATGGTTGGATGAGTTTACTCTCCCATTATAGGTGGTGACGACTCAATGGATAGTTCATATACTCATCATGTTGATCCCTTTGTGATTGGGGAGCTAAATTTTTTTTCCTAGAGCACTTAGTGATATAGAATGTAATGTTGTTAATAAATTAATAAATGTTTAACCCATGCATTTGGATCCTGCTGGGATGAAATTCTGAGGTTGAAAATCTGGGAAGTTTGGACTCTTTTTGCTTATGCCTTGAGGACATGAATCTTTGTTGAGATACTAATTAAAATTAATGTGTAAATTGTTAATATTTAGTTAATAGTTACTGTATTAGTTAATTTAATGTGAAAATTATGAAATGTAATAAGATAATTTAATGTATCTCTTTAAATTGTTGTGTGCTTATAGGATATCTAGTGTTAGTAGTAGTAGCGGGGAGTTTGAGAGATGTTATTTACATTTGTGTTTGAGACTGGGATATGAACATAGTGTAGTGGTGAGTTATATTATATCATGAACTGTTTTTGTTTCTATATGCTACTCGAACCTATCAGTTAGGGAAACAAACCCCTGTGGATTCTGAGCCATGGGGATGTTTTCCCCAACATCCCAGTGAGAGGATGGATGGATGAATACCCCCTTTGGCCCCACTCTATTATCTTGGTAGTTATCTATGATGGAATGCATGACTATTGGTTTTCCCCAAATATGTGTGTATAAGGTTGTAATGGATTTCGGTTATTTCACACACATATATTCAGGATATAGTTTTCCATGGACTACTATAGGTATAACATGTATAGGCTGTGATGGATAGAGGATCCATACTCAGTGTATGGGATATGATGGCTTAAGGTATAATACCTGATATATGATACACATTATGAAAACTATGTTGGCTCTTAGAAACTACCTAGAACTTTTTTATGTGGATGTGGTGGTGTGTTTCATGAGGTGCATGTTTTGGTGCTTCTTCCATGTGTCTGTGGGCTACCCTTTTTGGAGAGAGATGCTCAAGAGGTGCGATGTTGGGAAATATCAGCAAACCAGATGGGAAGTAGTAGCGGTGTTACCTTGATATTATTTATTATATTTTATTCTCTTGTATGTGATACACAGTGAGAGCATCCATGGTGAGGATGGGAACTTAGTATACTTGTTTAGGTGATGAGTTAGTTTCGTGTGTTTTTTACTATACTTTAGCATGATTTCTTTACCTTTTGCATGAAAGTCTATAGGGAGGATCGTACTGAGTATAATGTTATACACACCCTATGTATATATAAACTATTTTTTCAAGTTAGTTGGAGTAGGCTGGAGATCAGGTTGGTTACTACTAGCTGGGGTTTTTGTAGGAGTTGTTTGCGCTTCATGGTCATTTTCGTATTCACTCTATTTTGGTACTTTCAGTTGTAGTAGTTCTTGAAAGAAATTACATTTGTGTACTTGGGGTTTATTTTATATTGGAGTCTGGGTAGGAGTTGGTTGGTGTCTGTCTTATCTCTCTTTTCCACATGTGTTCCTCTTAGAGGATAATGACTCCCATTTTATTGTTTACTATACCCTCGGTGCTAGCCACCAACCCAGAGACTGCTGGAGGTTAGACTCGAGGGTCACTATCTCTCTTCTCACATTGCAAACCCATGAGGGGTACAATTTGTGGGGAAGGGGTTATGAAAGAGTGGCATAAGAGGTCTGGTTGAGAGATAGGATGGATTTTAGAGTTAGGTACATGAAAGGTTTAATGGGTTGGTAAAGAAGAAATGTAAACTAAGTTTAGTAAGCATTGTAAACATGAGAGACTAGTTTCGACACATGTATTTAGGGTACTCTATGATCTGATGCACATACCTTTAAGCTTAAAACAACTACTAAACATGGTGATATGGGTTGCTGGGTAGAGACCTAAGAAAGGATCATGCATCATTCTTCTTTTCTCCTGTGTTCGAATGGGTATACCTTGGGATAGGTTAACCTAAAAATAATAAAATAAAATATTTAATTAATTTTAAGGTCTTCCATATACCAGGTTTAGGGACTCTAACTATTTCTTCTTTTTCATGCATGACTCCAGGTCAAAATCCTTGTTAGGATTGCACAAAATATGTTTAACAGGTTGTGCCAGTAGGTCACCGAATGATGGATATTTATGAAGATGACACTTTGAGGAGGACACTCTAAGAGTTTCAGCTCCAGAGACTGAAGAGGTATGAGGGATCCATTTTATATGCAGTTACAAAAGTCTGGTTATAGGAAGTTGAGATATCCTTTAGTTCGATCCATGCTCAAAAGAATTGCGTATCGTTAGTTGTGATGATCCTATATGGGGGTATGGAGGGAGTGGTTGTTCTTGTTCCTTGAGGATTTCAAGGAGTCCGCAGTCTCATGGGAGGAGTTATGAGACCAGTTCATAAATGAGTTTCTTTATTTGACCATGAAGGTGTCCAGTCACAAGGAGTTATTTACCCTTTGATAGGGGACATTGAGTGTGTGGGAGTTTAGGATCTGTTTCAAGAACCTTCTGCGGTATGCTTCAAACCTATTTCCATATGAGGAGGCTAGGGTGAGGCATTTTGAGGAGGCTTTTCATTTAGTGATCCAATTAGAGGTCACCCTCTTTATTATGAAGATGTATCTATAGGTGTGGGAAAGATCATAGGTATTGAGAGGAAGTTATATTGAATTGGATTGTCATGAGAGGAGAGTAATCAGAATTCATCAGGACGTATAGTTGTGGTTCGAGGTTCCCTTTTTTTAGGACAGAAGAGCTTTTGATCATCCAGGGGTAGGTCCTATCCATCAATGTCTTGTTTCTCTAGGGGAAATGACTCTTAGACCTATGTAAAGGGATTAGATGCAAGTTTTTCTTTTGTATGAAAAGGTCATCATTGGAAAGTGTGCCCAACCATTCTGAGGAGTCAGCATGAACAAGTTGTTCTTCTTCAGGTTCCTCCACTGAGGTAGTTCAACCTAAGGTAGCAACATTATGTTTCTCTAGTTTTCAACCAGCAGAGAGTAGATGGGGAAGGAATTGGACAGCCCTGGGATGGTCCCCTTCCTCATAGTGTAGTGCGTGACCATGGAGGTGGTTGTTTTTAGGTTTAGAGAGGCCATGGAGAAGGTCGTGGTCATCTTAATGCTTTATCATTGCCGACTCCCTTTAATAAAGATGTCATTTGAGGTACCCTTTTCTTGTTGTCTACTTAGGTAAAATATTTTTTTGATCCAGGAGTGACACACTCCTTCATATCACCTACCCTTTTTCATGCTTTGGGACTTGAGTTAGAGAGACTTCCAGTGCCATTGGCAGTGACTATGATGGTTGGAGGTTGAGCTGACTAGTTTGAATTATGTAGAAGTTATGATCTAGTGATGGGGAAGCAACTATCTTGGGGAGATTTCCTATTTTTAGGGGAAAAACCATATGACATCATCCTTGTCATGGATTGGTTGTATTTAGTTCAGGACATCATGGATTATTTTGGGATTCAGGTTGGGTTCTTCAATGCTGATGAAGATTCAATAGTGTTTGTTGGAAAGAGAGACCCTCATATGGGTTAGAGGAATGTTCCATCCTTGTTATCCTTGACAGAATATATGATGTTGAGTTTATCAAAATATCAATAGTTTTCATTACCCATGGTCATAGAAAAGTACCTTGATGTATTCATAGAGGAGGTTGTAGCATTACCACCTTGATAAGAGATCAAGTTCGGGATCAAAATACAGATAGGCGTGCCTCCTATATCAATGTCTCTATATAGGGTGGTGCCTTTTGAGTTGTGAGAGTTGCATATACAGGTTGATGTTATGTTGTAGTGTGATTTTGTTTGGCTGAGTGTGTCACCATGGGGTGCACCAATTTTGTTCATGAAGAAGGGTGATGACATTTTGCAGTTGTGTATTGATTATCATCTCTTGAACCAAGTGACAGTGAAGAACCACTATCCACTTCCACATAATGATGATTTATTTGATCAACTGAAAGGTGAAAGTTGTTTATCAAAAACTGATTTTTGGTTTGGTTATAATCAGATGCGTTTAAAGGATGGGGATATTATGAAGACTACTTTTTGTTGTCATCTTAGGAATTATGAGTTTTTTGTGATGTCATTCAGTGTAATGAATGCTCCAATTATGTTCATGGGGTTGATAAACATTGTGTTCCATGAGTTCTTGGATAAGTTTTTGGTGTTTTTTACTGATGAAATCCTTGTGTACTCCGGGTCTGAGGAGGATCATGCAGAATAACTTTGTGTCATTTCGGGAGTTCTTAATTTCCGAAAGATAGATGTGAATTTATCTTAGTGTGTGTTTTGGGATCAAGAATTATGTTTCATGGGGAATATTGTATTTTAGTAGGGTGTATATGTGGATATTTCAAAGATATATGGAGTTGTGTCTTAGGAATCCCCCAAGATAGTGGTAGATTTGCGAATATTCCTTAGTCTTGCAGGCTATTGAAAGAGGTTTGTAATGGATTTCTCCTGATATGTGATACATATGAAATCATTAACCAAAAGGATCAGACATTCTTGTGAAATTATTAGTGTCATACATATATTGAGTATCTAAAGGGGAATTTTGTTAGTTCTCCAGTTCTTTGTCTACTGGCAGAAGGAGTTCAGTTTGATGTTTTCTGTGATGCATAATGTCTTGGGTTGGGATGTATTCTGATATCATAGAGATCATTTTTTTCTTATAGTTATTTCTAGTTACATCTCCATGAGCTTAACTATTACTCCCAAGATCTATATTTGGTGATAATGGTGTTTTCCTTTAAACTGTGGAGACATTAAATCATCAGTGAGCGCTTCATGGTCTTCCCTAATCATAAGTGACATAGGTATGTTTTCTCCCAACGTGACTTGAACTTGCATCATTATCAGTGGATGGAGTTCATACATGATTAAAACTAGGAGATTTCATAATAGTCGTAAAGGGTTATATCATGGTTAATGTGCTGATCAAGAGGTCACACAGTGATGTAGTATGGAAATTTGGTGATTCATAGAGAGTGATGGAATAACTTTCAACATTGCATCTAGATATGGGACAAGTCATAGATAGCGGTTTTATTTTTAAAATGATAGTGTATTCATCTATGGTGATGTCGGTGGAGAAATCTGAGTTGGGGGATCTTGAGGTGGATGTATGGAGAGACCAGGTTATTTATGGTGAGGCTCATGATGGTTGGTCTGAGGATGAACTACACTGAGGGTTGTTTCAGGGAGGATTTTTCATTCCTTTCGTGATGTATGATATAGTTCTCATAGAGTTACATAGTTCACCTTTAGTGATACATCCTACCATGAATAAAATTTACCGAGCATTGAGAGGTCATATTTTGTTTCCTGGATTGAAGCATGAAATTGTAGATTTTGTGTCCTGAAGTTTCATCTGTCAGAAGGTGAAGGTTGAGCACTTTGTCCCTGGTGGTTTTCTCCAGCCATTATATTTTCCTCAATGGAAGTGGGAGTACATATAAATGGACTTTATTGTTGGTTTACCTTAATCTCAGGGATGATATGATGTTATATGGTTGGTAGTGGATCGTTTGACGAAATAAACCTACTTTATTGTGATCAAGAAGTTGATCTTAGTGAGGTTTTTGTCGAGGTAGTATCTAGAGGAGGATGTGAGACTCCACGGAGTCCATAGGATGATAAATTTTGACCGAGATACTCATTTTACATCTAGTGTGTGGAGAGATCTCTAGAATGCATTTGGTTCTCAGCTATTCCCTAGAAATTCTTTTCATCCATAGAAGGATAGTCAAAATAGTGGAACATTAAAGCTCTTGAAGGCATGTTGCTCCCTTTTGTCTTGGATTTTAGATGTTCATGGATGAGTCACCTTTTCTTGGTAGAGTTTTCTTATAATAACAGTTTTCACTCCACCATTGGTATAACACCATTTGAATCATTTTATGACCACAATTTCCATTCTCTGTTATGATAGATTAGGGTCATAGAGTCATTAATTCTCAGGCTAGAACTAGCACATAATATGATAGAGATGGTTCAGGTGATTCATGAGAGGATGAAGGCAGCACAATATCATTATAAATACTATGCCAATCATTGTATCGTACCTATGTATTTTTACATTTTCGATCATGTTTTCTTGAAGGATACTCTATCATGGATAGAAAAGGTTTGGTTGTAGGAGTAATATTTCTCCCCAATTTTTTGGGACTTTTTAGGTGTAGACTTGTGTTGGAGATATGGCATATTAGATAGTTATTTCCCCATAGATGAGCCATATAAATAATTTTTTTTTCACATGTCACAGCTCCATTTTTAACTTCATGAAGAGTCTCACATCATTGATTGGGGTGATATCGATGTGGATGATGATATGACCTTCAAGGAGTGGCCAATAGAGATCCAGAAACATAAGGAGAATGTGTTACGTATATGTTTTATCCCCTTGGTTGATTTCTTATGGCAGTATTATGGTGTGGAAAAGGTTACCTAGGAACATGAGTTTCAAAGACGTGCTCAGTGCCCTGAGATGTATATTTTTTTAACTCTTCTCTTTTAATTATGTTCGTTTTGTGGTTATATACATTTTCTATTTATGATATGGATTCCTCTTGTTGGTTGTTTTGTATTTCTCTCTTTTGATAGGTATATCACTCATGAGTGTGTTTAGGAGAGGGTTTTGGTTGTTTTGTGGTTTTTCATTGTTCCCATGGTGTGGTGGTTGAGCCCCTATAGTGATGAGAGCCTTGAGATCTATCTCGTTGGGTGGATGATTAGATAAACCCTTTATGTTTCCTCTCTGGGTTGGTTTTGGATTCTTGAGGATGAGAATGTTTTGAGAGGAATATTATGTAATGGATTGGATCTATTTGGATCGAAAATTTGTGTGTTTTCGAGGCTTATGGATCTCGGAGTATGTTTGGAGGAGTTTGGGTGTCGAGAGATGGGAGAAAAGAACTTTCAAAACGTGAAAGTTTCTTTCATGGTATGTAAAAAAATTACATGACACGAAAGAGGGTTTCAAACTATGTAATATTTTGGGGTTTGAAAAATAAATAAAATCGAAAGGTGATGGTTTTTTCGGTAGAAACAAACCTCGAGGAATTACACTATGTAAAAGAGGATTACATGTCAATCAATCACTCAATAAAAGAATGTTTTAAGCATCTCCCAGTCACTGGTATTGTCAAGTCCTATGGTTGAATCATCCCTTTCTCTCATACCAGGTGATCCGGTGATACCCACTTCTATGTTTTGGTGATCCCTTCAACGGGGATTGATCTTCGGCTTCCATTTTCGATCTGTGGTGTCCTAGGTTTATCCAAGATTTGTTTTCCATTCATTTTCCAGTGTCTTCTCCTAGTTTAATATATTTTTCCTCCCATTATTATTTTCAGGCGATGGTGGATAACCTCCTATGACTCTAATGGAGTTTTTCATGGTTTTGGTTGGTGTAGTTGTGCCACGGTGCCCTCGGGTGGATGGAGTTCTTGCAGGAGGGGTGATAGGAGATCTGTTTCATGGTTCGTTATCATGCGAAGAACATTGATGAACTTTTGAGGTAGAGGATTTGTTTCTTCTCTATTTATTTACATGAAATCATATATTTTTCATGATTTATCCCCTTGGATCACAATTCAATTATTCTATTAATGATTTTAACTAATTAAATAATATGTATTTATTGCTTAGCGATATTTTTACTTTGTACCATGATAATTGTTTGCCTCTTGATTTGATAGATAGTGTGATATCTCCTCCTTTCTTGGTTTAAAATGTTATTCTTTATGTAAATTTTTAAATAATGTATAGATAGAGTTAGTTTATTGTTAATTGGATAAAAATTATTAAAGAGGAATGTTTAATTAATTTGGTTGTTTTTGTTGTAATTTAATGATAATAAAATTGATTCAAGTATTCATATTAAATAGAATTGGTTAATGAACCTGAAGAATAATGATGGTTGGGGATTACGAAATTAAAGAAATGTTAAATTAGTTGTTTAATTTAATTATGATATCTTGATATATCTTTTTTCTTAGATTTACCATAGTTGGTACCAGTGATTAAAGAATTTGTTAATTAAATATGGAATAAGAACATTTTGTCTAATAAATGATAATTCCTTTTTAGGGACTAAGTTTGATGTTTTATTGTAAAGGCCATCTTCCATATGGTTTAGAGACATGAGATATTGTTGTGTGTGAAGGATGAATTCCTTGTCTTTGGATCCAAGATCCTACTTTATATATTTGTTTCCTACTATTTTTGAGGGGATGTGAGCCTGGGATTGATGATCCAAGAGAGCTGTTGTGGTATGTGTGGCGGGGAGGCCCAGACGTGATGTGAGTCTGGGATGTATAATCCTAGAGGGATTTTGTTGTATGTGGAGTAGGGAGGCCTGGTTTTTATAGTGGTAGTTAATGCCTAGAATGGTAATATGCATTGGTATATTCATGTGGGTGTTAGGGAGGACATTGGAGATTATAGAACGAGTTGAAGTTGGTCTCACCCATTATTATGAAGTATGGATGCTTGTTAGCATAAATTGTTTGGCTAGTGGCCAGGTAGGTTTTTTATCTTCTATCCTTTCCCCACTGCTTGGGTCAGACATTTGTGTTTTCTTACACACTTTCCATGGGAGTTGAAGACGCGTGGGAATGACACATTCTTTCAATATTTATCTTCGTATGGTTGGATGAGTTTAATATATTGATATATGTATAGAAGAATTGATGGATGGTTCATCTACCCACCGTGTTTAATCCATTTTTATAGGGGATTTTAGAATGTTATCCTAGAGTAGCTGGTGATAAGGAAAGTAATGTTTCTCATAAATGAAAAAAAATTAGCTCCTGGGGTTGGAGATTGCTAGGATAAAATGTTGAGGTTAAAACTCTGAGAAGCCGTGGACTCATCTTGATTATTCCTGGAGGGCATGGATCTTTGTTGATATTCTAATGAAATTTAATATGGAAATTTTTGATGGTTAATTAATGGTTATGGAATTAAGTAACATAAAGTGAAACTGAAGAAAAGTAATGAGATAATTTAATGTATCTCTTTAAATGGTTATGTGCTTATAGGATATCTAGTATTAGTATTGGAAGTCGTGAGTATGAGAGATATAAGCTGTAGTTGTGTTTGAGACTAGGATATTCCCATAGTGTGGTGGTGATCTATATTATATCATGCACTTTTTGTGTTTATATATGCTACTCTAGCCTATATGTTAGGTAAACTGAAACCCTAGGGATTCTGAGCCCTGGGGGGGGGGGGTTCCCCAACATCCTAGTAGGAGGATCAATGGATGGTTATCCCCTTTGGCCCTACTCTTTTATCTTGGTACTTATTTGTACTGGTATGCACAAATATTGGTTTTCTACATATATGTGTGTAGAGGGATGTAATGACTTGTGGATATTTCAAAAATATTTATTTTTGATATAGTTTCACACTAACTATTATAGGCATAACATGTATAGGATATGATGGTTTGAGGATCCATACTTGGTGTATGGGTTGCGATGGTCTGAGGTATAATAACCAATGGATGATACACATTATGCAGGATGTGGTGGCTCACAAAATCTACATGTTTACTTTTGGTTATTTGGACATGGTGGTGTGTTGCATGAGGTTCATATTGTGGTGCCTCTCCTTGGTGTCTGTGGGATATCCTTTTTGGAGAGAGATACTCAGGATGTGCGATTTTGGTGAAAAGCAGAAAACCAATGGGGAAGTAGTAGCGAGGTAACCTTGATATTATTTATTATACTATATTCTCTTGTATATCATACTTGGTGAGAGTATCCATGGTGAGTCTTGGAACTTAGTATACCTATTCAGTTGATGAGTTAGTTTCACTTGTTGTTAACTATTCCTTAGTATGCTTTCTTTACCTTTTTCACAAGAGGATCTAGGGATGATCATAGTGATTGTACTATTATAATAAACCTAAATATATATAGACTTCTTTTTTAGATCCATTGGATTAGGTTTGTGATCAAGTTGGTTACTACTATCTTGGGGTTTATCAGGAGATGTTTGGGCTTTGTGGTCGCTATCGTCTTTACATTTTTTGTTACTTATAGTTTTCTATTTCATTTTTAGTATTTATTGCATGAAATTACATTTTCGTACATGGGTTTTCTTTAATATTAGAGTCTAAGTAGAAGTTGGTTGGTTTCTTCCTTATCTCTTTCTTCTGGATGTGTTTCTCTTAGAGGGTAATGCCTCCAATCTGCATGTTTATTGTAAATTCAGAGCTAGTCACCAACATGAGGCCTATTAGAGGCGGTAATTGGGGGAGGGGATGTCACTATCTCTCTTGTACCATTTCTAGACCAAAAGTGGTACAATTTATGAGGATGGGTTCTTGATATCATGCTAAGGTAGGATTCATTGTCTCCCAGCATATCCTTAAGTGGTGTACTGAAAATTATACTAAGATTCAACATAATGTTAAGTGGACCAATTCATTTTTATAATTTTTAAAATGTAATATTCATTCAACAATGAAATAAATACATTTTTTATTAGGAAAAGGCTCTGATACCACTTACGGTAATTAGGGGTTCTTCATATGAAGAAAGGTAGTGGAAGGAAACCTATAAATGTTCTTGATCTATCCTCAACAGAATCAATATGTAATATAAAAAATGAATAGAAATGTGAATACCTAGATAATTGAAATCTCCATATTTAATCATTGATAGAGTATAATGACTTTGATCACTAGAGAAGTAGAATAAAGAATCCTACCTTTAAGTAGACTACACCAGCCAGTGGATCCTAGTTCGTAACTAGAATATTCCCATAATTCTTGAAGGGGTGATAGTGCCATCAATGGAATGAAATGAATGGGGATCTTGAACATAGTGATTCTTCATAAAACATTTCATGAAACTATTGATCATATCACCATCATACCTATACAAATAAATATGAAGGATTACATTGCTTTTATAGGAATCTTTGACATGGTTTATGAATGAAGAAAGCATGGGCCACATTGGGTGTCATCAAAATGCCACCCTATATTATACCCTATCGATGATTTAATTTAACTCATTAAATGTTAATTTTAAAATATTTTAAACTATTCTGAATAAATTATTGACATATATAAATTGTGTGTGAGGATGGTTCCACTACTAGAAATCTAATCTATAGCCATAGACCTATATCCATAGTTTCATAGGTCCATGGCTATAGCTTGTTTATATCCACGATTTAATTTTTGATCCGTGGCTACACAATTCCGTCCCCCTTATTTTTTCAATTCCCGTCAGGCTCCACCTCCATCCCCGATATGGATCCCCTTTTTTCTCAATTCCAGTCAGGCTCCTACTCCATGCCCGATAAGCGACCCTCTCACCATGACACCCTCCTTCCCTAATGGCCTCTCCTCCTCCCTGACGACCTATCTCACCATGCCCTCCTCTCTTCCCTCACGGCTTTCCCCTCTCTCCCTCGCTGTTTTCCTCTATCGCTCATCCTCACCGACTTCGGTTCCTCCATCCATCGTCGCGGTTCCTTTAGTCAGGGCGCGGATTCTCCAATTACGGCTTGGCTTCTACATTCAGGGTTGCTCCATCCCTCAAGAGGTACTCCCTTCATCCATACCATTCTTTGGGAATTCCTCTTCCATTCGGTGCATCGGCAGAAGGGTTCCTCTATACCCTTCTTCGGGAATTCCTCTTCCATACAGTGCGTTGGAACAACTAATTTACTTAATTATGTTATGTGGATATTGTTTGCAGTTTTGGTCCTTGTCTAATGAGTAAACACAATGTTCCCTATAACTTTAGAACTTTCCCCATGATCCATGACTCATGGTTGAGATAAATTTAAAGATCCATTCCAATATTGGTTGATAAATTCTTAGAAATTATGAATTTTGGTTTTCCAAGGATGTGGTAATTTTTAGAACCATTATTTGGTTAGAGAATATATATTTGAAAATTCTCAATAAGATTTTCAGTTATGTGAATTGAGGCCTGAGGGTGATATAGGCTCTCAGGTGTGTGTCTGATCATAAATGAGTGGACCTGTAACCATTTTAAACTTTAGGTTTTTCACCATGGAGCCTCCATGGAGTAGAGATCCATGTTTTGGAGGGAAAATACCTAGGTGGAGTGACCTTTTCCTTATTATTGGGAAATTTGGTTTTACTCCTCTCCATATAGTAAAATATCAGTTCACCATGGCCATGGTTTTGGTTGTTTCGTCTCTTCTTGGGTGAGTTGGTCAGGTGTTTTGGAGGGACTGTCCCATGGGATTATCCCTATTGAAAAAAGAAAGAAAAATACCATTTTGTATTGGTTTGGAATGGTGGAAAATTGTGATGGTTGATATGTCTTGTTTTGGTTCCCATTTATACTATGATTGGATAAGTATGGTGCTCTATATTCACACCTATGGAAACATTGAGTAAAAATATACTAGATGGGAAATTTAGGTGATAGTGGTGCTTCTTGGAAAACACAACAATGATATAGAACCTTATAGTTAGGAATTTTTTAAATATTTATAGATGATGGGTTTCATTAGTTCTCATTTGAAAAATTATTAGAAAGTGTTGAGGGATTTGTATGGTCCTTAGTTTGTATAGGGCTTGTGGGTTTCATTGGATAGGTCCATGACATCATAGAGGAATGGACCTGTGTTTTGTTTGTTTGGTACTTCTGAGGATTCCCCCTAGGAAATGAAGAGAACCACCACAATAAAATGAATATTTTATTGGATGTTGAAATTATGAGGATGGAGGATCACTCAAAGAAAGGTAAATAAAAATTTATCCACTTTGGGTTTTTAAACAACTCACCCCACATCTCTTCCTCCCACACATGTGAGCGAATCTAGGGAGGTTGAGGGAGCTTCATCCCCTATTCACCTTCAATTTGACCTTTAAATGTGGTGTTTTTAGGGAACTCCATGGTGATTCAATTTGTGATATCATCTTCCTTTCATTCTAGTTTCCCATTTCTCTTCTAACTAATTTAGTGAAGACAAGAACGGAGTTGGAGATAGTTTCCACTAGATTATGGTGGAAATCATCCAATATCATGGTTTTATGGAATCACTAGTGAGAGTATAAATATGATAAAAGATTGTATTTCCATTTATTTTCATTGAGGATCATCATTGTATGCTTTAATTTATAGTTTTTTATTAAATTATATTTAAAAAGTACATGATTCAATGTTTTTTATTATGGGTTGGAATTCATAATGTATTGGAATATGATATGGACCTTCCATGAGTGGTTGGTCACCATAATATTTTGAATAAGTTATATGATGTTGTTATAGACAATTTTCCAATTTTTTTCTTATGTGAGGAGTATAAGAGGATTATTCCCCACTGGTATTTAAATCGTGACCAAACTTATGCAATGAGAATAAGGGGACTAGTCCCCACTAGACAAAAAAACATTATTAGAATTCTGTGATGAGCATAAGAGGACCCAAGCTTTCCATATATGAAAAGTATTAGAATTATTATGTGATAAGAATAGGATGATTCACCTTTATTAACGTATCATAATCCCATCCTTCCTCATGCGATGGGCATGTAATTCTTTACGTGATGAACATGGAATTCCTTAGGTGATGAGCCTAGAGTTCATTAGGTGATGAGCCTAAAATACCAAAGGTGACTAGCCTATGATGACATTGGTGATTAAGCTAGTATTATATAGGTGATGAGAATAGTATTCCTTAGATTATGAGCCTAAGATGTCTATATGGCTTGACAAAAGAAGATATAACAACCTTCCTACCCAGATCAAAACTGAAGATCCATCCTTTGTTTATATGTGGATATCATAAGATTCCCTCACTTCTAGAAATGAGAAAGATATTTATGGGATTGCCTAAAAATACAATGTAATTGAAATTCTAGTCAACTTTGATAATTAGGTTGTCACCTTGATAAGTTAGCAAGTGAAATTATTAACTGATGTCCACATGGAGATAGAATCAAGAACAAGATTCATGGGCATGTGTTAATTATATAAGAGAAATATGGATTGGGAGGGGGACTAGAAGGGGGGAGTCCAGGAGGGTCTGTAGGGGGGCTGGCAGGGGGGGCTGGTAGGGGGGACTAGAAACACTTACTTCTTTTGTTCATTTCTTTGTGACATAATCAGTGGTGGTGGATTACATCACTTCTAAGCTTCAGGATAATTATTTAAGCCTCATATAAGATTCGCATACTAGCACCTTTTCTTGAGAACTTCATATTCCTTCTCAACAAGATTGAGAACTTCCAACTCCCTTTTAAGCTGTCCAACTCCCAATTGTCTCATCAATATGCTTGGGTACTCCAACTAACTTGCAAGCCATTTATCATCTAGATATTGTCATGAAACAACTTTTCTTCCTCATTGACATAAACTACGACACAAACACAATGTGGATTTAATAATCTTTCACTTTGTGTTTATTGTCAATACCAATCTAGCAATTGGTATGTCAAGATGTTCTTTAATTTTCTTCTCTCCTCTTTTTCTCATTGAATTATCTCATTTTATTTTCTCCCCTTATTGACAATAAATAAAAAGTTCATTAAATAGGATGGTATCAATTCATTCTTAAACAATGTGCCACAATTCATTTTACTCAAAGTCTATATGATCCATGTTTGGTGTAGAAAATATGAGGGTTTGATTTAGAAAAAACAGTTGTCCCATTAACAAACTGAACATGATACCAACTAATTCTAATTCCCATGACTCATTTAGAGGATGTTAAGATGTCTTCAAGTTGAAACCAAATGATGGAAATTGATATCCTCATTCTTTTTGGAATTACAACCTGAGATCTTGCACTCATCTCAATACACATGTTGAAAACATTCATGTACATGTAGCAGGTTTTAGAAATCATCATTGAGATCTCAAATTTCCTTAAATTCTTGTCATTGATTAATTCAATTTATTCCCCTTAATATCAGAATTTATTTCGTCATTAATAGGGATGAGATAAATGCATACCTCATCAATGATTTTTTCTAGCACTTTCCAGAAATTCTAGATTTTCATAGAATAAATAAGTATGGAAGCTTCTCAAGGGTCTTCTCCACTCATCTCACCATTGAGGAGACACATTATCTTCACTCCATCAAGGAAGATATTTACTTCTGATGTTCTTTGGAATACCATTTGATAAATCATACCAAGATAGTGATTTTTTTCTGATCTGGAATAGTTATTCCAGCTTACATCCCTTCATTTTATCTCCTCTTGAGAACTAGTTTCACCTTCAATTACCTACACTATATGGAAAACTAATACCACAAAAATAATTAGGGAATATGTTGGATGTCCTAGCTCATCAATGTGATCTGTTGGGTTGAGAAAATTTTCTCAACCAGTTTGTCCTTTCCAATTTAGTTCCATATCTGGATGGACTCTCCATGCATGCACTTCTGGATTTTCAAGCAGCCTTGGGAATCATGGATTTATTTCTTCCCTCCTCATGTGAGATTTTCTTTTTTAACATGATGATAGCACATGGGCTACTCCAGGACCATGAATGGTTTATTCTGGGCTTGGGAATAGGGCATCAATCGAGGTGGACCCTCCAACACAGCTGGCAGTGGGCCCTCTCCTAGCCTCTTTAATTCAATAATTTTTTAAATTGCATTTAGATGCCTTGTTGATTCTTCTTGTTTATATTAAATTTAAATTCTTGATCATGTGTTAGTTAAAATAATCATTTCTTTTGATAAAAAGGCATGGTTTTGTAAGAAAACCCTCCAATGGAGGTGCACTCTCTGCAAAAACTCACAGTGGTAGTTTATGCTTATATAGCTTGTTTTACATTATTGCATTTATGTTTTCCCTTTTAATCCTTACTCTTCTCAGGGGAAGTGGAGGCATGGGGGGTGTGTGAAAGGGGGTAGGGGATGTGCAGGTACCATTGTTATTGAATGTGATTTCACATATGTTAATATTGTAAGTGCATTTTAATAATTCTCAATGTTCCTTTCCCTTCTGTCAGACTTCATTCTCGCATGCATGCACTTGAATCTATTTGTGTTTTCAACTTTTTCTGGGTTCTATATGGATAAGTTTCAGCTGAATCAATGATTGGGGTAAGTGAGGCCAGTAAATGTGAAAAAATCTTCAAGGTTTAAAATAAACTAGGTTTCCATTAGTTTATGCTTATTGAATTTGCAACTTGAATACTGAATACTTTTAGTCATTTTTTGCACCTGTTCTTTTCCAGTATTTGAGGATGACTATAATTCACAATTAAGCATCCTAATACTTAATTAAATTGAGAGTTAATTACAATAAATTTCAATGCAATACTACTTTTGGTCCTTTCATTTGATAACCATTGTGCTATTCTTTTTAGTACAGGATTTTGGAGTACATTGCCATTGGACCTCGTTTTTCCAATTTTATTTCTCAAACGCTGAGGGTCCTATTGAAATGGATTCTTCCTCAGACATTCTTCTCATCCCTTTTATTGGTATAACTCATTCCTAATATATATTTATGAGGTTTTATTTGTCTCAATGTCTTTATAAGAACTGGATTTCTTGTGTGTATGCTTTCGCATGATAGGCTGTGTCTATGGAGAGTGATGCTACTATGCAGAGAACCATCAACAAAATATACCCCATGCTTATGAATGTGAGCATATATATAAGGATCCTCTTGTGCATGGCTTGACACCTTTGAGGTAGAGTCCCTCTCCCAGCCTCTTTAATTCATGATTTTTTTAAATTGCATTTATCTGCCTTCTTGATTATGCTTGTTTATATTAAATTGAAATTCTTGATCATGTGTTAGTTAAAATAATTTTTTCGTTTGATAAATAGTTCATGGTTTTGTAATAAAACCCCTCTAATGGAAGTGTGCTATCTGCAAAAACTCACAGTGGAGTCTATGATTATATAGCTTGTTTGACATTATTGAATTTCTGTTTTCCATTATAATCCTTACTCCTCTCATTTGAGACACCAAGAGCATCTCCAAATATTTTTTTTGACTCACAGGGGGGTGGGAAGGCTAGGGGGATGGTGTAGGATAGGGGGGATGGTGTAGGGGGGGTTGTGCAGGCTAGGGGGTTGGGAGGAGGGGGTCAGGGTGGAGGGGGCATGGGGTAGGGGGTAGGGGAAGGGGGGCAGGGGGCAGGGGGAAGGTCTATAGGGAAGGGGGAAGGTCTGTAGGGAAGGGGGAAGGGGGCATGGGGAGTGTGGAGGGGGGAGGGGGCAAGGGGTAGGGGGTAGGGGGAAGGGGCAGGGGGAGGGGGGGAGGGTGGAGGGGGGGGGGGCAGGGGGAAGGGGGCAGGTGGGAGGTCTGTAGGGCAGGGGGGGAGGGGAGAGGGGGTGGGTGGAGGGGGTAGGGTGGAGTGGGGAGGTCTGCAGGGCAGGGGGAAGGGGTGGTCTGTAGTGGGTCTGTAGGGAAGGGGGAAGGGGGAGGGGGGGGGGGGGTTGGAAGGGGGGTGGGGTAGTGGGGCAAGGCAGGGGGGTGTAGTTAGTCTCTACAGGTTTATTTAATCTTAGATAAGGTTGAGTAACCATTACAATCCATCTCTAACTCCCCCCATTTCTTCATGATTATGTTTCTCCAAATAAGCCCTCCTATTAACAACAAATTTCTTTCACTAAATCATGGATTGATATTAGTTGCAACAAATCAGATTTGGTATGATACTACTAGTTGTTATTGGTATGTCTTTAACACACTTTCTTTTAAAAATCCAGTCCATTATGTCTCTTTTTTTTAATTATAGCTTATAAAGATAGATTTTCCTGAATGGCCCGAAGGCCATCATTTTTATTGATTTTTGATGACCCCATTTTCAAGGGATGAGGGGAACCCTAACAAGGCCCATAGGCTTAGATATTACATGGCCCGTTGGGTTAGGAGATTACATGAACCGAAGGTCTTTATGGAATTCAACCAGACTATCTACAAGGAACTGACCCTCCCTAGAATCTGCATCCTGATAGTAGCTCTCCACCTTTGCATGACCATCTGGCTAGGATTCCCGTGAAAGTACAAGCTGGTACCGATGGAATAGCGATACCCTCTCATTATGACAATCCATTTGGCTCTGCTCTGGTGAGTGCACCTTCTATGAATCCTCTTATGGGGCTGCTCTTTTTTTTATAGTGTGTTTGGGGCCTGCATTCATTTGGCCCAAAGGCCTTGGGGTGGCCCTAAGGCCTTAAGGTGGCCCGGAGGCCTTGATAATCAACTGGACCAAAGGCCTTGGGAGGCCCGAAAACCCTGTAGGACCTGAGGACCAAACCGGTGGCCCGATGGCCCAAATGGATGAATAGTTCCTAATGCTACAGTACCGAATAGTGCCTGCTACAATGCTTCTACAGTACTGCTACAGTACCTCAGAAATAATCCTCCACCCAGATTTGATCTTGGGTCTCTTGGATGCACCTAGCGAGTCCTCCTTTTGGTGGGTTGATTCCACTACCACATTGCATGAATGTACCTATACATAGATAGATTCAATATGATATTTTAAATTACATTAGAGAACTCTCAATGTTTTTCATTTTTTTGGTTTATCCTTTTATAACTCATTAGACTATGTAATCAATCATTCTTTCTTATCATGTTCAACATTTTTCATAGGTGTGGATCCATTTTTTGTTATGATATATTCTATTTGATTAGAAATTGTGTCATCTAGTAAACTTTTATTATCAGGTGGGATAAAAACTTATATCTAACAAAAACAAATTAAATTGAAACTCAAGCCAAAAAAATTATATACCATTTACCAGAATAATAATTTTTAATTAATAGGAATGTACTATTTGATAGTATCATTTTGAAACATGGATCTATTTCCCCCTTGCTTGAAAGAACATGATTTGACCCATGGGGCATTGTGGTTATTATATGTTGGGTGGTGACATGTATAGTCACATGATAAAGTTATGTTTTAGTTTAGTTTTTATTTTATTTTCTTTATCGCATTGGCCACTTAGGTCTTTACTTCTTTCTATTGACAAAGGGTAATTATATTATGCGAATGGGTGAAGATGGGGTTCAGATTGATTCAGTCTGCTGGATTTGATCCGAGGTAAGATTATATGGTTACTGGTTTTCTCTCACCTTATTTATTTGTGGATTTTAGTGCTTTTGACTCCATATTATGTTTTCAGTAGGGCGTTGGATCATTTAGTGTTTGTTCGAGTGGATTTGGTTCTCCCAATCTAGGTAAGGATTTAATGTCTTTGGTTGGTTTCTCACTGGTTATGTAGTATCCTTTATGTGTTTTAATGTTCCTAATATCCTTTGTGTAGTGCGTTGATCCCTGCTCATTGGTTTTGAGTAGCCAAGTTAAGGGCGACTCACCTGCGTGTGCATAGGTAAGAAAGTATATGTATGTGGGTTCCCCCGTTATGTGTATAGTCAACCATGGAAGTGATTATGTATGTATGGGGCTATGTGTTCCCATATATATATATATATATATAAATGCATACGCAGGTGAGTGGAGACTGGTATATTCATATAAGTATATGTGCAAGGATCCTCTTGCACATGCTCATGGCCATGCGGGTTTGTGCATAGGGTCTAGGTGTCCTTTCATGTGTTTGAAGGTGCGTATACCCAGTGGGGGAGTGACAACTTTTAGTTAGAAAGCTCCAAGATCCGAAGTGGATGGTTTGGTTCCACCTTGAGGTAAGATCCCTCTTCTAGCCTCTTTAATTCAAGAATTCTTTAAATTGAATTTAGCTTCTTTCTTAATTATTCTTAATTATATTGAATTGCATTTCTTGAATACGTGTTATTTAATATAATTGTTTCATTTGATAAATATTTTCATGTTTTTATAATAAAACCCCTCCAATGGAGGTGCACTGTCTGTGAAAACTCTCAGTGATAGTTATGTTGATCTAGTTTCTTAAATTATTGCATTTGATTTGTGATGAATGAGTTTTAGAATAAATTTTAAATATAATTAAATTAATTGTGTGATAATTAAATGCCATGATTTTATAATAAAACCCCTCCAACGGAGGTTCACTATCTTTTAAACCAAAGAGTAGTGATATTTATTTGTATCATGTTTATATTTGGTTTGAGTCTTTCATATTCCTCTTGTTGGCATTTGTTTTGTGGCTAGTTAGTTTTTGTTTTCTTTGAATAATATAATTTGGCTTATCATACTTGTTTAACTCAAATGAAATTTCCCGAGTAAGCATATTCCTTGACCATGACACTTTTCTTTTCATACTTTGAATATTATAAATAAAATTTCCATGTTTAGGAAAAGTGAATGAATTTTTAAATGGTTTGTGTAGGGTGTATGATTATTTTCTGTCATTTTGTCGCCCTTTAGACGTTGCATCATTATACCGCTCGCTACAACCTTCTCTGGTGATCCCTTATTATAGAATATTAAATAGTTGATCTATTCTATCATCTTCTGGTGGGGAGACGACTGAAATGTTGCCCCGTCTCCTCCCACTCCATTCGCTCCTGGCCAGAAGATGTTGCCCCGTGGATGTCATTGGACTGGACCAACACGCCGCAGTCACGCCGTGGTCACGCTGAGATCACGCCTCGGTCACGTCGCTGTCAAGCCCTGGTCATGCCACGATAATGCTGTGATTTAGCCCTACTCCAGGAGTACACCCTGCGATAGTTCACAGTGATAGTATTCCATGAGTATTGTGATCAATGTTGAGACTGACTAATCACAATTTCTACCAGCGGGGGCAATGACCGGAATGTTGCCCTGCCTCCTCCCACTCCCTTCACTCCTGGAAAAAGGATGCTACATCACAGATGTTGCTGGACCAGGCCAACACACCACGGTCATGCTACATTCACACAACGTTCACGCCGCAGTCACGCCGCGGTCACTCCACGGTCACGCCGTGATTTGGACCTGTTCCCGGATGAAACCCCATGACAGTTCACAGTGATAGTATTACATGAGTCTTGTGATCAATGTTGAGACTAACTAATCACAATTTCTGCCGGTGGGGCGATGAATGGAATGTTTCCCCACCTCCTCTCGCTCCCTTCACTACTGGACTGAAGATACTACCTCACGGATGTCACTGGACAGGGCCAACACGCCGCAGTCACACCACAGTCACGCCGCAGTCACGTCGCAATTATGTCACGGTAATGCCGTGATTTGGCCATGCTCTAGGATGAAACCCCACACGAGTGGGGGTAGGGGGGTAGGGGGTAGGGGGGAGGGGGAGGGTGAAGGGGGGCAGAGGGAAGGGGGCTGAGGGAAGGGGGAAGCGTGGAGGGGGGTAAGGGGCAGGGGGCAGGGGCAGGGTGGAGGGGGGAAGGGGGCAGGGGTTAGGGGGTAGGGTGGAGGGGGGCAGGGGGTAGAGGCAGGGGCTGGGGGGGTGTGCGTGGGGGCAGGGGGCAAGGGGAAGGGGCCAGGGGGGAGGGTGGAGGGGGGCAGGGGGCATGGGGTAGGGTTGTTGTGGAAGGGGGAAGGGGGCAGAGGGGCATGGGTAGGGGGAGGGTGGAGGGGGGAAGGGGGTCGAGGGCAGGGTGGAGGGGGGTAGGGGGTAGGGGGCAGGGTGCGGGGGGAAGGGTGGAGGGGGGCCAGGGGTATGGGAAGGGGTGAAGGGGGTAGGGTGGAGGGGGCACGCTGGAGGGGGCACGGTGGAGGGGGGCAAGGTGGAGGGGGGCATGGGGCAGGGGGCAGGGTTGAGGGGGGCAGGGTGGGGTGGGGGGGTAGGGGGTAGGGGTGTGTGCAATAATACCCACAAATTATGTGACTCCCATGTTACTTATTAGAAAAGAGGATAGTCGACGCCTAATTTGACATTCTAGGTTGAATAAATCCATTACGCTCATAGTCCTCATGCTGGGATTTTAGATCCACTAACTCAGAAGAATTCATTCAATAACATGGAATAGAAATAGGCATTATATGAGGGACAAAGTCAGTAATAAACTTGACCTCTCTCTATAGTGGTAAAAAAACATCCAAGAATTCCTTGAGGTATGCATACACCACTATATGAATTATAATAAATAGAAAAAGAAAATTAAATTAAGAGAAAAATATGACACCCTAGTGTAAGGAACAACATGCCTCACCCCTCCTGATCTTGAGTTGTATTCACCTTGAAAAACAAGAGTGAACCAATCATAAGATAAAAAAAGAACCTAATGATGATGGTAATATTTCTATGCTTTAACACTGATAATCCAATTCATACCAAGTATCATGTTGATGATTTCAATATTTATATTCAAAATTCCCATCTCACCTCAAAGTCATATATCATCACCCAACACATGGGACTCTTTAAACCTTATTTGGACCTCTTTCCAGAAGGCATGGAAATATACAATAAGAATGGAATAATTTCTAAATGTAATCCAAACACATAAAATAAATTTTATGATATAAAATAATGAATATCACCTGAATAAAACAAATATAACACCATATAAGATGAAACAAACACCACCCCACTAACACTTGTTGGACCTGCATTAGATTCCTATGCTACACACTCCTCTTTATAAATTCATATGGTCTTATCCACATTAATATTACCCTCGGCCTTAGGATTAGATCCACCACCCTTGAAATCATCAGAACAAACCTATGAACCCTTCATGAGAGTGCATTTATCCTTACTACCTTGGGATATCCTTTCCCAAAATTTCCTCATATAGACTCATAGTTTGCAATGATGACATGTCTTGGGAGCCTCCGTACGGTTACACAGCGATATAACATGCCTTCCACATTGGTAGAAGATAAGATATTGTTTTCCAAACAAATCCCTTGAAAATAATCCTAAAGATAACTTAAAACCCTTGTGCTTTATTTTTTGGCCAGAAGAGACACCCTTGATAACAACAACACCAACTAAAGATCCACTAAAACTAGTTTTTCTAGTTATATCTACCTCATCCAAAGATATTTTATTGACTACCTATAAAAATTTCATATGAAACATGAGAATAAACATTGAGAAAATATCAGGCCTTAGTCTCAACTCATACCTTTTTGCCTTTAGGTACTAATTAGTGACTATTTTTTCTTCTATATGCACCAACTGAAAGAAAGGTAGAATACACCAGAATAGCCCCCCCCCCTTTTAGAAAGGTTAGAAACTCCTAGGGCTTTATTTCACATAACTTCTTATGGTAAAACTATATATTGAATACTTTTTTTAGAGAAGTCCAGGTATGTTTTTTTTTGATATTTTGAATGAAAAATATATTCCCACTATCTCATTATCCGTCCCTCGATCATGTATGTGGGAAATCACACATTAGATTACTCAAAAGTCAATAAGAAGTTTAAAATCCTATCAATACTATAAAATATACCTTGATAAACCCATCAAGAAAAATGATAAATTACTATTAATCCTAAGGGGAAAGACTCTAGATCATTTGGGAAGGATTGGGGAGAGCCTAAATTTGATTAGGGGTAATTTAGAAAAGAACCAAGGGAAAAGGGTAAAAATCAAAATTTTAAAGGTTCAGAGTGTCGTTTATGGTTAGGTCATAATATTAAACAAATCAGGTACTCATAATGCATGGATACTAACTCATTAAAAAGAAAAGTTGAATGGTCTATTGAGAAAAGATTCATGGTTTGGTCAAACTATGTTACCCCCTTATAAAAACTCCAAGACTCCACATAGTTTTCCTTTGTAATCTAAATAGTTTCCTTAACCATTATTAAACCTTGAAAAATACCACTATTAAAACATAAATCAAATCAACATGGTCTTTTCAAGGTTAATAATTAATGGTTGACAATAGTTCAAATGTTTTTTTCACTAAATATCCCTATTTTTAAACATTATTGCCCTAATACCTCTAAAATGAATTTGAAGACAAAATAAAATCAAGTTAAATATTACATCAGATATGGTATTCATTGAAAATATTTAGAGAAGAAGAGAATCAAAATTGAAATGGGTTATCCATATGGTGATTTGAACAGAGGACTAGTTGCATATGCTTTTCTTGAAGAATTTATGGAAGTCTAAGTCACTCTTAGTTGAGGGAGAAGATCCTTATTTGGGGTATAACAACAACCCATGATAGAACTGTGATCTAATTTTAGAGTATAAAAAGAGATAAATAGAATTAGGTTAGATTGTAATACAAGAAAATGAGGGGGGTGCTGTATAGGTGGGTCTAGCAGGGGGGCTTCTGTCCAGGGGGTCCAATAGGGGTGGGGGGGCTGTCGAGGGGGGCTGGGGCTGCTGTCCAGTGGGGGTCCAACAGGGGGGGCTGCTGTCCAGGGGTGTCCAATAGGGGTGGGGGAGGGGTAAGGGGTGTGTGTAATGGGGGTGCAAGGGGTGCAAGGGATGTGTGTGTGTGTGTGTGTGGGGGGGGGTGGCTGTTGTCCAGGGGGTGAAAGGGGGGGAAGGGGTTTGCAAGGGATGTGTAGCAGGTGTTGTTGTCTATTGGGGGGGAGCTGTTTGGGGGGGGGGGGGTCCAGCAGGGGGGGCTGCTGTCTAGGGGGGCTGGGGATGCTATCCTGGGGGGTCCAGTAGGGGAGGGCTACTATCCAGGGGGGTCCAGCAGTGGGGAAGGGGGTGCTAGGGGGTGTGTAAGGGGGGTGAAAGGGGTGAAAGGGATGTGTGTGTGTGTGTGGGGGGGGGGGGGGGGGTTGCTGCTATCGAGGTGGTGCACAGGGGGGGGGTGAAGGGGTGTGAAAGGGATGTGTAAGGGTGGGGGGATACTATCCAGGGGGGTCCAGCAGGGGGGGAAGCTGTTCAGGGGGGTCCAGCAGGGGGGTTGCTATCCAGGGGGTTCCAGCAGGGGGGTGGGCTACCCTCCAGGGTGGTCCAGCAGGGGGGTGGGCTGCCCTCTAGGGTGGTCCAACAGGGGGGGGGGGGTTTATGAAATGGGAAGGGTTTTAGCCCTGGTTTCAAACCATGTCTAAAACCCTATAGCCACGGTTCATTGAATCATGGCTGTTATTGGTGTGGCTATAGGGCCAAACCTATAGCCACGATTTCAAACCGTGGCTATAGATCTAGAGCCGTGGTTTGAACCGTGGATATAGGGATACAACCATGGTTTGAACCGTGGCTATAGGTTTGGCCCTATAGCCACACCAATACTAGCCATGGTTCAATGAAACGTGGCTCTAACCTACAACTACAATTTTTGAGATTATAGTTATGGTTCCAAACCATGGCTATAGCCTAATTTTCTAGTAGTGTTCAAAATGAATGAACTCATCCAATATTGTGTTGGGGGCAACATATTCTTGGTTTGCATAGCATGCATCTAGGTTACGTTGGCATCAACATAATCGTGGGCTCATGCTTAAGGATACATTAGAGCTAACATATCTTTAATATATATAAATTATATTCATATAGTTTTATTGTACTTCTAGCACTCTCACTATATTCAACTAGATGAAAGGTGTTGTTAAATATAATATCTAGTTGGGTACCAAATTTCCTAGATCAAACCCCACTAACATGACCCATGCTTCTTCCAAAAGATACAATATATCCTACTAATCATAAATCCATAATGTGATAAATAATAACTTATTTTTTAATTAATAAAATGACTCTGATAGAACATAATTATAGAAAATTATAGTAAATTAACATAATAAATGAAAACATTCATACCAGGAATACTAGATGTAGAACCCTAATCATTATATTATATATCTACATTAAATAAACAAAGTTAACTCTGAAAAAAAACTTAAAATAAATCATAAATATTTTTTTAAATATTGATAATTTTTATATGTTACTAGAAAAAAATTACTTGAAATATTTCACTGATCCTGAATATCTATCATCTCTGCATAAAATATCTCTTAAACCCATAGTATATCATTTTCTTATACAGATACCATAGTTTGATTTAGTGTTTTCTTAAGAAAGTAACTAATATATTATTCATTTGATTTATTTATAAACCCCTTCCCCCCTTCTAGAACATTTCACAAGAACATTTCAATTTGAATTAGTGATTATAAAGTAAACCCGCTCTACCCATAATGCTAGTATAAAGGGGTAATTTCTTATATGGTCATATTTAGTAAGAAAATTATTAATTTTTACCAATTTAAATTAGAAATGTTACACTTTCATTCCACGAACCAGATCAACCCAATCACACATCAATAATATATATTTTAAGGCATGATTATAAATAACTACAAAAATTTCCATCAATATTCTATAGTAATAACCTCCATCAACAGATGGAAATTCAATACCCCTATTTTACATTGATAGATTCACATCAACATCACTAATTTGAAATTAAAATATGTTAGCATATAAAGACTCTTAATGATGTGTTTTAACTAATAGACCATTTTATATTAGTTTGCGTTCCTCGGTCACTATATGAGTGTCAAATTCACACACCTTGTGAAACTTTAAATTTTATATAAGTTAATAGATAAAGAACTACTAAAATTTACAAGAAATTTATTATAAAAATATTACATCAATTATATATACATAAATGAGTCTTGAACCACTCATAGAATGTGTTGAAATGAAGTCATTAGATTTAATGGTTTGTGAAATGGGGACCTTTCCATTTCATCTTAATGAGATGCATCCTAAATTATAATATAATAAATGATAAATATAAAATTAAATATAAAAATTCAAAAAATAATTGTTAAGTTATATAACTTACTCTATCAATTGTATAACTGATGGTGTGTTGAACAAAAACTATAAATGAGCATGAACCCACTCATTGTTATCCATATAAAAAGTTATCCTTACTCCAATTGGACCTTTGTAAATCCATGAGAATTTATCTATTTTTTATTTCAACCTCATTGATAGAGCAAGTACCAAAATTGGTGTATTCATCTATAAAATAACCCTTGTAAATAAAAGCTTCCAAATTAGATATGTTGTTTTTATACCATTTAAATGTTTTCATGTATCACACTATTGGACACAACCACCAGAATTTCATAGGAAATCTAGGAATGACTTCATGAGTTAGTATTATAGTCAAGTAGACCATAAAATCAAAAAAATAAGGGGAAATAGTTTCTCCATGTTACATAGTATAATAACAATATTATTCTATAACTTTTTTCAAATCAATCATGCAATTATTTATTGAATAGATCTATTTGATAAAACTAGAAATTTCAATCAATAACTCAACTACATGGGTAAGAACACAGTCATGAATTGAAATTTAGATTAAATATTGAAATAGAATATGATTATCATAGCCTTTAAGACATTATAATGTCATGCTCGCAACATTTGACAGCTTGTAAATATTATAAAAATAACCATCATACACATTGACCATCTTCAAAATTGATATAAATTCACTCATTCATTTTTTTGCATAGTGTGCTATATAGAAGGAATGTATGCCTTATTTTCCACATCCAAATGTAAATGTAATGGTTTTATCAACCCCAATTGTTAAAAATGAAATCAATAATTGATGTTATCCTTTAATTTCCCCTCAGCACCCAATGTGGTGTATAATATGTTACTGAGAACATTTTCTTGAAGTGCATCACATATAAATTGTTGTTTAAAATATTATACTTCTAATTAATAAATTTAAAGAAAATACTTCTCTTATTCTAATTATGAATTTTCATTCTATTTTTAAAAGGAATTTATGGATAGGGGGAGATAATTAATAAAAAAAATTATATATTTTATTATTTTTTCTTCATAATGTTGTGTGAGAATTTGTATTCCATACATTTTTACTAGTTTTGTGTCATACTCTTTATTCACATCGAATGATATACTGTGTTTTTGTAACTTGTATAGAGGATGAATAAAGTTTATGTGACCAAGGTATTCACACTTTTTATTGTGCTTAATACAAGTTGATTTATCACATTTATTATAACAAGGGTGAGAATAATCTTCTATTATACTCCAGCCTGATAAGTTTTAATACATTAGGAATTCACTAATTTTTAATAACAAAATGTCCCAATGTATAAACATTTAATTAGATTCTAAATAAAAATTATTTACACCATCTTCCCAAAATCCATGTATCTCATCCATCAAGAGTTACATATAAACATCAAATTTACCATTGGTTCCACTTGGTCTATTAATAAGAGTGTTAAGTAAAAAAATAGTTTCTTTATACATAACCATGGGGGGTGTATGGAACCAACTCCACTGGCCACATACTATGTGTCACACCAACCAAAGACCTAAATGGGTTAAAACCATATGCTCTCAAACCAAGTAAAACATTATTAAAATCCTTGGAAAATTATAAGGGGAACTTATCAGACTCTATCCATGCTAAACAATATACTGAGTGAGTTGTCTTATCATTTTATTTGTTGCTCTCTGAATATCGCAACATCAATTTAACAATTTTATCTAACTTGAAGTATATATTTAACCATTATTTAAGTGGGATGTATTCTTTATTCTTAGTGATGATATGTTTCCTATAGTTCAAGAACATACCTAGGAGATTCTATTAACCTTTATTAACCTTGAATTTCCTTCTACATGGATGAGTAAAAAATAATAAAATCATTGTGCTACACATTCTCTTTTTAGAACATCTTGTAGTCGTCATGAAACACATCAATAGTGTTATATGCAAGACTAAAGTGTTTAGTCAGCTTACAATCTTAGTAGTACGACACTAGAATCTTCAATCCAATAGAGAATACCTTCTATAACAGTACCAACAATATATCGAAGGAGGTATTTTTCCACTGATTCAAGGACCTAAAGTGTATCTGTTCAAGGATAAATGAAAATTATTGAATCTAGTGCGTCTAGGATATAATTCGGTACACTAATCATCAAGAATTTCAAATAATTCAAATTATTCTCAATATGCACTAGAATATAGATAAATCCCCCCATCATCATCGTTATTGATGTTACTCTCTTAAAGTTGAAACTGACCTATCATGTCATTGAAAATCATGTTCATTAAATCAAGTACTATCAGATCAATATCTTTCTAAATACTTTTGATTGATGATAGGGAACATAATTTTCACCATAATGTATCCATTTGTGGTAATTTTTTGAAAACCATTTAGGAAACATATGTACCTTAACTGTATCTCATTTAATGACATATCTGTTTGCACATATTTTTCATAGACAACTAATCAAATTGCTTTGAAATTCATTAGTGAAATCAGTTAACTATGTAATACCCTAAAATAATTTTGTAGAAAAACTATTCGGTAGATTAACCCATCTCTTATCAATATTTTTATCTATAGAAAATATTAATTGAAATATAAAAACAATTTTTTTAATATTAATAAAATAATGAAAAATAATATTTATGTTCGTTATTTTATTAATATTAATTGAAATTAATGTCATATTTTATGTTTAGTTTAAATAGATTATTGATTCAAATTTATATCATCTTAAACTAATTTTTTTAATATACTTAAAAATAATAATAATGCTTATCCTTATAAAATTATAATAAAACTAATATAATAAAAATATATATAGTTAATTTTTAAATTTTTGTTACAAATGTAATATAAATTAAGAAATATTATAAAATAAATGGTTTCAAAAAAGATATTTGTAAAAAGAGAAATGAGTAAATTAATTTAAAAATATTTATATAATGATAAAATAATATATATAATTTAAATAAATTTAAAATCATTATATAATATTATTTAATAAACATGGTTATACGATTTACACATATAAATAAATACTAAAAGTATTAAACAAATAATTTATAAAATATATGAATACATGTATATTCAAAATAAATCTAGGGGTATATATATAAACTAAGAAAATATTTTTTTTTTGTAATTTGAAAAATATTATAATTAATATGAATGAATATATATATATATATATATATAAATACATAAGAGTTATATATTATTATATCATAAAATTTTTAATGTTTCAAACAGAAATAATTATAATGAATAAAGTAAAAATTTGAATATATATATTTAAAATGAAAACCTAATGTTTATAATATTTATAATATAAATCTTTTAAAAAAATAAAAAAATATTGGATTATTTAAATTTTCAATTAGTATATACATAATAGGTTATTGAAAATAACATATATAATAATATAATAAAACAATTAAATAAAAAATAAAAAAATTATAAATACTAATAAATATATAAAATTTTAATGTTAAATTATAGTTTCAAAAAAATTTATGAACTATGAAAAAATTCCTTAGGAATAATAGAGGAGAATTAAGAAACTTTTAAGAAATAAATGATAATTCACTATGGGAAAAAAGGTTATTTACAATAGGTGATTTATGATGAGTCTGTCTTCAATCGCAAATAGTCCCATTATAAAGATAATTTATGAAAGTATGGATTTCCCATCACAATTACCTTTGGCGTGCAAGCGTTCCATATAATGAGAACCATTATTTACGATGGGAAGTTTTTCCTATTGCAAATACTAGTTGACCTTAGGGTTATTTACAATGGGCATTTATACCCTGCCCCAAATAACATGTCGAGAGAATACTATTTACAATGGAACTCATCACAAATATATTTTTTCTCATCGACACCTTTAATTATGGTGGGTACAATTTATGACATATCCCATCGCAAATAGTATCATCGCTACTAATCTAACCTATATATATATATATATATATCTCCCCAAATGATTCCCCCCCCACTTTCCTCTCTTCACCCCTCTACTCCTCTACCCAACACTTCTTCATTTATTTCTTTAAAAATATTAATTTTTATAGGGAAGGAATACTTTCAAATTCGCATCTAATAAAGCAACAAATTTCAGGCATTTATTTATTTTTTTATATTATAAATTACTTTATTTTATTTTTTTATTTGAAATTATTATTATTAATTAACTTTAATTAGTTTTAATGAGTAATAGTTGGTTTTAAGTAGAAATTATTATTTTTAACTAGAAATAATTAGTTTTAATTGGTTGTAATTAGTTTTAATTAGTTGTAAGTGGTTATAAATAGTAGTAACTAATTATAATTGGAAAATAAATAGTACCAGTTAACAGAACATAATAATTGTTAATATATCATCGTAATAAATAAGAATAATTAATATTAATATATTTTAATTATTAGTAATTAGTAATTAGTAGTAATTAACATCAGTTTTTAGTAATTAATGGTAAATAATAATTTTTAAAAAATAATTATTAATAATTATCAACGATTAGTAAATATTAGTGGTAATCAGAAAAAATTAGCAGGGATGACTAAAAATTAGTGGTAATTATTAGAAATTATTGGTAATTAGTAAAGAAATTTGTAATTAGTAGAAATTAGATGTAATTAGTAGGCATTAGCGGTAATTATTAGAAATTAGTGGTAATTAAAAAAAATACATGTAATTAGTAGAAATTATATGTAATTAGTATAAATTAGTGATAATTAATAGAATTTAGTAGTAATTAGTGGTAATTAGAAGTAATTAGTGAAAATAAGTGATAATTAGTAATAATTAGCGGTAATTATCAGTTATTAGAGAAAAATAGTTGTAATTAGAAAAATATTAGTGGTAATTTGAAACATAATAGTGGTAGTTAGTAGAAAATAACTATAATTAGTAGAAAATAATGGTAATTAGTAGAAAAATAATCATAATGTGTAAAAAATAACCACAATTAATAAAAAATAGTGCTGATTAAAAGAAAATCGTGGTAATTAGTAAAAAATAGCGATAATTAGTATAAAATAATTGTAATTAGTAAAACAATACTGGTATTTAGACGTAATAATGTTATTAGAGGTAATGAGTAAAAAATATTTGTAATTAGAGGTAATGACTACAAATAACTATAATAAGTGGTAATCAGTAAAAAATGGTGGTAATTAGTGGTAATGAGAAAAAAGTTCTATTAATTGGTTGTAATGGATAAAAAATAATGGGAATTAACCGTAATGAGTAGTAATTAGTGGTAATTAGTAGTAATGAGAGGTAATTAGTATAAATTAGAGCCAATAAGTGGTAATTAGTAAAAATGACATGTATTTGGTAGAAATTAGCGGTAATGAGTGAAAAATAGTGGTAATTAGTACAAATTAGCAGTAATTAGTGGCAATTAGTATAAATTAGTGCTAATGAGTAGAAAATAGTAGTAATGAGTAAATAATAGTGATAGTTAGTAAAAATTAGTGGTAATTACTAAAAAATAGTTGTAATTAGTAGTGATTTGTAGTAATTAGTAAAAATTAGTGATAATTAATATAAATTTGTTTTAATTGGTAGTAATAGGTATAAATTAGCTATAATTAATGGTAATTACCAAAAATTGGTAGTAATTAACAGTGATTAGTAGAAATTAGCTGTAATTGATGATAATTTATATAAATTAGTGGTAATTATTAAAAATTAGTGATTATTAGCAAAAAATAGTGGAAATTAGCAAGAAAAAAGAATAGTAATAATTCAAAGTAATTAGAGATGATTTGGATAAAGTAGTTGGAATTAGCGGTAATCGAAAAAAATGGCTTAAATTTGGAAAAGTAAGTGATAATTAGTGTTAATTACTAAAAATGAATTGCAATTAGTGGTAATTATTAAAAAATAGAAATAGTTAGTAAAAATTATCTAAAATTAGAGATAATTATTAAACATTAGTGGTAATTAGCAGTAATTTGTAAAAATTGTAATAATTAAACATAATAAACCAAAATTAAACACAATTAACCACAATTAACCACAATTAGTAATAGAAGACCTACCCAGGGGTGTGAGGGAATTATAAAGTGGAGGATATGGAGTTTATGTTATAGTGAAAGAATTAGAGTGACCTTGATTTTAGAATGTTTAGAGGAGATTCATTATTTTGTAAACCTAGAAATGATAGAAGGAAAAAAAATGCACGAGAGAGAAATTAAATGCTTTGTGATTTTCCCTTATTTAGTTTAATCTCTATTTGTGGAAAAATAATTTTTTACGGATAATCATAATATAAATGCATGATTATTGGTAAAACACTATTTTATCACGATGATAGATTTAATCCAAAAATATAAATAATCCACTAAGAGTATCATTATTATCTCTCAGATTTGTTTCCTCTTCCATCACTCATAGGTTTATCTATGAATGTCTCTTATCCAATCAGTCTAAACCTCAGGGAGTCAAAATTATTTCCCTATGTTGTTTCCCTCATCTCCTCTACTCTCTAATTCCCTAAAGGGAAGCATGGAGTGAATGGTATGTAGGTTTTGAAGGAGTGAAATAATTAATGAACCCCTACCTTTAGAGAATTTTGAGGAGAGGTAGTCATGGGTAGACCTATGAGTTTACCCATGTCTACCTCTCTTCCAAACGGTGTAAATGTAGGGGAACTAGAATTCTTTCACTACGTTGTCACTTTCATCCCCTCTACTCTATGATTCCCTCACTCTCCTTGGTTGACATTATATTTCCCATAATAATAATTAATGATAATTAGAAAAAATAGTGGTAATATTCATAATTTAAAAAACTAATGGTAATTATAAAAAATTAGCAGTAAGTAGATATAATTGATTATATATGCATGTAATTTATAATTATATGATTTTAAATTTTTTGGATAGTATCTTACTAATATATGAGTAATCATATGAAACAATTTTTTTTTCTATTTTTTATAAAAATATGGAACAATGATATAGACATTAGTCTTTATTACAAGATCCTAATTGTATAAATCAATGCATGAATTCAAATGGTTTCAGTATAAATCCTATATATATTGAGTGTGTTTAAAATTTTTTAAATTTCAAATTTCATTTGAAGGATTCATATGAGGATTTAACTTCTTACGCACATGATGAGAGTCGCGTCGAGACTGAAGTTAAGGCCACCAATGAAAGAGGATTTTATGCAGAAACATGGATGTAGGTGACTTAGTAAACTATTGAGAAAGGGTGAGTTGTTGGTATTAGTTCTCGATTGATTTATGGAAGTTATTATGGTATTATTGGATGGTAATAATCCAAATTTAGGGGATATTATAGAGAGTCATCATCAACTACTATAGAGCATGAGGATAAGATGTGAGCTCAGGATTGGGTTACGGAGACCCAGTGTATGGGTAATAAAGAGCCTCATCGATAGTAGGAGCAAGAACAACAGTAGTAGGAGGATCTTTTGTGATCATAGTAGAATTAGAATCAGTAGGTGATGAATTACATATGATGCCTGTTTCATGGTATAGGGATAGAGTTCCATCAACCACCTCCTCTAGATGACCTCCTTCTCAGTGATTGATGTATTTTTTTGGCATATTTATTATGTTAATGACTTGAATGAAGATATTATTTTTAATTTTTTTATTAATTAAAATGTTTATAGTTTTAAATATATATTTTGTATATAATTTTTAAAATTATCATATAATTGTTATTTTATTATTATTTTTATTTTTATATTCTATTTTTATTTTTTAAAAAAATAAATTACCTTTTAAAATTATTTATAATTGGAATCTTTACCCATTGTAAATAATTATTTGAGATTGGTAAATAATCGCATCTCAAATTATAACGTATTTATAACCAGTAAAATATTTTTGTAATGGAGGAGTCACTCATCACAAAACCATTTTTTGCGATGGTTTTCCTAAAAAATAGTTTTTTTGTCTTCTTTTTCATCTATAGGTCATTCGGGATTTTTTCAATTCACAAATAATTCATATTTCAGTAGTGATTCTCAAAAAAACTAACAAAACCATAATATCAAAAAACCAGTCAATCCCAACAAAAACATAGGATGAGATTATTAGTTTATAACTATATTTCATTAAAAACTCTAGGTTTGGTTTCATGAAAAATCAATCAAGCAATGGTGTAGGGAAGAAATAATACAAATGATAAGGCCTTTATCAAATCTAGAAATAGAATTTATCATTACTAAAAAAGTATCGATGTTTTAGCGCATACAAAATCCTTACACTTCTCTCAGTGTTAAAAAAATCATTAATAAAGGTATCATTTGTTAACGTTAAAAAATCATTGATAAAGGGGAACATTAAAATCTTGAATTTAGCATAAATAAAAAGATCATTTATTAGTGTGTTTTGTTGAGCCTATAATGGATTCATTTATTAGTGTTAGGATTATCAGTGATAAAGGATTATTTAACCAGAACTATAGTTAACATAGATAATAAAAAGAATTTATCAGTGCTACACCTAGAAATAATAAAGGCCATTATCATATTTTGTAGAGTGCTAGAAAGTATATAAATATCTCTCTATAATAGATGATTAAAATATAAAAAATTAATGTTCTATATAAATATAACATTAAACCTAAAAAAACTTAAATTTTCATTGCACCATTATTTCAATACATGTTTTTTATTAAATAATTTCAATATAATATAATTAAATTGTTGAAAAATTCATATAGAATAAAAAATAATTAAAACCAATACAAAAAAACACTCATAAAAAGTCTTCTCCAATGTCCAACCCACACTTATACAAAATACGTCTCTGCCTACATTAAAAAATACTAATTTCAATAATAATACACAAAAATATGAAAATAATTATAATTTAAATGTTATTTAATCCCAAATAAATTTCAATTGCAATGATATGTGGTTAATTATTACAACTCACAAATTAATAATAGGTTATTGTTATAAAGTAGCTTGACACTTTCAGTATTTTTCTTGGTTTTTTTTATGGGCCTCATGTTTTAAACTAATATGTAACTTTTAAACTAAAAAAATCACTTTTAGTCAATTTGACTGCTCCAGGAGTTAGATTGATGTGAGATTAACTCATACACATTAAAAGTCAATATATGTTATTATTATAAAGTATCAAGATAATAGAAGAATTTTTTCTCTCTTTTGAGTATGTGATACTTTTTTTTATCTAAAATGTCACTTTTAAATGAAAATTTGAACGTTTAGTCATACATACCACACCAAATATAAAATTTATGTGTGGTTAATTTAAAAAATCAAAAATTAATTATCAATGTCACTTTTAAATGAAATTATGCACTTTTAGTCATAATAGCCACACCATATGTCAGATTAACATTAGGTTAATTCTAACACATTAAAAATGAATCACGTATCACTATCCTAATATATCAGTAAATATGAGTTCATTTTCTCATTTTTGAGTATATGGAATGAATTTTAGACTAAAATATCACTTTTATACTAAAAACATTATCTTCTGTCAATCCAAATACATGGTGTGTTTGATTAATGTATGGTTAATTACTACACACCCAAATGAATCGTAAAACATTTTCTTGATATTCTGAGTGAATCATCTTCGTTTTGACTATATAGTGTGTATTGTGAAATAAAATGTTACTTGTATACTAAAAACACATAATTTGAGTCATATTGTCCACACCATGTGTTGGATTGACATGCGGTTGATTGTAACTAGTAAAAATAAAATTATGAATAAGTAACCATAACTATTAAAACAATATGAGTGAATTTTATCTATTTTGAGTATATGATGTGTGTTTTTAACTTAAATGTCACTTTTATATGAAAAACACATTTTTCATCATAATATCCATATCATGTGTTAGATTGATGTATGAATAATTCGTAGAAATCAAAGCTGAGTTAATAATCATATTTATAAAGTGTCAATACAATATGATTTTTTTAGTATGTGATGTGAATTTTGAACATTAATGCCACTATTAAATGAAAACAAACACTTTGAGTAATATCTTCCACACCATGTTTTGGATTTTTGTCTGGTTAATTCATAAATGTAAAAAATTATGCAAGGATCATTTTACTAAAGTATTTAGAAAATGACATTGTTATTTATCATTTTTTATTATATGATTTATGTTTTGAACTAAAATTTCACTTTTGAATGAAAACATACACTTCTAGACATACCAAACACATCACGTGTTTAATTGGATTACAGTTAAATTATGCACATAAAAAATAAATCATGAATAATTTTTCTAAAGTATTAATACAATATTATAATTATTACTTTTCTTTGAGTTGTGATGTGTGTTTTTGTTTAATATGTCATTTTAGACTAAAAACATGTGCTTTCAGTCAATATAGTCACAATACATGTCAAATTGTTGTGAAGTTAATTTATATATATCAACAATGAATCATGTATCATTTTCCTAAATTACAAATACAATATGATCAAATATTCTAGTTTTTGGGTAAGTGACATGCATTTTGGACTAAAATGAAACTTTTAAAGAGAAAACATTTACTTTCATCCAATTTGTTCACACAATGTGTCAAGTTGATGTGAGGTTAATTCATACACATAAAAAAAGAATCGTGTATCATTTACTTAAATTATATTAAAAATAAATGAATATTCTCTTAGTTTTACGCATGTTATGTTAGTTTTGACCTTAAATATAACTTTTGTACTGAAATCACACACTTTTAGTTATATTAGCCACACCTTATTTCATATTGACGTGCGTTTGATTCTTAAAAATAAAAAATGAATAAATAATAATTTTCTTAAATTAAAAATACAATAGAAGCATGTATTATTTTATTGAAGTATTTGATGTGTTTTTTGAAATAAAATTTCCATTTTAAAAGAAAACATACACTTTTAGTTTCACTTTCCAAATGATATGATCGATTGATGTGTCGTATATTACTAAAAGTAAAATAAATACTGATCATTTTACTAAATTATCAAAACAATAAATTTTTTTACTGGTTTTTTCAAATGTCACACGTATTTTGAATTCAAATTCTACTTTTAAATAGAAACATGCAATTTTAGTAATATTGTTCACACCACATGTTTAGTGAGCATGTCATTTATTCCCACAAATCAAAAATAAACAACATATTGTTATCCTAAATTATTATATAAATCCAAGATAATTTATTTAATTTGAGTACGTGGAACAAATTTTTAACTATAGTATCACTTTTAAACTAAAAATATACACATTTAGTCAATTTAGACACATTGTGTGTTGAATTGAAATGAAGAAAATACCAACACATCATAAAAAAATTTTCAATATTTTAACTGAATTATCAATAAAATATAATTCAATTTTATTATATTTGACTGTTTGATATGTATTGTGAACTAATATGTTTCTCTTATACTAAAAACATGCACTTTAAGTCATATTTATCACACTATGTGACTTACTGATGTGTGGAAGATTCAAAAGACTTAAATTATTTTGTCTATCCATTTTGAATCTAATGTGAGTAATATACATTAATATTTCCATCACATTGTATAAATGATCCAAAATTTCAAAAAATGATCAAATTTTGAAATTATGTTGTTTCTTAATATCATATCCATAACATTACTATACAATCATTTACTAAAATAGCACCTTGCATATTCTATATTATTCCTCATAAGAAAACCTTTAAATTGTAAAGTCCCTATCCATAACTATAACATAAAATGTTAATAAAATTGTCCAAATAATTCATAGATAAATAAGCTCTTCATGTTTTCAGTGAAATAAAAAAATTACAAATGTGATAAGAAATCACTTATTCATGATGACTGCATACATTTTGATACCATTAAAAATTCCCACTAATTACTAAACATATCTACTTCCTCTTTTGAATATGTTTACAATCCATAGTCCTGTATATATTGTAAAAATATATATAATAAAATTTTTAATAAATATTTTAAATTAAATTATAATTAAATTCGAAAATACTTCTTTGAGGATGCTAGTTTGTGGATTAAATAAGACATAATTGTTAAATTTAAAAATGTAATAATTATAATCATTATCATTCTATTATTTCATACACCACAAAATCATTAAGAAAAATAATTAATTTGTTTTTATAAATTTTTTGATAGTGAAACATTATTATATATACCAAAATAATTTTTTAGTTGAAGTAATCCATAGTATTTTTATGTGCCTTATTCATCCTCATACCATAGTTTTGAAAAAACATAAACACCACCCTTTGATGAAAACAATCTAGTTAAAACATAATATTAAACATATAATTTCATGTTTATTTGTAAAATGTTAAATGTAGTGTATTATAAATTAATAAGGGGAATGATGTGCAGTAAATTTTTTGGATATCCATTGCTTCATATAAAAAAATATCATTAGAGTGTCCAATTTGATTGCAATGATCATCCAATGAAACTTAAGAACAAAAAAGAACAAGTAATGGTAATAAATTGAAAAATATTCTATATGGTTATATTTTAATGTTTTACCCATGCATTATTGGTATTAAAAATAATTTATTTTCTAATATTTTTTTCTCAAATTTCTTGGCTAGTCGGTACACTCTTAATAAAATGTCATGTTTAACCATTTCTATTTTATGTATATAGTGACATGAGGAATAATGAATCCAAAAATTTCTTCACAATGGTTTCCCTTTATAATATAGTGATATATAGATCTATAGAAAATATGAATATTATTAATATATAATTAATATAGTATATCTATTTTTTGAAAAACATATTATAAAAATGTACCTCATGTATAAATTCACAATAAAATCTCCCAAAATATTATGATAGATAATTTCATTAACATTAAAAAGACAAATCATATCATTAATGAAATATTGATACATCTATCCATCAAATTCTTTATATTCTATATTTTTAGCATGGAAAATTGTATTTTCATGAACCTAAAATGTTAATTAATGTGGTAGTAGAATTGGTAGGATAAATGTACTCTCATAAGGTATTGTTAATCTATTTTTTCATCCTCTATATTTTATTGAGTCAACAATATGTTTACCCTTATATTTATTCTTTTATAATAACATAACTTGGTTCTAAATTTTTTTAACTAATTACTAAATTATTTTCAAATAAAATAAATCAGATATTTCTTACCTCATTATCAACATGTATCATTAAAAGATTAAGTAGACATGCCAAAAAAATATCATTAGTAATTTTATACATGTGAACATCCAGATCAATAATGGGGATAAGTAGATCATCTCTCATCTTGTGTGCTACATGAACCCTACTCTCACATGCTTTTTGGAAGTTGTTTATTTTTTAGAATATCACCTCGTATATTGTACACAATGCCTATCAAAATAAGAAGATGAGTGGGTATTGATAAATTAAAATCATAATCAATTTCACCAATCTTAATTTTAGTACAATAAATGTATTATTAGTTGATTTGTTTACATTTAATAGAAACTATTATAAAAACATTTATTAGCTAAGGTAAATAAAGCCTTTATGGTGAAATGATAGCATAAAAGTTGGGGAGGTGTGGGACTTCATGTTATTATTTTTTGATGTGTTATTTATTATCTTTAATCCCATCAAAGAAACTACTCCATATCATAAAACTAATAAATAAAATTTTCTATGATATCATTTATCTATGCCTGCATGATATTTTATTTTATCATTTATAACCCTATGTGTATTTTCTTTCTCAAAGTATGATTAGGATGAAAATACAAAACCTATACCTCTAATGCAATCATTCCATTCTGGTTGCATCGAATACACTAAATTTAGTTGTCCATTGGGTACAATTGATAACAATTCTTTTGTCTAAATTAGATAAAAAACATGGGAAAATTAGTTTTCATTGTTATGTAATATTTTTTGAAAGAAGAAATAATTTCTATTTTTCTATACCTATACATATTAATCACAATTTATTTGTTTTTGCATCTAAAAGTTCTCCCTTTTTATTTATATGAACCTACTTCCCAAGAAAATGACGTGGTCAGAAGTGATTTAAGATTTTGATTCATCAAAATACATAAAAAACCAAATAACATAATTATGTTGTTGTTTTATATCATGTAAAAGTTTTACTAAATATATAAAATTCAAACCATTATTTACATAAAGTTTACCCCATTAAAGCTTTACAGTAGGTGAATGTTAGTTTCCATGAAAGATCCTTATTTTTTTCACCATATCTTGTTTCATAAATTAAAATGATGACTCAAATTGATTAATAAATGTAATTATGAATAAAATAATATCAATTATAATATACCTTTAATGCTTCCTCCTCCCACCATCCAATAATAACATCCCAAAAATTTTACAACTTGGTTTCTTTTTATGTAAAAATAGTTCATTAAATGAATTAATTTATAAAAAGAATTTTTTCATTAATTAAATAAAACATTAATTCAAGATTAGTAATAAATAATATTAATAAAGATCAAAATTGATAATTTATTACAAATGCATTAATGAATATATTGTATAATAAATAAAATATTTGAAATGTAAAATAATTATGAAATAATATTTTTAATTATCATCATTATATTTTAACACTTAAAAATATATTTATAACTTATAAATACTTAGAATAAATTATAACAAGTAATTTTAAATTCATATTAATTTCAAAAAATTTGTTTTTATTATATATAAAACTTTTTAAAATGATAATAATATAATAAATGGGTAAGATATATTATTATATTATAAAATTAATGAAATTATGATAATTATGAATTTATTAAAATGTTAATAAATAAAATTTGAGTATCTATAATTATAAATGTTAATAAAATATCTTAAAAAACAAAGCGATAAATTATAAATTGATTTAAATTTAAAATTATGAAATAAAAGATAATTATAAATATTGTATTGTAAAAAATTAAATTCCTATTATTATTTTAGAATTAAAAATATTATATATTGTTTTTATAAAATATATTAAATAATTTATACTAAATAAATGATAATACTAATAATAAAAATTCTAGTTAAAAAATAAAAAATGATGAATAAAAAATGAATGAAATGTATTTTAATGAATGAAATGAATTAAAAAAAGTAGTTGAATAAGAGTAAACCGAATAGAGGGATTCAATTAAAGTACAGAAGGATTTAGATTAGGTTAAGAAGCCTTATTATTTGGAGGAGCTCCACCACTGTGGTTCACGACTTCATAGGAGTTGAGCCAAGATGGTGTGGAATAAGATGAGTGCACTTTGGGAGGGTTCGACTGAGGGTACTATCTTATTCCTAGAGGCTAAGTATGGGTGTATTAATCGCTGAAATGGGTTTTTAGACTCATATCGAGTGAGGTCAAGTGGTTTTAATCACATATCTTAACCACAAAGTCAATTAATAGGTATTATTCATTGTGGATTCCTTCTTCTTTCTATATGTTTTACATATTTGTAATTAAGTGAGTTTTTTATTTGATTTAGGTGTCTCAATTGTAGAAAATAATAATTTTTCTTATATTATTGATTTTATCTCCAACCGTTTTCAAATCATTGGTGTACAAATATTTTATTGAATTTATTCATGGTGGTCAATTTATTATTTTAGTTGTGATTTTTTAATGTATTCACCTATTTTGTCAACAACTTCGATCCATTTTGAATTTATTAATGTATGGATATGGTTGATGCTTCATGAAGAATATTTTATATTAACAATCAATATCTACTTTTGTATTTGGATTTTTTCTCTTAATTCCATCTCTTAATTATCAATGATATAAAAAAATACATATCACTTTGAATGAAAAAAACCAATATTTCTCTGCATTTTGTTTTCTATTAATATCCAATTAAAACCTACTCCAACTTTCAGACATAAAAAAATGAAATTATATATATAAATATTAAATTTTCATGTATCATCTTTCTCTATTTGTATAAATAAATGTGTGTGGATGTCTAAAAAAAGGATAAAGGTAGACGAGAATCCCAATTTTTGTTCTTTTGTTCCCTTTATTTCCTTTTAGAGAGATAATGAGAGAATGAGTTTGAGTCTTATTCCATGTAGAAGAGAAGTATTTTTTTTCAAATTAAGTGTGCTCGAACTCATACCGCCATAATTTTATGCTGCAAGGAAGCCGTGAGAGTCTTTAAGGTAAGGGATATACTATCATTCTTTTTTTTCACATTCTGATCTATAATTTCTCAAATTAATAAAATATTATTTTTTATTTTTTTAAAGAAAAATTTGTTTTATGTAAGAGGGTTTATAATTATTCATTTGTTAAAATTTAAATTGGGATTTTATTATTTTTATTTTCAAATATTAATCTATTCAATGAAATTTAAATTGAAATGCAAAAAATATATTTTTAATAAATTTTATTTGATATTTTTCTAGATCTTCCTTTCTATATGAATAAAAAATATAAACCCTGGTGATGGTTTGAGTTTATTTATAAAAATATTTCCATAAAATCACATTTATTTTATTTATGCACTTAGAGTATATGAAATTTATCATTTAATGTCTATTATTAATATTAAGTTGTAAATAATAAAAGATATCATTTCATGCGTGGAAGTACATGAAAAACCATGAATTTCACATGTAATATAATATATGGACATAATAGTTAACACATGACACATCATGTGGGCATTAGTTTTTATTATTTGTATATATGTATGCTTTTAATAAATAATATTTATGTAGGAAACTACTAGAAAATTGTATATATGATTTTAGTGAATGAAAATTTTAATACAGGTATTTTAATTAAACTTTCATTAACATTATATATATTTATGAGAAGTCTAAATGTGTAGAATTTTAGTTACATCAATTTATCAAAACCTTTCTCGATTAAGTTATCTGTGTAAATATATTGGCATATGTTGTCAATGTTTTTAAAGTAGAAAAATTAGTGAATAATGTATGTTTATTTATAAAGAAAACTTGAAAATGTTTCATAATAATCTCATGCTTTAATGTTGTTAATATGGTAGGGAATTGAGTACTGAACATATCCCTTGGCAAGTGGGTTATCCCAAGATAACCTTTAATGTTTCAAGTTTCCTTAGTATTTTTATTTCAAAATCTTGCATATTTTTTTTAGAAAAATCCTTAGATTAATTTTAATGAAAATTTTTGAGCACATGTGTTTTGAAAATATTTTAGTATTTTTTATGTTTAAATAATTTCAATGATTTGTTAAACAGATATTTCTAAAAGTATTTTTGAAGGTATTTTCAAATGAAGTACAAAAATTATTTCTCAATTTTTTTTTCTAATGGAGATTTCAAAAAATGATTTTCATAGAATTTTAAGACCCCTGAATGGGAAATTTAATACACATAATTTGCTTAAAAATAATTTGTACAGGCATCCTAGAAGTTTTAACAAACAATGTCACTTAAAGAGTTAGTGCACACATAGCGAAGTAGATGCTTTTATATTATTTTTGTTCAACTCTGAAAATATTTAAGTTCTTGTATAATTCCTCATAATCTAGACTGTAAAAAGGTTCTTGATTATTTTTATTGTTAGGTAATTGTTTATTTTATTTTATAAACAACACGACATTATTATGCACTGAATCTGAAAGAGTGGGTTTGAGGCATTATATAATGAAATCATCCCCGATTTCTTGGTATATCATGATTGAATATATAGTTAGTGGGTGGGGGTTTACTTTCCCCTCAAAAAACCTAAGCTTATTTTTCATAAAAAGTGTCCAAAACGTTTTATGAACCATTTTAGAGACCATTATTATGAATTTTATCCAAAACAATTTATAATAAAAATTCACTCTATAGAGGTTAATGAAGAGAAACTTGATAGTTAATTATTTGATTTCATGGTAAAATTGAGAAAGTTTGTTATAATGTTACCCTAATGTCTTTCTAAATTTGTGTCCTTAATTTTGGAAAAAAAATTGTGTCTTATATCTATATCAATTATGAACAACATTCTATTGTTGACTTTAATGTAATAATTGAAAATTGACTTTTTAGGGTCAATAGTTTGGTCACGTTCATTCTAACCAACATTGAATTTTCTATATTTATATATCACCTTAATATTTTTCATCAAAACTATCATGTGGTGACATTTTTTTCTTTTTGAATTTTTTTTTCACCTCTATCATTTCCTGAATTTTAGAATCACTAATATGTTATTTATTAATTTTTTTTGCGTTAGAGGGTGGAGAATCAATTTTCTCTACAAATAGTTAAACATTTAATTTAGATTACATAAATATAATAGTGAAGACATAATATTATGAGGGAAAAAATTATTTATAAAAATAATAATCAAATAAATTTTGAATATTCACTAAACTATTTCTCATTTATATGAAGGTTAAAGGGTTTTGGCCCCTCTATCAAGTATCAAAATTCCCTATTTATGGACCCCTTTTTCATAAAAGACACTGTCTACATTGGGACCACCAAAAATCTACTGTGACATCCTCAGTGGAACCTTCATCTGATCCTTCATTTGTTTTAGTAAATAATAGAACAATTAACCGATTTAGGTTTGTTGTATCTGAGGCAAGAAATACTTATTCTTATTATAATTCCATTATGAATGGTTCTTCCATATAAAATTCCATACTAAAATTTCCTTTGACTAATCTCAATTATTTTATTTTAACTGTACTCCTATTATCAACCCATTGACATCAAAAAATAGCACATGAAATATTTTATAATCTAACTCACTGATTTTTATGATGATTCCAAAGTAATATTCATATAAATTGAAAATTAATCTTTAGTACCAAATATATGCATCACATCTAACACAAGAGTAACTCAACATTTCTGCACCATACAACATTCATCCACTTCTTTTGTATAAAAATATAATTGTTAATTACATAAATATTATAAGATACTAAATTTATTTTTTAACAACTAGTTAGCCATTAAAGTCATTCCTAAATTGAATTCAAAATTTATAATCATTCCTCATAAATTTATTCTGAAAAACCATCCTATAAAATTTTGGTAATTTTTATTTGATATCTATCTTTAAACCCTTAATAGATTCAAATGACAAAGAATTACATTGTGAGTTACAATATATTATGAAAACTATATATTGTTATGAAACATTTAGAGGTCAACCTACTCTTACTCTGTAATAGTGATTGTGACAACATCTATTATAAAAATTCCTTCACCCATAAGGTGATTTTTATGATTATATTTTGGGAGACGAATTTTATCCATATCAGATAGGCAGTCAATGAAAAATTGAATAGTTTCTATAACAATATATTGATCTATAATTAAACCTTCTATATCACTTCAATTTTTTATATACCCTTTCAAAATATTCATATATTTTTCAATGGGGTAATTCGATCTATAATTTATAAGAAAACAAAGTTGGATATATCTATCTAAGTGAACCATCAAGTGAACCATTATATCAAATAATGATAGAAGAAAAAACCTCTATAATTCACTTAATATGAAAACAATTCCCTTATCCATGTTTGTAAAATTTATTGGGTCTATATATTTATAGTATATAACTTCCAAAAATAATTTAATCCAGGTTAATAGGTTTCAGAACATTTTTAAGAAGAATAAAACATAAATCCATAGTCTTTAGATGTTTTTTAAAAATATGAAAGACATTTAATTTTAGGCCTTATAACATTAAATAATTCATCGACATGATATTCTTGATTTTTTTTATAAATACACCTCTATAACCTTTACACAATTTATGAAGATGAAAAATTGAAATATATCTTCCATAGAATGAGTAGAAGCCAGTGGAGAAAGAAATTGTTTTATTTCACCCTTCACTAGAACCAAAACTTCCCTTATCCCCATGTCAATCATGTTCAACCTAACCATAGTTCCATATTTTGTTTTACTAGGTGCATTCAGTAAGGTTCTAATCAAATTATCACATAAATTTTTTCTATGTGCATGATATTAATTTTTTTTCTGATGTACAAAAAATTTCAATACGTTAATTTAAATAAATAGTTCTATTTTCCAACCTATTTTCATAAGGTTTTTCAAAAAGGGTTTACCAAAAATGGTGGAAATATATTTTAAATTCTTAAAATGTTCATATCCTCTTAATGGAGAATGTGTTTTAAAATTTTCTGAATTCCTATAGAATGTTGTTTTCCAATATTGATAATTATATCATCAGGGTAAAACTAGAAATTTATAAAAAACACTATCATTATGGAATGTTTCTACCTAATTGAGTTTGTATATTCTTCACAAATGAGACACACTAACATTACATTAATACCATATCTTAACAAATTTCCATAAGTAGTAATTTCTCTTATAATCCCAAAATATATATTTATCAACATTAACTATTAACTTCAATGGGAATCTTACAATGTATTAACCATATCCCACATAAATGTTAGATCTCTGATCAATATATCTAAATAAACATCTATATAATTACCAGAATCTTTTGAACCTGATATAAGTATAGACAACAAAAAATACTTGCTCTTCATTCATAACTAGGGTGGAAAGTTATAATATACCAACATAACTATCCATATACTTTTATTACTACATTGTAAACCAAAATGATCTATTCCATTTATAGATAGCATGGGACATAGTTTTATTGGATCATTTCCAATTTGAAGATACTCATGATCAAATTTCTTCCATTGAGGAGAGTCTTCTTGAGGAAAAAATAAAATATTACAAGGGATTACAATATCAAATTAATTGGTATGAAATGACACAAAATAAAACATACCAACAAGACAAATAAGACAGAGTGATAAAACTCTCCAAGTGTCACTAATCTTGATTATCCTACAAAAGTAGTTTACTTTTTTCCAATATTTAGTAGTCCAACCCTATTAACCATGTTTCTTGTTCAACCCCTACCATGAAAATTGTTACCACTCTTCCCCTATTAATTATTTTTCCCATGGTTGTCTAGGTCATCGTGGTCTACCATTTCAGAGGGATCATACTTATTTACCTTTCAAGGTTTACTTTCTTACTCAGTAACCTAATTTATAACTTCATTATCACTAACCTGAGCTCTTTGAAAATTATATTTCCTTGATAAGTCCTAAATATCCATATCTGCGTTGAATAGTAATTTTTATTCAATATTTTTGGATAAAAACTCTAATAATGGAAGATATTCATCAAAGTCAAATAGTATAGGTTTCAATTTTTTATGCATATACTCAACATGCTGATCAAACCAGTCTTCTATAGCATCACTCAGGACCTGAGGTAACCTATCCCACTCTAGTTCATCTGGTGGATTTTTTTAGTGTAGTTTCTATCCATTTTCACCCCAAATTCATTAATCATTGGCTTTCCAAAATTTTCATAAACAACCTTCAGTAAATTTGAAAAATTGGGGGGGGGGGTATTATGTCTTAACATGATGGGAGTCCTCATCCAAATCATGCATTGATGAAACAATTTACATATATAATGAAAAATATTTTTATTCTTATGTGATATCATCATCTACATACATAGGTAAGGCATAATTAAAATAGACCATATACAAATTACTAAGGTTATCACTGCCACTACATTCAACAAAGCTTATGTGTTTTAGTACTAGTCTTGAATGTGCCAAATCCACCTTAGAAATTCTTTTCCAATTATAGACATATGTATTTCTTCTAGATAAATCCATATCCACTGAATAAGTTTCCCCAACCTCAACAATCTTGACATATTTCTTAGGGTAGACATGATAAGAATGGAATTTTCCAATAATATTACCATCCTTCACACCTTCAGATAACCCATGCTCACCGAACCAAGCTAAAGAGTTTTGAATCTACTTTTTACCCACTATATGAGTATCAAAATAGTTGGAAATTTATCTTGGATCTTCAAATGGGTCTTTTAATTGAGTGAATTTGGATATGACATATAATGTTGGAGAGCCTATAATAGTCTTCTTGCTTGACGCAGATTCTACAAGTGTGACCAGCTATGGCCCAACACCCTTAATAATTCCCTCAGGGTGTGGTAGACCCTTATTATGATAAATTTATAAAAAAATTATTAATATTTTAATAAATGTATTGATTTTATTATATTATAATAAATGTATTGATATTTTAATAATTTTGTTATAATAAATGTACTTATATTATAATAAATATTATGAATAAATGTATTAATATTTTAATAATTTTTTTGAATAAATGTTTTAATATTATTTATGACAAGATTTTGTTATGTTTAGCATGTTGGGTTGTTTTATCTCCTATCATATTTCGTAGCTTTGTGCGTGCCACTTTTTTCCACAAATGTGGTTTTATTATGAACATAGTTTGTTGTATTTTAGTGGTGATTGTGTTGAATTACTAGACATTCTACCACATGTATTGTATGTGTGTGTTTTTATTAAAAAAATTCTCACGCCCATGGGTTTGGATTTATAAACCCACAGTTTTTGTCATTTATGATTAAATGTATTAATATTATTATAAATATATTATTAATATTATAATAAATCTATTAATAATGTAATAATGAACATATTAAAATTATGATATTGTAATAAATGTTTTAATATTTTAATAAATTTATTAATTATATAATAAATGTTTTATTAATAAATGTATTAATATTATAACAAAAATTATGAATAAATGTATTAATATTATAATAAATTAAAAAATTTACAAAACTAATTTATAATAAAATGAATAAATAATAAAAAATACCATAAATAGTATAAAATTAAGATTTATAAATCAAAACCCATGGCCGTGAAATATTAATTAATAAAAAACACATACACACACAAGATATGATGAGGGTTAGAAGTTTAAGAAATGTGTTACAAAAAATGACACCAAATGAAAATATACAATAACATAGTAATCATCTTTTTATGTTTTCTTCCCTTATTCCGAGAACCGACTAGTATTATTTGATTTCAACCTATCCTTTACTTCTTAGGAGGCTTCCATAAAGTAGTTTTCTCATTCATGTCTGGACACTATTTCTTCTCACCCAGAACTACTGAAGATTCATCTTGTGTATTTTGATTTCAAAACGTCCCAAGAGCATCCCTAACATCATTGGCTTACTGTAAAGCCAAATATTCTTCAAATTCACCATCAATATGAAGAATTTTTCCATTTGAGTCCTCCTCCTTAGAGGATGAAGTTACATCATGCACCTTCAAATTTGTGCCTAAATTATGGGAGCCCTCGACTATAGAGTAAAAGAATTCATATAATAAATGTATTAAAAATATATAAATTATAATATCATTATTAATAAATTTATTGATATTTTATATAGATATATAAATAATAATAATTTATTTAACTTCTTGATGGTTATATTGAATGAAACATCGCACACACTACTTGGTAGCAAGGATAGTTCAAACCTCCCTCCAAGGGTTGAATCACTATATAGCTACCAAATTATTATTTTTAAATCCCAAATGTCTCATTATTTAATGGATCAAAGTCCCATTTATCCAGGCCCAAATGCCTTTATCTACATCCTTCACTGCTTCATCATGTACCTGGGTCTAAACCTCTGCCTATGTCAATGGCCATAAATGACCTAGAAGCCCTCCCAAGGGAGGTTTTCATGATTTGAACCCTAGTCAAATACAAAATTAAGAAGTTACTTTAACACTCAAGTAAAACCCCAAATGTAATAAATAATAGTAATAAGTTTATTAAAAGTAATATTATACACAATTTTTTTCCGAAATATAATATTAGTTATAAAATAGTTAAATTAAAAAGTAAGGATTTTAATAATTATATTTAAATAGATTTATAATTTATAATAAATATATTATTAATAATAAATAATTATATATGCATATATTCTATTGATTGTTTATAAAAATATAATTAATCATTAACTATGTCTAATTTTTTTAATTATTATTGAAAATATTATTATTTATATAAATAAATAAATATTTTTTAAAATATGTCATTACAAATGTAAAAATAGTAATATCATGTAAAATATGTTTAATAGTATATTATTAACTATAAAATTATAAATTAAGGATTTCAATATTTACATTAAAATAGTTTTACACTTGATAATAAATAAATATATTATTATCACTACTTATTAATATTGATGTATATATTGTATTGATTTTATATAAAAATATAATTAATTATTAACTAGTTTAAATTTATAAATTATAATTATAAATATTATTGTTTATAAGAATGTATAAATATTATATATATTTATATACATACAAAAATATTTAATATTTATGTCACTAATTTCTTAAATATAAATATTAATTAATAATTTTTCTGTTATAATAACATTGAATAATTAATTCTAAAATTATAAATAAATTTTTGTTTTATAATTTTGATTCATTTAAATATTTAAAGTTTCATTTATCAGTTACAGATATATATATATATATATATATGTATATATATTTATATAACCGTTTGTGTTGGGATTTATGAAGTCTCTTCAGTTTTAAGGAAGCTATTTTTTGAAATGAGATTTCTGAAAGGATCATTCCTTATTTGGAATGAGATTCTAGAAAAGGATGTGGGCCTCAACATTTATTAATGGAATCTGACTGAAGCATGGTGTTCTTATTTTTTAAATAAAGCATATGATAGATAGTCTCAATTCTTGGGAAGCATATAAATTCACCAATTATTGGTGGTCAAACTGAGGGTGCAATAGTGTATCAGAGGTTTCCTCCATCAATGGAATGGAAGATGTGAATCTTTAAGGGTGGAAGAATTAGTTAACTAAATAAGAAATATATAAATACAAGGTGGGACCAACTTATAAGATGATTTATATGATATTCAAAGAAATACTTTATGAAAGAATAGAAATTAGACTTCAGTGAGAGTAAGAGTGATAGTATTTTTGTAATATCTTATAATTTATTTTATCATAGTGACTGTAGTATTCTCCTGTGGAAATAGTAATTTTTTCTGAAAAAATTAATTCTTATGTTGTAGCACCCCACATTTTATGGACTTTTTTTTCAAATAAATTATATATTAATTTGTGTATTGCAAAGAATTAAGTCAAACATTCCATTCACACTGCACCAAATCAGTGTATGTTAGATTCAACACAAAAAATGGCATACATTACACACAACACCGACTTGGTGTACGTTACACGGAAAACCAACTTGGCATATGGTTCACACAACACTAACTCTTCCCACATCACACACAACATAGAGTTTCTACAAAGCATCGTTTTAAGGATATCATTAAATGAATGAGATAATTATTACCTAGACATTAAAAATAGTAATATAAACAGTAATAAATAATTTTCAAATATTTTTTATAACAATTTTATATAAATGAAATGTATTGATAATGAAAGATATGATTTTTGGTAAGTCCTTTTATGTTTTAAAATATCGCTTTCTCGAATGAACTGATTTTAATAATAAAATTAATTTTAGGAACATTTAAAAATTTAATTTCATGAAATAAAATTATTTTTTGAATTTAGAACATCAGAATAAGCCTAGGGTGATTTTTTGGTATTTTTCTGAGGAACATCATTTTGGGATAAATAGTGAAAATAACAGATTTAAATTCAGAACTATTTTTTCATCTGATTTATTTATAATGATAAATTATCTTTTTAATTGATTTTAAATATAAATTATATAAAATTTTTATCAATTAATCCAATAGAGGTAATTATAACCAATTTCAATTTAAAATTGGATATTAAAACTTAGCAATCTTTTGATCTTTTTTACTCTAAAAACCTACAGCATCATCCCGACAGTGGGATTAATATTAAATTAATTCATGCCACTTCTATGATTAGAATTTTAAAAAATGGATACCATATATTGAATCAGAGTAATTTATAATTTCTTATATGGTGAACTTTATTTTTGATCAAAAAGATTAGTGAAAGTGATTGAAATTAATTACATTATTTAAGATAAAAATTAGGTTAATAAAGTACTAAACCTTAAATTTAAGACCCAAGACGATCTAGAAACATTCCAAAAAGAATTGAATATAAATATTTTGGGAATTAACCTTCCATTAATTTTTTTTCTTTGGTATGACTTTTTTTAGGTAATAAGATGTGGACACCTAAATTGTTTCTAAATATTCCATGTGAGTCTTTTTCGTTCCCTATAAAAATCCACCATCTCTCCCACTTCCTAACACATATAAAACCTATTAATTTTGGCCAATAAATACACAATAGACTTTAAAACATCCTTATATTCCTCCTAGAATCCTTTCCTTGGGAAGAAGGAAATCTAAGGAAGCCTTTTGGCACAAACCAGAAGGAGTTACCCAATCAAGAGGTGACATCTTCTCTCAAGTCCATTCTATTATTTTATGTCTCCACCCAAACACGTTATTTTTTCCATGATTGTATAGAAACAATTGTATCCTAAATATAGTATTATTTATTTATGATAAGGATTCAACATACCCTTACACACACCTCCATCTAATGGATAATGAACACACTGTTTATGTGTACGACGAACTACCGCCTCACTAAACGATGATTGTCAAATTTTACTTAACACCTCTCATAGTGGCCATTATGATGTAAAATATATTTATATATGATATATATTATATTTATAATGTATTTATTATTCTATAATTTTTATTTAGAACAAACCTTTACGCTTTCCATCTTATGTAAATATGATAATTTCGTTTGGGGAAGTTTGGACCACCGCCCCCTCAAAGTGATATAATTTGTTAATACACTAAATTGATTATATTAAGGATTGTTTTATTGAATATATATGATATATATGATATCATAAATATACTATAATAATGATAAATATATATATATATATACATATGTCTTTTGGCACAAACCAAAAGGAGTTAGCCGATCAAGAGGCAACATCTTCTCTCAAGTACATTCTCTTATTTTCTTTATCCACAGCCACTTTATTTCTTATATAATTGTATAAAAACACAATTATACTCAATATAATATTATTTTATTAATCTATGGATTAAATCTACACTTACACACACCTCCATCTAATAGATAACAAACATTTTTTATGTGTACGATAAAATACCACCTCATTAAACGATGATTGTTCAATTTTATTTACCACCTATCATGGTGAAATTTATGATAGAAACATTGTTTATATATGATATATGTTATATTTATAATTTCTTTATGCCTATATATTTTTTATTTAGAAAATACCTTTATTCTTTCCATCTTATGTAAATATGATAATTTCTTTTGAGGAAGTGTGGACAACCGCCCTCTCAAAGTGATATGATTCATTCATAGACTACATAGATTGTATTAAAGATTGTATTATGGAATATATATGATATATATGATATTATAATGCTACCTAATAATTATATATATACATATATTTATTTTAGTTTCATTCCCTCAACATGACAATTAATCAGAAGTAGCGTTCATGCATACATACGACCTGCCGTCTCCATGAACAATGTTTTACAATTCATTTTTATATATTTTATAGATTATTATAATAAAAATATAATTTATGTACATGATTTTTATATCATATTTCACATTCTAGAGTCATTATGTAAGTATAAGGACCAACGGTAAAACAAATTATGACACATGCGAAGAATAAAGGGAATATTACTCAAAGTGAAAACTTAACATAGGATTATTAACAAGTGGGTAATATATGGTCATAATAAAAAATATGGTATTAGATATAATTATATGGTTATTTAAAATATTTATAATAAATTTATATTTATTACACATGTATTTGGAGTGAGTACGACGAGAGTCAAGACACCTGGTATGGGGATTTCTTCTCACAATTTATTTTCATGAGATACACACTATGTTCGCCACTCTTTACTTTTGTGTGGTGTTTGTAATGATCATTATTGTATTATATTTACCTTTTAATTAAATATATGGATATTAAAATATCCATTTTATGACATTTCTTTCTTGGGGTTTAATTTTCAAAAGTTACCAAATCGGTAAAAAAATGTTGTGACTCAAATTTCCTTCTTTGAGACTCATGTGTTATTATACACCTAAAAGATTTTTCAAGGTGAATATACTTCCATGTTATATCATGAATCAAATTAGTTCCATGATATTTTAATCTTCATGTAATTTCCTTTGACTATATGAATAGTATGGTCACAATTAACCAATTAGTAAGAGTTTATTGAAATAATCTCATCAATTTTTGAAAATGTTATGATCTATATATGAAGAACACTCATGGGTTTACTTCTCCTATCATTATTCTAGATATCCTCAAATTTTAGTACCATTTTTCCACTCATTGTTAGAGAAGATAATATTTTTTAGTAAAATATGATCATCTCTCTCTTTGGTCAGGAATCTATTGAATTCAAAAACCATGTTTTTGAAAATATTTTCAAAAATGTTTTCAAAATACCCTTAAAGACCGTTTTCAAGGAAAAAGGATTTTAAACTGTTTTATATTTTTATAAGATTCCTTTAAAAAATTTCAATTCTTATTTCATTTAAAAAGTTTTTAAAAGGTTTTATGTTATAAAAAAACATTTTTTTCAAAGAATAAAGGATATTTTTCTCCATAGATGCTTTTAAATGATCTTTCTAAATAATTTCCCATCTAAGATAAAACACTTTTGTGTTACTAATTCTTTTATGGAGAATTAATTCAATGTTTCGATTCATATTATTTCTCCATATAAATCTTGTTTTGATAACATGATGTTTATGGAACCTGTTTCACATTTACGAATTATATGCCTTTGAAACCCTCTCCTTTTCATGGGTTTTGTTTATGATTAAATGATTATGAAACCTGTCTCTTTCTACAAGTTTTTATATGATTACAGGTCTATAATACCCATTTCATTTAATGGGTTATGATATGATTATATATGATCTTATGGCACATGTAATTTTGATTTCATTATGATATGGGTGAGACCTATATCTCCCAAAAATACATCGGGTAAGAATTTTTATCTAATGATATAGACTAAGCTAGTCTTGGGAATGAATCTTAACTACTAAGATGAGTTTGGGAGTAAACTATGACTTCCATGATCGTATGAGGAGTGAATTCATGCTACTAATATGGCCATGAGAGTGAACCATGACTACCAAGATGGTATGGGGAGTGCCCCATACTACTAATATGGTCTTGGAAATTAAGCCTTAGATACTATGGAAATAATTATATGCTTTTGTATCTTCTACAATTCCATGTATGAATCCTATTTTATGATTTCATGGTTATGTTCTTTATTTACTTATTATTCATTTCCTATGAATTTCCATGATTTATGCCATGATGCATGTATATAATCTTTCATATGATAGGTATGATCTTCTGTATTCATGATAATGTTATCATACCCTTATGCTCATGATTATGCTTACATTCCTCCCTTGTTTACCATTAATAAGATTTTCATCTCACCCATTTTTATGTTTCCCTCCCCATGTTATGATGATATTTATTAAGTTTGGTGTGTCTAAGAAGGGTGCTAGTCAATAAGAACCTATTGGGAGATAATGTACCTCATTTATGTACCAATGTTTATGTTTCCTTGTTTCCAATGGAACCAAACTAGTACGGTCTTCATGAATCTATTTTTGTAATGTTTTATGTATTAAAAAAATTTATGTAATATTAATGTATGTCAAGACTGGGTCGTTATAGTTAGTATAAGAAGAAAATTCTAGTAAACTATAAGGACTGAGCCTTAAAATATTACATAATATTTAATTAAATAAATATCTCACTTTGAAAATATTTTCAGGTTTGGAGTTATAGAGAATTAGGCTATAAATATTACATTATGTCTCAAAAATTACATAGTAGAAACTTCTGCTCAGTTCCCATTTATTTCATAAAATAAGAACTCTTTGAAAAAAGAGTCATGTATAGTTCCATATTTTAGACAACGTGACTTTTACTTGACCCCATCCTTGATCCTATTCATCTTTAAATCATGCGAAAAACATTTAAAAACATGGGATGAGCATAAAAAACTCAGTAAGGGAAACAAAAATAAGGAAAACTACTAGTTTTTCAAAACAAAAAGTAAACCATGAATAATTTATCATAAGTAATACTTTTCAACTTCATGAAGTAATCAATACTCTTCATTGAATAAAATATCATTGCTTACCCTTTTGTATCCAAAATATTACCACAAAACCCATAGAAAGAACACATAACATATAAAGGTAACTTCGGGAACTAAACATACTTAAATGGAATAACCGTACGGTCGACTTCCACACATATCACTAAATGGAATAGCCATAAGGCCAACTTCCATACCCAATGAATTAGAGGTTATAACATAACCACCCATCCTTGTTTATCATGGAACCAACCATAATTTGGTTTATCACGTAACCTCCCATCGAATGTCCAAGTACCATTATAAAATCATAACACATAAAATATTTCAAATATAAATATTTCACTAGTAACATTTTATTTGCAATCATTTCAAGATATTGAAATAATAAATCAATTTCAAAAAACCATTTTAAAAACCAAAACACCTAAAAAATAGAATAATGGGATTATGTTTCATTTTAAAAACATTTAGGCTTATAGAGGAAGCCAACTAATGATTATGGCTGTGGAGAGGTCATTGTCGCCGAAAATGTTAAAAACACTCCTTTTGTCGTTTAGTAAAACGCTTCCTAGAAAAAAATTCCGTTTGAATAAAATTAAAAGTAAAATATTTTTATTATATACCATATAAAATAATGTCATGTATAAATCAAATTATTACTCAATTAAAGGAGATTGAGACGAAGTCCCTTACCCCATGTCTGACTTGACCCGTTCATTCTTTAATTTCCTTTAAATCATGTAACTCCCTTTGGTTTGAACCGAAAGAATTTGTTGAAGTGATTTTTGCCTAAGTTAAGGATTCTAGGTGTAAGAGAGAGATGTAGAGAGCTTAATTGGGAAAATATTTTATGATCCAAGGGGATTGAGAGGTGTGTGTAATGCGTTAGAGGTGAAGTCTTTTTATAAGGGGGAGGAGGGGCTCTTTAGGAAGGTTTGAAAATATTATTTAATTATATAATGATTTTCAGTTTATAAAGGTCCAAAAAAATTAAATTCAAAGATAAGATGATTCATGTTCGAAATAAAATCATCCCATAACAAATTTATAGGTTGTGGATATTGTTTTAATTTTTATAATCATATTTATTTAAATCATTTAATAAGGAGGTAAACATTGCATCATTGTTTTGGCATAAATAATTTTATTTATTTGATGTCAAAAAATTATTAAAAAAACACCATGATGTATTAAATTTATTTAGATTCCAAAATAATAATTATAGTTAAAGATATAACTTATATTTCCCCATGTAAAAATTGATTTACTAAAAGATATATGTTTATGTCATTTTTGTCTTTACTTTATAATAATTAATATAAAGTATCATTATCACTCTTAAGTGGCTCCATGGGGTCCCAAAATAGATCCAAGGATTCCCATGGTCTTAAATGTATCAAGAAATAGGATTAGGACACATGTTAGGGTAAATTAATATTATTATAATATTATTTTAACCTTGAATTACCCTATTTACCTTTAACCGCGGTAAATAAAAGTCAAAAGTTACTATTCACGAAAAATTATTTTTATCTAATTGAACCACATTTTTTATTTTCTAATAACAACCACGTATGTTGTATTTTCGAAATTCAATTCACAAAAGCGGTAAAATTTGATTGAAATAAAAAATTCAGTTTTTAACAACTTAGGGTTTTCACTATTCATCAAAAATTGATGTTTACATAAAAATACCTAAAATTCATACAAAGATATATTTGATATCCTGAATTCTAAAATGATATCTATTTTACCAAATTCAAAACATATAAGTTGGATTAATTAATTTAAAATTAATTCCCGCTGTTAATACAAAAACGTGTTTTTAAGAAACAATAACTATCAAAAGATTGACACTTGTTTATGTCCAATTTCAAAGTGAAATTACTTCTAATGACCAACATTGGATTAAATGGTAAAAATATAATCTAATTAAACTTAAAATACAATTAATAATATAATCTAACAATATAAATAAATTAGATTAAAAGGCAGTTTTGAATTAAAATACAGTATTATGCACTATTCATAAAAAATGAATTTTATCAGAAAATACCAAAAATTTACCCAAATTAAATTTTGATGTCCCAAATCTAAATAAGAATTTTATTTTTTCAATCAAAGCATATAAAAGTGACCAAAACTATATTTAAAGAGGGTTCACCATTAAAAGGTGGTAAATCGACCTTTTAAATAATATTAGAGTATTTATGTTTGAAAATAGATTTTTTCACATTTTAAGCATCTAGATTTTATTGGATAAATGTAAAAACATTTAACAAACATGTATAATCATATTGTAGGTAGTTTTGTTCATTCACGCCAATAAAATTACTAGGCGTTAGCTACCACTTAAAATAAATTTATATTATTATTTTTGAGTACGAATCAGCATTGTGTACAACATAAGATTTCAAAGAAACCCATTATTGAGTATTTGGTACACCATCGAACATAGCATCACCTTTAAAGTAAAATTAATATTTAATTCAAAAATATTTATAAATATGAAAATTTCTTATTCTTTATTAACCTGGGATGTTACATCCTTCCCCCCTTTTGGAAAATTCATCATCGCTATTTTTATTCACTTATCAAATAAGTGGGGGTATTTATCCCTCATAGAATTTTTATATTCCCATGATGCCTCTTCAACCATATAGTTTTTCCAAAAAACCATTTCCTGGTGAATTACCATATTTCGCAACACTTTCTCTCTCTGGTCAAGAATTTAGACTGGTTGCTCCTCATAAGAGAGATTCTCTTCCAACTTAACTACCTCTGGGCTAAAAACATGATATGGATCCAGAATATACTTTCTTAACATTGAAACATGAAAAATATTTTGTACCTAGGATAAACATAGAGGTAAAGCCACTATGTATGCAACTGATTCAACTTTCTCCAGGATTTCATAAGGCCTAATGAACCTGAGACTCAACTTTCTCTTATTACCAAAACTCATCACACTTTTCCATAGAGAAACTTTAAGAAAGACATGATCACCTACCTCAAAAGAAATACCCTTCTTCCGGTTATCCGTATAACTTTTCTTCATGCTCTAAGTTGTTCTCATGTTCTTCTGAATCAACTGAACATTTTCTACCATCTCTTCTACCAATTCTGGTCCCATCAACTTCCTTTCACCTACTTCATCCCAAAAATCTAGAGTTCAACACCGCTTCCCATATAATGCCTCAAATGGAGCCATCTGTATATTTGAATGAACACTGTTATAATAAGAAAAATCTACAAAAGAAATATGTTGGTCCCATCTTCCCTGGTAATCTAGTGAAAAAACACGTAGAATATCCTCCAAGGTCCGAATTGTTCATTCTGACTGCCAATATTATTTCGGATGAAAAGATATACTAAAATTGAATTCAGGACGCAATGACTTTTGAAGGCCCTTCTAAAAGTTAGAAGTGAACATCAAATCATGATTAGATACAATGGAGATTGGAACTCCATGAAACCTAACTATATCTTCAAAATACAACCGAGAAAGTTGATATGGAGAGAAAGTATCTCTAATAGGAAGTAAATGTGATGATTTAGTCAATCGATCAACAATAACCCTTATTGCATTATTACCTCGACATGTCTTTGGTAATCCCACAATGAAGTCCATAGATATATTTTCCCATTTCTACTATGGAACCGGTAAAGAATGAAGCATCACTTTCAATAACTTTTGCTCCGGTTTAACCTTCGAACAAGTCAAACATTTAACAGTAAAGTCAGTAATATCTATCTTCATTCCCTTCCACCAATAATACTCTCGAAGATCTCTTTAAATCTTAGTACTGCCAGGATGAATTGAAAATGGGGAACTATGAGCTTCACATAACAACTCATTCTTCAATTTAAAATCACAAGGCACACATAATCTCTTCCCAAACCTCAAAACACAATCATTATCAATGTTAAAATTAGGAAACTTACCCTTCTAAACCAACTCTACTTTTTTTTTGCAACTAACTATCTTCCTTTTGTGCTTTCTTAATTCCATCTGATAGAGATGATTTCACTGACACTTGAAACAAAGAAAAGGAATTTCCCACACCAACAACATCTATGCAAAATTTCATCAAGTCTTAAATCAAAGGATCTTGTTCCAAACGTAACAAGGTTAATGAAACATTTCTTTCATGACTCAAAGAATCAACCAAATTATTTGATTTTTGTAGATGGAAATAGATCGTGCTATCATAATCCTTGATTAATTCCAACCATCTCCTCTATCTCATGTTTAATTCTTTATGAGTGAATATATACTTAAAACTTTTGAGATCTGTATATATTTCACATTTTACTCCATACAGATGATGCCTCCAAAATTTTAAAGCAAAAACAACAGAAGCTAATTCCAAATCATGTGTTGGTGAATTTAACTCATGAGGTTTTGACTAACATGATGCATAAGAAATTAACTAATCTTTTTTCATAAGGACACATCCATGTCCTTTCAACAAAGCATCACTGTAGATAACAAACTTACCATTTCGGGAAGGTAGTGCCAAAACTAGAGAATTCACCAATCTTCTTTTAAATTTTTTAAAACAATCATTACATTCTTTTGTACAAATGAACTTAACACCTTTTTGAGTTAACCTAGTCATTAGGCTAGATAACCATGAAAAAGTTTCAAAAAACTTCCAGTAAAAACCTCATAATCCAATAAAACTATGGATCTCAGTTATATTTATGGGTCTTGGCCATTCTTCAACAAATTTTTTTTTAGTTGGATCAACAGTTATGCCATTTTTTGAAACAATGTGACCAAGTAAAGAGATTTTTTGTAACCAATACTCACACTTTCTTAATTTTCCATATAGTTGCTTTTATTTTAAGGTATGCAAGACATTCCTTAAATGAATTTCATGTTCTTATTTATTTTTGGAATGAACCAAAATATCATCAATGACCAAAACCACAAACTTATCCAAGAACTCAGAGAAAATTCAATTCATAAGATCCATGAATACAGCAGGTGAATTGGTTAACCCAAAAGGCATAACTACAAATTCGTAATGGCCATATCTAGTATGAAACAAAGTCTTCATAATGACTGCTTCCTTTACTCTCAACTAATGGTACCCCGACCTCAAGTTAATCTTCATAAAATACCTAGCTCCTTGGATCTAATCAAACAAATCATCGATATGAGGCAAAGGATACTTGTTCTTAACAGTGATGTTATTCAATGCTCAAAAAACAATGTAAAGTCTCATTGAACCATCTTTCTTTTTAAAAAACAAGATATGAGCACCCCATGGTGATGTGCTAGGTCAAATGAAAACTTTATCTAATAACTCCTTCAATTTCTTCTTTAAATCTAAAATTTTAATTTGAGCCATTCGATAAGGGGGTTTTGAAATTGTCTTAGAGTCAAGAAATAATTCAAAATCAAATTAAACTTCCTGATAAGGTATTATACCAGGAAACTCATCAGAAAAAACTTCAATATACTCATTTACCACTAGCACGTAATTAATTAGAATAGTTCATTTGTTTTAAACTATATGTGTAAGGTAACATTAATTTCCATCTTTTACTAGTTTCTTAGATTTCTGATATGTTATAAAAAATAGGGGTTCATTCTTGTAAACAAATTGAAATTCTTTCTAAAAAAAACCACTTTAGCTGTGCAGTAAATCTTAGCATGATAAATGTAAATCCAATACATGACCAAAATAACATCAAACTCCACTAGAGGAAAAATAATAAGGGTTGAAGTTAGATTATTTCCACACACAAGGACAAGAAGGTTCTTATAATTCCTTTTTATTTCAACAATTCCTCCATGTTTTTTAACATAAGTTAATGACTCATATCTTGAGATATAATTCCCAATTTACTAGAAAACATCTCAGAAATGAAAGAATGTGTAGACCCTGAATCAAACAATATATTGGTTTTATTTGAACAAACAAAAAATATACCTAATACCACTTCATTAAATGGCCCAAAATCTACTAAAGTAGTTACCAAGGATTTAACCACCCCTCTCTTTATGTAGTCTAGATGCTTTCCCTCAGTTGAGTTCTTCGTTGGACACTCATTTTCATAATGACCCAATTCATTGAACTTAAAACATCTTATCATTGGATTTTCATTTCCTGCTTGATCATCTTCCTTATAGTTACAAGCAATATGACTAGACTTGCCTCACCATAAGCACTTTCCAGAATTTGATAAACAATCTCCAGGATGTTTTTTACTATACTTCTCATAATATGGATATTTAATTTTCTTACCAACAAGATTCTTTGATGAATCATTTCCCTTTTCCTACCAACTGGACCTCTTCTTTTGTTTACTCTCTTGGAACACTTGATCATTAGAAAAATACATTTCTTCCTTATTGGAACATCTGACAAGTATCTCATAGATTTTGAATTCACGATAGGATAATGACCTTCTTATATCACGGCTTCAGTCCTGAGTAAAATTGATTTATCTTACAATCAAGATATCAGATGAAATTTGGAGAATACCTTGCAAGTCGAGTGAATTTTTCTTCATAAGCAGCCACCGAGTCATCAATCTTCTCATTATCCCAGATATGTTTCACCTTCGACGACCCCTGATCGGATTCACCTTCAAAATGGTAAACAACAGGACAAATATTTTGATGTTCTGAACACCCCATGATATCAAAAATATTCACCAATGCTTTAATCCACCCTTCATCTAGCACAGAGTTAGATGATCCTCTGAAAGATGGGGGACCTTGCCTCAGGAAATGCTCCACTACCGACATGTTCTTTTGTGGTTGTTCTGGATAATCTTGTGCATGGATACCACCGCCATTCATATCCTGAGTCAACTGTGCCATCATTGCAACAAACTATTTAGTTCTGATTCTGACGATCTCAAGTAGCTGATTTGGAAGGTTATCTTCCTCCTGATGTCGTCCAATCATAACTACCATGTTTTCTCCACGGAAAACCATTCTGAACACAAATATTTATTAGGAAAATCAACATGGTAATCTTTAAATTATATATGATTTCAATTTTAACATAAATAAATTTATGGATATTAATTTTACAATACCCTAACTCCTAATGTTGTCTAAACCGACCTCTGATACCAACTATAAGGACCCATCCTTAAAACATTACATACTCTTGAATTAAATGAATAATTTACATTGAGGATATTTTCAGGTTTAGAGTTTTAGAGAATTAGGCCATAACTATTACATTACATCTAAAAAATTACAAAGTATACACTTCTACTTAGTTTCCATTTTTTTCATAAAATGAAAACTCTTTGAAAAAAAATAGTCATGTCTAGTTCTATGATTTAGACAACATAACTTTTCCTTGATCCCATCCTTGACCCTATTCGTATTTAAGTCCTATGAAAAACATTTCAAAACTTGGGATGAGACTAAAAGGATCAGTAAGGGATACACAAAGAAGGAAAACTATTATTTTTTTAAAACAATAAGTAAAACATGAATACTTTATCATAAGTAATACTTTTCACCTTTATCAAGTAGTAAATACTCTTCACTGAATAAAATATCATTGCTTAACCTTTTGTAACCAAAAGATTACCATAAAACACATAGAAAGAATGCATAACATATAAAGGTAACTTGGGACATAAACATACTTAAATGGAATAACCATACGACCAAATTCCACACATATCACTAAATGTAATAACCATACGACCGACTTCCATACCAAATGAATTATAGGTTATAACGTAACCACCTGTCCTGGTTTATCAAAACACCGCCCATCATTTATATTATCATGTAACCACCCATAAAATGTCCAAGTACCATTATAAAGTCATAACACATAAAATATTTCAAATATATATATTTCACTAGTAACATAATTTGCAATCATTTCAAGATATTGAAATAATAAATCAATTTCAAAAAACCATTTTCAATACCAAAAAACCTGAAAAATAGAATATGGGGTATATTTTTCATTTTAAAAACATTAAATATTATAGAGGAAGCCAACAAACAGTTATGGCAGTAGAGAAGTCATTGTCGCTACAAATGTTAAACTCATTCCTTTTGTCATTTAGTAAAACAATTCATAGAAAAAAGATTCCCTTTGAATGAAATTAAAAGTTAAAGACTTTTATTATATTCCATATAAAATAAAGTCATGTATAAATTACAATATACCTCAATGAAAGTAGATTGATACGACATCCCTTACCTTATGTCCGACTTGACTCGTTCGTTCTTTAATTTCTTTTAAATCAGGTAACTCCCTTTGGGTTGAACCAAAAGGATTTCTTGAAGTGCCTTATGCCTATGGTAAGGCTTCTAGGTGGAAGAGAGGGAGGCAGAGATCTTAATTGGGCAGAGGTGGGATGAGACAAGGTGCTTGAGAGGTGTGTGTAATGATTTATAGGTGATGGCTTTTTATAAGGTGGGGAGGGCCTCTTTTTGAATGTTCGAAAATATTATTTAATTATACAACGATTTTTGGTTTCTAAAGGTCCAAAACTCATTAAAGTCAAAGATTAGATGACTCCTGTTCAAAATAAAATTATCTAATAAAAAATGGATAGGTTTTGGATATTATTTTAATTTTTATAATCTTATTTATTTAAATCATTTATTAATGAGGTAAAAACTACATCTTTATTTTGTCATAAATAATTTATTTTTATGATGTCTAAAAATTATTAAAAAAATACCATGATGTAGGAAATTGTTTTATATTTCAAGATAATATTTATATTTTAAGTGATAAATTAAATAACCCCATGTAAAAATTTATTTACTAAAAGGTATATGTTTATATCAGTTTTGTCTTTACTTTAAATTAATTAATATAATGTGTCATTATCACTCTTAAGTGGCTCCATGGGATCCCAAAATCGACCCAAGGATGCCCATGGTGATAAATGTATCAAGAAATAGGATTAGGACATATGTTAGGGTAAATTAATATTATTATAATATTATTTTTACCTTGAATTACCCAATTTAGCTTTAACTGTGGTAAAAAAAGTTTAAAGTTACTATTCACCAAAAAATATTTTCATCTTATTGAACAAAATTTTACTTACTAGTAACAAAATTGTATGTCGTATTTTCTATATTCAATTCACAGAAGTGGTAAAATTTCATTTAAATGAAAAAGTCATCTTTTTAACAACTACTTAGTGTTTTCACTATTCATCAAAAATTCAATTTTTTTCAAAAAAATACCAATAATTCAGCTTAAGTTGTATTTGATATTCTGAATAAAAAAAATGATATCTATTTTACCAAATTCAAAACATAGAAGTTGGATTAATTAATTTAAAATTAATTCCCATTGTCAATACAAAAGCGTGTTTTTAAGAAACAATAGCTATCAAAAGATTGACACTTGTTTCTGTCCAATTTCAAAGTGAAATTACATGTAATAAACAAAATTGGATTAAATGGTAAAAATATAATCTAATTACAATTTAAAACCAATTAAAAATATAATATAATCATATAAATAAATTATATTAAAATGCATTTTTGAATTAAAATAGAGTATTTTTCACTATTCCTAAAAAATGAATTTTATCATAAAAATACAAAAAATTTACCCAAAGTAAATTTTGATGTTCCGAATGTAAATAGGAATTTTATTTTGTCTAATAGAACATATATAAGTGTCAAAAACTAGATTTAAAGAGGGTTCTCCAATAAAAGGTGGTAAATCAATCTTTTAAATAATATGAGAGTATTTATGCTTAAAATTAGATTCATTCATATTTTAAGCCTCTAACTTTTATTGGATAAATGTAAAAAAATTGAAGAACATGTATAATAATATTTTAGTTAGATCTGTTCATTCTATCCTATACAACATCAAGGCGTTAACTACAATTTAAAATAATTTTATATTATTATTTTTTAGTATGACTCTGCATTGTGTGCAACATAAGATTTTGAAGAAACCCATTGTTGTGTATCAGGTACGCCATCGAACATAGCATCCCCTTTAAATTAAAATTAATATTTAATTCACAAATATTAATAAATATGAAAATGTCTTATTCATTATTTACTTAGTATGTTACATTAACCTTTGGAAACATGGATGAGAAAACCTTAGTGACAACCCTAAGTACATGTCTAAGGTTATGTATAAGGATGAGTTTGCCTTTAGTAAAATTTCCTAGAATTTTGGAAAAGTATAGAGTGAGTGATTTCCTAAAAATACATCCATTTTTTGATTCTAAAAGTGTATTTGGCTCTGGAACAGATGTACCTTGGGGTAACAACTCCAACAAGATGTTTCAGGCCAAAATCAGGGTAATATGGAACATAAAAATGGGCCATGTTGCTGTTGACACTCCTTTTCGTCACAGAGTCTAAACGACTGAAAAAAGGGAAATACCTTAGTCCAAAGTGATTCATCCTTTGAAGAAACATCGAAAATCGACAAAGGGATGAACAAGGAGAACATTGCCCATAGGTCGCGCAAGTTCCCTCATGGTCGCGCAGGTACACTTGCGCGCCGCCTAGTGGTCGTGCAAGTCTACTTGCGCGACGCCTTATGGTCGTGCAAGTGACTTGCGTGACCCAATTGATAACCGCCCGGTAACCGCCCAGGGTCTTCTCGTGCCTATAAATAGACCCTGTGGTCCCCCCATTCAAAAGATTTTTTTTTTCAGAAACTCGGATTGAAGCTCCCGACGCCCAAGTCTCTTATCAAAGCTTCCGGAACACTTCTAAGGTAATTTCTTACCTAGAACAGAAGATCTAAAGAGAGGGAGTAAGGCCTAAGTGTTGAAATTCATCAACACTTGCGCGCCTGAGTGGCCAGCCCTTAAGGGAAGTGGCCACACTTGCACGACTCCTTTATTCCTTCGATAGAACTTGTGCGTCCCTTTTCTGGAAGAACCTCAAGAGGATTCTAAAGGCTTTAATAAAGAGTCGCTCAAGTATTTCAATGTTGGTTGAAAATCGCGTAAGTACCCCACGTGTCACGCAGGTATACCTGCGTGACCAATACTTGCGCACCGCCGCAGTACCTGCGTGCCTTCCAAGACTTGCGCGCCCCTTCCTTTTTGGGTGCCTTTCTTGCCCATTTCACCCCTCTTAAGCCATTACACCTTTTCTTTTCAAGATTCAGTCTTTAAGACACTCTTCAAATCCATTTATGGCATGATTTCTTGATTTTACTTCCTTATCTAAAAGGAATTCGGTGGAATATCTCTCAAAACCTAGTGATTTACATATCTTTATGTCACTAAAGATTGAGAGTTCATTCATTCAACCTCATCCTTTAAGATGAGATAATCCTTAACCTGGGTCTCCTTTTCAGGAATAATCCCTAGTCCTAAGTCCTCCAAACTTGGGCATTCTCCTCAGGAGTAAGCCCCAAATTCTTAAAATTCCCAAATATGGGCATCCTTTTCAAGAGTAAGCCCCAAACCTTAATCTCATAACCTGGGTCTCCTTTTCAGGAATAAGTCCCAGTCATAATCTTGGGCTTCCTTTTCAAGAGTAAGCCCCCAGTCCCCTAACCTGGGTCTCTTTTTCAGGAATAAGTCCCATTCATAAACCCTTTAACCTGGGCCTCCTTTTTAAGAGTAAGCCCCAGTCATAATTATGGGCATCCTCTTTAGAAGTAAGCCCCAAGTCCCTTAATTTCTCTTTAACCAGTCCTAGTTTTTGTTTGATCTGGGATTCCTTCTCAGGAGTAAACCCAGTTATCAATCCTCTCCTAATTTGGGTTTCCTTTTCAGGAATAAGTCCCAAGTTAGAGTATTCAAATCTCCATGAAGCACATATACCTTTATGGACACTGTTCCTGGATTTTCTCCCTAACAGTAAATCCTAAACCTTCATCTATCTAGGCAGTCATACATACATAATCCCCAAACCATTTCTTATGATTGCATCTTTCATGGAACAATTGTCTAAGTTTTACCAATACCTCTTGTTTCTCACACCGAGCATGACTCACGTGAGCTTAGAGTGTAAAAGTAATTATGAAATCCTTTTTTGTGCCATCAATCATAAACATCATACTCCCTTACTCGAACTACGTGGGTTGTGATTCCTTTTCCAATACAAAGGATACGTAGGTTGACCATCTATGGGTTCGATCCCAACTCTGAAATAATTCATGTCCTTCTGAATGACAATAAAACTTCAAGTGCCCCACTGAGTGGCTTTAAAACCAGCCTGGTCATCATAATGACCAAGAGAATTTTATATAAATATTTTGAAGGATACCATTGACCAAGAATCTCTAAATAAATATAGATGATTCTCTATTGATGAAGAACCTCGAATACATATAAAAGATTCTCTAAATTTATTACATATTTAATCATTGATTGTTAAACTGAAGGAAAGCTCATTTTATACTTGGTAATATAATAAGGATTCACGAACATAACTTAAATCTATAAAGAGAGTCCTGGAGTAGACAATAATTCCCCTCAAAAAGGTGTGATGAGTCTGACCTCCCATCCTCTCGACCAATGCAAATTCCTAAGCCTCATCAGTCCACAAGCTAATGAGCGCCTACCTTTGGAAAGTAGGTCCAAACTGATGTGGAATCATTGGATGTTTTCGGTTCTACGAACAAACCCTCTAGAAACCGATCAGAACGTTTGAATCTCCTATCCAGGAGGTCATCCCCGAATTCCATGTGAAACAAAAATGGTGAACCCGACGTGAATCCTTAACCAAGTTAAAGTGGTGTTTTACCTATTTGTTAAAGCCCCTATTTAAAAGTCAGTAAGAAGGCTAACAAAAACAATCATTGACATATGTGCTCATCCAAAGGATGAAGTGGCGGAATTTATCTTGATTACGTCTGTTATATCAAACAAGCACTCTTTTCCAAGATCTTCTGTATTTCCATAATGGCTGCTCTCAAATTCACATCTGTGAATACTGCTGCTGCAAATACCACTGCTGCTATTCCCACTGGATCGCCATCCGCTCTGAGGATTACATCACCTACTCAGCGTCTTCAACACTAGGTATCAAATGCACTGGTTAAGGAGTATCGTCAACACGGTACCATCCCAACTCTGGAGGCTGCCCGACAGGCCGTCCAAGTAAACAACTCACACAGGTCGTCCAGAAAACGACGACCAGTGATTAAGAGGCAGGCGGTGCTGACTACCGTCTCCAACCGTTTAGGGTCGTTATCCCCGGAACACAATTTCCATTCGCTGCCTTACTCTGAGGAAGTGAATGAGTAGGTCCCTCAGGGCCTTAATTCAAAAAGACAGGAGTCCTTCCCGAGGGCTCCCATCAACAATCGCCGCCAGACTCGTGTGGCAGTGCACCCTCAACATGATGAGGGTACCGACTCCAGGCGTTCGGCTCAGGTTCTTCGAACCCGAGCAGGCAAGACGAACCACCAGAGGCAGAATCCAGTTAACAATGGGCAGGTTATCATCCCTTCCATCTCCGGAGAAGTCCACCAACCTAAATTGGTGGCGAACAACAAGCAGGCACACACACCTATCCGTTTTAATTCCGCTGTCCAGCAGACTCGTCTGGCAGCATCACGCCAATCCCGCCAGGCAATTCTAGCGGAGTACTATAGGCAGGAACATACACCTGCTTATACATCATCAGTTAGTCAGCAGGCTCGTCTAACTACATATGATGGATCTCGTCAACCGCATTTGGAGAAGTGTAATCAGCAGGCATATACACCTGCTAATACTAATCAAGCCTACCAATAGTCTTGCTTGGTAGTGCACGGAGAAGTCAGTCGGAAAGCCCCAACGACAAACAGGAGGCAGACTCAACTCTCTGCCTCCACACTTGAGTACTGTCAGGATTCACTGACAGGAAAAGGAGGACAGGAGCAGGCACATACACCTACTCCAAGCCCGGAATGGACATATATCCCCGTTCCGGCGACAGAAGTCAACAAACATATTTTGTCAATGGTGAAAGAGAAGAAGCAAATTCCTGCTCATATTCTGGATGCTTTCCAGGATATCATAACAACTTCAGCATCATCTTAGGGAAAGACACATAAATCTATCCCTAGCAGTGGAGTGACACATCAACGATTCACTACGGAACAGACACACACATCTGTTCCAGTCCAAGAGGGTTATGGGGCATACTCCCCCATATCATACGGACAACCAAATCAGGCACATACACCTGATTTGAGTGAAGATCTTCAGCCTAACCGTACCATCTTTCCTGATCAGGAATATACACCTATTCAGAGTAACCACTTTCGTCAACAAGTCGTTTCCAAAGCGAATAAGAAGGCATCTAAGAAAAAGATCCGCCCCGCACAGTCAGGAGATCAAAGGCCAATTTGCAACAAGGCCTTTCTCGATGCTGGAGTTCTTGAATCCCTCAGACATTTATCTGTTGGAATTCAAGATTCTACTCCCTTAGTTCCCAATAACGGGAACATTAATTCCAAAAGTCTTCAACAGACACTTTCTCATGAAGGCTTGCTTCATGAAAATTCGGTCAATCTTGAAGTTTCATCTTCAGATGAGAGCCACAAGAACCCTCTGTGTGGTCAGAAGACCAAGGAGCAAGAGATCTCATCTTTTGCTGTAACCCATTATGGTGGTCCTCCCCATGATGATGAACTTCGCTGCGAAAGTCCTCTCCGCAGTAGTGATTCACATTTCCTGGAAAATACTCTAGTGGACAATGTAGTGCCGAGAAAGCCCTCTTATCTTGAGGCACTTGCAAATGCGAAACCAGTCATGTCTGACGCTTTATTTCTAACAAGTGAAATACTTTCTCAATCAGAAGATAGCATAGGGTGTAGGTCATTCTCCGAACCACCCCTAAGTCATGCATCTTCTAGTTTGATCAATGATCTCTCTACCAATCTTGTTGAATCTGATGAAGCAACAAGGAAACACCAACTATGGTCAAAACAGGTAGAAGAATATTTATTTAATGATAAAGAGGAAATGCGGAACATGAAGAAAAAACTAGAAAAAGGTGAGGTACCAGTCATGTTTTGGCCTTTGGCTGACTCCCAGTACGATATTCCAAAGATGTTGACGGATGATGGAATCCATGATATTCGTCTCAACATATGGAAAAATCGTTGTCAATTGAAGAAGAAGGTATTATCTTATGATGAATATGAACATCATCTTAAGATAATAGAAGGGCTACAACGTCAGATTGATTTGGCATCTCTATCAGTCTCTCGGTATCTGAAGGCTGAAAAGTAGCAAAGAACCCTTCAACGTTCATGCCTTGGCGCACTAAGAAAATTGCGTCAATTAATTGCCAATGCCCCATCTGGTGTTCATATCAGAGGATGGGGTGTTCATGGAGCACTACATTTCACAGTGCTTTCCAGTCAGCAAATCCCGCCAAAAATGGTCTCATGAAATGTTATTGCCCATGGCCGGCCACAGTCAATGGGCTTTGTTCATAATCAAAATCCTGCTCAAGAACAGGCTTCAACTAGTTCCTCTCAAAATCAAACATATAGGGAACAAGTTATTGAATTGCTCCTACATCAAGTAGACGAGAATATTGCACAAGCCTCTCGTATGGAGCAAACACATCATCAAATGACAGAAGTTTCGGAAATCATCCAACGGTCTGTTGAACCAGGTGATAAAAGTGGATACAGGATAATGCATCCAGCTAATTTCCGAACTAAGATTCGCAAGATCAAGAGATCTTTTAAGAAGGTCTCAGACATAGCATGTCAAGAGCCACCCCAGCTTGTCAGACTGGGGACTCCTTTAACCCAACCCTCAGAGTCAACAAATGGGATTCGAGGAGTTGAGCGGAAACAGCAGGAACATCCCCAGTTCTCGAGACTGGGGACTCTTTAAAATCATCAATCCCCTTCTCAAAGAATGTAGGTCTTTTCTCGATTGGGGAAGAATCCACAAGAGGAACGAGGAGCCAAATTATCAGGAGATTCCCTCCAAGTTATAGCTTGTCAAGAAGTTCCTAAAAGATTTAATCAACAAAAGGCAATGTCTCGTCAAAGACATGAAAGAAGACAATATCACAGAAATGTTGATAGAAGGGATGTGATGCATTATGAATCAATAAATGTCATCAATGCCATTGTTGTTAATCCACCAGAGGAGGTTCACTCAGGGGACTCAGATGAAGAGCATCCTTCTCAAGAATATGTATGCACCGATACAAATGAAGAAGGTGTACGTACACGAAGTCAAAGGATTTCTCAGAACCTAGGTAATCCACTTCCCTCTCTCCAAAAGGTATCCAACAAAGGGAAGGGAAAGAATCAGGTTATATATCCTTCCTCTGGAGAAGGTCAATCTCTCTCATTAGAGAAATGGTTTGCACAACAGGAGGAAGAAATGAAAGAATTAAGAAGGTTGAATGCAGAACTACTTCAGAGTAGTCTTCTTCTTAAGAATGCTGAAGTCCGATAGCCGAAGGAATTTGTTGTAACTACTGAGATGGATCAGGAATATCCTCCTTTATCAGTACACCCTCAAAAGTCTAATCCTACGGGTCAAGTGCAACAACGGTTGGCAGCACTACCATTAGTTGCAGCACCAACCACCACGTCTGTCCAAGCTCCATTCATTGCACCTACCCAAAACCAAGTTCAACCGGATATTTCTCAAAAGTTGATAACTACTACTGAATCATTAACAGCTCAGTTAGAAACTATGGAAGGGAAACAGGCTCAAGTTCAACCAGAAAATAATGTTTACCCTGAATGGGTAGATTCAATTTCTCCTCCATCTAGTTTTGGAAACCCTGTTTTCCCTACTTTCAATGGATCAGGAGACCCTGAACAACATTTTACGCATTACGTGTCTTGTTGTGATCCTATGATGGGAACTCCAGAGCAACAAGAAGCAGTGAAACTCAGATGCTTCATGTGAACCTTGAAAGGACCATCTTTTGTCTAGTATACAAGCTTTCAATCCCGGTCAATCATCGGATGGGAGGATCTTCGTCAAAAATCCCTTCTTCAGTTCAGCTCAACTTTTCAAAAAATGGCAGTTTTCGATCTTACAAACTGAAAGTAAAGGGAGAATGAAAGAGTCTATGATTTCATTGCTTACTGGAAGGGATTAACGTATTCCCTGAATTTAGCACTCCCTCAGGAAGAGTTGTTGCCAATCTGTGTGGCAAATTTTCATGACAAATTACGCACGCCATTGATCCCTGTCAAATACACAGGAGGGTTTCGAGACCTTACTTCAATCACTCAGCAGATTGAAGATTCCCTTATACAGGCTAAGGTTAAATCTCGTGTAATTCCATCAGCTCCAGGAAGGAGAATGGGTAAAGCAGAAACTGCTACAGTTATACTTAAACAATCACCTGTACCTATTTCTACTTTAAAACCTTCATCTTCTTGAAGGGCTCCACCTCCTGAATGCCAAAAACAAAGGCCGTTTCTCCAAATGATCAAATAGATCAACGACGAAAACAATTTGAGGATTTGAAGAGTAAAACATACTCTTTCCGAAGTGAGCAAGTTCTTGGTTACTTCATTTCAGCTCTGGAAAATAATTTGGTTCAATTACCAGTGCCCAAGAGGCCAAACAAGGAAGGAGATGAAGACCGTCCCAATTATTATCCCTTTAATAAAATGTTGGGGCATCCCATCCAGGAGTGTTTTGTCATTAAAGACCTCCTAAAAAAGATGGTCGACTTGGGACAAGTCAAGTTGAAAGGTTCTTCGACTCAGATAGCATGTGTTAATGCTACAATTTCAGAGGAAGAAAGTGAATGGCAAGAAGTAAAAAGCAGAAATGCACAGAAGTATGATGATTGGATGGTCAAAAAGACAATCAATAGGACTCATTCCATTTTGTGAACACAATTAAAGAAACCAATTGTGTCTTCTGCCATGAATATTGCGGTAAAAACCTCTTCGTCAGAGGGAAAATCCTCAAAGAAATGGCTTGATTCAAAGAAGAAAAAAGAATCAGAAGAAGATGAGTATGTGTCAAAGCCTAAATTGTCTTTGACTCTGGCAGACTTTATGCCATCTACTTCAAAGCCACGGCCACCGCCCCATCAAACGGCACAGCCTAAACAGGCTAATCAGGCAGATTCTTTATCAGACGAAGAGTTAATTTTTGGTTCTGTTAATATGATTCAATTAACAGATCCATATTCCAGTCTTGATGAGCCTGAATTCCCTGTGTCAAATAAGGGAATCCGAGGTAGTTCTAGAGGTTCAGGATATAGGGGAAGACGTGGTTCTTTCCAAAGCCACTACTCCAATTCTACCCATGCTAGCACTATGTATGCAGCAGAAACTCGTGGTAGAGCCCTTCAGCGAGCTCAAAAAGAACAAGAAAGTTCTTCTGCCAATGGCCAACTCAGCTTTGGAACAGTTATTTTGGAAGACTGATTAAAGGTTCCATCTTCTTTATCTCATCAAGTAAATGGATCTAATCAGTCTAATCTTCCAAAACCAAGGATGTTTCCAACTTCTATCCCAATACAAGATGCATCAGCTTCCAAAGCATCTGCTTCCAAGGTACCTGCTAAACCGCATATTCCTGTTGGGAAACGCAGACCTCTAGATCAAAAGTATGATATATTGAAACACTTGGCCCAAGTACCAGACATGTTATCAATTTTGGATGCTTTGAATATGTCAAAAGATCTTCGGGAAGCATTCATCGAAGCTTTGTCAAGTCCTCATGAGTTTGAAGCTGAAATTGCTGCAGCTGAAGTCTATCACATAGATAATAATCCTGGAGAATTCCATGCAGTGATATATTTTACTGATAAAGATGAAGATGATGTTGTGCATGGGCACATAAAACCTTTGTACTTATCTGGAAAAGTCAATGGTGTAGATATATGAAGATCTTTCATTGACAATGGTTCAGGAGTCAACCTCATGCCCATTCGTACACTTCGTCGATTGGGCCTCACAGAATCTGATTTATCTCCTTCTACCATGATGTTACAAGGATATGATAAAAATGAACAAGAACCACTGGGCGAAGTTACACTCAGAACTCAGTTTGGAGATCTTGTATCCAATTCGGATTTCATGATTGTTGATCAAGACTTAGCTTTCAACGTCTTTCTTGGAAGACCCTGGCTACATCAGCATGCAGCTATTCCTTCATCATACCATCAATGTCTCAAATACAGTTTCAATGGTCAAGTTGGAACATTATATGGTGATAAGACCCCGTTCAAGACATGTGAGTCTCAATACATTGAGGCAGAATTTTATCACATGAAGGGAAGAGAAAAATCTACAATGAAGGAAATTACCAAAGTTAATGCTCCATATGGTTTGGAGAAAATTCCAATAAATCCATTTACACATGTGAGTACAGATTATGTGTTACCTATCAGTAAAATTGAAAAAATAGGCCCAAATCAAAATATTCTTATGGAAAGATCCATAATGTCAATTACAACAATTGAGCCAGACAACATGGGAGAAATTGGTAACCTACCAAACAGTGATGAAAGCACAAGTGGTGACGTCTTCATTTCATCTGCTGAAATCCAACAAGTCTATACTTCGCCAATCAGGCCAGAAGAAGTTATAGAAACATTAAAGGTGAATAATGATGTCGATTCTCAATCCATCATCTCCTCTTTATTTCCCAAAGAAGACCCTTTATTATCAATAGGGTCGGAAATGGAAGCTTCTTCTTCAAAATGTGAAAATTTTGACATCTCTTATGATCATGAGAATTTCATTTTGTCATCTACTATGCAAGTAGAAACAGAAGAAATAACACGTGATGAAGAGGAAGAAGAAGATCTTAGAGATGCTCCTCCAGAATTTGAAGAGGGTATCTCTACCACTGTGGATGAACTCAGAGAAGTAAATCTGGGTACAGAGAAATATCCACGCCCCACTTTAATTAGTGCGTCCATGACCTTTGAAGAGCAAGAGATGTATATTTATTTTCTAAAGCAAAATAAATATATTTTCTCTTGGAACTATACAGAAATGCCTGGGCTTGATCTTGATATTGCTACTCATCATTTGGGTTTACCAAAAGAACATCGAGGATTTAACCAAGCCGCAAGAAGAACACTCCCAACTTATGCTTCCAAAATTGAAACTGAAGTGGATAAGCTGATCAAATATAACTTCGTCAGAGAAGTTTAGTATCCCAAGTGGTTGGCTAATATTGTCCCTGTAAAGAAGAAGAACGGACAAATTAGGGTTAGCATCAAATTCAGAGATATTAATCAGTATTGTCCTAAAGATGATTTCCCAGTTCCAATTACAGAACTCTTAATTGATGCAACTGCTGGCTATGAAGTACTTTCCTTCATGGATGGATATTCCAGATATAATTAGATCTGAATGGCCCCAGAAGATGAGGATTATATAGCCTTCAGATCCCCTCAAGGTGTGTTTTGTTACCGGGTGATGCCCTTTGGATTAAAGAATGCAGGTGCAACATATCAACGCGCCATGCATCGTATCTTCAAACCTTTCTTAGGGAAGTTTGTTGAATGCTATGTAGAAAATTTTGTGGTTAAATGTAAACAACGTTCTAATCACTTGGCTGATTTGGAAGTCATATTCCACAAGCTTCGACAACATAATTTGATGATGAACCCCTTAAAATGTGCTTTTGGGGTAACCTCAAGAAAATTCCTCGGCTTTGTTGTACGCCATCGTGGTATTGAAGTCGATCCTGAGAAGACAAAATCAATCCTTGGTATATCAACTCCTCAGAATTTGAAAGAATTAAGAGGACTTCAAGGACAGTTATCCTATATTCGGCGTTTCATCGCCAATTTGGTAGGCAAAAGTTTACCCTTTACCAAATTATTGAAAAAAGGAGTCACTTACCAGTGGACTGAAGAATGTCAAGAAGCATTTGATGTTCTCAAGAAATACCTCTTGAGTCCACTAGTACTCATGCCACCTATTGAAGGTAGACCACTTATCCTCTATGTGACAGCTCTAGAGCGATCATTGGGTGCCTTTCTCGCTCAAAAGAATGATGCTGGGAATGAAAATAGACTCTACTATCTCAGTAGAACTATGCTTGAAGCAGAAACCCGGTATTCAAGTATTGAGAAGTGCTGCCTGACATTAATCTTTGCAGTTCAAAAACTGAGACACTACCTACAACATCACGAGGTCCAATTGGTATCTTGCAATAATCCACTCAAATTCATCCTTAGTTGTCCATTGCTTACAGGACGTCTAGCAAGGTGGGCAGTTATTTTGCAGCAGTTCGACATTCAGTATGTATCTCAAAAGGAAATAAAGGGCCAAGCTCTAGCTGATTTCCTGGCTGAACATCCTTCAGTGGAAGACACGTCTTCAGATATTGAACTCCCTGATGAGGAAGTTTTTTCTATTCAAGAGTATCCTCAAACATGGGAAATGTATTTTGATGGTGCTTCCAGAAGTCCAACAGGGAAGAAAATGGAAAATCCTAAATTCAACAAAGTTAGTTTAGGAATTGTACTCATTTCTCCAGATAAGGCATTGTTACCTTATTCCTTTTTATTGTGGGAAGGTGGTACCAATAATGAAGCCGAATACCAAGCTCTTATCACAGGCTTGGAGTGAGCACTTCAAGCACAAGTGAATCACTTAGAGGTGAAAGGTGATTCAGACCTGGTAATCAAACAAGTCAATGGGGATTATGCCATCAGAAAAGAAGAGTTAATCCCTTTGTATGATTACATCAGAAATTTAATGGTGGAATTCCCTTCAGAACCAACATTTTCTTATGTCCCAAGATCACAAAATACTCAAGCTGATGCACTGGATAATATATCCATAGCTCTAGCAGATCCAAATCGGGATGAGACAACCATCAGTATTGCCCACCATCGTGCAATTTCACCTTATGTTCAAGCCGGAACAGAGGAAATTAATGAAATTAGTCCCATTCCTGAACCGTATGGTTATACTACAGGATGGATGTCACCTATCAGAGAATACCTTCAAAATGGAACACTTCCACCTGATAGAGCCGAGAAAGAACAAATCTGGCAACATGTGGTCAATTTTACTCTTTATGATGGCCCAAACCACCTAGAGAAAATTCTCTACAAACGTGGTTTTGATGAAGTTCTCTTCAGATGCATTGATGGTGAAGAGACAACGGCTGTCATGAAAGAAGTGCATGCAGGAGTCTGTGGTGCCCACCAGTCTGGACATAGATTTTCTGATCAAATTCGAAGGCTTGGATACTTTTGGCCTTCAATGATACAAGATTGTATTGATTTCACAATGAAGTGTCATTCATGTCAAGTACATTCCAACTTCATTCATCAACCTCCAGAATTGCTTCATACAGCTAAATACTCATGGCCATTTGCCACATGGGGAATGGATGTGGTGGGACCTTACCCTTCAGCTACAGCCAAGCAGTTTAAGTACATTCTTACTGCTACTGATTTCTTTTCCAAATGGGCAGAGGTAGTACCTCTCAAAGAAATCAGTTCTAAATGCATTGTTAGCTTCATCAAGTCTAACATCATTACTAGATTTGGTGTCCCTCATACCATATTGACGGACAACGACACCAACTTCTGTTCTTCTGAGGTGAAGAAATTGTATCAAGAATACAACATTAAATCCAACCATTCATCTCGGTATCATGCGGCAGCCAATGGCCAAATAGAAGCCTTTAACAAGACTCTTTCAAATATACTGCAAAATATGGTGGATAAAGATAAGAGGTCATGGCATGATAAACTCTTTCATGCTTTATGGGCTTATTGGACTACCACCCGCAATGCAACGCGGTCAACTCCATATTCGTTGGTATTTGGAACAGAAGCAGTCTTGCCAATTGAAGTTCAATTTCCCTCACTCAGAGTAGCCATTTTTGATCAGTTATCTACAGATGAGCAATCCTAAAAGCGATTGAATGAATTGGAAAAGTTAGATGAGAAAAGATTGTGCACTTTACACCACTTGGAAATCTATCAGAATCGAATAGCACGAGCTTTTAACAAAAAAGTTAGTCTTCGTTCATTCATTCAGGGAGAATTGGTATTAGTTCTCAGAACTCCAATGATACCAGGAAAGAAACATCCCAAGATTGAGCCAAAATGGGAAGGACCTTATTCAATACATAGGGTCTACTCCAATGGAGATTATTCATTAATCACGATGGATGGATAACTCGTTACTACTCCAACTAATGCCAGATTTTTGAAGAAATATTTTGTATAAAATACAAAGTATTCAGAAGATGTCCCTGAAACATGACACTAAACTGTGCAGCACCATTATGTCCCTGCAACATGACACTAAACTGTGCAGCACCATGATGTCCCTGCAACATGACACTAAACTGTGCAGCACCATTATGTCCCTGCAACATGACACTAAACTGTGCAACACCATTATGTCCCCGCAACATGACACTAAACTATGCAGCACCAATTCGTCCTTGCTATATGACGTTCAACTATACAGCAATGGTCCAGTATGACCTTAAACTGCAACTTCGTCCAACATGACGTTAAACTATAGAAAAGAAGATGTCCGCGCAACATGACACTAAACTGTGCAACACCAGTTCGTCCTTTCTATATGAAGTTAAAATATACAGCAATGGTCCTGTATGACCTTAAACTGCAACTTCGTCCCACACGACGTTAAACTGTGAAAAAGTTCCCATTATGGTCCTGTATGACCTTAAACTGCAAATTCGTCCAACATGACGTTAAATTTTAGGAAAGTCCCTTACGTCCGGAAAGACGTTAAACTACATAAGCGTTTAAAGGTCCTATATGAATTGAAACTGCATCATCCACGGTCTATCATATGACCTTAAACTATTTGTACTTTCGTCCAACATGACGTTAAACGGTAGGAAAGTCCCTTTTTCGTCCAACATGACGTTAAACTGTAGGAAAGTCCCTTTTTCATCCAACATGATGTTAAATTGTAGGAAAGTCCCTTTTTCGTCCAACATGACGTTAAACTGTAGAAAAGAAGATGTCCCTGCAACATGACACTAAACTGTGCAACACCCGTTCATCCTTGCTATATGACGTTAAACTATACAGCAATGGTCCTGTATGACCTTAAACAGCAACTTCGTCCCACACAACATTAAACTGTATAAAAGTCCCTTACGTCCGGAAAGACGTTAAACTATATAATCATCAAAGGTCCTGTATAACCTTAAACTACACCACCGTCCAGTATGACATTAAACTGCACCATCCACGGTCCATGCATATGACCTTAAAATATTCACACTTTCGTCCAACATGACGTTAAACTGGGAAAAAAAATCCCCAATGCGTCCAACATGACGTAAATGGTGTGTTATTTTGTCCTTACAGCATGACATTAAACTGAACAGTCCCCCTTTCGTCCAACATGACGTTAAACTCTATTGTTCCCATCGTCCTAACTAAATGACGCTAAACTGTACAAAAAGTTCATAATACGTCCTACATGACATTAAACTGTATTTTGTCCCTGCTACATGACACTAAACTGTGTATCACCAATAGTCCTAACTACAAGACTTTAAACTGCATAGTCCCTTTATATGTCCTACATGACATTAAACTATGCATCTTTAAGGTTGTTGTTACCGCTTGTTTCTCACACCGAGTATGACTCATGTGAGCTTAGAGAAAAACTCAACCGTAACACTCTCTTTGGGCCGCTAACCATGTGTAAGTCCCAACAACATTTTTTTATTAGATCGTTGTCCCCAAGAACAACTTGATCATTAATTTATTCTTTAATTGAACTACACGGACTTTGATCCTTTCCCTCCAGGCTGGGTATGTAGGCAACCTCCCAGGGTTCAATCCCAAAAAACAATCTCTTCACATCGGTTCACCACCATCTCATATGATGTTGATTCATGAAACCGCCCCTAGAATCAATATCTTTACATTGATTCACTTTCGTCCTTGTTATATGACATTAAACTATGCAACACTTTTATCCGGTACGACGATAAACTACAATAAACTTTGATTTCCTCATTTGAGAGAGAACTATTATTGACATTGATTTTTCAATCATGTTTTATTTCAAAAGACTACGTGCATACATGGCAATGCCTAAACTTTTTATCTTGGGTTAAACCATAATTGTACTAATGTCCCCTTTCACCCATTACATGTAAGAACAAAATTTGTACAAAGGGTAGTTGTAGAACAACATGGGCTTGATTCCCATCCTTATGGGATACATAGGAACATTCGAGTATCCCTCGAATCCAGCCCCAAGTCTTTTGGGCCTAACCCCAAATTTCACTTTCAGTCCCTTGGCTGAAAAGTCCTCATGAAAACACACACTGTGTATTCATTATTATGGTCCGAACTCTATGACCCTAAACTAAGATCTCTCATACTTTCGTCCTGCACGCCGTTAAAATACATTTCAAGGACTACGTATGGCTTGATTCTCATTCTTATGAGATACGTAGTGAAGTCCAAAATTTCAATTCAGGACCCAGCCACAACATGACTATGGTTATCATTGACCTATGTATCTCTATATACATTGGACAATACCCATCTTTATGTGTTATAATCCTAACCTTAAATATTTTCAGATCTTCATAACCCTTTTCACGACTTTTAGTCACAAAAATGTCAAACTTCTGAGAATTCTTTTGCCTGACTATACAGCACGTGACCATAGGTGACCTTGCATAAACAGTCCACATAACAGACTTGTTAGCCAAAAGATACTATTTTATTTAACTATGCAGCCAATTCCCTTAGGTGGACCTGCATAATTCAACCCCCTAACGGGTTTCTTAAATGATGGTAACTTCATTCTTGGGAAGCATTCCTATTTTGTCCTTATTTGTCTTCAATGACGGTATGTTGGGATCTTTAAAAAAATAGCCATACTTAACATATTTTTCCTATATCCTTTTTCATGATCTGAAAGTATTCAAGTCTATGGTTTATTCTTATTCCCTACGTTTGGGCCAGACCTTCGTTGGAGTGATATTCATCCAGTTCTTCGATAATCTTGTCTGAAAATATCTTCTCCATATTCAAGTACCTCTTTCCATACAACAAACTCTATACATTAGAAAATTTGAATCTCCATAAACTTTCACTGGATTTTAGCACTAGGAAAGTAAATTTCTGAGAGTTCTTTTTGCCTGACTATGCAGCACGTGCCCATAGGTGGCCTTGCATAAATAGTCCACATAATAGACTTGTCAGCCGAAAGATGCTATTTATTTGACCTTACAGCCAATGCCCTTAGGTGGCCCTGCATAATTCAACCCCCTAACGGGTTTTGTTAAATAATAGTAACTTCATTCTTGGAAACTACTTCTTCTAATGCCTTTTAGCTCTTTTTCATATCATTCATCAGATTCAAATATTCTTAAGCCATAGTTTACATATTTTCCCTCATACTTGAGTATGGTAATATGTTTTCAGATAAATTGTCAAGGAATTGAGTCAATTCTAATCCATTTTGGTCAAAGCTATTTCGACCTTAAACATTAACCCCTTTATGTCCGACATGCATGACTTTAAACTGCCAGATTTCTTGTTTTTCTTTTCACCTCAGAGTCAAATCCTCTTTTCTCTCCGGATCCAACTCGGAGGGGGGACTTTTGTTGACGCTCCTTTCCGTCACAGAGTCTAAACGAATGAAAAAAGGGAAATACCTTAGTCCAAAGTGATTCATCCTTTGAAGAAACATTAAAAATAGACAAAGGGATGAACAAGGAGAACATTTCCCATAGGTCGTGCAAGTTCCCTCATGGTCGTGAAAGTACACTTGCGCGCCGCCTAGTGGTCGTGAAAGTCTACTTGCGCGACGCATTTTGGTCGGGCAAGTGACTTGCGCGACCTAATTGATAACCACCCGGTAACCGCCCAGGGTATTCTCCTGCCTATAAATAGACCCTGTGGGCCCCCCATTCAAAATATTTTTTTTCCAGAAACTCGAATTGAAGCTCCCGATGCCTAAGTCTCTTCTCAAAGCTTACGGAACACTTCTAATGTAATTTCTTACCAAGAACGGATGATCTAAAGAGAGGGAGTAAGGAATAAGTGTTGAAATGCATCAACACTTGCGTGCCTGAGTGGCCATCCCTTAAGGGAAGTGGCCACACTTGCGCGCCGCCTTTATTCCTTCGATATAACTTGCGCGTCCCTTTTCTGGAAGAACCTCAAGAGGATTCTAAAGGCTTTAATAAAGAGTCACTCAAGTATTTCAATGCTGGTTGAAAATCGCGTAAGTACCCAACGTGTCACGCAGGTATACCTGCGCGACCGATACTTGCGTGCCGCCGCAGTACCTGCGCGCCTTCCAAGACTTGCGTGCCCCTTCCTTTTTGGGTGCCTTTCTTTCCCATTTCACCCCTCTTAAGCCATTACACCTTTTCTTTTCAATATTCAGTCTTTAAGACACTCTCCAAATCTATTTATGGCATGATTTATTGATTTGAATTCCTTATCTAAAAGGAATTCGGTGGAATATCTCTCAAAACCTAGTGATTTACATATCTTTATGTCACTAAAGATTGAGAGTTCATTCATTCAACCTCATCCTTTAAGATGAGAGAATCCTTAACCTGGGTCTCCTTTTCAGGAATAATCCCCAGTCCTAAGTCCTCCAAACTTTGGCATCCTCCTTAGGAGTAAGCCCCAAATTCTTAAAATTCCCAAATATGGGCATCCTTTTCAGGAGTAAGCCCCAAACCTTAATCTCATAACCTGGGTCTCCTTTTCAGGAATAAGTCCCAGTCATAATCTTGGGCTTCCTTCTCAAGAGTAATCCCCAAGTCCCCTAACCTGGGTCTCCTTTTCAGAAATAAGTCCCAGTCATAAATCCTTTAACCTGGGCCTCCTTTTTAAGAGTAAGTCCCAGTCATAATTATGGGCATCCTCTTTATAAGTAAGCCCCAAGTCCCTTAATTTATCTTTAACCAGTCCTAGTTTTCGTTTGATCTCGGATTCCTTCTCAGGAGTAAAACCCAATTATCAATCCTCTCCTAATTTGTGTTTCCTTTTCAGGAATAAGTCCCAAGTTAGAGTATTCAAATCTCCATGAAGCACATATACCTTTATGGACCCTTTTCTCCTTAAAAGTATATCCTAAACCTTCATCTATCTGGGCAGTCATACATACATAATCCCCAAACAATTTCTTATGATTGCATCTTTCATGGAACAATTGTCTAATTTTTACCAGTACCTCTTGTTTCTCACACCGAGCATGACTCACATGAGCTTAGAGTGTAAAAGTAATTATGACATCCTTCTTTGAGCCGTCAATCATAAACGTCATACTCCCTTACACAAACTACATGGGTTCTGATTCCTTTTCCAAAACAAAGGATACGTAGGTAGCCCATCTATGGGTTCATTCCCACCTCTGAAATAATTCATGTCCTTCTGAATGACAATAAAACTTCAAGTGCCCCACTGAGTGGCTTTAAAACCAGCCTGGTCATCATAAGGACCAAGAGACTTTTATATAAATATTTTGAAGGATACCATTGAACAAGAATCTCTAAATAAATATAGATGATTCTCTATTGATGAAGAACCTCAAATACATATAAAAGATTCTCTAAATTTCTAACATATTTAATCATTGATTGTTAAACTGAAGGAAAGATCATTTTATACTTGGTAATATAATAAGGACTCACGAACATAACTTAAATCTATAAAGAGAGTCCCGGAGTAGACAATAATTCCCCTCAAAAAGGTGTGATGAGTCCAACCTCCCATCCTCTCGACCAATGAAAATTCCTAAGCCTCATCAGTCCACAAGCTAATGAGCGCCTACCTTTGGAAAGTAGGTCCAAACGGATGTGGAATCATTGGATGTTTCCGGTTCTACGAACAAACCTTCTAGAAACCGATCAGAACGTTTGAATCTCCCATCCAAGAGGTCAACCCCGAATTCCGTGCGAAACAGTTGCACACCTGGTTTGACACTTCCGAAAGGTATGCTTCTGAAATTCACAAAATCTTGACAACCATAATGAATGATTTGAAAATAATATGTCTATGAATAACCTAGGATAAACCTATAGTGTCATAGATTAAAGAAGGTTTCATAATTTAGACATCATATAAGTGACTTTTCATGATTATGAGGTTCCTCACTGTGATAACTATTTCATAATCAATGGTTTTGGTTTTATCCAATGGATAGAACCTAAATTAAGTGTGTTAATGGTAATTGTGATGAAAACTGAAACAAATTTCTTCCTAAGAAACCGAATGATATGGGAGATGGAATAAAAAATATTATTTCTATGCTCACACAGCTTTCACTAAATATGAATCCTGGTGGAAATCCAAATGGGAAAAAGGGAACAATATTATATTGAGTCTTTTATGAGGTAACATCCACTTTTTTCAGAGGGTCTTCCGATCCACTTGTTTCAAAATAGTGGATCAGTACCACTGAAAATGTATTTTCCATTCTCCAGTGTTTAGAGCTTGAGAAAGTTGTTGTGACTGTCTATCAATTAGAATGTGAAGAAAATCAATGGTGAAATCTAATCAAGAAAATGTGGTAGTAAGATGAGATTGAATCAGTAGAATGAGACCAATTCAAGAACATATTTTTCAATAAGTACATTATTCATATTTTTCATACCAATATTGAGAAATATTTTTTTGAGTTAAAGCAAAGGGATGATGAATATGTTGGTACCTGTGAGGCTAATTTCACAAGACTTGTGAGGTAATATTCCGGAATTATCATCCAACTTGAAAGTAAAGTTGATAGGTTCTTTAGTGTCTTTAATCCAAGTATCAAAATGGCGTTTTCCATAAGAGAATTTAGTAGCTACAGATAGATTTTGATTTGTTCAATCAAGTTTTAAATAGAGGTTGGAGTCACATATCATTATCATGGTTTTGAAAAAAAGATGAAGATGGAGTTTAAAGGAAAATCTAAAACTCCTGAACAAAAGAATATAAGGTTTTCTTTATGCTCTAAGTATATGAAAAAGCATGAAGTAAATTAGATTAATGGGTCTAATAAATGTTTTAAGTGCAAAAAGGAAGGTCATCACACAATTGATTTCCGAAGTGATGGGAAGAAGTTTTCTAACATTTTGAATTGGTAAAGAGTGGAAAAAAATAAACCTCACAGGATTCAGGGATACAAGTGTAAGGAGAATGATAATTATGGTAATTACTACCCAAACCCAAGGGATGGAGGTGATGATTGACTTCAGCGACCTCTTAAGCTGAGGGACAATGGGAAATATCATGAAATATCTATTTCTGATGAGGGTTGCGATAACAACATGATGAAAGGCACACTTATCATCTACTATAGAATCGGTAACTTCATATTTTATTTTGGATATACCCAATATTTCATATCTAAATAATTTTATAATGGTGTTAATATTTCACCAAAACAATTAGATTTGGAATTAGTAGTTAAAACCCCATAGTGGTATGATTATTATATCTCTAGTATAGGATTCCTCTCCAGTCAAAGTTTTTGGTAATGTGCTTCAGGTAAATCTTTTTAATATTCCTTTAATTGAATTTTATGTCATCTTAGGCATGGATTGGATTTATCTGCATAAATCCCACATCAATTATTAAGGAAGTAATGTTATGTTTGATATTTCAAAACCTCTTCTGAACATCCATCAATGGGATCGTATGTATGAATTTCTATTTGATATTGCATCCAATGTATTAGTAGTAATTCTCATTCAAAAGGGTTGTTTGTCTCAAATAGTTGAGGAGAAAATTGACATCGATGATATTCTTATTGTTTGGGATTTTGTGCATTTGTTTCTGGAAGAGTTTCCTAGTCGTCCAACAAAATGTGAATCTGATTTCTAAATAGAACTCATACCTGGTTCCACACCAATTTCAAATACTCCTTATGAAATAGTCCTAGTTGAGTTGTAGGAATTGAAGATGCAACTCAGAGAAAGCCTTGATAAGGGATTTATTCAGTCAAGAGTGTAATCTTGCGGTGCAACAATTATTTTTGTGAAAAATAAAGATAGATTGATGTGACTCTAAATTTATTATTGGGATTTGAACAAGATCACAATCAAGAACAACTATCCTCTTCCCATATCGATGACTTGTTTGATCAACAAAACTAAGACCAATACCATTCCAAGATTGAACATCCCTATAAATATAATTAATTGGGGGCCAAGAAAGACATATACCAAAGATGGAATTATATAAAAGGCATGGACACTATGAATATATAGTGATGTATTTTGGTCTTACTAATTCCCCTGTTATCTTCATTGATTAAATGAATAAATTCTTCAGATATTACCTTGATATGTTTATGGTATTCTTTATAGATGATATTCTTATTTATTCAATGATCAAGGAAGTGTATGAAGATCACATGATAATTGTACTAAAGGTTCTATGGAAGGAGAAGATATATGAAAATTTTACAAAGTGTGAATTTTTTCAGCAAAATGTTTCATTTTTGGGTCACATAATCTCAAGAGATGGTGTAACAATAGATCCATCAAAGACAGAATCTATTGAATGTCGGCCTAAACAAGCCAAAATGACTATGATCCATAGCATTCTTGGTTTATCTAGATATTATAGATAGTTTTTAGATAATTTGTTATGACTACCTAATCCTTTTACTGAAGTTAACATGAATGGGTGTTATGTTCCTTTAGATAGGCATTAAAATGCTATATTTTTGTAAATTCACTTTTACTGACTTTTAATATGAAAATTATTTTAAAAATAAAATTTCACAATTTTATAAATTTTAATGATCTAACAAAACTTAATTTTTTAAATTTTTGTGAAAAAATAATCTTATGGTTAATGTTTGGTATTTTTTCTTAAAATATTTATTTTCCTATGAATAGTGAAAATACCGTTTTTATTAAACTATCAATTTTGATATATTAAAAGTATATGTATGATTTGAATTAGATATCACCTATGAAATTATAAATAAAATTTTGGTTTCTTATAAATTATAATATGATATATTTATATATTGGGAAAAGTCGATAAATGTTTTAAAAATGATAAATTAATTATTATTATTTTTGTGAAACAAAATTGTTTATTTAAAATTTTATAATTAATATAAATATTTAAAAGTAAATTTATTTTCAGTAAATAAATTCACAAATTAATTGTTTTTTGTCTCATTATCATAAGATAATTCTATGATACCATAATTATTTTTTGAAAGTGTCATAAAATCATTTATAATTTTAAAATCTAGTTGTTTCATGTAAATGATGGTTTTATTTAAATATTAAAATTATCATAATTAGAAAATTATTTTCATAAATTTTATTAAATTTTTTAATAATAATTTCTGAAAAATGGGTAGTGTTAATTTTTTTATTTGTCTAAAATAGTTTAATTTTTAGATAATAATGAAATATGATAATTTACGGTATTTAACAAATAAAAGATTTGTTTAGTCATTGATTTTTAATGGAAGATGTAAGCTTATAATATAAAAAATATAATTCCTTATTTTAATATATTTAGTGATAAGGTTCATAATATTGATAGTCTGGAGCCAAAATAATAAACTAATGGATAAAATAATAAAAAAATAGCCCTCTCCTCCTCTAAAAATACCACCCCTCACCACCCCTTCTACTAAAATCTCAAAAGCCTTGAAACTTGCTTATATTTTTCCCAATTCCTCTCACAAAAATCTTCACCATATTATAGAATTTTTTTGTCTAACCAAAATACCATTTCCATATTTCTCAACGAGTGTCTCAGAGAGAGAAATTCAAGAGGTAAAATTCTCTTCCATTTCTTTCACTTTTCTTTGAATTTCTTTCTTTTATTATCCTTCAGTCACCTCACTATACTAAAGTGACATTATAACTCTAGTATATTTTATATAATAGATTATTATTATGATAAATTTATATCAACCATCAATTCTATTCTCTTCCCCTTTTATTCTAAAAATGTAAACACCATCCTTGAGGTTCCGTTTTACAACCTTCATGGACGACGAGTTTTTGTTTTTCAATTATGCCCTTGACACTGGTCATAAAACCATTTTATGGTTAAATCAGACTATAATATATGTATTGAAACTTATTTTATGTTATATAACCATTATATATACATATTGTTAATTCATAATATAAAAATAGTTTGTAATGATCGAAAAAATGATAAAATAATCTAAATGGTTATCATTAATGCTTTATCTAAAGAATCAGCTTCATATCTGGAAAAAATAATATTTAAGGAAATTTAATATTATATAATATAATTAATAACATATAATTTTAAATAATTAAAACTATTTCCATTTTACATTATCTTTTTTATATGTATATAAGTGAACCAATCATGAAAACCAATGAAACACTCCCGAATAGGAAAATTGAATCTTATAACCTTTCAAAAAGGCCATTAATGAATTGAAGAAAATTATAATAAATAAAAGAAATGTTTAATAGGTTCATAATTATATTTTTAATGAATATAATTTCATTATTGAGGGAATTAAATATAAGTATTGAATACTTTTGAACATAATGAAAGAGTTTCTCTTGTCACTATTATTTCAATGAGATATGCCTTATTCACCACTATTTCTTCTATGTGGTTTATGTATACTGACCATTTATGTATAATATAATTAATATATTTATTTTCATGGTATTAAATGTTTCATTTTATGATCATCAATTCTATGGTGCATATGGTTTGACTATTTGAAAAGTGGTAAGGGTTTATTCCCGAACAACCATTTTTTCCTTCATGTTACGATTTCTCTTAGTTTACCCCAATGTAATTATTATATATTCTTATGCACTCATCATAAATCTATTTTTATGTTAAAAATATATGTATATTTATCAATTATTCTTTATTTTTGGGTAAATACATATTTTATAAGGTTTCCTTTTTCACTTCATCTCGATAAGCAAGCCCATTTAAAGGGAACTTCCCCATTTCTTACCCATTTTGAAGTACACATCATAATATGATTTAAGCCACAAATATTTTTATAAAATATTTATTTTTTATCATGAAAAATACCTTAGTAAAGTTTTTTTTTATTAAAATAATTATTCCTTTTCTACTTTAAAGACTCATTTATATTTTCCCTTAAACCACACTAAAGTGGCTCATTCCTAAAGTTTCTTAGGCACACTTTTTAAATGTTTTCACTTCAGTTTACAAATTTTAGGGTAAATATTATTTCAATAATCCAATTTTATTCTATATTAAATTGAGGATATACATATTTACAATACGATTTTTATAACAAATATAAATGATTTTCCAAGAGAATTTTTTTTCCAAAGTAAAAGGGAATTTATCTTAAGAATTTATCAATGATTTTATTAGAGTATTTAAATATATTTTGTACCCTCTGTTGAATATTATAGTTAATTTAGACTGATTTATTATGTAACCATATACCATATTTTATTTAATGTACTATGATTACTATATTTATAACATTTTCAATATTACTCTAGATTGATTATGATTATGTTTACTAATTGGGAATATTTTTTAGTTTCCATATTCCAGTTTCAATATAAATGTATATGTTGATTATGTTTCACCCATTTCATATGAGTAATGAATTGGGATTAGTAAGTGACGGAATAGGACCGATATAGCCCCTTGATGCACCTGTATCTCACATGAGACAAACTAGACAAGGTTTTTACCCATTTATGTATGGTGTCTTGGCTGAAGCCATGATGGTATGTTTATAATGTTCAATATTATGTAATAACTCATTATGATCTTATTAATTGATACCCCATTTAATTTTTAAACCAGTAGAATTTTTTTTTTAATTTTTATTCTCATGTTTTTATTTATATGTAATTATTTTGATAATCCTTTAGTCCTGCTATACTATGTTCAATATTATGATTTAATGACATTTGTTATTAGATATTCACCTTGACATATTATTTATGTTTATATAATATGATGTATTTTTTACAATTATTGAGAATTTTCAGTCACCCTTTTATTAAGTTTTAATTTTCCCTAGGATGTGAAGGTATATATAAGGAATGACTTGTAGGGAAAATCTAGGAGTTAGATGTTTCCAGTTGAGTTTCTATTTGGTTTTTCCTTTCAATTTAGATTGTAAAAAATATGATTTTATATAGTCTTCTAATGGAACTAAACTATTCATTCTTTTAGAATGTGAATTTCCTTTATTATTATATCAATATAATAAAGTAAGGCACTAGCTTCAGGCTACTAGGGTTAGGGTCATTACAGTAGTTTTCAGAGGGAAGTTTAGTAGAGAGTTTATGAAATATATATAGGAAAACATAGTTAATTGAAATATAACCCAATAACTGACTTTAAAAATATTCCCAAAGTAAACCATCTTTTGATTTAGAGATTATTTGTACCTAAATTATCTACTTGGATTAAGAGTTTTACTAGTTTTTGATTATGTATTATGTTTCATAATGCTACGATCTAATCTAGTGTATACCATTGTTTAAAAATGGAACCTAATAGAAGGAATGAAAAATGTATCAATGCACATATTCCAGGTAAGAATTTCCTTCCTATGGAAGATAATGATGTTAGAGCGGGAGCTTCAACTGGAGATGAAAAACTTATAACAATATTAGGAAAATTGACCTGGGTTATGAGTAATAACTTTACTCGCATGGAGTATCTTGATCCACAACATGGTATAAAAAAGTTATAATGCTTCATGCAACCAAAACCTATATTATTCAATGTGACTATAAACTCATTTATAGATGAGTAATGGATAATTTAATTGAAAAAGATATTTCTCACTTTAGGATATAATAAAAGGGAGAAGCTTATTATAGAAGTTTATTATCTTTCAGAAGATTCTAATCAACAGTGGTCATTGATTCAAAATAAAAATGAGGAGGAAGAAATTGAAAAATAGAATGGAAGGATTTTAGTGCAACATTTCTTGGAAAAATATTTTCCTAGAGAAAAGTGAGTAGATATAGAGAGACAATTATTTAGTTAGAGGTAGAAATTTCAAAAAATGTTGCTAAGTATGAAGCCATATATACAAGGTTATAAAGGAATAATGATGACTATATACATAATCTAAGGACTAAGATTGATTGTCTCTTTGATGGAATTAATCCAATTCTATGAAGAGCACTAGTCTCCAAAAAATTCTCATCATATGGGGATATAGTCTCATGTGATATCAAGATAGAGAAATAATTATCAAATTATTATGACTTTAAAGGAAAGAAATAGAAGAAAAGAATGAGAGATAAAGATTTAGATAAAGGGAAAAAGGAAAGGAAGGATTTCCCTAGATTTGATAATTGTGGGAAGAAACACCCAAGTACTTGCCTGAAGGGAATGAGTGTTTATTACAATTGTGAAGAGAATGGTAACTAGGGTCATAAATTCAAGGGAAACAATGAAGTTATAAATTTCCAATGGTTCAACTTTAAGGATATGGAGAAATACACAAATGAATGTCCCAAGCGTCAAAGAAATATAGCTCAGAAAAAGAAAATGGATCAATTTTAAACATATTCGGTTACTACAGTCAAAGTGGAATAATTATTGTATTTTTTTTTGGATTCATGAATATTGTTATGATTTTTTTAGTTATAAGAATCATGGGATATATTCGGATTGTACTACAGTTCTTCTCTGTATGGATTTGTAATCATGCATGTTTTGATTAAGGTTTTAAGGTGATTAAGGTATTCACATATTTGGTATATGGGATTAAGAGATAAATTATTAGGGGAATTTTATGCTAAGTTGATTTTGGAGATTTACTGACCTTATTTCAAATTTTATGGTCATTGAATGTGGATAAACATGTTTTATATGAGTATAAAGATTAAATACTTGTGGAATGGATCAAGTTAAACATTGTAAATTATTATTCGTTGATAAAATATTATAACCTTCTTAGTTTCAGTAAATATTTAAAGGTAAAAGGAATGAATTAAGGACCATATGATTCATTATAAGTGATTTAGAGGTTATTATTCATATTGAATATTCATTTCTAGGTGTAAGGGTTGAAAGGAAAATAGTTTTAAGGATAACCAACGGATGAGATTATTCTTATGACATGGAAAGTAATCAAGTTAGATTATTTTTTCAAGTTCCTATTTGAATATTAAACGAATCCCTCAACACTAGAATTTTTTTTGAAAAAACAAATTTTATCTGTTTACTTTTCTTTTTGATAAATCAATGGTATTTTAATAGATCAAAATATTTATAGTTTCATAATGGTTAACATTACAATGAACAATTTCTCTTTCACACTCTATTAGAACTTGATAGTTAGATTTATCTTCCATATTCATGTTATAAATGTCCACTAATTTTTTCCTACCCAAATTCCCAGTATTGTGGTGACCTTCACATTTCCTACTTCCTCTTATTAAGAGGATATTTTATTGACACTATTTTTGATGTGGGTTTCCCAAAAATGAATTTTAAAGTATCAACCTTTAACATTTGAAGTAAAATTTCAAATTAATGTGATGAAATTTATTGAATTATGGGAGAATGTAAAAACCATATATTTTATGGTAGGTCTCTTTTTAAATTTAATTTATTTGATAGAATACATTTCACATAACACCAAGCTTAAACAAACCATGATATATAATTAAATATCACTATTTTCACACGACCATTATAACCTATCCATTAAAATAGTGGGAATAAATAGTATTAAAAAAAAATAATTAAATTTATATATTAGATATTTAATAAAATTTATTTACATTCATCCAAATGATTTTATAGGCATCAGATAAGAATGAATCCAATTTCACGTATTAAAATACTATATTTTTCTAAAGGTAGTTTTACCACCTTTTATTGATACTATTATTTTAAAAATAAATTTTGAAACTTTTATCAATTATATTGGTTAAAAAAACTTCATTTTTAAAAAAAAAATTTCAAAATTATCTTAGGGTGAAATTTTGGTGTTATTCTAAAAACATTTATTTTCCAGTTAATAGTGAAAGATACTGATTTTTATTAAAATATAAATTTCCATATATTAAAATTATATTTATGATTTTAGTTATATCTCACTTATGAATGTATATATAAAATTTTTGTTTCTTATAAATTAAAATACGATACGTTTATAACATGGAAAAAGTAGATAATTTTAACAAAAAAGATAAATTAAGTGAAGTTATTTTTGAGAAACAAAATTATTTATTAAATTATTTTAATTAATATAACTATTAAAAATGAAATTTATTTTCATTAAATAGATTCATTAATTAATATTTTTTTGTCTTATGATTATAAGATAATTTTATAAGACACTATTTTTTTTGAAAGTGTAATAAAAACAGTTATAATTTTAAAATTTGTATTTTTCGAGTAAATGATGATTTATTAAAAAATTAAATTTCTCATAATTATAATTTTTTTTTCATAAAATGAAGTCCATTTTTTAATTATATATGTAAAAAAATGGTTAGTGTTAAATTTTGGTATTTTTTAAAAATAGTTGAATTTTGGGTGAAAAGTGAAATACAGTAAATTGTGGTATATAACAAATATAAAATATTGAGTCATAGATTATGTATGGTAATGTAAGATCATAATATTGAAATATAATTAATTATTTTATTATATTTATTTATAAGGTTCAAACTATTGATAGTTATGATCCAAAATAAAAAACTAATGAATAAAATAAAAAAAACACCCTTCTCCTCTACTATAAATATCACCCATCACCACCCCTTCTCCTCACACCTATAAAGACTTTAATATTTCTTATATTCTAAATTTTTTTTCTCCCAAACCTCTTCCAAACCTTATGTTATTTCATGTCTCACCCAAATACCATTTCCAAGTTCCTTAAGGATTTTCTCAAGGAGAGGAATTGAAGAGGTAAAATCCCCTTTCATTCTTTTACTTTTCTTTTAATTTCTTTATTCTCTTATCATTTACTCACCTACCAATAAAAAAGTTTCATGATAACACCATTATATTTTATATACTATAATTTTACTATGATTATGGTACATCAACCATCAATTATGTTATTTTTCCCTTTTATTCTAAAAATAAAAACATCGTCCGTGAGGCACCCATTTACCACCATCACGGACAATGAGTTTTTTGTTTCAATTACACCTTCAAGGATGGTAATTAAACCATTTTTATGGTTAAATAAGGATATAATATATTTATTGAAACTTATCTAATTTTATGTAACTAGTATATATACATAATATTAATTCATATGTTAAAACTAGTTCGTGATGATAAAAAAATAAAAAATAATCTAAATGGTTATCATTGATGATTTATAAAATAAATCATACTCATATTTAAATAAAATGATATATAAGACCATTTAATCTTTTATAATTTAATTAATAACAAATAATTTCAATTTGGGATAACTATTTCCATTTTAAAATATTTTCATTCATGTATACAAGTGAACCAATTTTAAAAACCAAGGAAACAGTCCCAAACAGAGAAATTGAATCATATAACCAATAAAAAAGCACATAAATGAACTGAATAAAATTATACTAAATCTAATATATGTTTAAGAGTCTAAGAATTAAATTTTTAAGGAATCTAATTTCATTATCCAGGATATTAAGTGAAAGTGCAAAACACTATGGGACATAAGGAAAGGGTTTATCATCACACTATTATTTATGTGAGATATTCCTTATTCACCACTATTTATTATGCATGGTGTATGTAAAATTCCCATTGATGTGTCATATCATGAATTTATTTATCTTCATTATATTTATTATTTCTTTTTGTTATCATTAATTCTATGGGGCATATGGTTTTACTATTTTTAAGGTGGTAAGAGTTTATGTAATGTCCCAGAATTTCCATATATATTTTTTAATTATATTAAATTATTTCGAGACTGTGAAATCTGACGGTACGCGATTCCAAGGCCTGGAGAGCCTAGAATAATCCATTGAAGTTTGTTAAGCTTTAATTACCATGTGTACATAGTTTTCCTGAATAAGTGGAATAACTCTTAAACGGTTGATCAGATCAGAAATATAAAGGCACCGTTGCATTTAGTATGACGGGTTTACGCTAGGCACCACTTAATTTTAGTCAGTGCATGCCTCTTGTGATAATATCCAAAAAGGGCATAAATGTTAATCAAAAAATTAAATAAAATTGTTTTATATTACAAATGCTTATAACTCAAGAATGGTAACTCATATTGAAAATATGAGACCACTGCTGCACTCATGAGGGTTTTCTTTCCTTAGGATAATACTAACATTGGTCGGCGTGTGCCACTAGTGAAAGTTAGTTTCTGACCATAAATAAAATAATTTAGTGACAATTATTATATTATAAAATTCATAACTTCTAAATGGTAACTCGGATTTATAATCCGAGAGTACCATTGAGTTTATTAGAGAGTGTTCTCCTTAGGAGGAGCCTAACCTCAACCAGTGTGGGCCGAGGGTGAAAATTATTAATTTATCGAAATTTTTTAAGGTACGTTCAATAAACGCGTGAGCGGCATTTTCTAACTTTTTAACCGGTGCTCAGATTAAAAAATCCGAGGGCACCATTGAATCCACAGAACTGAGATTCTCTTAAGGGGGACCTTACTTTGACCACAGTGGGTCTGGAAAAAATGTTATGTTTTGTGACTTTTTAAAAGAAATAGGATAAAATAATTTTATTATTTTATTTTATTTTATATCCTCCAACGGACCAGCGGAGTGTGGGGCCAATGATGTGTCAAGACAATAAAGGGCTTGACCTGCCAATCTTAAGTAACGATGTCATTGTGGAATTAAGAAGGTTCCTAATTTATGAGCCCCATTAATTCCCCACGTCGTTACTTACCCTCCCCTTCTCTTATAAATATAGAGCTTGGGGAGGGGTATCAACACAGCTTCCCCAAGAAACGAAGTGCTAAAGATGTACTGAGATGCCAAACCCTTAGAGGATAGATCTGGCTCCATCAGGAGGTGACGGGAGACACTGAACCTCAAACCGAAGGACGGCGTATGAGTGGCATAATTGGAATCCTATTGTGGGAATGAAGAACACCGACCCAACTTCAGGTGTGGGTGTTTCTAGGACAATTCGAGGTAGGGGCTTTATTTGTTTACACATTTTAAATGATTTTTTCTTATACCCCATTCTTGAATAATATGAAGAACACCGAACAACTGACTAATAGGTCGATCCACGATTCATTTGTTTTTGCGGGAGGTTGTTGCAAGGTATCTCTGTAGGGTTTTGATTTTTGTTTAATTAAATCGATTATTAAACCCCTAATCCCCCTTTTGTTTCAAGCTAACATGGAGGGAGTGGGCCTAACAAAACTAGACCAGACCCTCCTATACTTTTCTAACCCTGTGCCCTCAGTGGAAGACCGCAGGTGCAGTGAGACACCATCCGACTACATTGGGAATAGCGCGTCGATGCACACCGCAAGAGGAGGCCGTGACACAAAACTGTCGTCGTCTTCTGAGTGGCCGGAACCAGGCGACTGTGGAGGAGGTGCGGCGTGCCGTCACGCGCCGCTAGTGAGGAAGAGGTCATGAATCATCAGCTGCGATGAATGGAGGAGGTATTCGGGATGATGGCCGACCGCGAAAGGGGAGGCAGCGCGACCAGCGCACCACCGACGGAAAAGAAGCCACGACCGAAGTCAAGAAGGAGGCCAAACCCACAACTCTGGTGGTTTCCGCAGTGATTGAGAAGCACCCACATGGTACCGCCACTTCACAAACCGAATTACCTCTAGGAATTTCTGGAGTTCAGGAGACCGGGGAGTCACACCCCCCGGGCTAGCTAGAGCGGACCCCACACTGGACCGCGCCCCACCCCAGGCTGGTCCGTGCTCCACCACGGGTGGGCCACCACCCTACCTGGACATCCCCTCATGGGCTGGGCCTCCCCCATTGTGGGCCGGGCTGGACCTTGGCCCAGCCCAGACCAGGTCAGGCCAAGTCAGTCTGATCGGGTCAGAGTCGACCCGGGCCCAGAAACACTTAAAGAGCCATGTCTTGAGAACCATACGTCCGTTTGATGAATCTTATGTGGAATTTGGATCCTTGGACTGATACTATCCTTTTGGGATACACCACTTGAGTTTTGGATACAGTTGTAGTACGAACGGGTTGGATTGAACCCAAATCCAATCGTGCCCTCGAAGCTAAAACACTTATAATTCACAGACCGGGCGTCCCATTGACACGCCGTCTATCACGTTGGAACCCTTATGACTTGGGGGGTCCTTTTTGTTACTCCTTTGTAGAGATTAGTGGAAGTCGAGGTACAACCGACATCTCAAGGGAAGATTCTATAGAACTCGAATGCAATGGGTTCAAGGAATCTAGTGGCTAGTAGTGAGACAGTGAGGTGGATGTTAGAGACAGATCATGCCTAGGTCAACGCTCTACAATCCGGTGTGGGTCAACGCATCCAAATCTTGTGTGGGTCAGATCCTGTGTGGGTCAGTGCTCAATGATCCTATGTGGGTCAACGATCCTGTGTGGTTCAGATCCTGTGTGGGTCAGCACTCAATGATCTTGTGTAGGTCAATGCATACCAATCCTGTGTGGGTCAGATCCTGTGTGGGTCAGCGGGGGTTAGTTACTTATCGACTCTGGGTGGGTCAGATTCTATGTGCATCATTGCGGGGGTTAGTACCTATCGACCCTTTGTGGGTCAGACTTTGTATGGTCAGAAGCAGTGCATCTTGCCAAAATAAGATGATCTAGCTTCACGACTAATCATCTGTACTTCTATACATCCCTGAAAACCTTGTTTGAGAAGAGACACTAATTGAGCTATGTCTATTGACTTGTGATTTGTGATTGAGATCATGATTTTTGGTTTTATTTGTGGAATTATGGGAGACCATCGGGGGTCTCAAAATCCCCACTGGGTATTGTTATACTCACCCCTACATGGGCTTCGCCCGCACCTTGTTGTGTCTTGTGTAGATGACAAGCAACATGGTTGAGGTTTGAGGGAGCCAGGAATCGAAGGTTCTGGGAGGTGGACCATTAGCATGACGTGATGCGGGGACTATTGATCATAAGCTGTACCAACCCTTCAGGTAGGATCTGTGGTGGATGATCCAAGAGATGCATTTCACTTTTCAGTTGTAATTGTACTTTTTTAGTTGGTCTTGTATTCATGACCCCTTTATGTTCAATACACTTTTTCCTACAATAGTTTACTTCATAGTTTCTTATTATTGTGTTATCGGACCATGTGTTTGTACATGCTTAAAGTCAATGGCTTTCCATTATTGGGATATGACTTTCTGGTACTAGTCGCGAGCCTTTGGCCAATGGAAGGCGGGCTTGGGGTAGTCACGACACGAGCCCTGGGGGACAGGTTGTGACAAAGTGGTATCGAAGGAGTTCAGTTATACCGAAGAACTTGGACTCTGATCATTTCTATGTTGCAATAGTGTTAAGTAATATGAGTGTGGTTTTTGGTTCGGGGAGTCAAGTGTTAGTGCCACGACCGATGTATCCATACACCAGGATCCTAAATTATAGTTTCCGACTTAGTTCAAAAAAACAATGATTGTGTGTGTTTTTAAAAAGTTTGCCTTTTGATTTATTTAAAGTTAGATCACCATGTATAACTCAATGAAAGTTGTGCCCCTTTTCATTATCAGGATGTCGCTGCGTAGATAGCCATATAGGATTCCTGAGAGAGTACGCAATGACGGCCCACCGAGCGATGATCCCTCGGTGCAGGGACCTCTTACGGAATTAGCACATTCAGGTGGTGTAACAGCAGAACCACTACCCATTGGGCAGTCTTTTCCACCATCCCCACTATTAGAGGGTGCACGCTGACTGAGCTCATTGCACGAGATTCAAAAACAAATTCCTCTAAGGTTATGAGGCGATATGGACCCACTGGCAGCTGAGGATTGGCTAGAGGCTATGGCTAGAGTTTTCCTCCTTGTTGAGACACCATTAGAGTAGATGATGATCTTAGCTTCTAGTCTTTTCTAGTGCATGAGTATGAGGATGGTCCATAGGTTAATGAGTCTTCAGTACTTGGAACATTTCCCAAGATGTTTCCTTTAGGTAGTGTGCCTGTTATATCCCTGCCTGTTGGTCAGTAGTTTCAACCGGCAGTACCAGTAGAGGACACATGTAGGCTTAGTGCCATACACTTGTTTCAGCATCAGAGACCCCTCAGTTTCCAAGGAGATCCCAACTCACAGGCAGCTAAGGACTTTCTTGTGGAGGTGTCTATGAGTTCTCTAGATATTCTACAGCTTCGACAGGATGACATATCAGTTTCTGAGTATTCATCGAGGCATACCGACCCTTCCTAGTACTCGATGAATATTATACAATCAGTGCTTCAGGGCTCAGACATCTGAGCAAGGTGTGTTTAAGGACATTCGAGCAAGCACTATTCCTCTATGCATTCCAAATTATGTTAGGATGCTAGAGAGAACCTTTGTGGTTGAATGTTCTTTAGCTGAGAGGATATAGCTAGTGAATGTTAACAGTGGTAAAGTAAGAAACTGGTGCCAGTCTCAGAGACTTGTTCATGTAAAATGTTTCGGGAAGAGTATGTGATAAGGAAAGAGAATCTGCAAGGCTATAGATGTGGAAGCAGAGCTAGGATAGAAACACGAGGATGTGTACATTTCAACATGTTACAACCCCCCTATGTGGTCCCCACTAGGCTAAGGGAGATAGAGGACTAAGGAAGGGATTAGATTCATGTAGTCAAGGAGTGACACCCAAGGGCTCTAGGAATGATTCTAGGTACGGTCTGTGTCAACTACTAGCTTCTATATTAATAAAAAAGGTACTAATCATTCCTTCCTTCCACGAATCTTGTCCAAGTCCTAGAGTTTCTGGTTAAACTGTTGACTTGAACCTCAAGTCTGGAGATACCTTCAGGAGGATACTTTATAATCACACTCATGCCGATGGTGTAATATGATCCTTGAGGTGAGAGTTTCAGTTGGAACCTCTTGGTGATAATGTCGAGGCCTTACGACATTAGCTTGGGTATAGGCTGGACATCCACAATCCATACTCATATTGAATGTATTAGGAAAAAAGGTTGTGGTTTATCTACTATGTTGGAATGTGGTTTTCCTTGGAAAGAAAAAAGGAAACCCAGGCAGCACGAGATAAAATCCTCCATAGGAGGGTGCAATCAATCACTCTTGATTCAGCCAGACTTACCCTCGCAGCATTAGGAGTTTTGAGTTTTTAGTTACCAACAAGAGTGGCAGAGTGCGGGGACATCTTTTCAAAAAATGTTTCTAGGATTATCTCCCCAAAGGGAGAGTGAATTTTTCTTTGGATGGGTACTACCAGAGTTTTGTACCTGACTTATCTAGGGTAGCAACACCCTTGTCAACTTTGATGAAGATGGGACAACCCTTCGTTTAGATAGAGAGATGCCATCAGAGTTTTAAAGTGCTGAGGTAGATACTGAAGAGTGCCCCCATATTGAGGCTTCCAAAAGAGTGCGTTGGGTATGTAGTCTAATGGGACACATATGGAACTAGACATGGATGTGTCATGATGCAGGAGCGAGAAATGGTCGCCTACGACTCACGAAATTTGAGGCAACATGAGCAGAACTATGCTACCCATGACCCAGAGTGAGCAGTAGTGGTCTTCACCCTGAAGATATGGCGACATTACTTTATGGGAGAACATTTCATAGTCTAATCTGATCACAAGAGTCTCAGGTATATATTCTCTCAGAATTACTTGAACCTAAGAAAATGACGATGGCTAGAGTTCATCCAGGACTATGACATTGATATAGTCTATACTCCTATGAAGGGGAACATGGGAGAAGATGCACTCAGTAGGAGGTATGGTCTACAGTTGTTGAGTGAGGTGACAATGCATCTAGCCATGATGTAGATATCCTTCATGGATAGAGATAGAGAAGCTTACCTCTAGAATATGACGGTCACTCCCTAACTCTTTCAGCAAGTTTGGGAGGGGTAGTTTGGGGATATTGACTGCAAGGTTTGACATGCTCATTTATCCTCAGGACAGGCACCAGATAGATTTTTTGAAGGTGTGGAGCACATCATCCTTTTCAGAGGATGTACCATGGTACTGGTGGAACTACGGGAGGAGGTGTTGAGGGAGTTCCATACATCCCTTATGGTGGTACACCCTGGTGTGACTAAGATGTAACAGGACCTCTGGCGTCAGCACTGGTGTCCAGGGATGAAGAAGGCTATAACAGAGTTTGTTTCATGATTCCTCTCTTGTCGGCAAGTGAAGTTTGAACATCAGGTTCTTGCAGGCTTAGCACAACCACTAGAGGTGCCATAATTGAAGTGGGATTGAATCTCCATGAACTTTGTGATAGATATTCCATGTACATCCTGGGGACATGATTCTATCTGGGTGATCATTGACCAACTCACCAAGTTGGACCAATTTCTACCCATCCGAGAGCTGGGATCAGTAGTGGGATTTGGACACCTCTACATGCAGGAGATTGTACGACTGCATGGGGATCCATCGAAGATCTTCTTTGACCGTGACACACGTTTTACATCCCGGTTATGGGAGGGATTATAAGAGTCGTTCGATACTCATCTACGTTTGAGCACTTTCTTTCATCCTCAGAAGGATGGTCAGACAGAGTGGACCATTCAGACACTGGAAGACATGCTTCGTGCATGCATCCCATATTTTAGTTGTAGTTGGGAAGATCTCTTTCCTTAAGTGGAGAAATCATACAACAATAGTTATCACTCCACCATTGGTATGGCACAATCCGAGGCCCTATACGGTCAACCTTGCTGATCACCTCTATGATCAACAAACCCAAAAGATTGAACACTTATGGTTCCAAATTTGGTATGGGCTACCACTAAGAAGGTGCATATCATCTAGGAGTAGATAAAGACTATGCAGAGCAGACATAAGTCCAATGCAGATAGTATATAGAGACCTTTGGAGTTCCAAAGGGGGGCCATGTATTCTTTCAAGTCTTCCCTCAGCATGGAATATGAATATTTGGATGAGACAGAAAGTTATCACCGAGGTTTATCAGACCATTTCTGATACTTAGGAGGATAGGTGAGGTGTCATACCACTTGGCACTTCCACCGCAATTTGAGAGGGTGCACTATGTCTTTTACGTATCCCAGTTGAGGAGATATGAGAAAGATCCATCTCATATCATCAACCATGACGAACTATAATTCGATGATGGAGCGAGTTTTATGAAGTTCCTGATCCAGATAGATGATCAAATGGAGTGAGTCCTTCATGGGCAGTTGATCCCTCGGGTGCGAGTTCGGTGGCAGCATGTGGACCTCCAAGAGAGCACATGGGAGTGCGAGGCTCAGATTCCTTCTTAGTACCCTTTTTTGTTTAATTTGCCTTTGTTTTGGATTTCGAGGATGTAAATCCCTAAAGTGGGAAGAATTTAATGTCCCATAATTTCTGTATAATTTTTTATAATTATATAGAATTAATTCAAGACCACAAAATCTGACAGCATACGATTATGAGGCACGAAGTTCCCAGAATGATCCGTCGAAGCTTTGTTAAGATTTAATTATCACACATAAGTAGTTTTCATGAATTTGTGGAATAACTCTCAAAAGGTTTCCTGGATTAGAAATATGAGGGCACCGTTGTGTTCAGGATGGCATGTTTACTCTAGGCTCGACTTATGTTTTGTCGGTATGGGCCTCTTATGAGAAAACCTGAAAATGGAATAACTGTAAATAAAATAATTAAATGAAACTGTTTTATTTTTAAAATTATTTTAACTCACAAATGGTAACTCTGATTGAAAATCTGAGATCACCACTGAACCAGTTAATATTAATTTTTTGCTGTAGCTAAAATAATTAAGTGAAAATTATTTTATTTTACAATCCATAACTTCTAAATGGTAACTCAGATTAAAATATGCGAGTACCGTTGAGTTCGTTGGGGAGTGTTCTCCTTAGGAGGAGCCTAACCGCAACCGACATAGGTCAAGGGTAAAAGTTATTAATTTATTGAAGTTTTTTTAAGGTACATTCAATAAATGCATTAGTGACATTTTCTAATTTTTGAACCAATGCTCGGATTAAAAAATCTAATTGCACCGTTGAATCCATAGCACTAGGATTCTCTTAAGGGGGAATTTACTTTTACCACAGTGGGTCTAGAAAAAAATTTATGTTTTGTGAATTTTTAAAATAAATGGGATAAAATAATTTTATTATTTTATTTTCCTTCATATCCACTAATGGACATGCAGAGTGTGGGGCTAGCGATGTGTAAATCCAATAAATGGATTGACCTGCCAATCCAAAGTAACGACGCTGTTGGGGAATTATAAGGGTTCCTAATTTATAATCCCCATTAATTCCCCACATCATTACTTACCCTCCCCCTCCCATATTTATATAGATATTGGGGAGGGGAATCGAAATAAATTTTCCAAGAAACGAAGTGCTGAAGAAGTTCCGAGATGCAAAACCCTTAGAGGAGGGAGTCGGCTCCAGCAGGAGGTGATGGGAGACACCGAACCTCGAACCAAAGAATGGCATATGAACAACGTCATTGGAAGCCTATTTCCAGAATGAAGAACATTGGAACACCTTCAAGCATAGGCATTTCACTGATTATTCTAGGTAGGGGGTTTATTCGTCTATGAATTTTAAATTATTTTTTCCTCTTCCCCATTCTTGAATAATACGAAGAACATAGACCAACTGACTAACAGGTTGATCCGTGATTCATTTGTATTTGTGGGAGGTTATTGCAGGGTATCTTTGTATTGTTTTAATTGTTGTTTAGTTAAATCCATTATTAAACCCTTAACACACCTTATGTTTCGAGCTAATGTGGAGGGCACATGCCTAACGAACCTGGCCCGGAACCTCCACTACTTTTCTAACCTTGCACCCTCCGTGGAAGACCGCTGGCTTGGTGGGACACCAACCGGCTACGTTTTGAATAGAAAATTGACACACTCTGCATGAGGAGGTATCAACATAAAGATGCGGTGGTCATCGGAGAGGCTGGCACTGGCCGACCGCGAAAGAGGTGCGGTGCGCTGTTGCACACCCCTAGTGAGCAAGAGGTCACAACTCATCAGCCGCGGTGAATGGAGGAGGTGGCCGGCACGATGGTCGGATGTGGAAGGAGAGGCGGAAGAACCAGCTTTCTACTAACAGATAAGAAGCCACATTTAAAGCCATGACGGAGGCCGAACCCATGCCTCTAGCGGGTTTCGCGATGACCGAGCGAAGCCCACGTGGCGCCACTGATTCACAAACCGAACGGCCTCCGGGCCGTTCGGGAGACCGGGGTGTCACAACCCCCGCGTTGGCTAGGGAGGACCCCACACCGGACCATTCCCCCCTCGAGCTGGTCTACGCTCCACCGTGGCCGGGCCACCGCCCTACCGGGCCACCGCCCAAGCCGGCCGCCGCCTTACCAGGCCACTGCCCAAGCCGGCCTCCGCCCTACCGGGCCACCGCCCAAGCCGGCCGCCACCCTACCGGGCCGCTCCCCTTGTAGGACAGGCCGGACCAAATCCAAGAAAAGTGAGCCTACCACACACCATCTCAGACTGGGTAGGGCCGGGTCAGTCTGATCGGGACGAACTGGACCCAGGCCTAGAAACACTTAAAGGGCCATATCTTGAGAAGCGGATGTCCATTTTACAAACCTTCAACGGTGTTGGGATCCATGGATCGAGAAATAACTTTTGGTATACTCCATGTGAGATTTGGAAACAGTTGGAGTATGGACGGGTTGTATCGAACCCGAATCCAACAGGGACCCTGGAGCTAAAACACTTATAATTCACAGACCGGGCGTCGGATTAATTCACCGTATATGGTGTTGGAACCCTTACAACATGGAGGTCCTTTGGGTTAATCCTTTGTGGAGATTAGTGGTAGTCGAGGTATGAACGTTATCTCAAGGGCAGATTCTACAAAACTCAAATGCTCCAGGTTTGAGGAATCCTGTGGCTGGTAGTGAGGTAGTGAGGCAGAGGTTGGATACAGATCATGCAGAGGTCAGCACTCAACGATCTTGTGTGGGTCAGTGCATCCCAATCCTATGTGGGTCAGATCCTGTGTGGGTCAGCGCTCAGTGATTCTGTGTGGGTCAGGGTAAACCCATCTTGTGTGGGTCAGATTCTATGTGGGTCAGTGCTCAATGATCCTGTGTGGGACTATGCATATCGATCCTGTGTGTCTTAGATCCTGTGTGGGTCAGTGGGAGTAATTTAACTATCGACTCTGGGTAGGTAAGATATGGTGTGAATCATTGCGGGGGTCAGTAACTGTCGATCCTGTGTGGCTAAGACTCTGTATGGCCAGAAGCATTGCCTATTTCCAGAAAAAGATGATCTAGCTTCACGACTAATCATCTGCACTACTATACTTCCCTGAAAACTGGTTTGAGATGAGACTCTAATTGAGCTGTGTCAATTGCTTTGTGATTTCTTATTAAGATCATGCTTTGTGGTTTTCTTTGTGGAAATATGAGAGACATTCGGGGGTCTCAGGGTCCTTAATGGGTATTTTTATACACACCCCTACAGAGGCTTCGCCCAAACCTTGTTTGGTCTTGTGCAAACAACGAGCAGCTGGGCTGAGGTTTGAGGGAGCCAGGACTGGACGGTGCTCAGAGGTGGACCATTTTCCTGATGTGATGTTGGGACTATTGATCCTGATCTGTACCCACCCTTTAGGTAGGATCTGTGGTGGACGATCCCAGATCGTTTTTTCTCTTTTCAATTTTACTTGTACTTTTCCAGCTGGGCTTGTATTCTGGCCCCCTTTACTTTCACTATACTTTTACTACAATAGTTTACTTCAAAGTTTCTTCTTATTGTGTTCTCGGAGCATGTGTTTGTATAGGTTTAAAGTCAGTTCCTTCCCATCATAGGGATACACATTTCCATTTCTAGTTGCTAGCCCCTGGCCTATGGATGGCGGGCTTGGTGTAGTCACGGTACGGGCCCTGTGGGATGGGTCATGATAGTTTCTCCCTAAACCTCCATTTCTCTTTCGAGTTATACTTTCTGTCTGTTACCCCAATGTAATTATTAATTATTATGATTTAATCTTCTTAAATTCAATTCGTATGTTGAAAAAATATGTAGATTTCTCAATTATTATTTCTTTGATGGGAAATGCATATTTTAAACGGTTCCCCTTTTCAATTCCTCCGAATTAGCAAGCCCAATTAAAGGAAACTTCCCAATTTCTTATCCATTTTCATGTATACTCTATAATCTGTTTTAATCTGAAAATATTTTTCTAGAACCCCTATTTTTATCTTAAAAAACTATTTGAGTTCATTTATTGTTTTATGCAAACAATTATTTATTTTTACTCTTTGAAGACTCATTTATATTTTACCTTCAACCACATAGAAGTGGATCATTTTTAATGTTTCTTAACAATTTTTTACATGTTTTTTCTTAAGTTTAAAAATTTTATTTTATTATTATTCCTCAAATATTTTTCCCCTTTTGTTTTTTGGATATACATATTGAAAAGTTTATTTTTATGAAAAATAAAATTGATTTCCCAAAAGAAGTATTCTTTCCAAAGTAAAAGGGTATCTCTCTCCAGAATTTTCAATGATTTTATTAGATTATCTTCATTTATTTCAATATACTATGTTTAAAATTATTCTTAATTGATATTGATATCTTATGTTATAATCTACTATATTTTATTGAATGGTTTATGATTACTATCTTAATACCATTCTATATATTACTCCAGATAGTTTTTGTTTATGTTTACTTATTCGGGATATTATTTACATTTCCTAGGATAGTTTCAACATGAATATATATGTTTAATATTTTTCACCCCTTTAATATGAAAAATGAATTGGAATTAGTAAGTGATGTGTAGTTCCCTCGATAACCACTCAATGATTTGGAAGGTCTGAAGATACAAACTATACTAGGTTTTCCCATTGATGTATGATGTACTGAAAAAATCCTTGGTAGTATGTTTATGATGTATGATTTTCAGAAATCACTCATTATGATATTATTAATTGATAGTAAATTTGATTATTACACTAGTAGAATATTTTTGGTTAAGTTTTATCCTCTTGTGAATATTTATATGTCATTATTTTTATCAAAGTTTATTCCATCTATACTATGTTCATGTTTATGCTTTAATGATATGTGTTGTTAGATATTCACCAATCCTCATTGTTTTTGTTTATTTCTTCCACTATATTGTTTAACCAAAATGATCATCTGATCTCACCTCATTCTTATATTTTATTTTTCACCAAGATGTGAAGATGAATATTATGAATGACTTGCAGGGATAATCCAAAAGTTTGTGGATGTTTCCATTGGAGTTTCTATGTTGTTTCTTTCTTTCAAGTTGAATTGTAAAACATATGTTTTTATATAGTTTTCCAAAGTTTCTAAACTATTTGGTCCATTGGGATGAAAAATCCTTGTTTATTATACCAATGTAATAATGTAAGGCATCGAGTCCAGGCTAATAGGGTCCGGGTCATTACACTGTTGGTGGGATTTTACTGTTCCGGATAAATTGGGACACAACATTGCATGTGAGGATTTTAAAGAATTTCTCAACAAAAAATTATATCCTCATATATTTGGGATTTCAAGAATAATATAATTTTTCAACTTGAAGTAGGAGAACCTCTCAGTGAAAGATTTTGTGGCTATATTTATAAATTTAGTGTGATTTTCACCTGAAGTTTCTACCAATGAATCATGGAAGTAATACATTTTTGAATCAGGGTTGAGATCAGAGATTCACTCGAATATTTTCATGATTTTCATATCAGATTATAAAGAGATGTTTAATAGAGTGATAGTGGAATAAATAGATATCTCATGAAATACAAGTTGAGGAAGCATGTTCAAACCTTCGGAAAATGTTAGGAACTCCAATGACGAGAATAAGTGGCATATGGACACCTATTTACAAGTTATAGGAATGAATCAGAATATGGTGGATAGATCTTTAAATCTTCCCCAAAGACCCAAGAGCAAGATAAGATGTTTCCAATTAGGTTCCTTGGACATCATAAAGTGAGATTGTATGACACCACCTAGAGAATTCCACAATCACAATCAGATGGGACACCTTCAATGATATTGTTACATTGCTCCAAGGTCTGGTGTTCAGGACACATCTCATGTGTTGTAGATCTCATATGCTTCAATGGAATAAGGGAAGTAGAATACTTATTAACACTAGAATTGATATATCCATTGAAAACCAAGGAATAAAATGAATCCTTAGGTGGTACAATCTCAATAGGGAATAAAGAAGAAAGTTATGTAATTAAGTAGTTATATGGAGCTGAGAAAATGATTGTGGATGATCAATATAGACAATCCATGGTGTTAGGTATGACTATTTTTAATTCTACACTTACGAAAGTTTTGTTTGATATGGTTGCATCCCATTAGTTTATTTCTTCTCTTGTTTTTTATTTTTTGGGTTTTCATGTAGAGATGATACCTTCTATTTTGAAACAAAAAACACCCCTTGCTCGAATAGAATATTAAGAATTTATGTGTAAAGTATGTTATATAAATTTTTATGGATAAAAAATTATATTATATTTATCTATAATTTAGATAGATGTATATTACATAATCCTAGTTATGTATTGGTTGATAATGTTCAAGGAGCACATTGAGTTTTATACACGAAATGTTAGTTTTAGGACTGATGATGGCATTGAGCATATCATTAAAGGAGACTGGAATATAGGGACAAGAAGAATGAGATTTTTGTCACCATAATTGGTAATGATCTCACACCAATTATCAGTGTTGAATTTATAATCGATGGAAGAGATATATAGTTATAGTTTTCCAGCAGTTGTTGATCAGTTTCATAATGCATTTCTTGAAACTTTATCTGGGTTTCCGGCCACAAGAGAAGTGATGTATATAATTGATCTCATTCTAGGGAAAATTCCTATTTCACTTATATATTATCAGATAGAACCAATATAGTTAAAGGAATTCAAATTTCATTTGTAAGAGTTGTAAGATGAAGGGTTCGTTTATCCTAGCACATCTTTATGGGTAGCACCGGTCTAGTTTGTGAAAAAAGGAGAATTGAAATCTTCGGACGCGCATAGATTATGATAAGAATAACCAAGTTATGATAATGAATAGGTATAAACTTCCACAAATTGATGATATGTTTGATCAATTTTGGGGAGATCAATTGTACTCTAAAATTGACTTGTGATCAGGATATCACCAATTGCGAGTTCAAAAAATAGATATTCCAAAGACAACCTTCATGAGTAGACATGGCCATTATGAGAACATGGATATTCCTTTCAGTCTTAAAAACTCACCTATGTCTTTATGGAATAGATTAATTATATATTTCAAAGATATCTATATTCATTTGTGGTGGTGTTTTTTGATGACATTGGTGTATTCAAGAACAAGGTATGAGCATTAGCAACACCTGGCGATAGTGTTGGGAATTTTATGAGATCATCATATGTATGAAAAATTATCAAATTGTGATTTTTAGAAATAAGAGGTATGTTTTCTTGGTCTTGTATTCTATAAAATATGTGTTTCTATGGATTCGGAAAAGATAGAGTCTGGTATCTCTTGGAAACCACTAGAGAATTACTTTGAGATATGTAGTTTCCATGGCCTAAATGGTTATAATCAATGTTTTGTTCATGATTTTTCAGGAATAACTCTAATAATGAAAAATTAGATGATGAAAAATACTTAATTCCTATACAATGATGAATTTTATAAGTATTTTCAAGATCTAATGTTTTTCCTTAAATCATCACTGATTTTGATATTGATGGAATCAGGGAAAAGGGTATGTGGTGTATCATGATTTGTCATGATCTGGTTTGGGATGTGTTCTCATGAAAAGAGATCATGTTGTAGCTTATAGATCATGAAATTTATTATTACAAGAGAATAACTACCCAACACATCATATGGAGTTACACGCTATAGTCAATTCATTGATGACTTAGCCTTATTACCTTATTGATGAGAAATTTATGGTGTTTACAGATCAAAAGATATTTATTTTTTTTATTAAAAATGGATTTGAATATGAGACAATGAAGATGGATAGAGTATATACTATTTTTTTGAATTTGACTTTATGTGTACATAAGGTAAAGAAAATTTGGTGGCAGATGATTTAAGTAGAAAGTCTTATGGTCAGTTCGAAAAGGAGGCTTTAGAACAGTGGCAGTTGATGTTAGTGATAGCCGACAAGACCCTGAAATGTGAATAAAAAGGTAATTATATGGGTTTATTTCCAATTTATTTTGTTCCTAATCTTTTGGCATAATTAAATAGGAACATACATCTGATTAATAATGTGGTTCTATGAAATCATAACTTAATGGTCACGAGACCATTGAGGGATGGAGGCTGGATGACAATGCAATTTTTTGGTTTCGAAATCATATGCTCATACCTATGGATTATTAGGAAAAAAATTTAATTCTTACCACCATTATATATGGTATATTCACTTTAGAATACAAAACATTTATATGGCATTGGAAGTAGAATTTTTGTGGGTCGACATGAAAAGAAAGATGGATGAATTTTCTTCACGAAACCTCACCTGTCAGCTGGTTAAGGTAGAGTACCATCAAATAGTAGGTTTGTTGCAATATTTAACAAGTATTATTTATAAATGGGAGAAAATAGCCATGGATTTTGTGACTGGTATCCCAAGGATAGTTTGGAAACATGATTCCATATGGTTGATAGTGGATCATCTCACAAAGTTGGCTCATTTCATCCCTATTTGTGAATCTCTTACGATGGAGGACTTGTCTAAAAATCTATATTTGAGAAGTGGTAATGGGGAATGGTGTACCAGTTTTTATAGTATCATAATGATATCCAAGGTTCATGTATCATATCTAGAAATCTTGACAACAATCCCTCAAGAATCAATTGAATATGAGTATGACATATCATCCTCAGATGGATGGCCAGTCCCAAAGAATGATAAAAATGCTGGAGTAAATTCTTGAGGATTGTGTAATGGATTTTTGTGGCTCATGGGAGGATCACATACAATTATTGGAGTTATTTTATGACAAAATTTATCAATCCTAGATACATATGGATCATTTTGAACCATTTAATTGGAATCCTAGCCATTCTCCACTTTATTAGGTGGAAATAGGCTATACTTCACTAGTTGGCCCGAGGCTTGTCTAAGAGATAGCTACTAAGATTTAGTTCATCAGGAAGAGAATAGAGAGGACTCAAAGTCATAATAAATCATATTTGGATCATCATCAATTATCGTTGTCGTTCTAGGTGAGTGATAATGTTTTCTTGAGAATATCTCCAAGGCTTGGCATCATCATTTTTGGATGTAGAGAAAGTTATCACCTCGATACATATGACCTTTTGAGATACTTGAATGGGTTAGTGAGGTTGAATATAGGTTTTATTTTCCACCATAGTTCAGTGCATTGCACAATGTGTTTTTTGTATCTTAGTTGAAAAAGTATTAGCATGATCCTAACCATGTGATTTGATGGGATGACATTGAACTAGAGCCAGATGCTTTGTTGGTGCATCTGCTGGTGTGGATTGTAGATCAATAAGAGAATTTTTTTAATGGTAAAATAATTTTTATAGTGTGGGTTTTGTGTAAACATGGTCAAATTTAGGAAGATACTTGGGAACATGATAAATAATTGTTTGAGTAGTTCCATGAGCACTTTCATAAAAATAGTGATTTTCCACTTTCAAGGGATGGAGTGGCCAAGGGTGGGGAGAATTTACCACCCTTGGTTTCAATTAGGACACCCTTTATTTATTTATTTTGAGTATTTAAAGTGTCCGAGTAATGTTTTAGAGAGTTTAGATAACTTTAGGAATGTTTTTTGGGCTTTTCTATAAGTGTATGGTTTGAGCATGGTAAGTAGAAACCATATAACTCCTATAAAAAATCGTTCAAACTGAGGTAGTGGACTCCGAGAAGGTTTAAAGTTAGGTGCACAAGTTTTCAAAACCATAATACCACCTAGGAGTAACTATGCAATTTGGAATAGAGGAAAAACATGGTTGGTGCACTATTAGTCTAATAGTGTGATCCAACCATGTGAAGGATGTTTGAAGGTAGTGGCTAGAACACAGTTGGTGCATGGTTTGCCTAATCGTGTGACCGAACCATAAACAGATAAAAATTAGATCCTAAAAAATGGGTCTCAGAAATTTTTATCACTAAACCAACCATTTTCCTCCATTTAGAACCTAAATCACATTTCATTCCTCCCAAAGGTTTCCAGGACTTTCCCTTCAACCCGGGAGCGATCAGTTAAAAAATAATGGTGTTTTGAATGTCAAATTTCTAGTTAAGTCTTTATTTTTGGTTTTTTTATTATATATATTATTTTTTACCACTATTAGATTCATAGATCTAGTCCATTGGGTATATATATATGATAGTTTATTCCAATCATGATTATATTTTCCTGTGTTGATGTTAGGGAACAATATCTAAGGACGTATTTTGGATATTCAACCTAGTTTTGTCAAAAAATTCATGTCATTATTTATTTTCTACATAGTTTCTGAAGTAGTTGGGTTCTGTATTGAATCCTCTTATTAGAACTTGAAGGATTTATTTCAAATCAATTTTTCCTTGAAATTGATTGTGAAATTGCTGTGAAAAACTTGACTAAAACCCTCTTTATTGACAAGTTACGAAATTGTGAAAACTGGGTGTTTTGGTGAAATTTGAAAGTGTTAACATGATTTTAAAATGTAATTTTTAAAATTATTGATTGGTTTTGATTCTTGGAAAACTATTTTCAATAAGAGGATAGTTTTATTGAAATGGTTTTAAGTGTTCTATTGACATGGTTGTTGGATTAAATGTTTAAACATGAAGTGAATGGGATGGATAATGGTCATGAAGTACCACTATCAAAAGGATGGGTTATAAACATCAAGTTCCACCATCAATGGTAACACCAAGCTTGTATGGTTGAGTGTGTGTGTGGTTGTATGAAATTAAATGGGTAACGAAAAATGAATTCATGGAATGGTTGGGATGACTTGTTTGGATTATTTCATTGGGAATAGATTTGATTGTAAATCTATTTTGGTATTAATTTTTTTTCTTATAAATGGTTTGGCTTTGATATAAACTATTTTTAATTATTTTAAATAAATTATTTTATATAAATGTGGTAACATGTTGTATCCTTGTAGCAAGGGTAGGGTTCTCATTTGGGGAAAACCTACTAAGTCTCATTACTCACCCCCTACTTGAGCACTATGGTGTGTTTAAAGATATCTTTTATTAGAACATAGGTAACGTGAAATCATAAAATTTATTTAGTGGCGATTCCTGACAATTGGGCATGGATTTTGGATTTTTATCTTGTTGGGAGTTTTATAGTTGGTGTCTTTAGAGGCTTTGATCTTTATTGGGGTTTTATTCCTCTTGTATTAGATGTTTATATTGGTTACCGCTTGGAACTATGATTTAATTTGGTCTGATTTGTAACACTTTATGTTTTATAACAGTGTATCATGTATAATTTAGTGGTCATTTGGTTATGGTGTATTGAGTTGTGTTATTTTAATTCAAAGGGAAAATCTCCTCCTATTTTATTGAATCCCTTGGAATTTATTTCCATGCTTTGTCATCTTGGGAATGTCACCTAAGGCTGAGTAGAAATTCCTTATCAACTCAAGCCAATAAGGATGGGTAGGATGTTATAGAAGGAATATTAGATGATCCTTCCAAGACAAAGGCCATATAGGAGTGGCCACATCACAATACTATAATAGATATTTTTAGTTTACTTTGGTAAATAAGGATACTATAATTGTTTTTTGAAAATATTTTCATGGATTTATAATCCATTAACCAAGATAACTCAAATGGGAGTTAAGTTTATCCAGAAAAATAAGTGTGGAGAATGTTTCAATGAATTGAAAAAGAGGTTGGTCATTGTACCTATGCCAAATTTACACTCTAATGGGGAAGGTTTTTTCATTTATAGTGATATAACCCTAAAAGGACTTGGAAGTGTACTCATGTAAAATGATGAAGTGATTGCTTATTTATCATGATAGTTTCATTTTCATGAGAAGAATTATCCTGCTAATGTCATGGGGAAAGTTATAGTAACCCTTACCCAGAAGATATGAAGAAACTATATTTACAGGTAAAAGTGTGATATATATAAAAACCACCAAATTTTTAATTATATATTCACACATCAGAAGCTCAACATGTGTCAGCAAAGATGGTTAGATCAAATCAAGTATTATGATTACTCAATTCACTACAATACTGGAAGGGTGAATAAGGCAGTTGATCCTATTAGTAGAAAATAGTCTATTACTCTATCCATGATATAGATTTAGGAAGAACCTATCTTCTTAGATTTGAAAAGGATGGATCTAAAAAAATAACATTAGTCAATACATCTTATCTTTACCCAATTATTTCCAAACCATCTATCCAAGAGAGGATCATGAAGGCACATAGGGATGATTTGGATATTCAAAAAAAGGTGAAAGAAGTAAAGAAAGGTAGAATCTATGAATTATATATTGATGAAAATAGTTTCATTCATTTAAGAACTATGATTTCTTGGATTCATCACCTCAAAAAAAGAAATAGTTATTAGATGATTTACATAACTCATCTTTATCCATCCATACTAGAATTACAAAGATGTATCATGATATTCAAATGCAAATCCAGTGGGAAAATATAAAGATAGAGATTTCTGAGTATAATTCCACCTGATTGGTATGTTAGCAAGTTAAATCAGAGTGTAAGAAGTCCAAAACGATGATAAAAACATTTCCCATTCCCACATGGAAATGGGAGAACATCACCATGGACCTTTTCACTAGTCATTATAATAAATCAAAAGGAAATAATGTGATATGGGTTATGGTAGATCAAATTAACAAAACTTACAACTTCATCACTATTCAAGAATATCTATCTCTTGACAAACATAACAGGATGTTCATAAAGGAAGTGGTGGGGATGAATGGGGTACCACTTTCAATCGTTTCTAATCATGATCCAAGGTTAAATTATAAATTCTTTAGAATTATTCAACATGATATGATTACTAAATTATATTTAAGTATGGTCTATCACCCCCAATGATATGGACAATATAAAAGGACCATTTAGACACTTGAAGAAATTCTAAGATCTTGCTCAATGAAATTTAAAGTTGGATCAGAACAAAATCTCCCATTAGTTGAGTTATCTTATAAAAACAACTTCCACTCGAGTATTCAGTTAACTCTATATAAATATATAAAATGGAATTGATGTAGAACTCATACTTTTTGGTATGAAGTTGGTGAACGGTAACTACTTAGATATGATCTTGTGAAAGAGATTACAGTAACCATACTCTTTATTACACACTTAAACATGATTTGTTACAAAAAATTGCACTTAAGACAACTCTAAGGATTGATAGGTCTAGTGTATTAGTAAATTAGGAACATTACATAACAATATAGAACATTAAACAAAACAACTTTATTTAAAACCTATTTCACATAACCACAAAAGTTTCTTCATACTTAGCATTACATGGGATAAACTGAGGACAAGCATAAGAGAAGGGTGATCTATAAATCCCAGTAAGGGAGTAATCGAATCCTAAAATGAATAATAAAGTACATATTAGGATTTAGGCATATTAATGGATCACAAAAGAAACATGAAAATAAAGGCATGATATTGCATGATTATCATAACTTGGAAATGTGGCAATAACATTTAATATGATATTAGCATGAGCCAAGACCCATTGCACATGGAGCATGAGTGAACCCTAATTTAACTTTAATTAGTATGATTAAACCCTAATTTCACTTGATGTATCATGATACTACTCTTTACATAATGCATTGGAGCTCTATCAGGGTACTGTCTTCTTAATCATTTCATTTCATGCATAACTGTGCCGCAGGGATCAAACAATATAGGTTCATTAAACATTATAATATATTCCAAAAATAAGATATGTGGAGTACATAAATGTAATTATTCAATCAAAAAGTACATGTGAATAAATGTGAGTACCCTTGATAGAGAAATGGGTATTGTATTCACTTACAGGATGATTTTGGAATTGGAAATTTTAATATAACATCATCAGCATAACAGCATCAAATAGAAATCAGAAAATTTGCTGATGAGATAGAAAGTAGTCTTTTATCATTTACACAAGTAATGGAGAGTAATGGGGTCATGGAATATAACATCCCAAAATTTTTAATAGAACATAGATTTATAAAATAAAATAATTTCTTGAATGTAAATAAGGAGAGAGAAATCCCTTACGGAATTTTGACAGGGTAACGGGTGTACATGGGAGGAATTAATGAGAGGGAAATAGGTATATAATAATTGAAACATAAGGAGGGAAGTATGGGGGTGGTGATAAATCATACCCCAACATTTTTAATTGAATTTAAAATGGTATAACAACTTAAAGAAATTTGGTCAAAATGAGAAAGGAAGAAATACCTTACTTTGAAGTGTAATCCCAAAGGCTTGGAAGAGGATTGAGAGAGGCTTATTGGGAGATTATGGTACCTTGGTAGGATTATAGGGAGATGAGGTCAGATTTTGGTCAAGGTAAAAAGGTTTTTAGTCAAGATAAGTGGGAGATGGGGTGCATTTATATATGGAAAGGGAGGGAATTATTTGTTATTTAGGTTTTGGACACCACACATTAAACTAATAAAAACCACACAGTATACCATGGTTTTTCCCAGGTTTTTTTCCAAATTTGAGTGAGAAAAATTATTTTATAAGTAAAATGGAAGAACTTATTAAAATATTAGGTTTTCTAATGTGGAGATGAGTCACACTCTTAAGGAAATCATTTAAACATGTTAAAATGTTTTATAAGTCTATGAGGGTCCACTAAAGCTTTGTAAAAAAATCAAAAAAAAACTAAAATTACCTTATTTTAAAGGTAAAACATATATTGGAATAACATCATATTTATATTATTTTATTACATCACTATTGGGTCATTATGATGTCATAAAACACATTATATTTTTAAATGATATTTATGTTTTAGCCAAAAATTCGACTGCCTCTGAAAATTATGAAAAATTAAACATTGGATAATTTCGACATCCTGATTCAAAAATAAAATAAATTTTATCTAAATAATTTTTTAAATATGTTACTTTTCACTTTTAAAATAAAAATTTCCATTTATAAAAATTTCATGGGTTATGTCAAAAGTAGTTTTCAAACCTTAATAAAAATTTCAATTGTATTCATAAATAATTTTTCGATAAATTATATTTAATAAAATGAAATTTTGGAATAATATTTTATTAATATATTATTTAATTCAAAAATCCATTAATTCATCAAAATAGATTTCTAAATTGAATCTGAATATTTACTAAAAATACTATTTGTTCTTTAAAACCCATTTACAAAGTAACAATAAAATGAATGTATGTTATTTTTTTTATAAAACAAATAATGCACATAATCATAGTGCTATGGTGTTGTTACATATCCTGTTATAACAACCGCATATCATATATGGTTAAGGTGAGTGATGGTGAAAAAGTCTTGAGGTGGCTTAGATAACCTCACTCGGGTGGTAATCTCTATCAAATTTCACTTCTCTTGTAGGTGGTTCTATTAAAGATTAACATGTTGAAGCTTATCTTGGGATTAGTGAAGAGTGAATACCGATGACGATACCTCCTTTCCAAGCTTTGAAAAAAATGGGCTTCGTATGGAGAAAATCTGTTGGACGAGGCCATCGCTTCCTTTGTCTACGTAAATTGGATTTATTAAAGCCCTATATTTATACTAATCATGTGATCACAGTTCAACAGCTATATTAGTAACAATAAAAATTCTTAATGGTACTTCAAAATCCAAAAACATAAAACCCAATAAGTGTATATATTTTATATATGAATTTTACATAATAAAACATTTAATTATATCTAGAATAATTTTCATTAATGAATGTTTGGGTTGTTAGAATCTTCCACCATTAAGAAATTTCTCCCTCAAAATTTCCTTTTCCCACACTAAATAGGTGAGGGTAACTCTGATTCATCACTTCCTCGGATTCCCACATTGCTTCTTCAAAATTTTGGTTTCACCACAACACCTTGACGGGGGGCATTGTCTTATTTCATAGACCTTTTTCTCTAAAATCTAAGATCTTCATCAGATTCCCTTCTTAGGAGAGGTTATTCTTCAATGGTACCACATTTGGATTGAGAACATGAGATGGGATAGGTATGTACTTCCTCAATATTGATACATGGAATACATCATGTACCTGAGATAGGACCAATGGGAGTTCTAGTGGGATATTCCAATGCTCTAATGCGATCAAGGATCTCAAAAGGTTTGATGTACCTCAGACTATGCTTTCTATTCTTCCGTAATATCATAACTATCTTCCATAGTGATATGTGGAGGAATACCATGTCTTCAACATCAAACTCCAGGTCGCGTTGATGATTATCATCATAGATCTTTTGTCGAACTTGATCAACTTTAATGTGATGTTGGATGGTCTTAACCTTCTCCACTATTTCTTCAACAATTTCTAGACCTAGGAGTTTTCTCTCTCCAAATTCATCCCAAAATTCTGGTGATCTTCACCACTTCCCATAAAGGTCTTTATAAGGAACCATTTGGATGGTTGAGTTGAAACTGTTATTGTATGAGAACTAAACCAGAGGAATATGTTGATCCTATCCTCCTTTGAAGTCAATTGATAATGCTCTAAACACATCCTCAAGTGTTTGGATAGTCTACTCAGATTGGAAACTAGTTTGAGGATGATAAGTCATAATGAAGTTCAGATCAGTATTCATAGAATGTTGAAGACTCTTCCAGAACATAGAGGTGAATCTTGGATATCTATAGGACACAATATATAGTTTTACTTCATGAAACCTTACCACTTCTCTGATGTATATTTGGTCAATTTTATCCAATGAGAAATCCTCCCAAATTGCAATGAATTGTTCTATCTTTGTGAGATGATCTCCCATAACCCAGATAGCATGGTTTCCTTTTGATGTCTTCGGAATTCTAGTGACGAAGTCCATGGTGATGTTCTCCCATTTCCATGTTGGTATGGGTAATAGGTTCATCATCCCCTTGGACTTCTTTCTTGCAGCCTTCACTTTCTGAAATACCTGGAACTTTGATGTATACTCAATAATCTCCTTCTTCATTTTATCCCACCAACAATTCTCTCAATGATATCAAAAAATCATTGTGTTCCCTGGGTGAATAGAGAAATTCTAACTATGTGCATCATCCAAAATTTCCTTCTTCAGCTTCGGATTTTATAGATCACATAGTATTGACCCAAATCTCATAGTTATTTCTTCATTAACATTTATCTCCATGGATTTATATTTTCTGACAGTTTCCAATATCTTATGAATTCCCACACCATCCTTTTGAGCATCCTTTAACCTTTCCAAAAGAAACGACTGAGAAATCATTTGTGAAAATGTTGATGATGTTACCTTTTTTATAATTCATATGTTCATATTCTCTGAATATAATAAGATTGTATCCTTTTCAATTATCATCAATGATAGAATTGTTGGGTCATTTCTACTTAGAGAATATTCTACCTTTTTCGCTTTCCTAAGGTGGTAATGGGTTGAGCAGTCATAGTCTTTGATCAAATCTAACCATATTCTTTGGCACATATTCAAATCTTTCTATGTGAATATATACCAGAGGCTTTTGTGGTCCATATATTTTTTACACTTCTCCCCAAATAGGTAATGTTTCCATAATTTTATACCGAAGATCACTACAACCAACTCCAGATCATGTGTTTGATAGTTTTTATCATGAACTTTCAACTACCTTGAAGCATATCCAATAACTCTTTCATTTTGAATCAACACACATCCCATTCCCTTCTTCGAAGCTTCACTAAATACCACAAAAAGTTCTCCACTTGTGGGTAGTATGAGCACGAGCATAGTGATAAGCCTTCTTTTCAACTCCTTGAAGATCTATTTGCATTCATCACTACAAGAAAACTTGACTCCCTTCCGAGTTATCTTGGTAAGGGGGTTTTACAATCATGAGAAATTTCTCACAAATCAGAGATAATATCTAGCTAACCCCAGGACGCTACATATATCCATCACCGATGTTGGAATTGGACGCCCCTCAATTACAGTTTTCTTGGAGGGATCCACAAATATCCCATTATGTGTGATGATATGATCCATGAATGAGACTTCCTTCAACCAGAACTCACAATTACTATAATTTTCATAGATATTTTCCTTTCGCAATGTCTCTAGTACAGTTCTTAGATTCTCCTCATGATCCTATTTGGTTTTGGAGTATATTAGAATATTTTCTATAAATACTACCAAAAATATTTCGAGTTAATCTCTAAATAAACTATTTATCAACTCCATAATGATTGCTGGATTAGTAGTGAGTTCTAAAGGCAATAATAAGAATTCATAGTGCCCATACGTTGTACAAAAAGAAGTCTTGGGGACATCCTCCTTTTTCACCCTTACTTGGTAATATATCGACTATAGATCCACCTTGGAGAAGTATTGTGCTCCATATATCTAATCGAACAAGTAATAAATTAGGGAAATATGATACTTGTTCTTTATCATGATTTTGTTCAGATCACGATAATCAATAAATACGTGCATTGAACCATCATTCTTCTTGATGAAGAGGACTGGTGCTCCCCATTGTGAAACACATGAGAGTATAAAACCTTTATCCAGATTCTCTAATAGTTGTTTTTTTCAATGCTTCAAGCTCCACAACAACCATTCTATACAGAGTCTTGGATATTTTCAATTCCCTTTGTATAATATCAATTTATAATTCAACATCTCTTATAGAAGGAATATTAGACAATTTCTCAGGAAATGCTTTAGTGAATTCCCTCATAATAGGCATGTATTTAAGGGTGGTTTCTTTCTAAGACTCAATAATTTGAGCAATACATGTGTGGTCATAGGGTAGTAATATCCACTCTTGAGATGATGGCGATAAAGAATATTCATCCTTCTCCATGAAATTGTATAGAAATTGGTGTCTATTCTCCATATGGATAGTGATTTACCTCTCATGGAAATTTATGTTGGCTCTATATAGGGAATGCCAATCTATGATAGGAATTGCATCAAATTGCACTAGAGGGAGTACAAAGAGGTTTTCCAAAAATTTCAATCCACATATTGTGATAGGGGAGGTTTATATTCATGGGATGCAATGATTTCCCCATTTTCTGTTCTCACCGACTTCTCTACATCCATGATTTGTGGTAGTGTTTGGATTTTTCTACTAATCTTTATGGATATAAAAGAATTCATAGAAATAGAATCAAAAAGTATGTTTTCTATTCTTGAATGAATAACTAGAGTACCTTTCACTACTTTTTCAGGGTCCTCTTTAGTAGTAGTGATGGAAAAATCTCACCCTTGCTACCTTGGATGTTGTTGGTTTCCTCTGAAAACCCTTGTCTTAGGGAAAAAGTTTGAAAATTTCCCTTGTTATTTGTAGTTGAAGCAATGGAAAATGCGTTAAGGCATAAACAGAGTATTCCTCTCTTCTGTCACTGCAGCGGGTTTTTCTTTTCGGCAATTAATGGCAATGTGGCCTTGTCTTCCACACTTAAATAATTTCATTGTCCCCTTCTGGGAAATTTTTTGGTTCTTTTTTCCGCACCATTGGAAAGTGGGGTGCTGGAATTTCTTAGCACCATTGTACTTATTCTTCAGACTGCCGGAATTAATGTTAACGTTAACCTTCTTATCCCCATGATACCATTGAGATTCTCTGATATCTATTTATACTTTTTAGGCATATCGGACAATTTCCTCATAGCTCTCGACGTCACAGATCACTAGGGATTTCCATAGGAGTGTTTTTAGCCCACCAAAGAAGCGGTCAACCATTCATTTGGGTGTAACGACAAAACCTAAGCCGTATTATGTAGGCTTTGTGATGTTTTCCTTGTACTCTCTAAAGTATACATCATATTTTTTCGTGAGGGAAAGGAAGTCCATTTCCATCTTAAGTTGGAGGGTGCATGAAAAATATTTATCAAAAATTACTTTCTGGAAATACTTCCATTAAAACGCCTAGATCTCCTTCTTAGGCTTCATATATTTTTTCAATTTCCACCATTGATCACCTTTACCTTCCATATTATATTAATCCATAATAACCTTCTCTTGTTTGCAACATTTAGGGATGTAGAATATCTTTTCAATGGAGTTGATCCATAGTTCGGAGAATGAGGGGTCAAATGATCCAATAAAAGTATATGTCCTTTGTCTCATGAATCTCTTGATTGCAACTTATTCTTTCTTAGGGGGGGTTGAAGGTTCCTCTTGAACCACCTTTCTATTCAAAACATGAGTTAACTGAGAGAGTATCATGACAAATCTTGGGATTCCTTCTCCCATTAGATTGGGCATCTCATTAGAACATTCATCACATTAATCTTCACATCAGTTGTCAGCCCGAGTCCTCTTATTATTGTCCATTGGCTGGAATAAAAGAAAAGTTAGGGGTAACACATAAAGGGGAATCCAAATTCAAAAAGGGATAACTTATAAATTATAATTATTTCTTTAACATATGAATTTATAGGCTTCAATCTATATTTTCCATGATCTACTTCCCAACATATATTATTAGGGGAATTTTTTTATTCCCTTAATAATGGTTCATACTAAGATCATGAATTTACCAAAGCATATCCCCTAGAAGTTTCGTAACCAATATTGCAGTAAGGCCCATTGTCATGCACCAGTTCCCGTTTGAGTCTAGCTCAAAGTGGTGTTTTCAGGTATTACCCCTATATACATATGTTCTAGAGCCACCTATACTTGCTCATATATAGATGTATTTGACTGATAAACCACTTACTCAATACTCAAAAAAATTTAGGGGTGTTTTTATTATACTTAGTCTTATCCCTAAGGCTTTCACTAGGTTTTTCTAATCCTAGATCCCAAAATTAACTAAACCTATCCTATGATACCAACTATAAAAACCCTAATCTTTATTACACACTTAAACATGATTTATTACATAACCTTGGAATTAAGACAACTCTGAGGATCAATAGGTATAGTATCTTGGAAAATTAGGAACATTATATAACAACATAGAATATAAAATACAACATTATTGAAAACTTATTTAACATGACCACAACATTCCTTCGTACTTATCATTTCATGGGATAACCTAAGGAAATGAATAAGAAAAGGGTGAGATATAAAGTCTAGTAAGAGAGTAATAAAAGAAGAAGATGAATAATATAGTACATGTTATTCATTGGGAATATCAATAGAGAACAAAATAAATGTGAACATAAATCCATGATATAGAATGATTATCATAACTTGGAAATGTGGTAACAACATTTAACATGATATTAGCATGAGACAAGGATCATTGTACATATAGAATGATTAAATCCTCCTTTAACTTTAATTATAATGATTAAAACCTCATTTCACTTGAATTATCATGATACTAATCTTTACCCAATGCATTGGAGTGCTATCAGGGCACACCCTTCTTAATCATTTCATTTCATGCATTAGTGTGCCACATGGATTATACAACATGGGTTGATTAGACATTTTAATTTATTCCAAGAATAATATATGTGTAGTACATAAATATATTTCCTAAATCAACATATATATGTTCATAATGGGGAATAACATTGATAGAGAAATGGGTATGGTATTCACTTACGTGATGATTTTGGCATGGGAAATTTTGGTGTAACTTCAGCGGCAAAACGATGTCAAATAGAAATCATAATTTTTTTGATGATATAAAAAAAGGGTATCTCATAATTTACACATGGAATGGAAATTGAGGAAGTCATGTAACATAACATCCCACCACTTTTAATGTAACATATATACATAATATAAAATAATTTCTTGAATGTAAATGAAGAGAGAGAAATCCCTTATGGAATTTCAGCATGGTAATAGGCATACATGAGAGGAATTAATGAGATATAAAGAGTTTTATCATCGTTAAAAAATAAGTAGGGATGTATGGGGGTGGTGATAAATCATACCACAACATTTTTAATTGAAAATAAAAGGGTATAACAACTGAAATTTTTTTTGACAAAAATGAGAAAGGAAGAAATACCTTACGTGGAAGTGTGATCCCAAAGGATTGGGAGAGGATTTAGGGAGACTTATTTAGAGATTGGGGAACCTTTTTAGAATTATATAGGGATTAGGTTATGGTTTGGTCGAGCTCCAAAGTTTTTTAGTGAAGAGAAGAGGGTTCTTGGGTGGGATTATTTACATAAAGGGCGGGAATTCTTTATTATTTAGGTTTTGGACACCACACATTAAACTAATGAAAACAAAATACTATCCCATGGTTTTTTCCCATGATTTTTCCTAAGTGGAGTGGAAAAAATTATATTATAAGGCCAATTACCTAATATATTAAAATATTTTTGCTTGCTTATGTGGAGGTGAGTCACACTATCAAAGAAATGATTTTGAAATGTTAAAATGTTTTATAAGTCTTGGAGGGTCCACTAAAGCTTTGTAAAATTTATCAAAATAACATAAAATAACATTATTTTAAAGGTAAAATATACATTGACTGAAAATTATATTTATATTTATTTTATTACATCACCATTGTGTCATTATGATGTCATAAAAAACATTATATATTTAAATGGTATTTAATTTTTAGCCAAAAATTTAACTGTCTACGAAAATTATGAAAAAATCACCATTGGATAATATTGATGTACTAATTACAAAAATAATAATAATTTTATCAAAATAATTTTCTAAATATGTGAATTTTCACTTTTAAAATAAAAAATGACATTTATCGATAATTCATGGGTTTTGACAAAAATAGTTTTCAAACCTTAATAAAAATTTCTATTATATTCATAAAAAAATATGATAATTAATATTTAATCGAAATTAATTTAGTAATACTATTTTATTAAAATATTATTTAATTAAAAAATCCATTAATTCATTAAAATAGATTTCTCGATTGAATCTGAATATTAACTAAAAATACTATTTGTGCTTTAAAACCCATTTACAAAGTAAAAATAAGATGAATGTATGTTATTTATTATATAAAAAAATGAACATAATCAAACTGATAGGGTCTTATTACATATCCCCTTATAACATCCACATATGACCTAAGGGTACGGTGAGTGATGGTGACATACTTTTTGGGTGACTCAGATAACATCGTTCGAGTGGTAATCTCTTTCAACTTCCACTTCTCCCATATGCAGTTTTGTTCAAGCTTAATGTGTTACAGATCATCTTCGGCTTGATCAAGAGAGAATCCCAATTCCACTATCTCCTTTTTGAGCTCCAAAAAATGGGATTTGAATGGAGAAAGTCTACTGGACGAGGCCATCGCTTCCTTTGTCTGAGTAAATTGGGTTTGTTAAGGCCTTATATTTTTACTAATCATGTGAACACTATTCAACGACTATATTAGTAATGGTAACAATTATTAATTGTATTTAAAAACCCAAAAACATAAAACCAAGGAAGTGAACATTTTTTATATATCTTTATTACATAATAATACATTTAATTAGATCAATAGGAATTTTCATTAATGAATGTTTGGGTCATTAGAGAGTTGATATAAAAGGTTCAAGCCATTCAACAATATATAAAGGCTTCTCAGAGTTAGTAGAAGAGATATACTGATAACTATCGAAGGTAATTGGAGTTTGATATTGACGATTTTCTTCAAATTCAAACATGGAATAAATTCATGTGGTTTATAAATAAAGGATATCGTACCCTTTGGTACATCAAGCCCTTTGAGATGCTTGATCATATATGATTAGTGGCCTATCAACTAGAATATCCACCAAACATGGAAGAAGTTCATCATATATTCCAGATATATTTCTCCAAGTAGTATATACTTTATCCCTCACAAGTATTGAATTTATAGGTGGTACCATTGGAAAATGATCTTTCATATAAGGAACATTTTGTGAAGACCTTGGACTGTAGAGGCAAAATTTTAAGAAATAAGTGAAATCACTAGGAAAAAGTGTTGTGGTAGAACCACATGTTTGAAGAAGAAACATTGAAACCAAAATAGGTGATGAAATATAAGTAACCTCATCTATTTAATTTATGAAAATTTAAAGGGTGAAAGTTTTGAAGGGATAAAAAAAGTAATTACCCAAAATTTTATAAATAAAACTCTCTTTGGAATGACTAATGCCTTATCAAATTATGTATTTATAGAAAACAGATGAACTAATTTGGTTTTATAGGACAATTTTAAGTTATATAATGTCATATTTAAAACACCATTAAACATCATAACCGTTGATAATAAATCCATCATACAATGATTTCTTGATTATTATATATAAAAAGTTATGAAAATATAATTGAAATAGAATGAAGGAGTAATGAACTCAACCAGTAGGATTGTACTGTATGAAGCCCATTTATCAGAGATTCCGAGGGAGATAAAATCAATATTTCTTTACCTTGACTAATCCCAAACATATATTCAATAAAAAATTCTTGATCTAAACCATTTATTGGATAATTTAAAGCTCAATGATATCACAACCCAATCCATGTACGCTAAACCACCCTATGAAAATCTCTCCATCACACACATCACCCTTAGGGAATCCACTAGTTCAATAAAGGGATACACATCTAGACCCTAACTATATGAATTTTTATATTTTTATTATTCATAAAATGATTGTTATATTTAATTATTATTATTTTTTATAATTATAAAATAAATTTTTTTATCAAAATTTGATTTTGATGTGATGAAATCTAAATTGTATTTTTGGGAAATTTTTTACTTTAATAAATTCTATCTTTTTAAGGAATTATTTTTTTAAAATAAACTATATTTAAAAAAAATATTATAAATAAAAAATTCTAATTGAATTTAAAATGATAATATAATTTTATGAAATCAATAAATAATTTTAATAAGGTCCAGAGAACTATTATTGTAAAAAAATAGTATTTTTCAATAATTTTGTATTTTAAATTTAATAGTGTAAATTATTATACATTAATAATTTTATAGATAAAATAAATATTATTTTTATAGTCATCATGTTGAAATTATCCAACAATTAATTTTTCATATTGTTTTGAGATTATTGATTTGTTTAGTTAAAAATTTAAAAATATAAAAATATATGGTATATATTATGACATTATAATAGAGAAAAAGTGATGCAATAAATGAATTTAAGTGAATTAACAATCCAAAATATGTTTCCCCTTCAAAATAATGAATTTATTAGTTTATTTAGTTTATTTTATAAGCCCTTAATAAATCCACTAAAACCAATATTAGATTTCATGGTTTTAAAATTATTTCTTTATGAACATGACTCACTTATATATCCCAAAGGGTATTATTTTAATGATTTTGTTCTATAACATTGAAAAATAATGAATCCCAATCCACTTTGGTAGAAACCATTTTAAAAAACCATAATATTGTTTGTGGTTTTGATTAATTTATTATATCGAATCCAAAACCAAATTTTTGTAATTATTAAAAAATTCCTCCCTATTTTTCGATAAATACCTTCTTATTCCCATTCCTCTCTACTCAAAATCCATAATAAATAATGTTGTGGTAATTTTACCTCAAAATTATTCCCTCTAATTTTTCTATAAGTACCCAAGGTTCCATCCTCAAGTTTTAGGAAGCAACACATCAGTTTAAGGGAATTATACTCTTCTCCTTTTTCATTCAAGTGGCTCTTTTTTGGTATACCTCTAAATGTTGAATTAAATTCATATAAAAAAACATATTATTATAAAATCAGTTCCCAAATAATGTTTTATCTATGGTATAACTTTTTTCCCTATCATTTTACCCTGTTCCTAAACTCTATTTTGTACCTCTTTGGTTGCCAAATCCATTTCATGAATTTCTCTCTTTTACATGAAAAATTATCATACTGTGAGTACCCAAACCTATTACTTTTATACGGGTATTCACCTAGATATAAATATTATTTATTAAAATAGGGATTTATATATGTTATACCCATATTTAATTTTTTAGATTAAAAATGAAGTTATGTACATGTCTTTAAGCACTTTTTATGCAATGATTTTGATATGAAACCTATCCTTTATTTTCAAAGGGTTATTGATGAAATGATTTATTATGATAAATTTGGATCACATGAATTAAGGAATATTAATGGTAATACTTTAAAGAGATTTAATACATATGGTAAATAATTAGTCTCAAGATATGACATGTTTCATGATACATTGTTGAATAAAATTTGTAATTATGATTTTGGACACCTTGGTGATAAACCTTAGTGATATTGTTATGAATGTCTCCTTTTATGATGTATCAACATTTCCATGTTATGATTCATTATTTTTATTTCACGATATGTGTAATTTTATTATGATTATTTCATATTGATATGCCTCATGGTCACATGCTATATATCTTCATTATTTATTATTTTATTAGGATTTATTCTCACCGAGTTCTTTTGATGTATTTACCCAAGATATGAGACGCAACAATAGTAATTTAAAATGAAACTTTGATAAATAATTTCTTGTAGATTATAATTAATTATTGGAGATGAAACAAAATGAAAATGAATTCTAAGAAATACATTAAATGGAATTTATAATATTTTTTCATTACACCTATAGTATTGTTTTGGATCCTAAGGGTATGATAGATAGGTTCTTTGGTGGACTAAGTACCCACATTTAGAAGAACCTTGAAAATAGTGACTATTAAATCTATGAGAATATTTTAAAGAGTGTTATGATGGGTTAAATAGGTGTTGAAAAAAAAATACAGTGGTCACATAGGCCTAATTAAAAGAAGTGACCAATTTAGGAAAACTCAAAGAATAATTTTGATCATGGAAGATAAGGGGAGAAATTGTATTTTCCAAGGTGGAAAAAATGCGGGAATAAACATTTGGGGAACTAATTTATTGGGAGTATAATTTGTTACATGCATGGAATAGATATCTATATAGTTCATAACTATAATATTAAGGTAAAGACTCAATATCTCATTACAAATGAAAAATAAGATATGGTTCAAGTACAACCTAAAGTTCAATTATTCAAGTGTGGGCATCTTGGGAACTTTGAAAATCATTGTACAAATCCGAATGTAATGGATGGAAACCACCATCAAACTCATCATATCCCAAGGGATAAGGGTCATTATTTTTCAATCAAGATGGGAAAATTAGAGGCTGAGAATGATGTGGTAGAAATTACAATCATTATTCTCTCAAGGATTGAAAATATTTTACTTTACCCTGGTTTTATACATTCCTTTATTTTATAAATGTTTGAAAAGAATATAGAATCAAAAAAAAAACTGATATAAGTTGACTTATTAATTAAGACTCATAAAGGGATTATAAAAGCATCAAAGGTTTATAAAAACCCCAGTATCAACTTTGGAGATTCCAATCTCATCACATATCTAGTAGTCATTCCCATTGTAAAATTACACACAATATTAGGGACAGAGTGGATATCAAAGTATAATGCTAATATCAAATAATGAAGTAAGAAAATTTTAGTAGTCTTGAATGGAAAATAAAGATTTATTTTCAAAGGATATATATCAATGCCTAATAATTTTCTAGATGAACCACCTATAGACTTATTTATAAATATGATTGGAGAAGAGGGATAAGGAAATGAATGTTTAAAGATAGATAATGTTCTCCTCATCTAGGAATACATTGATGTTTTTACAAAAGAGTTACATGAATCTCCCTTATAAATAGAGGTGGACTTCAGCATTTAACTCATACTTGGATCCAATATAATATCAAATACCCTGTATAGAATGAAATATTGTGGAGTTAGGGTAATTAAATAAGAAACATCAAGATATTTGGGGGAGTAGTTTTATTAAATCAAGTGTATCCTAAGGGGGAGCAAATATTCTCTTTAAAAAGAATAAGGATAGATCAATAAGGATTTTCATTGATTATATAAAACTTAACCAGATCACATTGATGAAAAAATATCCCCATCCATGGATTAATGATTTGCTTTACCAAATATGTGGGGATCAATTCTTTCCCAAGATTGATATTAGATATGGGTATCATCAATTAAGGGTGAATAAACATAATATCCCATATAATTACTTCTAAAAAATACATGTGAATTATTATTTTATTATTATACCATTAGGATTTACTAATGATACTTACATATTTATAGATTTTTTAAATAGAGTATTTAAGTATTCCCATGATAAGTTCATGGTAGTATTTATTGATGATACTATGATATATTCTAAATGTTTCTAGGAACATGAGGATCATATATGGGTCATATTACAAACTATGAGGAAGGAGAAACCATTTTATTAATTTTTAAGTTTTGAATTATGATTTCAAAAAGTTCTATTGTTGGGACACATTATAACAAGTGAAAAAACACCTATTGATCATACAAATACAAAGGAAAAAGAAGAGTAGACATGTACTAATAACTTAATTGATATTTTATCTCCCTTGGCCTATAAAGATACAACATAAGGATTATTAAAAACTTTTCATTAATTTTTAATCCACTAACCAAGTTGATTAGAAATGGAGTTATATTTTTCTAGATAAAGGATTGTGACGAATGTTTCATGAACTGAAAAAAGGTTGGTTAGTGAACCAATGCAAACTCTACCCACCAATGAGGAAGGATTTGTAATTTACAACGATGCATCCTTAAAAGGACTTGGGTGTGTACTCATGTAGAATAAAAAATTTATTACTTATGCATCACAATAGTTAAGGTCACATAAGTTTAATAATAAAACTAAGGACCAAGAGCTTGATATAATCATCTTTTCCATAAAGATATGTAGACAATATATTTATGTGAAGAAATGTGATATATATAAAAACCCAAAATTTTTGAAATATATATTCACATAGAAGGATTTCAATATGTTTCAGTGAAGATGGTCAGATGTAATAAAGGATTATGAATTCTCTATTCACTACTATATGAGAAGTGAAAATAGGTTAGCTTATTCTCTTATTAAAAATGAACATATTACTCCGTCGTTGATGTGGATTAAGGAAGACCATGTATTCCTGGATATGAAAAATAAGGATCTAGAAATCAGAATGGTTGGTAATATATCTCATATTTTGAAAATTATTTCCCAACCATTAATCAAATATAGGATCAAGAGGGAACAAGGGGATGATCCAACTCTTCAAAATAAGGTGAAAAATGTAAAGGAATGGAAGCTTCATTAATTTCAAATTGATGATGATGAGGTCATTCATTTTGTAACTAGGATTTGTGTGTCTTCATCCCCTAGGACAAAGAAAGATATATTGAATGATGAAAATAGATCATCTTTCACCATATATCCTAGAAGTAAAAATATGTACCATGATCTTTGAGAGAACTTATGGTGGAATAATATGAAGAGAGATATCAATGAGTATATTTAAAAGTTATTGATATATCATAAAGGTAAATAAAAGTGATATAAGTCTAAATGGATGATACTGCCACTGCCCATACCCACATGGAAATGAAACAATATCACCATGGACTTTGTCACTAGTCTCGCGAATACATCCAAAGTAAATAATGTGATATGGGTTGTGGTAGATTTAATTTTCAAGACTTACCACTACATTTCTATTTGGGAAGAATTATTTATTGACTAACTTTTTAAGATGTATGCAATGGAAGTGGCGAGGTTTCATGGGGTACTACTTCAATCATTTCTATTCATGAGCCATGGTTTACTTATAAATTATAGAGAAGTCTTCAACATTATATTAGTACTGAATTTAATTCCAGTATGATCTATCACTCCCAAACCGATGACCAATTTGAAAGGACCATTCAGTCACTCAAAGGGATGCTAAGAGATTACTCGATGAAATTTAAATGTGGATGGTATCAACATCTACTATTAGTTGAGTTATCTTACAACAATACATTTTACTCAAGTATTCAAATGGATCAATATAAATATCTCTATGGTATGTTATATAGAACTCCAAATTGTTTTGGAAAAATTTCATGAATGTAATCCACTTAGACCTGATATTATTCATGAGATAACATAAAATGTTCAAGATATCCAACAACATATAAAGACTTATCAGATTCAGAAGAATATCTATACTGAAAACTATTAATAGGACTTGGGCATTTTGAGATCCCTGATCGCATAGGTGTAGTGGTATATCTAATAAAAATCCACAAAACATAGATCATGTTCATGATATATTTCACATATGACTCTTGAGTAATTACATACTAAATCCCTCACATTTATTGAATCTAGAAGTGGTACCATTGGAAAATAAATGTTTATATGAGGAGAATCTGGTGAAGATCTTGAAACTTAGAGAATAAATTATATAAATCAAAAGAACTCACCATATTAAAGGGTTATATTGGGAACCCATGTTTTAGGAAGGAACTTGGGAACTAGAAGATGTGATGAAATAGATATACCCTCATCTATTTTAGGATATGAAAATTTTAAGGGTGAAATCTAATATTGGGGAGGAATGTATTGACCCAAAAATATATATATTATACTCCCTTTTGAATGATTAAAAGACTTATCATCTAATGTAGTCATAAAAAACACATACACTACTTTGGTTATTTTAGACAGTTATAAGTTATATCCTTTAATATTAAAAATTATTTTTAAACATCATAATCATTGATAATATAGCATTTATATAGTGATTATTTGATTAGTATATAATAATGTTCATGATAAATTCAATTTACATAGAAAAAAGTAAAATGGCCTTGACCAGTAGGATCGTACCATATGAATCCCATTTAGCATAGATTTCGGGGGATAAGGAATCACTAGGATTTTTCCTTGACCAAGAACATGTCGAGATTCAACATCTAAAGCATGAGTGAAAATGTTAATAGGAAAATTTAAAGCTCATCAAGATCATAGTTTAAATCATGAATGCCAAAACACCCAAATAAAATATCCTCACTACACACCTTACCCTTATAGAATTCCCTGTTGTATTAAAGGGACATGAATCTTGACCCTAAAATCATGTATTTTCATATATTTTTTTATTTTTAATATAGTAATGATTATATATATCTTTTATTATTACTTTACAATGATAAAATAATATTTTTGATAAAAATTATATTTTTGATGTGATGAATTTTTTTTGGGAAATATATAATTTAAATCAATAAAATATTTTTAATGAATTCAGGGATTTTTTTAACGAAAATATATTTTAATAAAAAATTATTATTAAATTATATTTAATAAATTTAAAATGATAAAATAATTTTATGAAGTCATAAAATAAATGTTATTAGGGTAAGAAAACTATTATTGTCCAAAAACCAGTATTTTCAAATAAATTTGGATTTTTGATTTAAAAGTATAAATTCTTATAATTAGAGATGTTTATGGATAAATTAAATATTATTTCTGAAATTAGGACATTGAAATTAGACAATGTTTAAATTATATGTTTTCGTCAAACATTTGGATTTTAAGTAAAAAATTATGTACAATATAAATATATGGTATGTATTATGAAATAATAGGTACAAAAATATTTTATACCTAATAAGACATTGAAATATTTCTAAATATTTTTCCAGAGCTTGGTGCTGACACAACAAGCGATTCCAAGGCCCGGTGTGCCCATAATTAATTTTCTAAATTTTTTATATATATTTTATATTATGCACGTGTAGTTAATTAAAGATAATAGGATAACTCTCAAAAGGCTGATTAGATCATAAATATGAGACCATAGTTGGGTTCTAAATGTGGTGTTTCCCCTAGGCCCATCACAAAATGAGTCGACACATGACGTCCAGACCCCTCTCTTATTTATAGAACATTTAGATAATTACATGAATTAATTTATATAATTACTTAAAAATTTTATTATCCTAGTATATGTTTATAAATTCATGGTTATGATACTTTAGCCTCATTATCCTAATTTACCAATGGACTCTTCTCTCCTCATCTCCTTTCCATTGGAAAAACAAAAAATGAGGAATTAATGATGAGAAAACCTTGGATCTAGACGGATCAAGATGCAACAAATACTCCTCCTTCATTGAAGAATGTTTTCTTCATCAACAACGATCGATACAATCTTGGTAGGACTTGTATTTAGAATTTTTATGCCTTTTATTAATTTTTTTATCAAATTAAAACTTAATTATTAATCCTGTACCTTTGAATTCAAACTTTTCATGAGCGAGTGTACTAGTTTTCAATTCATTATCAGTTGTTCTAACCTGAGTTTCAAAATTAAGACTAGTTGGCCAAGAGAACTTAGAAAATGATCTAACCCTTGATTTTGGTTCATTTTACCATTGATTTCTTCATGTCCTTCAACATTGACTTCCATTGAATCCCAGTTGAATGATTTCTGGGCGACTGGAGCTCGATCAGGCACCTAAAAAAGAGATGATGTCATGGCACATCAACATATTTGTAGGCGAGGCATAGATCTGGAAATGATGTGATGTAGGGATCATGAATCTGAAGGTTTCATGACAATATAACATGGAACAAATCCATGATGGTGTTCGGAAGATCTAGAAAAACTTCCATTTTCGAACGAGGCCGACTCATGAAGCAATCTAGTGTTCTTTAGCCAGATTTTGTGTTTTCAGAGTATATTTAGGCACTTCTAACCACAGATGGTGCATAATTAGAAGCTATAACTGTAAATCATATAAATACTTAGGTTTTTGGAAGAATCTTGATTATATTCCATTTTCATCGAATAACACACGATGTGTAACCTCTCTCAGTGGATGAACACAGGTTTGAAAAAATATAGCCCAAATGGCCTGACAGCCTTCATTTTTATTCATTTTTGATAACCCCCCTTTTAATGGGTGAGGGGGAACCCTTAAATGTCCCGTAGCCTCAGAGATTACAAGGCCCATAGGATTTTAAGAGATTACATGACCCGAAGGTCTTAGGGAATTTAACCAGTAGATCTGTAAGGAACTGCCCCTCCCCATCATATGTTTCATGATATTAGCTCTCCATCATTGCATAGCCGTCTGGCTAGGCTTCCCGTACAAGCACATGCTGGTACCAATGGCATAGCCATACCCTCTCATTCTGAAAATCCATTTGGTTCTACTCTGGTGAGTGCACCAACTTTGAATCCTCTTCGGGGGCTTCTCCTTTTTTGTAGTGTGTTAATGGCAATTGCATGTGGCCTGAAGGGCTTGAGGTGACCTAAAAGCCCTACTGACACAGAGGCCTTGGTGGCCTGAAAGCCTTAAGGACTCAAAGCCCAAACCGGTGGCCCAAGGTGAATAGTTCTAGCTGCTACAGTACCGAACAGTACCTACTACAGTAACTAATACAGTTCCTGTTACAGTACCCACATAGTGTACAGTTCCTCTACAGTACCACTATTGTGTACAGTTCTCCTACAGTACCTGCACAGTAGATAGTTCTGATACAGTTCTTCTACAATACCTGCTACAGTACCCAAAATATGCCTTTACCTGGATTTGAACCTAGGTCTTCTGGATGCACTTAAGGAAACCTCACCAACTGGGCTGAGGCACATGTGCAAATATAAGGATGGTACAATATGTACTCCCTATGACACTCTGTTCACTACCTCTTTGTGTGTGATGAGCCTTGTGAAAGAGAAACAGCTAGGAACATGATGTTTTTTGAGAACATGGACATGACTTGGTCACATGAGCAACATCCTGTGTTGACCGACACACTATGTACCAAATTTTAAAAACACGGAGTCTGAGTACACGAACACAACCAACAAACACGACCCGATCCTAAGATAAACAAAAATTTCCATGTAGTCCACCTACAAGGCATGCACTAGTTCATGGTACGGGGCCCGTGTTTGGCCAGAGACATGGTCAGATAGTGAAGAGGGGACACACGTTGTTTGGGCCCCCTCACACACCATGTACTATTTGAGCTCCCATGAGAAATCTTCAATCCTTTGTATCTTCTTCATTTGAACTCAGATTTCAACCCACGATATTCCTATCCTATCTTTTTTCGAACATAGAAGGTTATGGTTGATTCATAAGAATATTTCAAGATATGATGTGGATGTTCCGGTTTGGCACATGTAGAGACAACACCTGATGAAGACAATGATCTGACAGGATTACCAGAGCAGTACTGGGCTGACCCAATAGTTGGGCTGGATAGTGTAGTCATCATCGAAAGATTTCAGGCAGACCCTCTAGTTTGGATGGGTAGTTTAGTCCCCAATGAGAGATACTAGGCCAAACCTCAAGCTAGACTGGGTAGTGTAGTCCTCGACGAGAGATACCTAGCTGAACCTCCAGCTGGGATGGGTAGTGTAGTCCCCGACAAGAGATACAAGAATGACCCTCCAGTTTGGATGTGTAGTGTAGTCCCTAATTCGAGATCCTCAGATGACCCCCACACTACAAAAAAACTAGGTTTCTACAGCACCACCCTTTAACAGCGCTAAAAAAAGCACTGATAAAGGGAAATTTTAACAGTGCTAAAAAAACGCTGTTAAAAGTGACCCTATATCAGAGTTTTTTAGAGATGATAAAGGTACCCCCTTTATCCGGGCATTTTTAGTGACGTTAAAGGGGGCCACTTTATCAGTGTTTTTTAGTAGCTCTAATAAATGGAAAGATTTATTAGTGTTTTTCCCTAGCGATGATAATGGATATATTTCAAAAAAAATATTTCATAAAAAATAATATATTGATATATAAATATATAAGTATATTTATATTGATATGAATATAATATATAATTTTAAATATGTTTTAGATAAGTATGAATAAACATTTCCACTTAATATATAAGATATGTTGTGAAAATGGCTTATAAAATATCTTCAAAAATTATTAATTAATTTTTTTATAATTATCATCGACTAATAATCATTTTATAACAAATTTAAGACAAAAAAAATTAAAAGATCTAAAATAAGTAGAAAATGTTACTCAAACTTTAAACGACTATAAATTTTGATTTGGGTGTCCGTTTGAGTTATAAAACATATCAAATCGAAGCCTGCAATGAGTTCTAAGCTCTAGTAACCTAAGGGAACCTTATGTCACATTTTTTGAGGCCAAAAAATCCCATAATTCCTTCAAAATTTATTTTTTAGTCGGGATACCCAATTGTTTTAACATTCAATGGAATCTCAGCCTTGTTTTAGGGGGTCTTTTTGACCAATTTAACTAGGGATTGGATTTATTCTGAGGCATTACATTTATATTCATATTATGGCTTTGAAATTTTATCATTTTTCACAATGTAATGTTATTTATAATCAATTATATAACAATATACACATATTTGTTTTTATATTCACAAATAAAAATATAATTTTATAAATAAATAACTAATCATATTTACATATAAAATATATTTCTCAATATATAATTATTATCTAAATAAAAAACTAATATCCATTTTATTTATAAAAAGGAATATATTTATATTTATATACATATATGATGTGTGTGTGTGTGTGTATATATATATTTGTGTGCATCTTTATTGAAAAACTGGTGTATATTATCTATATATTCTAAACATATGTATATACATATTAATATATAATATTTGTAAATATATATAAATATTTATAATTTTACTTAAAAATACACATATAATATGTGTGTGCGTGTGTTGTATATATGTATTTATTTATCTATAAACACACACAGAAAATCATATTTTTTAAATGTATTTTAAATTGATCTTATAAATATATATTTATTTACGAATGAAAATATTAATATATAAATATAACTATATATATATTAAGATATATATATTAATATACATATATATATATTAGTATAACTAAATATATTTATATTAATATAACTAAATATATATATGTTAATATATACATATATATATATTAATATATGAGTAAATATAACTATATATTTATAAATAAATAGATATATTAATAAATGAAGAGAAAAACAATATGGTGGAGTCGTAAAGTCTTAGGTGCACAGAAAACAGGTCCTGAGTTTGAATCCTAGCAGAACCAGGTCACGCACATGGGTGGGGAATAAAGCCTAACACTATTAAAGGGGTGGGGGAGCTGCTAAAGTCTAGGGAGTGGCTGGGGCATGTGGGCTGCGGTGGGAGGTGGGTCGTTGTTGAAGGGAGGCTTCAAGCACTGTTAAAGCCACTCCGAGAATTGCCGTAATATTTTTTTCATGTTTTATTGTTTTTTACCTTTTATCAACACATTTTTAGTGATGATAAAAGAGGCCTTTATTAGCGCTTTTCTTAGCCCTAATAAAAGTGACCCCCACTTTATCATTTCCTCGATTAAATTTTTTTTTCTACCACCATTAATGCCCATTTCTAGTGCTGATAAAGGCCATATTTGCAGTAGTGCCAGCTGGGTTCTATAGTGTAGTCCCTGAAAAGAGATAGTAGAATGAACCTCTAGCTGGGTTGGGTAGTGTATTCCCTGATGACCATCTAAAGAAGACCCTTGACTATGTGGCACAATGGCGAGGTGTGATACGACTTAACTAAGGTCTCATGAGAAAGAGGGGTAATTTCCCCATTGAGATGCATTCTTATGAAATAATCTAAAACCATGTGGGCGATTCAGTGCTACTGAAAGTAGATAGTATCGAGGTTTAGTGATTTGAATCCCTTTGACTTGCAACTCCTAGGAAGATGCTTGGGGAGATGGTCATTGCAGATGACTATACCTTGGAACTATTAGCTACTCATCTTACTGAACTGAGCTATAAGATGGAGATCCCATTACTCTCTTCTTTTGGATTCTTTGACTCAACACACACACACACACATATATATTCATCCTATTATAGTACCCACTTCTTGTGTCTTGTTTACTCTCCTTATAAGGTTGGTGCAAACATGCGGGGTTTGACACATGCTTTTTGTGTCTAGCTTCTCATGGTTGTTTGGGTCTACTCTATGATAATAGGTATAAAATAATCAATGAGGACTTCATCTCCTCACCATCTCAAGCTCCTTATAGTTGGACGAGTCTACATTCACACTCTTAATGGGTTGATCTGTACTCTTTCCATCCTCTTTTACTGTACCTTGTTCTATTTAATTCTTATCTTTAGTTTTGTCTCTTATTTATCACCCTTATCCTTTTTAGAGCATTCTACTTGGTATGAGAACATGGTTATTTCTTTCAGTATTAAAAATGCACCATAAGTCTTTATGGAATTGATTAATTATATATTTCAAAGATATCTAGATTCATTTGTGGCGGTGTTTGTTGATGCATATTGGTGTATTCAAGACCAAGGGATGAGCATGATAAACACTTGTCGATAGTGTTTGGAATTTTATGAGATCGTCATATGTATGAAAAATTTTCAAAGTGTGATTTTTCGAAATAATAGTTATGTTTCTTTGGTCTTGTATTCTTTAAAATAGGTGTTTATATGGATTTGGAAAAGATAGAGTCTGGTATCTCTTGGAAACCACCAGATAATGACTTTGAGATATGTAGTTTCTTTGGCCTAGCAAGTTATTATCGATGTTTTGTTCATGATTTTTCATGAATATCTCTAATAATGACAAATTAGATGAGGGAAAATATTCAATTCCTATAGAATGATGAACTTTAGAAGTATTTTCAAGATCTAAAGTTTTTTCTTAAATCATCACCGATCATGATATTGATGGAATTAGAAAAAGGGTATGTGGTTTATCGTGATGCATCATGATCTGGTTTGGGATGTTTTCTCATGAAAAGAGATCATGTTGTTGCTTATAGATCATTCAATTTATTATTACAAGATAATAACTACACAAAACATGACATGGAGTTACATTTTGTAGTCAATTCATTGAAGACTTAGCTTCATTACCTCATTGATGAGAAATTTATGGTGTTTACGGATCAAAAGATTTTGAATTTTTTTTTATAAAAAGGGATTTGAATATGAGACAATGAAGATATATAGAGTATATACTATTTTTTTGAATTTTACATTATGTGAACATCAGGTAAAGAAAATTCGGTGGCAGATGATTTAAGTAGAAAGTCTTATGGTCAGTTCAAAAAGGAGGCTTTAGAACAGTGGAAATTGATGTTAGTGATAGCTGACAAGACCTTTAAATGTGAACACCAAGGTTATTCTATGGTTTTCATTCCAATTTATTTTGTTCCTAATATTTTTGGCATAATTAATGTGGAAAATACGTATGTTTAGAAATGTGGTGCTATGAAATCAAAACTTAATGGCCAGGAGACCATTGAGGGATGGAGGCTAGATGGGAGTTCAGTTTTTTGGTTTCGAAATCATATGCTCATACCAATGGATTATTAGGAAAAAATTTAATTCTTACGCCCATTCTATATGGTATATTCACCCTATAATACAAAACATTTATAAGGCATTAGAAGTAGAATTTTGGTGTGTCGACATGAAAAGAAAGATGGATGAATTTGCTTCATGATGCCACACCTGTCAGCTGGTAAAGGAAGAGTACCATCAAATAGTAGGTATGTTGTAATATTTAATAATTATTATTTTGAAATGGGAGAAAACATCCATGGATTTTGTGACTGGTATCCCAAGGATAGTTTGGAAACATGATTCCATATGGTTTATAGTGGATCATCTCACAATGTTGGATCATTTCATCCCTATTCGTAAATCTCATACGATAGAGGAATTGTATAAAAATATATATTTGATAAGTGGTAAAGGGGAATGGTGTACCTGTTTCTATATTATTATATTGATATTGAAGTTTCATGTATTGTTTTTTTAAATCTTGACAACAATCCCTCGAGACTCAATTGAATATGAGTATGAAATATCATCCTCAGATGGATGGGAAATCCCAAAGGATGATAAAAATGTTGGAAGCAATTCTTGAGGATTGTGTAATGGATTTTGGTGGCTCATGGGAGGATCACATAACATTATTTGAGTTATTTTACAACAAAATTTATCAGTCCTAGATACATATGGATCCTTTTTAACAATTTATTGGGAATCATATCCATTCTTCACTTTATTTGGTGAAAATAGGCGATACTTCACTAGTTGACCTGAGCGTTGTCTAAGAGACAACTGAGAAGATTTAGATCATCAGGAAGAGAATAGAGATGACTCAAAGTCATAATAAATCATATTTGGATCATCATCAATGACCGTTGTCATTCGAGGTGAGTGATCATGTTTTCTTTAGAATATCTCAAAGGCTTGGCATCATCGTTTTTAGAAGTAGAGAAAGTTATATCCTCGATACATATGACCTTTTGAGACACTTGAATGGGTTAGTGAGGTTGAATATAGGTTTTATTTTCCTCCATGGTTTAGTGCATGTAAATTTTTTTTGTATCTCAGTTGAAAAAGTATTAGCATGATCCTAACCATGTGATTTGATGGGATTTCATTGAACAAGAGCCAGATGCTTTGTTGGTGCATCTGCTGGTGTGGATTTTGTATCAATAAGAGAAAGTATTTCATGGTAAAAGAATTTTTATATTGTGGGTTTTGTGTAAAAATGGTCAAATTTAGGATGATTCTTGGGAACATGAGAAATAAATGTTTGAGCAGTTCCATGAACCCTTTCATAAAAATGGAGATTTTACACATTCTAAGGACGGAGTGGCCAATGGTGGGGATAATTTACCACCCTTGGTTTCAATTAATAAACCCTTTAGTTATTTATTTTAAGTATTAAAAGTGTCTAGGTATTGTTTTGGAGGGTTTAGATAACTTTAAAAATGTTTCTTGGGATTTTCTATAGGTGTATGGTTTGAGCATGGTAAGTTGAAACCATGTAACTCACACAAGAAATCGTTCAAACCAAGGTAGTGGACTTTGAGAAGGTGCATGGTTAGGCCCACATGTTTTCCAAACCATAATACCACCTAGGAGTATCTATGCAAAGTGGAACATAGGAAAACATGGTTGGTGTGCTGTTAGTCTAACCGTGTGATCCAACCATGTGAAGGATGATTGAGGCTAGTGACTAGCACACGGTTGGTGCCTGGTTTGCCTAACCGTGTGACCGAACCATGAACAGATAAAAAATAGTTCCTAAAAAACGGGTCTCACTTATTTTTACCCCTAAACCAATCTTTTTCCTCCATTTAGAACCTAAATCACATTTCATTCCTCCCAAAGGTTTCTCGGACCTTTCCCTTCGACCTCGGAGCAATCCGTTAAAAAATCATGGTGTTTTTAATGTCTAATTTCTAGGTAAGTCTCTATTTTTGGTTGTTTTTCTTAGATATATTATTTTTTTTACCTCTCTTAGATTCATAGATCTAGTCCACTGGGTATATATATATGATCGTTTATTCCAATCATGATTATATTTGGGTGTGTTGATGTTAGGGAACAATATCTAAGGACATATTTTGGATATTTAACCTAGTTCTGTCCAAAAATTCATGTCATTATTCATTTTCTACATAGTTTCTGAAGTATTTGGATTCTCTCTCGACTCCTCTTATTAGAACTTGAAGCATTTATTTCAAATTGATTTTTCCTTAAAATTGATTGTGAAATTGTTGTGAAATACTTGACTAAAACCCTCTTTAGTGATAGCTTATGGAATTGTGAAAATTGGATGTTTTGGTGAAATATGAAATTGTTAACATGATTTTAAAATGGAATTCTTAATATTCTTGATTTGTTTTGATGATTGGAAAACTATTTTCAGTAAGAGAATAGTTTTATTTAAATTATTTTTAAGCATTTTATTGACATGGTTGTTGGATTAAATGTTTAAACCTAAAGTCAATGGGATGTATAATGGTCATGAAGTACCACCATCAAATGGATGGGTTATGGACATGAAGTTCCACCATCAATGGTAACACCAAGCTTGTATGGTTTCATGTGTGTGTGGTTTTATGAAATTAAATGGGTAACGAAAAATGAATTCATGGAATGGTTGGGATGACTTGTTTGGATTCTTTCATTGGGAATGGATTTGATTGTAAAACTATTTTGGTATTAAAAATGTTTTTCATATAAATAGTTTGGCTTTGATATAAACTATTTTAAATAGTTTTAAATAAATATTTTTATATAAATGTGGTAACATGTTCTATCCTTGTAGTATGGGTAGGGGTTCAATTTGGGGAAAACCTACTAAGTCTAATTACTCACCCCCTACTTGAGCACTATGGTGTGTTTAAAGATGTCGTTTATCAGGACATAGGTAATGTGAAAGCATCAAATTTATTTAGTAGAGATTCATGATAATTGGGCATGGATTTGGGATTTTTATCTTGTTGGGAGTTTTATAGTTGGTTTCTTTAGAGGCTTTGATCTTTATTGATTTTTTATTCCTCTTCTAGTAGATGTTTATATTGGGTACCGCATGGAACTATGATTTAATTTGGTTTGATTTGTTACATTATATGTTATATAAAAGTTTACCATGTATAATTTAGTGTTCATTTGGTTATGGTGTATTGATTTGTGTTATTTTAATTCAACGGGAAAATCTCCTCCTATTTTATTGAAGCCCTTGGAATTTATTTCCACACTTTGGTGTCTTGGGGATGTCACCTATGGATGAGTAGAAATTCCTTATCGAATCAAGCCAATAAGGAAGGGTAGGATGTTGCAGAAGGAATATTAGTTTATCCTTCCATGAAAAAGGCCATATAGGAGTGGCCACGTCATAATACTATAATATATATTTTTAGTTTACTTTAGTAAATAAGTATACCATAGATATTTTTTGAAAATATTTTCATGGATTTATATTCCACTAACCAAGATAACTCAAATGGGAGTTATGTTTATCCATAAAAATAAGCGCGGAGAAAGTTTCAATGAATTGAAAAAGAGGTTGTTCATTCCACCTATGCCAAATTTAACCTCTAATGGGGATGGATTTTTCATTTATAGTGATATATCCCTAAAAGGAGTTGGAAGTGTACTCATGTAAAATTATAAAGTGATTGACTATTTATCACGATAGTTTCATTCTCATGAGAAGAATTATCCTAAAAATGTCATGGAGATAGTTATAGTCACCCTTACCCAGAAAATATGAAGAAACTATCTTTATGGGTAAAAGTGTGATATATATATATACAGACCAACAAAGTATTAATTATTTATTCACATATCAGAATCTCAACATGTTTCAGCAAAGATGGTTAGATCAAATCAAGTATTATGATTACTCTATTCACTACAATACTTGAAGGGTGAATAAGGAAGTTGATCCTATTAGAAGAAAATAGTCTATTAATCTTTCCAGGATATAGATTTAGGAAGAAACTATATTCTTAGATTTGAAAAGGATGGATATAAAAAATGAAACATTAGTCAATACATCTTATCTTTACCTAATTATTTCCAAACTATCTATCCAAGAGAGGATTATGAAGGCAAATATGGATGATTTGGATCTTCAAAAGAAGGTGATATAAGTAAAGAAAGGTAGAATCTGTGAATTATGTATTGATGAATATAGTTTCATTAATTTTATAACTATTATTTTTTTGATTCATCACCTCAAAAAAAGAAATAGTTATTCGATGATTCACATAGCTCATCTTTATCCATCCATACTAGAAGAACCAAGATGTATAATGATATTCAAACTCACTTATGATGGGAAAATATAAAGATAGAGATTGCACAGTATAATTCCACATGATTAGTATGTCAGCAAGTTAAATCTGAGTGTAAGAAGTCCAAAATGACGACGGAACCATTTCCCATACCAACATGGAAATGGGAGAACATCACCATGGACCTTTTCAGTCATCATTATAATAAATCAAAAGGAAATAATGTGATATGGGTTATGGTAGATCAAATTAACAAGACATACACCTTCATAACTATTCAAGAATATTTCTCTCTTGACAAACTTGACAGGATTTTCATAAAGGAAGTGGTGGGGATGCACGGGGTACAACTTTCAATAATTTATGATCATGATCCAAGGTTAAATTATAAATTATAGGGAAGTATTCAACATGATTTGATTAATAAATTAAATTAAAGTATGGCCTATCACCCCCAATGATATGGAAAATATAAAAGGACCATTTAGAAACTATAAGACATTCTATGATCTTTCTCAATGAAATTTAAAGGTCGATTGGATCAAAATCTCCCATTAGTTGAGTTTTCATACAAAAAAACTTCCACTTGAGTATTCAATTAACTCTATATAAACCCATAAATGGGAAGTGATATAGAACTCATACTTTTTGGGATGAATTTGGTGAATGGTAACTACTTGGACATGATCTTATATAAGAGATTATAACAACCCTACTCTTTATTACACACTTAAACATGATTTATTACATAAACATGAACTTAAGAAAAATCTAAGGATTGATATGTCTAGTTTTTTATGAAATTAGGAATATTATATAACAACGTAGAACATAAAACACAATAACTTTATTTAAAACTTATTTTACATGACCACAACATTTTCTTCATACTTAGCATTGCATGGGATAAACCGAGGACATGAAAAAGGAAAGGCTTATCTATAAATCCTAGTAAGGGATTAATAAAATCATAAAATAAAGAATATAGTATATCTTATGAATTAGGAATATTAATGGAGCACAAAAGAAACATAAACATAAAGGCATGATATTGCATGATTATCATAAGTTGGAAATGTGGAAACAACACTTAACATGATATTAGCATGATCCAAGAATCATTGCACATGGAGCATGAGTAAAACCTAATTTTACTTTAATTAGTATGTGGAAACCCTAATTTCACTTAATGTATCATGATAAAACTCATTACCTAATGCATTTGAGCTCTATCGGGGTACAACCTTCTTAATCATTTCATTTCATGCATAAGTGTGCCACATGGATCATACAATATAGATTAATTAAAAATTATAATTTATTCCAAAAAATAAGATATGTGGAGTAAATAAATGTAATTATTAAATAAAAAAGTACATTTACATAAATGTGAGTACCCTTGATATAGAAATGGGTATTTATTCACTTATACGATGATTTTGGAATTGGAAATTTTAGTATAACTTCAACAGCATAACAACGTCAAATAGAAATCATAAAATCGGTTGATGAGACAGAAAGGGGTCTTTTATCATTTACACATGGAATGGATAGTAATGGGGTCATGGAACATAACATCCCAACATTTTTAATTGAACATATATTTATAATATAAAATAATTTCTTGAATGTAAGTAAGGAGAGAGAAATCTCATACCGAATTTTGACAGGGTAACAGGTGTACATGGGAGGAATTAATGAGATAGAAAAAGGTATATAATAATTAAAACATAAAGAGGGATGTATGGGGGTGGTGATAAATCATACCCCGACATTTTTAATTTAATATAAAAGGGTATAAAAATTTAAATAAAGTTGGTCAAAATGAGAAAGGAAGAAATCCCTTACTTGGAAGTGTAATCCCAAAGGCTTGGGAGAGGATTGAGAGAGACTTATTGGGAGGTTATGGTACCTTTGTAGGATTATAGGGAGATGAAATCAGATTTTGGTCAATATAAAAAGTTTTTTAGTGAAGATAAGTGGGAGATTGGGTGGATTTATATATGGAAAGAGAGAGTATTCTTTATTATTTAGGTTTTGGACACCACACATTAAACTAATCAAACCACACACAATCCCATGGGTTTTTCCCCATTCATTTTCCAAAGTGGAGTGGAAAAAATTATTTTATAAGGAAAATGGAAGAAATTGTTAAAATATTTGGGTTTCTTATGTGGAGATGAGTCACACTCTTAAGGAAATCATTTTAAAATGTTAAAATTTTTTATAAGTCTACGAGGGTCCACTAAAGATTTGTAAAATAAATAAAACAAAAATAAAATTCCATTATTTTAAATGTAAAACATTTATTGGAAGATAATAATATTTATAATATTTTATTACATCACTATTGGGTCTTTATGATATCATAAAACATATTATATATTTAAACGATATTTAATTTTTAGCCAAAAATTTGACTACCTCAGAAAATAATGAAAAATTCACCATTAGATAAATTCGACATCCTAATTCGAAAAATAATATCCATTTTATCTGAATAATTTTCTAAATATGTTACTTTTCACTTTAAAAATAAAAATTGACATTTATAAAAAATTCATGGGTTTTGACAAAAGCAGTTTTCAAACCTTAAAAGAAATTTCAATTGTATTCATAAATAATTTTACAATAAATTATATTTAATAAAATGAAATTTTTTAATAATATTTTATTAAAATATTATTTAATTCAAAAATCCATTAATTCATTAAAATACATTTCTAAATTGAATATGAATATTAATTGAAAATACAATTTGTGCTTTAAACCCCTTTTACAAAGTAACAATAAAATGAATGTATGTTCTTTATTTTATAAATCAAATGATGCAAATAATCGTAGTGCTATGTTATTGTTACATAACCCCTTATATCAACCATATATCATCTAAGGGTAAGGTGAGTGATGGTGACCGAGTCTTGGGGTGGCTTGGATAACATCGCTCAGGTGGTAATCACTATCAAATTCCACTTCTCCTGTAGGTGGTTCCATTAATGATTAACGTGTTGAAGCATAACTTGGGCCTGGTGAAGAGCGAATCCCAATGAAGCTACCTACTTTTCAAGGTTTGAAAAATGGGCTTTGAATGGAGCAATTCTATTGGATGAGGCCATCACTTCCTTTTTCTAAGTAAATTGAATTTGTTAAAACCCCATATTTATAATAATCATGTGATCACAGTTCAACAGCTATATTAGTAACAATAAAAATTCGTAATGGTATTTAAAAATCCCAAAACATAAAACCAATTAAGTGCATATATTTTATATATCCAATTTAAATAATAAGACATTTAATTAGATCAATAAGAATTTTCATTAATGAATGTTTGGGTTGTTAAAATCTTCCCCCATTAAGAAAATCTTCCCTCGAAATTTACTTTTACCACACTAAATATATGAGGGTAACTATGATTCATCACTTCCTCTAATTCCCACGTCACTTCTTCAAACCTTTGGTTATGCCACAACACCTTGACGAGAGGCATTGTTTTATTTCATAGACCTTTTTCTCTATGATCTAAGATCTTCATCATATTACCTTCCTACGAGAGGTTATTCTTCAATGGTACCACATATAGATTGAGAACATGATATGGGTCAGGTATGTACTTCCTCAAGAGTGATACATGGAATACATCATGTACTTGAGACAAGATCAATGGGAGTTCTAGTCGATATTCCACTGCTCTAGTGCGATCAAGGATCTCAAAAGGGTCGATGTAGCTCAGTCTAAGCTTTCCATTCTTACCAAATATCATAACTATCTTCCATAGTGATATACGGAGGAATACCATGTCTCCAACATCAAACTATAGGTCTTGTTGATGATTATCAGCATAGCACTTTTGTCGAATCTGATCAGCTTTAATGTGATGTTGTATGGTCTTAACCTTCTCCACCATTTCTTTGACGATTTATGGACCTATGAGTTTTCTCTCTCCAACTTCATGCCAAAATTCCAGTGATCTTCACCACTTACTGTCATGAACCAGGCCGGGTCGCCATCTGACCCGGTGCCCGACCCGGTCCGTGGCAAGGCCCAAAGGGCGTTCCCGATCCCCACGGGCTGGCACAAGTGCCCGGGTCTCAAAACTAACACATGGGAACGATTTTACCCGAAATAAAAGACAGAAAATCAAATAACCATATAAATAAACTGAAACTAGAAATAGACAACCAAACATGCTTTTAAAATATGAACAGGTTTGAAGTCTACAACTCCAACTAATAACTAAAAAGAAAAGCTGACATCGGAAACTAAAACTCTTACCCAAACCTCAAAGCAACAGGAGAGGTGCAACATCCACACGTCACAAATGTTAACCTTCACGAGAAGACCACCAATGACCATCCACCATCACTGAGCACGGTGCCTCAACCTGGAACACACAGAGAACAAGTCCTACACACACCCAAAGGTGTATGTAGGGTGTGAGCAAAGAGCCCAGTAGGACGTCACCCAATAAAAAGGTTCCACGTATAAGCATTAAATGACAAATACATTTGCAAAATTAACTAAAGAAAATAAAATGAAAGCTTGAACAGTTTAAGAGAAAACGAGATTAAAGAAAACAGTCTCAAATGGAACAACTTAAATTAAAACACACACACTCACTTTTTAAAATAACCAGTTTGTCGCACAGATGGGCGTAAGGTGACCAATGAGCACTAATACGGGAGGGGCCGCATGGGCGTTAGCTAGCTTGGGTCCCTAGATCTTCGTGTCTCGGTTAAACGTGGCTTAGAAGACCACGACCCTCAGAAAACGTGGCTTATAAGGCCACGACCCTCAGAAAACGTGGCTTAGAAGACCACGACCCTCAGAAATGCATATGTTTAGTTAGTGTTTCAATCGTCAGTCCTACCAGTGAAACCGGGTCGAGTCACCTCCGGAACACTCACTCACTAGTCTAGTATACCCTCCTAGCTACCCGGGGTTCCCGGTTTGTGCTCAAAAAAGTTTCAATTTCATGTAACATGTCACTATAATGCATAAAATCCAAACAGGGTAATTACACACGCAAAACACAATTTTAACACCCAAATCCGCTTTTAAAACTGCACGCACACCAAAATCTTTTCAAAACAATATTTGCATTGGTTACATACACAATTAAATCATCTGCACACTTCAAAAGACCCTCATCGCTAAACAAACCACCACTTACACAAGTAGACACTATTTTGAAATACGGCACACACTAAATCATTTTTCAAACATGTTTAGCACCATTTTCATAATTAAGTAAACCATAGAAGAAATTATAAAGCAATAAAAAAAAGTGTCACGTGTCTTTTCACAAATTAAAGTTACCATTTATAAGTTCAAACGCATTCACACGTCGCACGCACTCACACAAAATTTTAAAGTGTGGCATGCACCACCCGAGTAGTTTAATGGAAGAAAACCTTACACTATTAAAAACACAAATTCATAAACCACATAATTTAACATGACAAAAATAAAATCTTAAGAAAAAAAAATAATTTGGATGAAATCGCTTGGCATTAACCACTAAACCAACACAAACCCCTCTTTTACGATGAAACGCACACGACGTCATGTCAAGGATACTATTTTCACCACTTGCACAAGTTAATAAGCCCACCGCATAATAAAAAAAAATCTAACAACTAAATAAAATTTCACAGTAGAAAACACACACGTACATCAACAGGCTACTAACAATTTTCAATGCAAATCAAACTCTAATGAAAACTCAATTCACGCTACACCAATTAATTAGATAACATGCTAAGCAAATTAAACTCGCAAATTAATTTATCAAATAATGATTAACCATGGAACCACCTACTTGTCATAGCAGACTTCACAAATATGGTGCGCAAGAACCGCCGCACACCAACTGCGACTCAAACAAGATCCAAATAGAACCTAATAGAAAAGAAGAAGAAAAAACGCATCGGACCAAATATACCAAAATTGAACCAAAATCGATTCGAAATTCTAACCACACTCAACCAGCATTGAACAACAAGCAGTCAAATAAAATTGCACTTACAGCGGGGGTGCGGGAGGTCAGCCGAAGGTCGACGGAGGCTGCCGGAGTTGCGCGAGGAGGTGCGGGGAGGCTGTGCATAGTAATCTGATGATACAGTGTTCCTTCTCATCTTCTTCTTGCAGCAAAGGAAGATCAAACAACTTAACACTAGCAGGATCAGCAAAGCAGCCACAACAATTCCAATCACGAAACCAGCGGATAAGTTAAAAGAGGGAGACGTTGTAGAATGGAAGGAAGAGTCCGAGGTTGTGGGATAATGAGATCCCAACTCCGACGCAGGTGGCCTCGAATGGCCACTGCTGCTGGGATGAGAAGGCGTGGAGGGTCGATCAGGAACAGAAGAGGGTGGACAGATTTTCCCCGCATGCGCCGATGGAGAGCCGGCGGAAATCTCCGGAGGAAGCTTGTTCCCGGGGGCGGCAAAGTCGGCCATGTCGGAGAAGCCGACGAAGGCTGTGTGGGGGGCGTGGCATTGGGAGGTGAAGGAGGTGGTTTAGCAATGACCGGAGAAATGCGCGTCGGGGGCGGAGGCGTCGTGATGTTGGTGGACATAGATGGTGCGGCGATGGTGGGAGCTGGCGGCGGTGCTGTAGGGTTTCTCTCTGGAGGCGACGATTTGGAAAGATAGACAGGCGGCGGTGTCGTGGCAGGCCGAGGGATATGGGCGGCGCGAGGAGACCAAGTCGGAAAGGCCAGCAGCGCAATGGGACAGGGAGAGTGAACAGGGGCGGTGCGGCGTGGAAGGAAAGAAAAAAAAAGAGGAAAGAGAGGGGGATCGACAGGCTGGAGGGAGCGCAAACCCTAGGAGAGTAAAAACAAAAGAAAAAAAGTAAGAACAGAAGAAAAAAAACCAATAAAATATAATAGAATTTAATAACAATAATAATAATAAGTTTAACAATTGCAATAATAATAATAATAATAATAATAATAATAAATCAAAATATGAATAATAATAATAATAATATTAATGAAAAATAATAAAATAAAATAAAGCTTATAATCATAAATAAAATAACCTAATTTTCATCAATAATAGAAATAATAAAGATACTCCTTAGTAATTAATAATGCCCTCAAATAATAAAATATCATTATTAGTGAAATCCTCTTATTTTACTTTATTTATTTTACCACTCACTTAATTTTCCCATTATTAATTTATTTCACTTAATTTGTTGAACATAGGGCAGGTGCACGGAAAACCTGGCGAGGCCGTGCGGCGACCTAAGCTAGGCCGCCCGACTTTGACAGTGGCGCACTAAATGTCGTCGACGACAAAACGCTCATTTATCACTGCAAGAGTGCAAAACCACAGTCGGGCTCGGCCCGCATTTCATATAAAAAGAAAATATATACACAGACACACACACATATACATATATATATTTATTTAAAAGCAGATAAAATTATAAGATAAAACATAAAAATCAGAAACATGTCGTAGCGCGAAGCCCGGGTGTGACAATTCTCCCCACCATGAAAACTTTCCGTCCCCGGAAAGCCACAGCTAGGTTTGAGGCACAAAGAGGAAACTGATATCCCACTAAAGTTCAAAAAGGATCTCTACAACCAACAAGCGGAAAGCAGCAAAAGTAACGTACTCAGAAGAAGTGACTCAAATGACAACCTCAAGAAGCATGTAAAAAGAATTTTTGATATGAGGTGCCCACCACAAATAGCTAGAACGCCTCCAGTTGACTGATCGAGGAAGGAAACTCTCTCACCAGTGAAAACCAACTTGACAAGCTGAGACATCACAAGCACTATTTAACCGAAACCACATCGTTGGCTAGAGTGAACAAACAAGGTCAAACCACGTCCACGGAACACTCTTATCACTTATCACCATGCCATATTTAAATATAGAAGCATAAGAACAACATGGGGAGGCCCGAGGGCTCCCCACCATTAGGAAGTCACTGACGCTCGAAACGAGATTGGAAAACCGACATATAGAAGTTCGAGCGAACTCCCCGCCATTAAAGAAAAAAAAATCCAGCACTCATTCATTCTAGAGACATTCGTGCGAGACCCAATGTGGGTCTCCCCACCATTAAGAACCTACCAACGTCCAAGCCGAGACTAGAAAATCAACACGAGGAGGCCAGGGAGGACTCCCCACCATTAAGAACCTACTATCGCCCATGATGGGTTTGGGAAAACGACATCGGGAGGTCTGAACGGACTCCCCACCATTAAGGAAGAGTCCAACTTCGATTCATTCCAGAGGTATTTGTACGAGATCCGATGTGGGTCTCCCCGCCATTTGAACTAATAGGAGGTACAAAACTTTAGAAAAAAAGATTCTTGATGGTGACCAAACACCCCACCACAAGGGGCGGGGAGGGAGGGGCCCGACTACCGGGCATCAAAAGCATGACCCAAGACAAACCAGCATTTCCACATTCATGGATGAGAATTACTCAGATTTGAGACAGATTTACTCAAAAAACCTCATAAAGCCACTAAAGCAATCACACCCAGTGGAACGCGACCCCCAAGACATTAATGCATGAGACAAACACTCCTCCACATGGTCACGAAAACCTTATGCAGCCAGACGGCTCATTCGAACAGAACAACCGTAGAAAACAATTTAAGCTGCTTTCACTTTCAACACCGATGACAGAAATGAAATCGTGGTTTTATATAATCCCGGGGCTCCTGACCGCACGCCAGCTTCACTCCGAGGCCTATGGCTGGAGCCCAGATGTCTGAAGAATCTTCTGCCTCGCAGTCAGTAATTGAAGACTCCATAATGGAGCTTCTCATTTTTTTTGGTGCCACACGCAATCATATTGCACCCGAGGCAACACCATCAAACACAACACATGACAGTATCTGACTGATCATACGCGGAGCATTCACCCACACCAGAGTTGAAATGGTGCATGCGCATCAACCTTTATCACGCTGAATGAGAACACGACACCACCAATCGTCACCTGAACCTGACCGTTACTGTTGAGAGAAACTTTACACTGAGAAAGTCTTTAAACCGTGTCTTGAACAACATGTGATTCCTGCGAACGACCATACCAGCCTCATACGACTAGGTATGCCAAACTAGTAGCCTAACACAAACCTTTTCTTAAACGAAACTAACAAAGGACCAAAGGTCATTTAGAATAGTTGCCCGCACCGACCACTCTAGGCTGCTTCCACCTCTCCCCACTGGAATCTCCTTCTCCATTTCCAAACAGAACATTAAAATTAAAGAGATCAAACTTCACCATCAACTATCAAAGAGAACTCACACTGTGAGGCGTCACCAAACATGACCCTTGCACCCGATGAAAGTACCACAAATCCCTTCAAGACATTGGTCAACACTAATAATTATGAACCGTTTTCACCATTCCCTGCTGGATTTCCTTTCGCCGTTTCCATGGGAAACATTCAAATGCAACAATGTCAAATTTCATACCCGACGACTCAGACAACCCAAAGAAACCAAAACTCTGTTCAACTCCCCTTGCATGTCATCTCGCTGCGTGAGGATCCACTTAGTTGTAAAAAGGAGAGGTGGGTTCAATTCTAGAATTCAAAAAGAGAGTCCTTCAATCAACTGGAGTGTCGGCCAACGGAGAATTACCCGTAGCCATACTTCAATCACATGTCAACACTTTATGGGGGGCATACACTAGTCAAGAAGGAAAACCATGGACCCGACCAAACTGGTCTGATGGTCAAGACATACCACAGGAGAACACCAAACGTGCAGGGGAAACCACTGCAAGGGCTCCCCGATGTACTCTTCAAAAGAATTCATTAACCACACTCTTGCACGCCGTCTTACAAATAAGAATTTAAACTCAGGACATAAATCATTCAGAAAGGATCCTCGGCTCAAAACACCTCACATCCCACCTTTCAAAATCACAAAGACACACCACACAAACGCTGGTTATCAATACACCGAATTTTCATTTAACAAAACTTTTTGAAAATAAGAAAAGTAGGTGGGTTACACAAACACCAATGGTGTCCCATGGGCCTCACACATGCATGCTCTCGTGCCGCACTGGCACCCACCTCATATCCATCCAAGCACTCATCCGCTCGTGCCATTAACCATTTCCCTTTTCATATACACTCATGCATGTGGTTGTCCATGAGAGCACCAATAATCAAGAACAAACCTTTCCATTTTTCAAAAGCAAAACATCCGACCCACACTTTTCAAACCTCACACACCATTTCGTTTTAAAAGCGCTTCATTTGAAAACATTTTCCAAGACCCAAACATTTTTACTTAAAAACCAAATTTTCATGAATCCAAAACAAAGAGACGAGAATCAATGCATCAAGAAACTAGTGTCAGCGGGTGATTGGAGCATATGGTTGGCGGCCATACACCAATCACGCCATTGACCACAGAGAGTATTTTAGGAAAGTGTCCCTGGCTCCACAAGGTTTGCCAGACCATGCAAGCTCACTAAGACCACTGACCTCACTCCCTTTTCATTTCCCTTAGACACGATTAACCGCCAGGACCAAAAACTCAGACAAACCTCAACATTTTTTGGTAACTTGAGTCCTGCCACGAGCTGTGCTGGCCAGGCACCTTACTCGTAGCCAGGACGTCAAGTCCTGACAAACTTAAATCATGTATACCGTGACTCTATCCCGAAGAAAAACGATCCAAGAGAGCAAACCTTGCCCTTTGATACCATTTTGTCACGAACTAGGCCGGGTCGCCATCTGACCCGGTGCCCGACCCGGTCCGCGGCAAGGCCCAAAGGGCGTTCCCGATCCCCACGGGCTGGCACAAGTGCCCGGGTATCAAAACTAACACATGGGAACGATTTTACCAGAAATAAAAGACAGACAATCAAATAACCATATAAATAAACTGAAACTAGAAATAGACAACCAAACACGCTTTTAAACTATGAACAGGTTTGAAGTCTACAACTCCAACTAATAACTAAAAAGAAAAGCTGACAGCGGAAACTAAAACTCTTACCCAAACCTCAAAGCAACAGGAGAGGTGCAACATCCACACGTCACAAACGTTAACCTTCACGAGAAGACCACCAATGACCATCCACCATCACTGAGAACGGTGCCTCAACCTGGAACACACAGAGAACAAGGCCTACACACACCCAAAGGTGTATGTAGGGTGTGAGCAAAGAGCCCAGTAGGACGTCACCCAATAAAAAGGTTCCACGTATAAGCATTAAATGACAAATACATTTGCAAAATTAACTAAAGAAAAGAAAATGAAAGCTTGAACAGTTTAAGAGAAAACGGGATTAAAGAAAACAGTCTCAAATGGAACAACTTAAATTAAAACACACACACTCACTTTTTAAAATAACCAGTTTGTCGCACAGATGGGCATAAGGTGACCAATGAGCACTAATACGGGAGGGGCCGCATGGGCATTAGCTAGCTTGGGTCCCTAGATCTTCGTGTCTCAGTTAAACGTGGCTTAGAAGACCACGACCCTCAGAAAACGTCGCTTAGAAGGCCACGACCCTCAGAAAACGTGGCTTAGAAGACCACGACCCTCAGAAATGCATATGTTTAGTTAGTGTTGCAATCGTCCGTCCTACCAGTGAAACCGGGTCGAGTCACCTCCGGAACACTCACTCACTAGTCTAGTATACCCTCCTAGCTACTCAGGCTTCCCGGTTTGTGCTCAAACAAGTTTCAATTTCATGTAACATGTAACTATAATGCATAAAATCCAAACAGGGTATTTACACACGCAAAACACAATTTTAACACCCAAATCCGCTTTTAAAACTGCACGCACACCAAAATCTTTTCAAAACAATATTTGCATTGGTTACATACACAATTAAATCATCTGCACTCTTCAGAAGACCCTCATCGCTAAACAAACCACCACTTACACAAGTAGACACTATTTTGAAATACGGCACACACTAAATCATTTTTCAAACATGTTTAGCACCATTTTCATAATTAAGTAAACCATAGAAGAAATTATAAATCAATAAAAAAAAGTGTCACGTGTCTTTTCACAAACTAAAGTAACCATTTATAAGTTCAAACGCATTCACACGTTGCACACACTCACACAAAATTTTAAAGTGTGGCATGCACCACCCGAGTAGTTTAATGGAAGAAAACCTTACACTATTAAAAACAAAAATTCATAAACCACATAATTTAACAAGACAAAAATAAAATCTTAAGAAAAAAAAATAATTTGGATGAAATCGCTTGGCATTAACCACTAAACCAACACAAACCCCTCTTTTACGACGAAACGCACACGACGTCATGTCAAGGATACTATTTTCACCACTTGCACAAGTTAATAAGACCACCGCATAATAAAAAAATATATCTAACAACTAAATAAAAGTTCACAGTAGAAAACACACACGTACATCAACAGGCTACTAACAATTTTCAATGCAAATCAAACTCTAATGAAAACTCAATTCACGCTACAACAATTAATTAGATAACATGCTAAGCAAATTAAACTCGCAAATTAATTTATCAAATAATGATTAACCATGGAACCACCTACTTGTCATAGCAGACTTCACAAATATGGTGCGCAAGAACCGCCGCACACCAACTGCGACTCAAACAAGATCCAAATAGAACCTAATAGAAAAGAAGAAGAAAAAACGCATCGGACCAAATATACCAAAATTGAACCAAGCTCGCTTTGAAATTCTAACCACACTCAACCAGCATTGAACAACAAGCAGTCAAATAAAATTGCACTTACAGCGGGGGTGCGGGAGGTCGGCCGAAGGTCGACGGAGGCTTCCGGAGTTGCGCGAGGAGGTGCGGGGAGGCTGTGCATAGTAATATGATGATACAGTGTTCCTTCTCATCTTCTTCTTGCAGCAAAGGAAGATCAAACAACTTAACACTAGCAGGATCAGCAAAGCAGCCACAACAATTCTAATCACGAAACCAGCGGATAAGTTAAAAGAGGGAGACGTTGTAGAATGGAAGGAAGAGTCCGAGGTTGGGGGATGGCGAGATCCCAACTCCGACGCAGGTGGCCTCGAATGGCCACTACTGCAGGGATGAGAAGGCGTGGAGGGTCGATTAGGAACAGAAGAGGGTGGACAGATTTTCCCCGCATGCGCCGATGGAGAGCCGGCGGAAATCTCCGGAGGAAGCTTGTTCCCGGGGGCGGCAAAGTTGGTCGTGTCGGAGAAGCCGACGGAGGCTGTGTGGGGGGCGTGGCATTGGGAGGCGAAGGAGGCGGTTTAGCAATGACCGGAGAAATGCGCGTCGGGGGCGGAGGCGTTGTGATGTTGGTGGACATAGATGGCACGGCGATGGTGGGAGCTGGCGGCGGCGTTGTAGGGTTTCTCTCTGGAGGCGACGGTTTGGAAAGATAGACAGGAGGCGGTGTTGTGGCAGGCTGAGGGAGATGGGCGGTGCGAGGAGACCAAGTGGGAAGGGCCAGCAGCGCAACGGGATAGGGAGAGTGAATAGGGGCGGTGCGGCGTGGAAGGAAAGAAAAAAAGAGAGGAAAGAGCGGGGGCTCGACAGGCTGGAGGGAGCGCAAACCCTAGGAGAGTAAAAACAAAAGAAAAAAAGTAAAAACAGAAGAAAAAAAACCAATAAAATATAATAGAATTTAATAACAATAATAATAATAAGTTTAACAATTGCAATAATAATAATAATAATAATAATAATAAATCAAAATATGAATAATAATAATAATAATATTAATGAAAAATAATAAAATAAAATAAAGCTTATAATCATAAATAAAATAACCTAATTTTCATCAATAATAGAAATAATAAAGATACTCCTTAGTAATTAATAACGCCCTCAAATAATAAAATATCATTATTAGTGAAATCCTCTTATTTTACTTTATTTATTTTACCACTCACTTAATTTTCCCATTATTAATTTATTTCACTCAATTTGTTGAACATAGGGCAGGTGCGCGGAAAACCTGGCGAGGCCGTGCGGCGACCTAAGCTAGGCCGCCCGGCTTTGACAGTGGCGCACTAAATGTTGTCAACGACAAAACGCTCATTTATCACTGCAAGAGTGCAAAACCACAGTCGGGCTCGACCCGCATTTCATATAAAAAGAAAATATATACATAGACACACACACATTTACATATATATATTTATTTAAAAGCAGATAAAATTATAAGATAAAACATAAAAATCAGAAACATGTCGTAGCGCGAAGCCCGGGTGTGACACTTACCATAAAGGGCTTTATAAAAATACATTTGGATTCTTGAGTAGAAACTATTATTGTATGAGAACTCAACCAGAGGAAGATGTTGATACCATCATCCTTTTATGTCAATTGAGCATTCTCCCAACATGTCCTCAAGTGTCTGGGTAGTCCACTTAGGTTGGAAATAGGTTTGAGGATGATAAGATGTAATGAAGTTCAACTCAGTATTTTGATCATGTTGAAGAATCTTCCAGAACTTGGAGGAGAATCTTAGATATCTATAGGATACAATAGAGTGTTTTACTCCATGAAACCTTACCACTTATTTGATGTATATTCGGGCCATTTTATCCAATGAGAAATCCTCCCGAATTGCAATGAAGTGTGCTATCTTTTTAAGATTATCCACCACAATCTAGATAGAATTGTTTCCTTTGGATGTCTTCATAATTTCAGTGACAAAGTCTGTGGTGATGTTCTCCCTTTTCCATGTTGGTATGGGTAATGGTTTCATAAACCCCTTGGACTTCTTTCTCTCAGCCTTCACTTTCTGACATACCTAGCACTTTGATGTATACTCAACAATATACTTATTCATTTTATCCCACCAACAATGCTATCAAAGATATCGATAAATCATTGTGTTCCCTAGATTAATAGAGAAATTCTAACTATGTGCATCATCCAAAATTTCCTTCTTCAGCTTTGGATTTTATATAACACATAGTATTGACCCAAATCTCACAATTCCTTCTTCATTTACATTGAACTCCATGGATTTACATTTTTTGATAGTTTCTAATTTCTTCTGAATTCCCACACCATTCTTTTGAGCATCCTTTAACATTTCCAAAAGAGATGAATGGGAAGTCATTTGTGAATGTTTTGATGATGTTCCCTTCTTTATGATTCACATGTCCATCTTCTCCGAATATAAGAATTTTGGATCCTTTTGAATTATCATCAGTGATATAATTGTTGGGTCCTTTCTACTTAAAGAAGATACCACCTTTTTCGCATTCCTAGGGTGGTAATGGATTGAGAAGTCATATAATTTGATCAGATATAACCATATTCTTTGTCACATATTCAACTCTTTCTATGTGAATATATACCGGAGGCTTTTATGGTCCATATACATTTCAAACTTCTCCCCAAAGAGGTAATGTTGCCATATTTTTAAAGTGAATATCACTACAACCAACTCCAGATCATGTGTTGGATAGTTTTTCTCAGGAACATTAAATTTCCATAAAGCATATGCAATAACTCATTTCTTTTTCATCAACACACATCCCATGCCCTTCTTCAAAGAATCACTAAATACCACAAAACGTTCTCCACATGTGGGTAGTGTGAGCACACTTGTAGTGATAAGCCATATTTTCAAATCATTAAAGCTCTATTCACATTCATCACTACAAGAAAACTTGACTCCCTTCCGATATAGCTTGGTAAGAGGGTTTTACAATCATGAGAAATTTCTCACAATTCGGAGATAATATCCTGCTAACCCTAGGAAGCTATAGATATTCATCACTGATGTTGGCCTCAACCCTCCCTCAATTACAGTTGTCTTGGAGGGATCCATAGATATCCCATTGCTTGTGATGATATAATCCAAGAATGAGACTTCCTTCAACTAGAACTCAAACTTATTATACTTTTCATAGATATTTTCCTTTCAAAATGTATTTAGTACAGTTCTTAGATGCTCCTCACGATCCTCCTTTGTTTTGGAGTATATTATAATATTTTCCATAAATACTACCAAAAATCTGTCAAGGTAATCTCTGAAGACACTATTCATCAAGTCCATGAAGATTTATAGAGAATTAGTGAGTTCTAAAGGCCTTAATATGATTTCATAGTGCCCGTATGTTTTACGAAAAGCAGTCTTGGGGACATTTTCCTTTTTCACCCTTAGTTGGTAATATCTCGACAGCAGATCCACCTTGGAGAAGTATTATGCTCCACGTAGCTAATCAAAAAAAGTCATAAATTAGGGAAAGAGGATACTTGTTCTTTATCATGATTTTGTTGAGCTCAAAATAATCAATAAAAAGTTGCATTGAACCATTATTCTTCTTGATTAAGAGGACTAGTGCACCCCATGGTGAAACAGTTGGGCGTATAAACCCTTTATTCAGATTCTCCAATAGTTGTTTTTTCAACTCTTCAATCTCCACAACAACCATTCTATATGGAGTCTTGGATATTGGAAATTCCCATGGTATAATATAAATTTATAATTCAACATCTCTTATAGAAGGAATACCAGACAATTCCTTGGGAAACACTTCAGTGAATTCCCTCACAATATGCATGTCTTTAAGGATGGTTTCTTCCTTAGACTCCATCATCTGAGCAATATACATGAGCTCATAGGGTACTAATATCCATTCATGAGACGATGGTGCTAAAGAAGATTCATCCTTCTCCTTGAAATTGTACATAAATGGGGGTCTATTCTCTATAAGGATAGTGATTTACCTCTCATGGAAATTTTTGTTGGCTCTATATAAGGAATGACAATCCATGCCAGAAATTCCATCAAATTACACTAGAGGGAGTATAAAGAGGTTTTCTAGAAATTTCAATCCACATATTGTGACAGGGGAGGATTATATTCATGGGATACAATGATTTCCCCATCTGTTGTTCTCACCAACTTCTCTACTTCCATGATTTGTGGTAGTGTTAGGATTGTTCTACTAAACTTTATGGATATAAAAGAATTCAAAGAAAAAGAATCAAAAAGTACGTTTTCTATTCTTGAATTAATTACTAGCATACATATCACCACTTCTTTGTCAGGGTCCTCTTTAGTAGTAGTGATGGAAAAATATCACCCTAGTTTCCTTGGATATTGTTGGTTGCCTCAAAAAACCCTTGGATTAGGGATCAAGTTTGAAAATTTCCCTTGTCATTTGCTGTTAAAGCAATTAACAATGCGTTAAGGGTCAAATAGAGTGTTCGTATCCTATGTCATAGTAGTGGGTTTTTCTTTTTAGCAATTAATGGCCATGTGACCTTGTCTTCCACAACTAAATAAATTCCTCGTCCACTTCAGGAATTTTTTTGGTTCCTTTTTCAGCACCTTTGGCAAGTGGGGTGCTTTAATTTCTTAGAACCGTTGTATTTATCCATTAGACTGCCGGAATTGAAGTTAACCTTTCCCTTCTTATCCCCATGATACCATTGAGATTCTCTGATTTCTATTTCAACTTTGAGGGAACATCAGACAATTTCCTCATAGATCGTGACATCATAAATCACTATGGATTTCCGTAGGATTGGTTTTATCCCACCAAAGAAGTGGTTGACTTTGCATTTGGGGGTAACGACAAAGCCGAGGGCATATCATGTAAGCCTTGTGTTGTTTTCCTCATATTCTCTAAAGTATTCATCATCTTTTTTCCTGAGGGAATGGAAGTCCTTTTCCATCTTAAGTTGGAGGGTGCATGAAAAATATTTATCAAAAAACATTTTCTGGAAATCCTTCCATTCTAACACCTAGATCTCTTTCTTAGGCTTCGTATATTTTATCAATGTCCATCATTGATCAGCATTACCTTCCATATGATATGCAACCATAATAACCTTCTCTTGTTCGAAACATTGATGGATGGAGAATATCTCTTCAATTGAGTTGATCCATAGTTTAGAGAATAAGGGGTCAAATGATCCATTAAAAGTAGGAGGCCTTTGTCTCGTGAATCTCTTGATGCCAACTTGTTCTTTCCTAGGGGGATTGAATGTTCCTCTTGAACCTTGTTTCTATTCAAAACATGATTTAATTGAGAGAGTATCATGACAATGTTTGTGATTCCTACTCCCATCAGATTGGGAATCTCATTAGAACATTCATCGCATTAATCTTCGCATTAGTTGTCATCCTGAATCCTCTTATTATAGGCCATTGGCTGGATTAAAATTAAAGTTAGGGGTAGCACATAAAGGGGAATAAAAGTTCAAAAAGTGATAACATATAAATTACATTGATTTCCTTAACATATGAATTTATAGGCTTCAATCTATATTTTCCATGATCTACTTCCCAACATATATTATTAGGGGAAGTTTTTTATTCCCTTAATAATGGTTCATAATAAGATCATGAATTTACCAAATCATATCTAGTAGTTTCATAACCAAGAGTGTTGTAAGGCCAGTTGTCGTGCACCAGTTCCTATTTGAGTCTAGCTCAAAGCGGTGTTTTCAGGTATTAACCTTATATACATATGTGCCAGAGCTGGCTCTACTTGATCGTATCTAGAAAGAGATGTATTTGACTAATAAACCACTTACATAATACTCAACAAAATTTTCAGGTGTTTTTATTATACACTGTATTATCCCTAAGGCTTTCACAAGGGTTTTATAATCCTAGATCCCAAAATTAACTAAACCTATCCTCTGATACCAACTATAATAACCCAAATCTTTATTACACACTTAAAAATTATTTATTACATAAACTTTCACTTAAGTCAACTCTGAGGATCAATAGGTCTAGTGTCTTGGGAAATTAGGAACATTACATAATAACATAGAACATAAAATACAATAACTTTATTGAAAACTTCTTTTTCATGACCACAAAATTCCTTCTTACATATCATTTCATTGGATAACCTAAGGATATGAATAAGAAAAGGGTGAGATATAAAGTCTAGTAATAGAGTAATAAAAGCATAACATGAATAATATAGTACATGTTATTAATTAGTAATATCAATAGAGAAAAAAAGAAACATGAACATAAATTCATGATATTGCATGATTATCATAACTTAGAAATGTGGTAACAACATTTAACATGATATTGGTATGACCCAAGGCTCATTGTACATGGATCATGAGTAAATAATCATTTAACTTGAATTATCATGAGTAAAACCTCATTTCACTTGACTTATCATGATAATACTCTTTACCTAATGTATTGGAGCGCTATCAGGGCGCACCCTTCTTAATCATTCATTTCATGCATAAGTGTGCCACATGGATTATACAACATGGGTTCATTAAACATTTTAATTTATTCCACGAATAAGATATGTGTAATAAATAAATATAAGTCCTAAATCAACATGTATATGTGCATAATGGTTAATACCATTGATAGAGAAATGGGTACGGTATTCACTTACACGATGATTTTGGCATGGGAAATTTTGGTGTAACTTCGGCAGCATAATGATGTCAAATAGAAATCATAAATTTTTTTTATTAAAGATAAAATTGGTACCTCATAATTTACACATGTAATGGATAGTAAGGAAGTAATGTAACATAACATCTCACCACTTTTAATGGAACATATATGCATAATATAAAATAATTCCTTGAATGTAAATGAGGAGAGAGAAATCCCTTATGGAATTCCGGCATGGTAACAGGCATACATGAGATGAATTATTGATAGATAAAGAGGTCTATCATCATAAAAAAATAATGAGGGAATTATGGGGGTGGAGTGAAATAATACCCCAACATTTTTAATTGAAAATAAAAGGGGATAACAACTTAAAGAAATTTTGGATAGAAATGAGAAAGGAAGAAGTCCCTTACTTGGAATTGTGATCCCAAAGGCTTGGGAGAGGATTTAGGGAGACTTATTGACAGATTGGGGAACCTTTTTAGGATTATATAGAGATTAGGGTATGGTTTGGTCGAGCTCCAAAGGTTTTGAGTGAATAGAAGAGGGTTCGTGGGTGGGTTTATTTACGGAAAGGGCCGAAATTCTTTATTATTTAGGTTTTGGAACCCACACATTAAACTAATCAAAACCACAAACCATCACATGGTTATGGACCAGGGTTTTTTACAAAGTGGTGTGGAAAAAAATATTTTATAAGTCCAATGTCATAACATATTAAAATATTAGGCTTGATTACGTGGAGGTGAGTCACACTCTTAAGGAAATCATTTTAAAATGTTAAAATGTTTTATATGTCTTAGAGGGTCCACTAAATCTTTTTAAAATTAATCAAAATAACATAAAATAACATTATTTTAAGGGTAAAACATTATTGGATGAAAATTAGATTTATAATATTTTATTACATCACTATTGTGTCATTATTATGTCATAAAACACATTATATATTTAAATGGTATATAATTTTTAGCCAAAAATTAGTCAGTATTAGAAAATTATGAAAACGTTACCATTGGATAATATCAATGTTATGATTGAAAAAATAATAATTATTTTATCAGAATAATTTTCTAAATATGTGAATTTTCACTTTTAAAATAAAAACCGACATTTATCGAAAATTCATGGGTTTTGACAAAAATAGTTTTCAAACCTTAATAAAAATTTCAATTATATTCATAAAACATTATACAATCATTTATATTTAAAAAAATCTAATTTAGTAATTATATTTTATTTAAATATTCTTTAATTAAAAAATCCATAAATTCCTCAAAATAGATTTCTCGATCGAATCTGAATATTAACTATAAATACTATTTGTGATTTAAATCCCATTTACAAAGTAACATTAAAATGAATGTATTTTATTTATTCTATAAAAAAAATATAATCATACTGATAGGGTCTTATTACATATCCCCTTATAAAATCTGCATATGACCGAAGGGTAAGGTGAGCGATGGTTACAGACTCTTTGAGTGACTCAGATAACATCGCTCGGGTGGTAATCTCTATCAACTTCCACTTCTCCCATATGTAGTTCTGTTCAAGATTAATGTATTGAAGATCATCTTGGGCTTGGTCAAGAGAGAATCCCAATGCCGCTACCTTCTTTTCAAGCTCCAAAAAATGGGATTTGTATGGAGAAAGTCTACTGGATGAGGCCATCACTTCCTTTGTCTGAGTAAATTGGGTTTGTTAAAGCCTTATATTTTTACTAATCATGTGAACACTATTAAACGACTATATTAGTAATGGTAACAATTCTTAATGGTATTCCAAAATCACAAAAACATAAAACCAAGGAAGTTAATTTTTTTATATATCTATATTACATAATAAGACATTTAATTTGATCAATATTAATTTCCATTAATGAATGTTTGGGTCATTGGAGAGATGATATAAAAGGTTCAAGAAATCCAACAATATATAAAGGCTTCTCAAAGTTAGAAGAAGAGATATAGTGATAACTATCGAAGGGAATTGGAGTTTGATATTGATGATTTCCTTCAAATTCATACATGGAATAAATTCACGTGGTTTATAAATAAAGGATATCTTACCCTTTGGTACATTGGGCCCTTTGAGATTCTTGATCGTTTATGATTAGTGGCCTATCAGCTAGAATATCCACCCAACATGGAATAAGTTCATGATGTATTCTAGATATATCTCTTAAATTAGTATGTACTTGATCCCTCACAGGTATTGCATATAGAGGTGGTACTATTGGAAAATGATCTTTCATATAAGGAACATTTTGTGAAGACCTTGGACCATAGAGACAAAATTATAAGAAATAAGGGAAATCACCTACTCAAAGTGTTGTGGTTGAACCACATGTTTGAGGAAGAAACATTGAAACCAAAAGAGGTGATGAAATTGAAGTAACCTCATCTATTAAATGTATGAAAATTTTAAGGGTGAAATTTCTGAAGGGATAAAGAAAGTAATTATGCAATATTTTATAAATGAAACTCTCTTTGGAATGACTAATGCCTTATTATATAATGTATTTATAGAAAACAGATGAACTAATTTGGTTTTATAGGACCATTATAAGCTATATAATGTCCTATTTAAAAAACCATTAAACATCATAACTATTGATAATAAATCCATCATACAGTTATTGCTTGATTAGTATATATAAGGAGTTATGAAAATCTAATTGAAATAGAATGAAGGAGTGATAACCTCAACTAGTAGGATTGTACTCTATAAATCCCATTTATCAGAGATTCTAAGGGAGGTAAAATCAATATTTCAATACCTTGACTAATCCCAAACCTATATTCAATAACAAATTTTTGATCTAAACCATTTATGGGAGAATTAAAAGCTCCATGATATCACAACCCAAACCATGTATGTTGAACCATCCTAAGAAAATCTCACCATCACACACATCACCCTTAGGGAATCCACTGGTTTAATAAATGGATATGAATCTAGACCCTAACTATAAGAATATTTATATTTTTATTATTAAAAAAATAATTATTAAGTTTAATTTTTATTATTTTTTATAATTATAAATTAATAATTTCTATCAAAATTTGATTTTGATGTGATGAAATCCAAATTGTATTTTTGGGAAATTTTTCACTTTAATAAATTCTATCTTTATAACTAATTAAATATTTTTTTAAAATAAAATATATTTTACAAAAAATATTATAATTAAATAATTTTAATTGAATATAAAATGATATTATAATTTTATGAAATCAATTAATAATTTTAATAAGGTCCAGAGAACTATTATTGTAAAAAACTAGTATTTTTCAATAAATGTGTATTTTTCATTTAATAGTGTAACTTATTATACATTGAGAATTTTATAGACAATATAAATATTATTTTTATAATCATCATGTTGAAATTATCCAACAATTAATTTTTCATAATTTTTCGAGATTGTTGATTTTTTTTAGCTAAAAATTTAAAAATGTAAAAATATATGGTATATATTAGGACATCATAATATATAAAAAGTGATGTAATAAATTATTTTAAGTGAATTAACATTCAAAAATATGTTTCCCCTTTAAAATAATGAATTTATGAGTTTTTTTGGTTAATTTTACAAGCCCTTAATAAATCCACTGAAACCAATATTAGATTCCATGGTTTTAAAATTATTTCCTTATGAAAATGACTCACTGCCATATCCCGAAGGGTATTATTTTAATGAGTTTATTTTTTAACCTTGTAAAATAATGAAACCCATTCCACTGTGGTAGAAACCATTTTAAAAAACCATGATATGGTTTGTGGTATTGATTAATTTATTATAGACAATTTTAGTAATTATTAAAAATTTCCTCTCTATTTTTCTATAAATACGTACTCATTCCCATTCCTCTCTGCTCAAAATCCATAATCAATGATGTTTTGGAAATTTTAACTCTAAAATATTCCCTCCAATTTTTCTATAAGTACATGTTGGTCAGAGTGGATGCTCAAGAGGGGGGTGAATTGAGTTCTAATTAAAATTTCTGTTAAACAAGGATTTCTATTAAAATCCCCCAATTTAAAAATAAAGTTAAACTTTAGCGAATTTACACAGATTGTAAATGCTCAATTGGCTTCTTAAATGTTGATTAGATCTCAGTCAATTTAATTATAGGATTAAATTAGCTTTTGAATCCAACCTACTAGTTCACAACAAGTATAAACACATTCTAATTTAACTATCAAAGTAACTTTAAAATAGTTTTGTATTTCAAAGTAATAGTAGAGAAATATAAAAGATATATGTAGTATACTTTAGACTTATACTAAAAACCACAGCAGATATAACCTAGAGGTTCAGTCTCAAGCAGAGACTTAGTCCTCCCAAACAATTTATATAAATTTGATCCACACCCTGGATCGGGGTTAACAACAGTAAAATACTGTCCAGGTCCTAAGACCTATACCACAGTTCTTCGTGGGAAAAAAAAGACAATAGCACACATGATCTCCAGGTCACACTTGACCTCTACCACAATCCTCAGTGGGATATAGTATGATGTATGGAGTTTGGAATGAGGATTTAGTATCCTCCAGTTCAGCACAGGAGACAATGTGTGTGTAAAGTATACAGAGTACACACACTACTCAAAATGTAAATAAATGAATCACTTAGAGAGAGTAGGTAAGAGTTTAAACTTCTCTAGAGATCAGCAGTGCAGCTCTAGACTCGTTGGATTTAGTAGAAATGATTCTGAGTCCTTCTCTAGTTTTTCTATTGAAAAACAGAGTATCGTGGTTCAGCTTGGTGTCTTTCACAAGTGAGTATGTTCTCTGGTTTCCAGTGTTCTTCGTGTGTTCTTCAGTAGTGCTGGGTTGTATGTATGAGAGTTTTTTGAATATCTTGAAATGTCTTCCTTGAGTTCCTCATGTGTTCTTATTTTCATGTATATATGTGCATGGAATAATTCTATCTCTATTCCTTTTCACGCACACACTTTTACTGGAGCTTGATCTTCCTTTTATTCCACGAGCTTCAGCAATGGTAATGATTACCTTTTCATAGGTATGAGGTACGGTCCCCTGAAATTCCAACAACTAACATTAAATATCATTTATTGCATTAAAAATATCAAATATGACCATTGGAAATAAATAAGAGTTTATAGAAATTCAAACTGCTTTCATGACTATCGGTGAGTCATGAGATTGATGAGTCATTTTGAATCTGCATCGGTATCAATAGCATCAGCATTTGTAGCTCATTGACCATCAGTATCGGTAGCATCAGCATCGGTAGCTCATTGATCATCGGTATCGGTAGCATCAGCATCAGTAGCTCATTGATCATCGGTATCGGTAGCATCAGCGTCGGTAGCTCCTTGATCATCGGTATTGGTAGCTCCTTGATGCGACCGATGATGTTATGATCGTGGTCATTGGTGCAAAAGTTCCTATCATTTTTGCGAGATCTTGAGAGACAGACATCTGACTAAGAGAAACATCTGATGAATTAAGAGGCTCAGTAGTAGAAAAAACAACGGACTTAGCTTGCACATGATGGTAGGGTTTGATAAAATTGATGATGTCCTGAATTACTTCTCCACCGTACTTCATAGCCTTTTCAAAATCATCCTTATTCTGTATGAAACTTTCCAAAGTAGGAGTAAAATCCTTCAACTGCTGAACTTGAGCCTTAAAATCTTGAGTGACTGGAGGGAGTCTCAAATTGTCATCTAGCACATTAAAATGATGATTCAACTCATGCTTGGCTTAAATCTTAGAAAAAAATGATCCACTTTCTCCTTAATATATTTTTGATCCTTGGTAGCATATGCTGAATACAACTGCACCATTTTATGAATATGATCATTATGATCTTTCAGATTTTTCAAAGAATACAAATCCAAAATCTTTCCAAGAGTTTCCAGCTCTTCTTTAATAACATCTTTTGAAGCATTAATCTCATGAGCAGTAATATTGGTCACCTTTGAAGAACTAGCCTGAGCAAGAACTTGAGTTATCTCAGCTTTCAACTTCATCAAATCTGCCTTCTTCAGATATTCTATCTGATTTCATAACACTTCCATCATACTAGAGATGGTTGTTCTGAACTCTCCTGACAGAGAAACCAAAATACTGCCTAAGCCCCTGAGTGTCTGATTAAAAGAGGTAATGAGCCTGCCAATCGACTCCCTATAATTGCATAGGTCGGGTTTGATAAGGATTACCACTCTTTGGGCCAAATAATCCATAACAGCTTCATATAAAGTCACAGGTGCAAGAGCAGGAACATGAGATAACTCATCTTTAATAGTCTCTCTAACTGCTTGAATCAATTCAACCTTAAATCTGTCAAAATAAGATTGGGAAACTGCAGGACCAGATCTAGCTTGAGAAATAGAAGGATCAGGTCTGGATTGAGAAATAGAAGGACCTAGTCTATCTGTTGTCACTTGCATATATTCAGCAACTAATCGAGCCTTAACTAAGTCACTTACTCCTGTAAGATCCATTCCTTCTTGTTCCTCTTCCTCTCAATAGTCTAATACTAGAACAAAAAGAACTGGATTTTCTTCCAATGCGACTTTGCATGAAGGATACATAGGTTTCACAAACTGAGCTCTTTCAGGAATTTCAGGATGGACTTCCTCATCCTCATCAATCTCCAACTGTTCTTTTTCTATCAACCTCAGGGACATTTTATTACACATTTGGTTGGGTTTGATGATCATCTTGGATCACATTCTAACCTTCTATAGGTCGAGCATTAGCATAATCGGCATCACCATCATTGCCTTCATCATCATCATTATTAACTGATCTCTTACTTGAACTGTCTGTACTACCAAATTCATACTCCTCAGAGGTTGATTCATCAGTCTCACCTTCTTCTTTATCATCTAAAATAGGTTCTATCTCTGGTAACTTTAGAGGAGGGATTTCCGAACCAAATTCCATCCTTCTTTTCATTGGGCTCACTATATTAGGATCACTCCTATCATCAGGAGGTGATTCAGGCTCCTTTTTAGCATCAGTTCCATCTTCAGCTTCTTTTTCTACTGTTCCCTATTTACTGGACTCAAATACTGCTTCCTCTTCTTCATCAGAATAAACCACTTCTCCACCAAGTTATAAACTAGGATCTCTCATCCCCTTTGGTCTCTTAGGATGATCAGTAGTATTGAAGGAGTCATACAACTTCTCCTCATCCACAACCCAAGCCTTCTTCCATGGGTTCTAGTTGATTTTCATCCTCTTCCAAATATCCTTGTTAATACAGAAGCAACTGGATGAGATACACTCATCTCCATCATCAACATAGTCCAAGAACTTCAGCATGGCAGAGATTTTATTAGAATAAAACAAAGTTGTAGCTTTCTTTGATGGTTTTATCATCTCAGCAATATGCTTAGAAAAATATCTACATAGGTTGATCTTTTCACCATCCAACAAAAGAGATAACAGAAAAACATCCTGATACTTTACTAAAGCAAAGTCACCTTTTCTAGGACATATTTGATGTTGAATAAACTTAAACATGATTCTACTCTCACCATCCAACTCAGCAACATATATCCTCCCCGATTCAGACTTCCCAGTCAATAACTCCAGGGCTAGCTCATAAGAAAAGTAATCAGTAGTAGGAGGGATATTACCAATTTAATCCTCATATCTTCGATTGTGAGGTACTCCCAAACATTCAGCCCACTATTTTGATGAAAAAGTAATCTTTTTCCCTTTAACTATTGAAGACAATCTCATAGCGTCTACTCCATCCAAAACAATACTTAAGTTTAAGTAAAACTCATGCCACAGCTTTGGGTAGTAGACTCGGTTGTTATTACAGAACCAATATTTCCATCCTTGTATCTCTAATACCTTCAACAATGCAGACTTTCTCAATAACACCCATTCGGCACACGCTTCTTTCTCAGCTATAACTTCCCGAGTTTCTAACTCTGGGGTTTACTGACCTCTGCGTCGTGCTGCTTGACTCTCCTCGAGCGTGCATTACAGGTGTAGAACCTTCAGATTCCTTGCCTTGTCACTTTTTCTTTTCCATTGGATATTCGAGAGGATTCAGAGGTTTGGAGAGGTTTGAAAGGTTCGTGTTACAAGAAAAAGAAGAGAGAGTTCGACGAGAGATGGAAGGTCAAACATGATTGTCTAAGAACTGGGTGAATGTCACTCCAATGAAGGTCTGACCCAAGCGTAGGGAAGAAAAATATAAACCATAGACTTGAATACTTTCAGATCATGAAAAAGAACATGGAAAAAATATGTTAAGGATGTATATTTTTTCGGATCCCTATATATTTTCATTAAGAACAATGAGGAAAAATAGGTTTTCTTCCCAATAATGAAGCTACCATTATTTGAAAAACCCGTTAGGGGGTTGAATTATGCAGGGCCATCTAAGGACATTGGTTGCATAGTCAAATAATAGTATCTTTTGGCTGACAGGTATGTTATGTAGACTACTTATGCAAGGCCACCTAAGGGCACGTGTTGCATAGTCACGAAAAAGAACTCTCGGGTTTCGGAAATTTTGTGAATAGAAGTCGAGAAACGGGTTATGAAGATCTGAAAATATTTAAGGTTAAGATTATGACACATAAAAAATGGGTATTGTCCAATTTATGTAGAGATACACAGATCAATGCTAACCATAATCATGTTGTGGCTGGGTCCTGAATTGAAATGTTGGACTTCACTACGTATCCCATAAGGATGGGAATCAAGCCATACGTAGTTATTGAAATACAGTTTTAATGTCATGTGGGACGATAGTATGAGAGATCTTAGTTTAGGGTCATAGTGCTCAGACCATAATAATGAATACACAGTGTGTGTTTTCACAGGGAATTTTCAGCCAGGGGACTGAAAGTGGAATTTGGGGTTAGGCCCAAAAGACTTGGGGTAGGATACGAGGGACACTCAAACGTTCCTACGTATCCCATAAGGATGGGAATCAAGCCCACGTAGTTCTATAAATACCCTTTGTACAGATTTAGTTCGTACAAGTGAAGGGTGAAAAGGGGACTTTAGTGCAACGATGGTATTGAACCAAGATAAAAGGTTCGGGCATTTCCATGTATGTTCATAGTCTTTGGAATATAACATGATTGGAGATCAATGTAAATAATGATTCCCTCTCAGGTGAGGGTGTCAAATAATGTTGTAGTTTATTGTTGTACAAGACAAAAGTGCAGTATAGTTTAATGTCATATAGCAAGGACAAAGGTGAACTAATGTGAAGAGATTGGTTTTGGGCTTGAACCTTGGGAGTTTGCCTACGTACCCTGCCTAGAAGGCAAGGATCAAAGTCCATGTAGTTCAATTAGAAAAAATGAATTAGTGATCAAGTTGTTCTTGGGGACAACGACCTAAAAGAATGGTGTTGGGACTTACGCATAGTTAGCGGCCCAGAGGGGGTGTTATGGTTGAAGTTTACTCTAAGCTCACGTGATTCATACTCAGCGGGAGAAACAAGAGGTAGAAATAACCTTAACGATGCATAGTTTAACGTCATGTAGGACGTATTATAGGTACACAGTTTAACATCATGTTGGACGCAAACACAGTTTTGCGTCATGTTGGACAATAAGGGTGATGTAAAGTTTAGAGTCCTGTAGCTAAGACGATGGGGAAAATATATTTTAACGTCATGTTGGATGAAAGGGGGGACTGTTCAGTTTAATATCATGCAGTAAGGACACAAGAGGACACAGTTTAACGTCATGTTGGACATATTAGGGATTTTTTCATAGTTTAACATCATGTTGGACGATAAAAATGCAAATAGATTAAGGTCATATGCATGGACCGTAATGGTGTAGTTTAATGTCTTGCTGGACATAAGGGACTATGCAGATTAATGTCTTGTAGTAAGGACAACATAGTTTAACATCATGTTGGATGAGAGAAATGCAAATAGTCTAAGTTTGTATTCATGGACCGTCGATGGTGCAGTTTAACATCTTGTTGGACATAAGGAATGAAAATAGTTTAAGGTCGTATGCATGGACCGTAATGGCGTATTTTGTGTTTATAGAAAATACTTCTTTAGAAATATGGCATTGGTTGGAATAGTGACGAGTTTTCCATCCATTGAGATTAAAGAATACGCTCCTTGGGAGTAGACCTTATGTATTGAGTAAGTTCCTTCCCATTTTGGTTCAAGATTGGGAGGTTTCTTTCCTGGTATCATTGGAGTTCTGATAACCAATACCAATTCTCCCTAAATGAATGAACGAAGATGAACTTTTTTGTTGAAATCCCATGCTATTCGAATCTGATAGACTTCCAAGTGATGCGAGGTGCACAATCTTTTCTCATCTAGTCGTTCCAATTCATCCAATCGATTTTGAGATTGTTCATCTGTAGATGAATGATCAAAAATGGCTACTCTGAGTGAAGGTAGTTGAACCTCAATGGGCAAGACTGCTTTCGTTCCATATACCAGTTAATATGGACTTGATCACGTTGTAGTCCGGGTGGTGGTGCGATAAGCCCATAAAGCATGAAAGAGTTTATCAGACTATGATATCTTATCTCTATCCACCATATTTTGTAGTATGTTTGAAAGAGTCTTGTTGAAGGATTCTATCTGGCCATTGTCCTCTACATGATACCGAGATGAATGATTGGATTTGATGTTGTATTCTTGATACAACTTCCTGATCTCGGATGAACAGAAGCCGGTGCCATTGTCCATCAATATTGTATGAGGGACACTAAATCTGGTAATGATGTTAGACTTGATGAAGCTAACAATGCTTTTAGAACTAAATTCATTGAGAGGTATTGCCTCTGCCCATTTGTAAAATAATTCAGTAGCAGTAAGAATATACTTAAACTGCTTGGCTGTAGCTGAAGGGTAAGGTCCCACCACATCCATTCCCCATGTGGAAAATGTCCACGAGTATTTAGCTGTATGAAGAAAATCTGGGGGCTGATGAATGAAGTTGTCATGTACTTGGAAATAATGAAACTTCTTTGTGAAATCAACACAATCTTGTGTCATTGAAGGCCAAAAGTATCCAAACCTTCGAATTTGATCAGATAGTCTATGTCCAGAATGGTGGGCACCACAGACTTCTGCATGCACATCTTTCATGACAGCCATTGTCTCTTCACCATCAATTCATCTGAAGAGAACTTCATCAAAACCTATTTTGTAGATAATTTTTCCTAGGTGATCTGGGCTGTCATAAAGAGTAAAATTGACCACACGTCTCCGGACTTGTTCTTTCCCGGCTCTATCAGGTGGAAGTGTTCTATTTTGAAGGTATTTTTTGATAGGTGTCATCTATCCTATAGCATAACCATACGGTTCAGATATGGGACTAATTTCATTGATTTCCTCTATTCTAGTTTGAACATAAGGTGAAATTGTATGATAGTGGGAAATACTGATGGTTGTTTCATCTCAATTTGGATCTTCCAGATCTGTGTCTATATTGGCCAGTGCATCAGCTTGGGCATTTTGTGATCATGGGACATAAGAAAATGTTGGTTCCATAGGAAATTCTGCCATTAAATCTTTCACATAATCATACAAAGGGATTAGCTCTTATTTTCTGATTGCATAATACTCATTGACTTGTTTGATTACCAGGTCTTAATCACCTTTCACCTTTATGTGATTCACTTGCGCTTGAAGTGCCAACTCCAATCCTGTGATAAGATCTTGGTATTCTACTTCATTATTTGTCCCGCCTCCCAACAATGAGAAGGAATAAGGTAGCACTACTTTTTCTGGGGAAATGAGTACAATTCCTAGCCCCACATTGTTGAATTTAGGATTTTCCATTTTCCTCCCTGTTGGACTTCTAGAAGCACCATCAAAGTACATTTCCCATGTTTGAAGACTATCTTGAATAAAAAAGACTTCCTCAACAGGAAGTTCAATATCTGAAGATGTATCTTCTACTGAAGGATGTTCAAAAAGGAAATTAGCCAGATCTTGGCCCTTTATTGCTTTTTGAGACACATATAGAATATCAAATTACTGCAAAGTAATTTCCCACCTTGTCAGATGTCCTATAAGCATTGGACAACTATGGATGAATTTGAGCAGGTTTTTGTGAGATACCAATTGGACCGCGTGATGTTGTAGGTAGTGTCTCAACTTCTAAACTGCAAATATTAATTCTAGGTAGCACTTCTCAATATTTGAATATCGGGTTTCTGCTTCAAGAATATTCTGACTAAGAAAGTAGAGGCTATTTTCATTCCCAGCATCATTCTTCTGAGCAAGAAAGGCACCCAATGATCACTCTAAAGATGTCACCTAGAGGATAAGTGGTATTCTTTCAACAGATGGCATTAATACCAGTAGAATTAAGAGATATTTCTTGAGAATATCGAATGCTTTTTGAAAATCTTCAGTCCACTGGTAAGTGACTCCCTTATTCATCAATTTGGTGAAGGGTAAACTTTTTGCTGCCAAATTGGCGATGAAACGCCGAATATAGGCTAAGTGTCCTTGAAGTCCTCTCAATTATTTTAAATTTCAAGGAGGTGACATACCAAGGATTGAATTTTTCTTCTCAAGATCGACCTCGATACCATGATGGCGTACAACAAAGCCTTGAAATTTTCCTGAGGTTACCCCAAAAGCACATTTTAAGGTGTTCATCTTCAAATTTTGTGTGTCGAATTTTGTGGAATATGACTTCCAAATCAGCCAAGTGATTATAAATTTTCCTCTATTTAACCACCAAATCATCCATATAACATTCAACAAACTTCCCTAAAAATGGTTTGAAGATATGATGCATAGCACACTGAAATGTTGTGCCTGCATTCTTTAGGCCAAAGGGCATTACCCGATAGCAGAATACACCATGAAGGGATCTGAAGGGTATAGATTCCTCATCTTCTAGAGCCATTCGGATTTGATCAAACCTAGAATATCCATCCATGAAGGAAAGTTCTTCATAGCCAGTTTTTTCATCAATTAAGAGTTCTGTGATTGGAACTGGAAAATCATCCTTAGGACAATGCTGATTAAGATCTCTGAAATCAATGAAAACTCTAATTTGTCTTTTCTTCTTTTTCACAGGGACAATATTAGCCAACCATTTGGGATATTGAACTTCTCTGATGAAGTTAGTTTTGATAAGTTTATCCACTTCTACTTCAATTTTGGAAGCAAAAGTTGGGTGCGTTCTTCTAGTAGCTTGTTTGAATACTCGATGTTCTTTTGGAAAACCCAAACGATGAGTAGAAACATCAGGATCAAGACCTTGCATCTCTGTATAGTTCCAAGAAAATATATCTCGATTTTTCTTTAAATAAAGAAATATACATCTCTTTCTCCTCAAGAGTCATGGCCGCACTAATTAAAGTGGGGTGTGGATCTTCTTTTGTACCACGATTTATTTCTCTGAGTTTATCCACAGTGGTAGAGATACCCTCTTCAAATGCTAGAGGAGCATCCCAGAGATCTTCCTCCTCTTCTTCAACATGTGTTATTTATTTTGTTTCTACTTGCATAGTAGATGATGAAATAGAATTTCCATGGTCAGAATAGATGTTAAAATTTGAACATCTTGAAGAAGAAGCTTCCATTTCTGACCTGATTAATGATGAAGGGTCTTTCTTGGGTATCAATGAGGAGATGATGGATTGAGAATCAACATTATCATTCACTTCTGACATTGCTATAACTTCTTCTAGCCTAGTTGGTGAAGTATAGACTTGTTGGATTTTAGCAGATGAAATGATGACATCCCCATTGGAGCTTTCATCATTGCTTGGTGAATCACCAATTTGTCCCATGTTGTCTGGATTGATTTCTATAATTGACATTATGGAGGTTTCTATAAGTGTATTTTGATTTGGGTCTATCATATCAATTTGACTAATAGGAAACACATAATCTGTACTCACATGTGTAAATGGATTTACTGGAATCATTTCCAAACCAAATGAAGCATTAATCTTGGTAACCTCTCTTGCTATTGATTTTTCCTTACCCTTCATGTGATAGAATTCCGCCTCAATTTATTTATATTAACATGTCTTGAACGAAGCCTTATCACCATACAATGTCCCAATTTGACCATCAAAACAATATTTGATACATTGATGATATGATTAAGGGATAGCCGCATGTTTATGTAGCCAGGGTCTTCCAAGAAAGATGTTGAAGGCTGTATCATGATCAACAACCATGAAATATGAATTGGATACAAGGTCTACAAACTGAGTTCTGAGTGTAATCTAGCCCAGTGGTTCTTGTTCATTTTTATCATACCCTTGCAACATCAAAGTAGAATAAGATAAATAAAATTCTGTGAGGCCCAATCGACGAAGTGTACGGATGGGGATGAAGTTGAATCATGAACCATTATCAATGAAAGCTCTTCAGATGTCTACACCATTGAACTTGCCAGATAAATACAAAGGTCTGATATGTCCATGCACGACATCATATTCATCCTCATCTGTAAAAGATATCACTGTATGGAATTCTGCAGGATTATTCTCAAAATGGTAGGCTTCAGCTGCAAAAATTTCAGTTTCAAACTCTTGATGACTTGAAAAAGCCTCGATGAGTGCCTCCCGGAGATCATTTGATAGATTAAAGGCATCTAGAATTGATAACTTGGCCGGTAATTGGGCCTGGTGTTTCAATACATCATATTTTTGATCTAAAGGTCTGTGTTTCCCAATAGGAACATGTGGTTTAGCAGGTTCCTTAGAAGTTGATGCTTTGGATGTTGATGCATCTTGTATTGGGGTATGAGTTGGTAATATTCCTAGATTTGGAGGATTAGACCAATTAGGTCTATTTACCTGCTAAGAGAAAAAAGGTGGAACCTCCAACCGATCTTCCAGAATAACTGTGCCCGGACTGAATCTACTATTGGTGAAATAATTTGCTTGTTCTTGTTGAGCCCGCTGAAAGGCTCTGCCATGAGTTTCTTCTGAATACACAGTTCTGGAAAGGGTATAATTGGAATAGTGGCTTCTGGGATATCCATGTATTCCTTTATATACCAGACCTCTAGAACTCTCTCTGATTCCTCTGTTTGATACAGGGAACTCAGGCTCATCAAAATCGAAACTGTGACTGACATAAGGATCTGTTAAGTGAATAATATTAAGAGAACCTAAGATGAACTCTTCATTTGATAAAGACTCTACTAGACTAGCCGATTTAGGTTGTGCCGTTTGGTGGGGTGGTGCCCGTGGCTTCGAAGTAGATGGCATAAAATCTTCCAAAGTCAAAGAAAACTTATGCTTTGACACAATATCATCTTCTTTTAATTGTTATTATTTCTTTGAATTATGTTGTTTCTTTGAGGATTTTCCCTCTGATGAAGAGGGTTTTCCTATGGAATTCATAAGAGAAGACACAATTGGTTTCTTCAATTGTGTTCACAAAATGGAATGAGTTCGGTTGATTGTTTTTCTGAACATCCATTCATCATATTTCTGCGCATTTTTTCTTTTTTACTTGTTGCCACTCTCCTTCTTCCTCTAGATTTGTAGCAGTAACACATACTAGCTGAGCTGAAGAACCTTTCAATTTAACTTTCCTCGAGTCGACCGTTTTTTTTAGGAGGTCCTTGAAGAAAAAACACTCCGGAATGGGATGCATCGAAATCTGATGAAATGGGAAATAGTTGGGACGGTCTTCATCTCCTTCCTTATTTGGCCTCTTGGGCCTTGGAAATTGAACCAAATTATTTTCGAGATCCAAAATAAAGTAGCCAGGAACTTGTTCTTTTCAGAAAGAGTAAACATTTCTCTTCAAATCCTCAAATTGTTTTCGTCTTTGATATATTTGATCATCTTGAAGAAATTACTTCTTTTATTAACACTCAGGAGGTGGAGCCCTTCGAGAAGATGAATGTTTTGAAGTAGAAGAAGGTACAGGTGCTTGTTTAAGTATAAATGTAGCAGTCTCTGCTCTACCCATTATCCTTCCTGGAGCTGATGTAATTACACGAGTTTTATCCTTAGTCTTCATAAGAGAATATTCAATCTGTTGAGTGATTGATGTAAGGTCTCGAAACCCTCCTATGTATTTCATAGGGATCAACGGAGTGCGTAATTCACCACGCAAATTTTCCACACAGATTGAAAAAAAAATTTCTTGAGGGAGTGATATGCTTAGGGAATATGTTAATCCCTTCCAGCAAACAATGAAATCTGAAACCCTTTCATTCTCCCTTTTTTTACAATTTTTAAGATCAAAAACTGTTGTCTTTGGAACAGTTGAGCTGAATTGAAAAAGGAATCATTGACGGAGATCCTCCCACCCGGTAATTGACCGAGATTTCAAGCTTGTGTACCAGACAAAAGAAGGCCCTTGTAATGACTGTAAAAAACACCTAAGCTTAACTGCTTCATGTTCCTGAGGGGTTCCCATCATAGGATCACAATGAGAAACAAAATGTGTTAAGTATTGCTCTCGGTCTCCCGAACCATTAATGATTGGGAATGTGGTACTTGAAAAATTTGATGGGGAAGGAATTGCATCAACCCATTCAGGGTAAGCTCTCTTTTCTGGTTGAATTTGAGCTTGTTTTCCTTCCATAGCTTCCAATTGAGCTGTTAATGACTCAATAGAAGTTATTAACTTTTGAGAAACATTCGGTTGAGCTTGTACCTGAGTAGGTGCAATGACTAGGGCTTGGACAGATGTGGTGGTTGGTACTGCAACTGATGGTAGCAGTGCCGATTGTTGTTGCACTTGACCCATAGGACTAGACCTATGAGGGTGTACTGATAAAAGAGGATATTCTTGATCCATATCAGTAGCCACAACAAATTCCCTTGGCTGACTAACTCCAGCACACTTAGGATGAAGTCTACCCTGAAGTAGTTCTGCATTCATCCTCCCCAATTCCTTCATTTCTTCCTCCTGTTGTGCAAATCTTTGCCCTAGTGAGAGTGATTGGAATTCTTCAAAGGAATGGTATGTAACCTGATTCTTTAATTTCCCTTTGTTGGCTCCCTTTCAGATAGGGGGAAGTGGTTTATTTGAAGGAACACCCAGATTCTGGGTAAGCCATTGATTTTGTGTACGCACACCTTCTTCATTTGTGTTTGTGCGTACACCTTCTTGTGCAGGAATATCTTCATCTGATCCCTCTGAGTGAGCCTCATCTAGTGGATCAGCAACAACCACATTGATGACATTAATTTATTCATAACGCATTGCATCCCTTCTATCAGCATTTCTACAATAATTTCTTCGTCCATGTCCCTGATGAGACATTTCCTTTTGTTGATATGACCCTCAAGAACTTCTTGACGAACTAGAATTTGGAGGGAATCTCCTGATAATTTGTCTCTTCATTCCTCTTGGGGATTTTTCCCTAATCGAGAGAAGACTGACTTTCTCTAAGGAAGAGATTAAGGATTTGAAAAATTCCCTAGTCCAGTGGACTGGGTCTGTTCCTGCTATTCCTCCTCAACTCCTCAAATCTTATTTGTTGATTCTGAGGGTTGGGATAAAAGAGTCCCTAGTCTGGCAAGCCGGGGTGGTTCTTGACATGCTATAGATGAAAATTTCATGAAAGCTATCATGATCCTGCAGACTTTAGTCCAAAAATTGGCTGGACGCATCAACCTGCATCCACTTTTATCACCCGACTCAAATGACTGTTGGATGATTTCTAACACTTCTTTCACTTGATGATATGCTTGCTCCAAACAAGAGACCTGTTCAATATTCTCATTTTCTTGATGTAGGAGTAATTCAACAACTTGTTCTATGTATGCTTGATTTTGAGAAGAAATAGTTGAGGCTTGTTCTTGATCGAGCCTTTGATTACAAACAAAGCCAATTGACTTTGGCCAACCATGGGAAATAACATTGCATGAGACCATTTTCGGAGGGCTTTGCATCTTGGAGAGAACAGTTAAATGTAGTTCTCCATGAACACCCCATCCCCTGATATGAATACTGGATGGGGCATTGGAAATTAATTGATGCAATCTTCTTAGTGTGCCAAGTCATGAATGCTGAAGGCCTCTCTGATGCTTTTCAGCCTTTGGATGTCGAGAAACTGAGAGAGATGCCAAATCAATTTGGCATTGTAACCCTTCTATTATCTTGAAATGATTTTCATATTCATCATAAGATAATATTTTCTTCTTCAACTGACAAAGTGTTTTCCATATGTTGAGACGAATATCATGAATTCCATCTTCTGTCAACATCACTAGAATGTCATACTGAGAGTCAGCCGAAGGCCAAAACATGACTAGAACTTCACCTTTCACCAATTGTTTTCTCATATTCAATACTTCCTCTTTATCATTTGATGGAGATTCTTCTACCTGATTAGACTAGGGTTGGCGTTTCCTTATTGTTTCATCGGATTCAACAAGATTGGTAGAGAATTCACTAATCAATCTAGAAGATGAATGGCCCAGGGCTAGTTCGGATAATGACCTACACCCCGGGCTATCTTCGAATTGAGAAAGTATTTCACCTGATAATGATAAAGCATCAGACATGACTGGCTTCACATTTTCAAGTACCTCAAGATAAGAGGGCTTTCTCATCACTACATTTTCCATTAGAGCATTTTCCAGGCAATGTGCATTATAACTGTGGAGAGGAATTTCACAGCTAATTTCATTATCATGGGGAGGACCACCATGGTGGGTTATAGTAAAAGATGAAACATTTTTCTCCTTGGTATTCTAACCACATAGAGGGTTCTTGGGGCTCTCATCTGAAGATGAAAATTTGAGATCGACCGAATTTTCATGAATCAAGCCTTCATAAGGAAGTGTCTCATGAAGACCATCAGAATTAAAGTTCCCACATTTTGGAATTAATGGAGTATAATCTTTAATTCCAACAGATAATTGTCTGAGGGCTTCAAGAACTCTAGTTTTGAGCAAAGCCTAGTTACAGATTGGCTCTTGATTTCTTGACTGTGTTGGGCGGGTCTTCTTCTTAGACGCATTCTTACCCACTTTAGGAACCACATGGTGATGAAAGTGGTTATTATGGGATGGTGTATGTGCCTGCTAAGGAGAAATGATCATGTTTGGCTGATTATCTCCACTCAAATCAGGTGTATGTGTCTGACTCAGTTGTCCGTATGATATGGGGGAGTATGTCACACAACCCTATTGGACTGGAATAGAGGTGTGTGTCTGTTCCGGAGTGAACTTTTGATGTGTCACTCCACTGGTAAGGATAGATTTTCATTTCTTTCCCTGAGATGTTGCTGAAGCTGTTATAATATCCTGGCAGGCATCCAGAATATGAACAGGGATTTACTTCTACTCTTTCACCATTGACAAAATATGCTTGGGGACTTTAGCTGCCAGAACGAGGATATACTTCTATTCCGTGCTTGGAGTAGGTGTGTGTTCCTACTAATATCCTCCTTTTACTGTCAGTGAATTCTGATAGTACTCATTTGTGGGGGCAGAGAGTTGAGTCTGCCTCCTGTTTGTCACTCGAGCTTTACGACTGACTTCTCCGAGTGCTACCAAACGAGACTGTTGGTAGGCTTGATCAATAATAGCTGGTGTATGTGCCTGATGATTTCACTCCGCCAATCTTGGTTGATGAGATTCCATCACAACTGGCAGACGATGCTGCTGGCAGGATTGATGAGTGTAAGCAGGTGTATGTGCCTGTTTACCAGTTGTCAACACATTGGGTTGGCAGGCCTCATCGTGTGTAGTCAGACGAGCCTACTGACTAGATGATGATTTATAAAATTGTGTATGTTGATGTCTATAGTACTCCGCCAGAATTTCCTGACAGGATTGGCGTGCTGCTGCCAGACGAGTCTGCTGGACAACAGAATTAAAACGGAAAGGTGTGTGTGCCTGCTCGTTGCTTGCAACCAAGTTAGGTTGGTGGACTTCTCCGGAGATGGATAAGATGAGAACCTTCTCATTGTTGACCGGATTTCATCTTCGGTGGTTCATCTTGCATACTCGGGTTTGAGAAACCTGAGACGAATTCCTGGAGACGATACCCTCATCATGTTGAGGGCGCACTGCCGCACGAGTCTATCGGCAGTTTTTGATGGGATCCCTCAGGAAGGACTCCTGTCTCCTTGAATTAAGGCCCTGGGGGACCTTCTCATTCACCTCCCCAAAATATGTGAGTGGATGGTGATTGTGATCCAGGGATAACGACCCAAAATTGTTGGAGACCGTGGTTGACACCACCTGCTTCTTGATCGCTGGTCATCACTGTCCGGACAACCAGGGTGAATTATTGAATTGGAGGGCTTGTCGAGCGGCCTCCAGAATCGTAATAGTACTGTTTAGACAGTACTCCTTAACCAGCGCATTTGATGACCAGTGTTGAAGACGCTGAGTAGGTGATTTCGTCCGTAGAGCGAACAACGATCTAGCAGGAGTAGCAGAAGAGGCATTCACGGCAGAAGTATTCACAGCAGAATTATTTACGGGTGTGAACTTAATAGAAGCCATTTTTGTAACCCATAAGATCTTGGAAAAGAGTGCTTGTTTGATATAATAGACATAACCAAGATAAGTCCAGCCACTACATCTTTTGGATAAACAAACATGTTATTGATTGTCTTGTTGGCCCTCTCATTGAGTTTAAATATGGGCCTAACAAATAGGTAAAACATCTTTTCAACTTGGTTAAGGATTCACATCAAGTTCACCAATTTTTGTTTCCTCTAGAAATGGGGATGACCTCATTGATTTAAGGTTCAAACATTCCAATCAGTTTCTAATGGGTTTATTAATAGAACCAGAAACATCCAATGATTCTATATCCATTTGGACCTACTATCCAAAGGTAGGTACTCCTTAGTTGTGAATTGATAAGGTTTAAGAATTTGCATCGGTCGAGAGGATGGGAGGTCAGACTCATCACACCTTTTTGAGGGAAATTATTGTCTACTCTGGTACTCTCTTTATAGATTTAAGTTATGTTCATGAATCCTTATTAAATTACCAAGTATAAAATGATATTTCCTTTAGATTTGACAATCAATGATTGATATGCAGAAAATTTAGAGAATCTTTTTATATGTATTCGAGGTTCTTCATCGATAGATAATCATCTGTATTTGTTAGAGATTATTTGTCAATGGTATCCTTTAATATATTATATCATAGTCTCTTGGTCATTATGATTACCATACTAGTTTTAAAGCCACTCACTGGGGGCACTTGATGTTTATTGTCATTCAGAAGGACATTGATTATTTCAGAGTTGGGATCGTATTCACAGATGGGCTACCTATGAATCCTTTATTTAGAAAAGGAATCAGAAATCACGTAGTTTGAGTAAGGTATTATGATGTTTATGCATTATTGATGGCTCAAAGAAAGATGTCATGATTACTTCTACACTCTAAGCTCATGTGAGTCATGCTCGGTGTGAGAAACAAGAGGTATTGGGAAAACCAGACAATTGTGCCACGAAAGATGAAATCATAAGAAATGATGTGGGGCTTATGTATGGATGACTACCCAAAATAGATGAAGATTGGGTTTTACTTCAGGGAAGAAGCCCAGGAACAAGGTCCATAAAGGTATATGTGCTTTATGGATATTTGGATACTTAACTTAGGAATTAATCCGGAGAAGGATGCCAAAATTAGAGAGGACTTATGATTAGATTTTATTCATGATAAAGAAGACCGAAATAAAAAAGTAAATTAAGACTGGTTAAGGGGAATTATGACTGGGGATTATTCCTGAGAAGGAGGCCCAAGTTAGGGGACTTGTGACTGGGACTTACTCCTAAGAAGGAGGCCCAGTTTAAAGGGATTTTAAAACTGGGGATTACTCCTAAGGAAAAGGCCCAAGTTAAGGGAATTTTAGAATTAAGGGACTTAGGGATAACTCCTAAGGAGGATGCCCATATTTGTAGACTTTGAGACTGGGGATTACCCCTGTAAAGGAAGCCCATGTTAAGGGAATTATGGTTGGGGCTTACTATTAAAGAGGATGCCCAGATTTGGGAAATTATGACTGTGGCTTACTCCTAAAGAGGATGCCCAGGATAGGGGACTTGGGGCTTACTCCTAAGGAGGATTCACAAGTTAAGAGAACATGGATTGGGGATTACTCCTGAAAAGAAGGCCCATGTTAAGGAATCTCTCAACTTTAAAGGATGAGGTTGAATGAATGAAATCTCTAACCTTAGTGACATAAACATGTGTAAATCACTAGTTTTTTGAGAGATGTTCTGCAGAATTCCTTTGAGATAATGAAGACAACAAAGGAACCACGCCATAAATGACTTTGAAGAGAGTTTTGAAGGTTTAATCTTGAATAGGAGAGGTGGATAGTCATAAGAGAGGTCAAATGGATAGGAAGGGCACCCAAAAAGAGGGGCACACAAGTCTTGGTCGCGCAGGTATACCTGCGCGGCACATGGGTACTTGCGCAACCGTCAACCCTTAAGGTAATACTTGGGCGAGACTTGGCTCAAGCCCTTAATATTGTCCATATGAGCTTCCAGAAGGGTGGCACATAAGTTCTTTTGAAGGAGTAAGGAGGCGCACAAGTGTGACCATTTCCCTTAAGGGCTGGTCACATAGGCGCACAAGTGTTGATGAGTTTCAACACATAGGCCTTACTCCCCCTCCTTAGATCTTCCATTCTAGGTAATAAATTATCTTAGAAGTGTTCGGAAGTTTTGAGAAGAGACTAGGGCACCGAGACCTCAAATATGAGTTCCTGGAATTTTTTCCTCCTGAAATGGGGGGCCCACCAAGGGTATTTATAGGCTGGTGAAGACCCTAGGAGAAATTCAAAGAGGGCGTGCAAGTCACCTGCACGACCATTACGCGACACGCAAGTATAATTTCTCGACCTTGGTGGAATTTGCGCAACCCAAGTGCAAATAAATCTTTGTTCGTGCCTTTGTCAATTTTTGATGTTTCTTCAAAGGATGAATCACTTTGAGTTCAAGGTATTTCCATTTTCATTAGTTTAGACTCTGTAGTGGAAAGAGCGTCAACAGTAACCAAAGACTCTAAAGTAACTAACTTTAGGCTTTCTATTCTTCCATAATTCATAAGGGGTCTTCTTGTGAACTGGTATGATCAAGAATCTATTAATGACATAACAAGCTGTATTGACAGCTTCAACCCAAAAATAAATAGGTAGGTCATATTCATTAAGCATGGTTCTTGCTATTTCCTGAAGGGTTCTATTCCTTCTATCTACTACACCATTCTTTCGAGGTGTCCTTGGAGCAGAAAAGTTGTGACTATAGCCATTGTGTGAGAAATAAAATTCATATTCATGATTTTCAAACTCACGACCATGATAACTTATCAGGGTTTTAATCTTAAGTCCACTAATGTTTTCTACAGACTTGGAGTATTTAATAAAGTAAGAACAAGCTTCACTCTTGTGAGTTAAGAAGTATACCCAAGTATATCTAGAAAAGTCATCTACTAGGACATATAAATAGTGCTTCCCATTTAAACTATAAACTCTAGAAGGTCCAAACAAGTCCATGTGAACCAACTCAAGAGGTTGAGAGTTGAGAATTCTTTCTTTGATTTAAAAGAAACTTTATGTTGTTTTCCCTTTTGACAGGGATTACAAACTTTGTCATTTGGGAATTTAAGTTTGGGTAGGTCTCTAACCAAGTTATTCCTAGTCAGATTTCTAAGTGAATGTATATTGCAGTTTCCTAATCTTCTATGCCATATCCAAGATTGTTTATGAAAAGCATTTAGGCAAGTAACATTTTTTTGGCTAAAGAATTTAAATCAACAACATAAAAATTTTCATTTCTCAAAGTAGAAAATACTAAAACATTTTTAGAGTTAAAAATATTACAAGAATCATTTTCAAATTTCACATTAAAGCCATCATCACATAATTGAGAAATACTTAATAGATTATATTTAAGTACATCAACAAATAAAACATTAGAAATCAAAACCGAATCAGTGTTACCAATATGGCCTAGGCCGACGATTTTTCCTTTAGAATTATCACAAAAGGTGACATGGCCTCCATCAACTTTGATTAGACTCTTGAATCATGAGTAATCCTCATACATATTTCTTGAACATTCGCTGTCCAAGTACCATATCTTCTTGTGAGAACTCTTCAAACATGTTTCCTAAAAAACAAATTTAGACAGAAAATGATTTTGGTACCCAGATCTTATTGGGTCTATATAGGTTAGCAATCAAAGATTTAGGTATCCAAATTTGTCTTATTGGTATCATATAATTAAGAGATTCAACATATTTTGAAAGATAAACACTATTCGATCTATAACTGTGTGAATAACTAGTTGAGGCATATGAATTACCAGAACTAGAACTAACACAATTTTGTCCAGATTTAAGAATAAATCTAGTCTTAGCAAGCTTTCTCTGTCCAGACTGATAGCCTATTCTAGTGGTATATTTTGGGGCCACTTGTTTTCCTAGAATTTGAGTTAGAGTATCCTTTCCATTTGTAAATTTCTCCAGGACTTTTCTTTAATTTCTCATTAGACAACTTCAATTTATTATTTTCCTTTAACAGTTGAGCATTCTTTTCATTTTCTATATCAAGTGAATATTTAACATTGGCAGTGAGAGAATGATGTTTATTTAAGGATTTATACTTGTCCTTAAGTTCATTACAGGTTTATTCTAGAATATTACAATATTCAAACCATTTCTCACTAGACATGTTTTCAGATTCAGAATTAGTTCCAGAATAATAATCATTCAGCATAGGGGAAACAGGTACCTCAGAGGTATTGGTCATGAAGCACATGTTGGCATGATTCTTTTCAGAATCAGAAACTTCAGATTCACTTGAGCTGTCTTCTGAAGCACTCCAAGTATCTTTCATAGCTCTCTTATACTTATTATCCTTGTAGTCATGTTTCTTATTGAACATCAATTTCGGATAGTCTGCTTTAATGTGACCTTTCCTTTTGCATTCATAGCAGACAACTTCATCATTTTTTCAGGATTTTTCTAATCCTTCTTCCAATGACCCTTGTTGTCATACTTTCCTTTGTAATTAGATTTTCTGAATAATTTCTTCTTCCTATCGAACTTCTTGAATCTCCTAGCTATTTGAGCCATCTCAACATCATTGTCAGAGTCTGAATCTTCACTTATTGAAATTTCAGTTTATATTTGAACTTTGTCTTTTTCATTGCTCTTAAAAGCAGTAGATTTAAAATCTACATAATTCCTTTTAGGTTCTTCATCATCCTACTTATTCACCTTGAGTTCTTCCTCATACATCATAAGCTTACCAATGAGCTCCTTGACTGGTAGCTTGCTTATGTCACATGATTCTCTAATTGAAACAGAAGTGCCTCTCCATCGATCTGGTAGACATCTCAATATTCTCATGATTTGTTCCTTAGCAGTGACATCTTTTCCAAGAGAGAACATTGTATTGACAATATCATAGAACCTGAGATACAGGTCAGAGATACGTTCATCAGTCTTCATTTCAAAATTATCATATTTAATAGTATATGTATTCAATCTCATTTCTTTAACATTAGTTGTTTCTTCAAGAGAAACACTCAAAGTATCCCATATTTCATTGGCAGTTTTACAAACAGATATTCTATTGAAATCTTCATCTCTTAAAGCACAATACAAGGCATTCATAGATTTAAAATTATTATTATACGATATCTTAGTAGCTTCATCCCATGTAGTTTTAGCAGTTGCTGGAATCTTATATTCAGTTTCTATAGGAGTCCAAATATCAAATCCCATATTTTCTAAATGAATTTTCATTTTCAATTTCCACTGGGCATAATTTGTGCCATTAAAGAAAGGTGACATGTTGGTTGCAGCACCTTCTAGTCTATTATCCATAAGTAGAGTTTAGCAAATAAATTTAAAGAGCTAAAATTTAGAACTAACAGAAATTTAAGATCATTAAAATATAACTAAAATCACAGTTGAAAAACATAGTATTTGAAAACATTGATAAACAAAATAAATCCTCTAATACCAAATGTTGGTTGGATTGGATACTCAAGAGGGGGTGAATTGAGTTCTAATTAAAATTTCTATTAAAAAAGGGTTTCTCTTAAAATCCCCCAATTTAAAAACAAAGTTAAACTGTAGTGAATTTATACAGATTGTAAATGTTCAATTAGCTTCTTAAAGATTGGTTAGATCTCAGTCAATTTAATCACATGATTAAATTAGCTTGTGAAGCTAACCTACTAGTTCACAACAAGTATAAAAACTTGCTAATTTAACTATCAAAGTAACATTAAAATATTTTTCTATTTCAATGTAACAACAGTGGAATATAAAACATATATGTAGTATAATTTAGACCTATACTAAAAATCACAATAGATATAACCAAGAGGTTCAGTCTCAAGCAGAGACATAGTCCTCTCAAACAATTTATATAAATCTTATCCACACCCTGGATCGGGGTTAACAACAGTACAATACTTTCCAAGTCATATGACCTCTACCATAGTTCTTCATGGGAAAACAAAGACAACAGAACACAGGCTATCCAGGTCACAATTGACCTCTACCACTATCCTCAGTGGGATACAATATGATTTAGGGAGTTTTGAATGAGGATTTAGTATCCTCTAGTTTAGCACAGGAGATAGTGTGTTTGTAAAGTATGCTGAGTACACACACTGCTCAAAATGTAAATAAATGAATCACTTGGAGAGAGTAGGTAAGAGTTTAAAATTCTCTAGAGATTAGCAGTGCAGCTCTGGATTCATTGGATTCCACAAAAATTCTTCTGAGTCCTTCTCTGGTTTTTTTGTTGAAAAACAGAGTATCGTGGTTCAGCTTGGTGTCCTTCACAAGTGAGTGTGTGTAACACCCCGAGATTTTATGAAAAATATTTTTTTTAATTTCATTAATGTCTTATGTTGTACGCTACACCAAAAGGAGCTTGCACAACACGCATCCTTGACTTTCCTTCCATTACATGCAATCGCGACCTTCCTCGATAGCGTGTGTAGTACGCAATACCGAGTTTCACTAAACAACGATATGCTATTAAAATATTATTAAAACTAGCCGTTATGAATAGTAATAACCAATTTTTGAAATTTTTTAAATTTTATTTTTCAAAATTGGCTTCATTTTTGGATTTAGAATATCGAAATTACCTTAGGGTGAAATTTTGGTATTTTTCGGATAACTTTCATTTTCTGATGAATAGTGAAAATTACTAAATTTTAATTAAAAACAACCTTTTTAATTGAAATAATTAATAGTGATAAATTATTAATTTCAGTGGTTTTAAAGTATATTTAGAATATGATTTTACAATTTAATACAATGTTGGTCATTGGATGTAATTTCACATTTAAACTAGAGATAAACAAGTTTCAATATTTTGATAGTTATTATCTCTTAAGAACACGCTATTTGTTTTGACGATGAGAATTAGTTTTTAAATTAAGTAATGCAACTGATATTTTTTGAATTTGGTAAAATAGACATCATTTTTCAGTTCATAATATCAAATATAGCTTAGTCCTAATTTTTGGTATTTTTCTGGAAACTTTCATTTTTGATGAATAGTGAAACCACTAAGTGGTAGTTAAAAGAATGAATTTTTCATAAAACATAATTTTACCGCTTCTGTAAGTGGAATTTCAAAAATCTGAGAGACAAGGTTGATGTCAGTAAGTAAAATGTGGTTCAATGAGATGAAAATAGTTTTTGGTGAATAGTAACTTTTTACTTTTTTTTACCACGATTAAAAGTAAATAGGGTAATTAAGGGTAAAAATGATATTATTATTACCCTAACACTTGTCCTAATTATATTGGATAAGTGTAATTAGACCAAAAACAATCTTAGGAATAAAATATGACCATTTAGGCCCACTTGGATTAGATTAGGACATTTATTATTAATTTATTTAAAGAAGGGTTAAAATAGTTAAAATCAATGTTTAATAAGTATATCATTTTTAATATAGGGTTATACATAAGATAAATTCTACTATAAATATTCATTAGAAATATAACAATATTTCCTATATAATGGTATTTTTTTTGTAATTTTTATACATTAAATAATTTAATTTATTTATGACACAAAGATGATGCAATAATTATCTTATTAATGGAAGATTGACATAATTTATGTCATAAATACCAAAATAAATGTAATTTGAGACTTTTTATGAATTAAAATAATTATTTAGGTTAATATGACATGTTAGTATTGATTTAAATAACCTTTTGGGAACTAATAATTCTGTTATGATTCTCACAAAAATCAATTACTAAATAGTGTCAAAATTGACATAAAATAGTTTTTAAAACAAATATTATATTATTAATTGTTATTTTATTCCTAAAAATATAAGGATGGGAAAAATGACTTATATAAGGTTATATATATTAATAATAAACAACTTGGGGTTCGTTTGGCTGCTTATTGTAAGTTTATTAACCTTATAGTAGAAGAACACAAGAAGACACGGTAAAAGTAAAATTATTTAACTTAATGTTAAATCTAAATGATAAGGTTACAATAGGAGCCTAAACTTGTCTAAATTCTGTTAAATGAGATTATTTCGACCCATCCCCACCTTATCTTCGAAATAAATCAATTTGGAGCTATTTAAAACCTAATTTGGCTTTATAATAAAATAATATTTTTAGTTATTCCAAAGGTGCCCCTCTCCTCCCTTATAAAAGGGAACATCCTCCCTCTCTTCCTAACATCACTTTGAGCCTTCAAGCTCATCAAAACCCTGCCAAATTCTCTTATCCACTTCTCTAGAAACATCTTATAGGTCCTGGTAATCTTCAAAGACCAATTTTAGTGCCCTAAGAGGAGGACTCAGAGAGGCTCTTCAAAGAAGAGGTAATGTCCGTTACCGATTATTTCAATTTTATTTCTTATTACACTTCTTCTTCCTAGTTTGTTTCATTATTAAGTAATAACATCAGTATCACTCATAAAATGATATGTTTTTATAAGTATGAAACAACCCTATTTCAATATCTATCCATCCTACGGAAAATGAAATCACCGTGCATGCGTACGTACAAAATACCGTCTCCACACCGTGGTGTAATATATTTTCCACCACCACCTTACTTGGATGGGTATAATGGTATACATAATAAATATATATGATTATTGTAAAGTGATATTTATTCTGAAATAGTATACATACACTCCAATACAATTCCATGATCATGAGAATGATATCATCGCTCGTGCGTACGTACGGACTACCGTCTCCACGACGCGATGAGATTCATTCTCCACGTTAACCATTCATGAATGATTATAAAGTATATATAATAAGTAATCATGAAATATATGAAATAATAATTATACTGTATTTATGTGTATATATATGTATTTCATCAACTTAATTCCATTCAACTCAATAGGGAAACGAAAACAGCGTTCATGCGTACGTATGACCTACCGTCTCCATGAACGGTGTATTTCTTTCCATTTACTGATCTATTATATATATGTATATTCTAAATATATATTATATATAAATCATGTTTTATATTCTGTAATTAATTAATCATGATCTAAGTAATCATATGAATAATTACAAGTCAAAACACGGACGACAAATGAAACGATTTTATCCAAAACGCTATTTAACATGGAATTTACAAAAGAACGGGTAATATAAAGTCATAAGTGAACCATATATGATATCATAACAGTGAGTATGATTCTGGAATAAGTTAATGACATTATTTAAATCATTATACAGGAGGTTCGGACCCTTATGAAGCAAATCAGACCTAAGGTAAAGGAAAATATCACAATCTCATTTTTATCCGAGATTGTTTATACTTTGGTATTTACTGGGGTGTATTTTATCATCCAAATCAATGTTTCCTCAATATGTAATATTTATATCCTTCTAAAATAGTTTATATGAAATTTTACCCTTCGGTGAGTTTTTAGTAAAAGATATGAAAGGAATCTTTTGTCGTTTTTCGTATGAGGTACTTTTTGACTTTTCCGACAAAAGTACAAGAAGAATGTTTTTTTAACTTATACGGCATGAATGTATTTTTAAAACATTATTTCCAAGAAGATTCCTTTACAAGTTTTCAACTTTATATTTAATCAACTTCTTTTAGTTTATAATTGTATGACATGTTATGAAAGGAAAAGTGTTTTTGAAGTAGAAAGAATATTTTCCTCAAGAATGGAGTTCAAGTGTTTTATCAAAATTATTTTCCATATAAGATAATATAAGGTTCTATTTCTATCCCTATTATTACATTGATTTTATTATGTTGTGATGGAAATCTTTTTATGAATTCCTTTATCTTATATGAATTGTTTTATGATGTCACGATGTTTAAGATTCCCATTTTTATTACATGGGTTATGCTATGATGTATGGTTTATGATTTTGTGGCACACATAAGAATGGTATCATTATGAGATGGGTGGGACCTATATCGCTTTTCAATACATTGGTTAAAGATTTTATATCTCATGAGATAAACATGCCTGGAATGGCAGGTTAAACCAATTCAATGAAACAGGACTAAAACGAGGAGTGAACTCAGTTCAGAAATGGAATTTGTCCACTAAGATAGTCTTGGCAATGAGTCTTGACTAATAAGAAATGATTCTCTATGATTATGTGTGTATTCCACAATGTTTCATGTTTTAAGTTATGATTATTGGGATTACATTTCACTACTATGATTTATCCCATGTTATGATATTATGATCTCTTTTGCAGGTTAAGAGTTCCAAAATGTTATGTTCTTATGAATATTATGTGATTGATATTTCTTTTGTTTACCCTTACTGAGCATTTGAGCTCACCCTTTTATGTTTTATTTTCCCCAGGATATAAAGAAAGATTTTAGGTAAAAAAAGTGAAGATCTTTATGGGAGATGTTGAAGATCTTTCACCATGATTACAAGATTATATTCCGAGTTTCCAAAGACACTAAACTATTACGTTCCTTGTGTGTGTGTGTATCTGTTATGTACTAAGTATTCTGAAAAATTAATGTAATGTCCATGTACGTCAAGATTCGGGTCTCTACAGTTGGTATCAGAGGAATGGTTTAGTCAACCTTTGGAAACTAGGATGTGAGAACTTTAGTGAGACCCTAGAGATATTTCTATGGTATGCCTAGGGATGTCCCTAAGGTTAAGTATAAGTATAGGTTATAGTACTAGAATTACGATAACCCAAGATGTTAGATATTGAAATTACTCCTCCTTTATTATATTGTTTTCCCTAGCGTGATTTTTGCCTCTCACACTATTCTTTTTGGGTTTTAGATGATGGCTAGAACCCGAAGGAACCGTGTTGATCAATGTAATGGACAATGCAATGATTGTCATCCTAAACAAACAAATGTTATGAGAGATGGAGTGCAAAATCCTATTGCTATACTTACACAAGCTATGAATCATTCTGGACTTCCAAATGAGCAGAGAAGGGAAAAATATTCTATTGAGTCCTTCATGAGGCAACATCCTCCTTCTTTCAGTGGGTCTTCTGATCCACTTGTTGCTGAACAATGGATCAGTACTACTGAAAAGATATTTTCAGTTCTTTAATTTTCTGAACATGATAAAGTCATCATAGTAGTGTATCGTTTGGAAGGTGATGCTGATCAATGGTGGAATCTTATCAAGAATACGAGGCCAAGAGATGAAATTGAGTCCATTGAATGGGACAAGTTCAAGAACATATTTTTCAATAAGTACTTCCCTCATATTCTTCGAACAAAGATGGAGAAGGAGTTTCTTGAACTAAAGAAAAGGGATGATGAATCTGTTGGTATATACGAAGAGAATTTTACAAGGCTTGCAAGGTATGCATCTGGATTTATCATCCAACTTAAAAGTAAAGTAGATCGATTCTTCAGTGACTTAAAACCAAATCTTCAAAGGGCATTAGCTATAAGAGACTTTAGTAGCTATGAAGAAATTGTGCGTTGTGCTATCAAGGTAGAAATGGAAGTTTGAGTTACTTATGCATCTCATAGTTTTGACAAGAAACGAAAGATGGAGTTCAAGGAGAAATTTCAGAATAATGGTGAAAAGAAGATGAATGTTTCCTTACGCTCAAAGTGTGGAAAGAAGCATGGTGGAGATTGTCTTATAGGGACTAGAAAATATTTTAAGTGTGGAAAAGAAGGTCATCGAGCAACTGAGTGTCGAAGTAATGGAAAAAGGGTTTTTAATGATGTGAATAAAGAAAAGACTGCAAAGAACGCACCACCAACACTTCAATGCTTCAAGTGCAAGGAAATGGGGCATTATGCTAATAAATTCCCTAATCCAAGGGTTAGTGATGATCGACATGAGCAACCTCTTAAGGAAAAGGACAAAGGGATGTCACATACGATCACTATTGGTGATGTTGAATATGACAACAATGTGGTGGAATGATTAAGTGTTTATGTAATGGGATTCCAAAATAATGTTGTATATAGTATCGTGGAATATTGGAAAATTTATGTATTGGTCTACTGTGGTTCTCAATGGTATCAGTAACCATGGAATGTGATTGAGATATTTTTGGAGAAAAAAAAGATGATATGCGCATAATGAAGGAAAAAAGAGAAAATGAAATGTTTGACTGTATTCATGAGCTAATGATTGATATAAGGACTAAGTGATATCATGGTTTGAGTATTTATAATATTGAGGATTTTGGTACGTAGAAAGTGTTAACTTTTAACTGCATTCATGTTTTCACTAAGGTTCAATGGGTATTCATTCTTCAAGAGAATACATGATTAAGGTATTCACATTTTTGTAATTTGACCAAAAAAATATATCTTATGATATATGGGGGATAAATGATGGCATTCACGTGATTTTTATGTGACATTTCAAGTAATAATTTTCTTTATACTATGAGCTTGGACCGAAGTATTTTAGATAAGCCTAAAGATTGGAATGGATTATGTTAGACATAAGTTAGTATTGTTTAAGGATATAATTTTTTTCGATATTATTGATGGGATGTTATAGTAATGTAGTTTTAGAAAAAGGACAACCTGCAGGACGGGCGACAACCCATCGTGTCGGACAAGGCTGTGGGAATCGAACCCACAACCGAAGTGCGACTGGCTTTTATCACCTACCACTGGCCTACAGGAAGTCCCTGTTTAGTAGAAACCAGTTTTATTATATTAAGAAGTATGATATATGAAGTATAAGTCCATTTTAAGAACTATATATGATTAATCTCACTCTAGATGGACTTATGTATTTTTTTTGATAACATTTCTAACCATTTGTTTGAGACAGATGGAATGACCTATCATTCTATCACATGATCTGCTAACACATCACAAATGAAAAATTCAACTTCATTTCTTTAAGAGATGCAGTGGAAATTATCCAAATAATGACCAACAGTGAGACTATACCAAAATCACAAAAGTATTTCTTCTAATTCCAATTTCATCAACTTTAGGGAAATGATCTTGAAAACAAAAAATGTTGTCCTAGTGCTCTTATATCTGATGAATCAGATGGTACCTTAGATCGTCACAAATTTTTGGCTTTGTGAATTCTGGCTTTTCCATATCCATCTTCTCTACCACTCTCCATCAGAACATGATGGTTAGATGTCTCTTCTATATCCATATTTTCACCTATGTGGAAACCCAGCGATTAGTTTATTTGGGTAACCGTTACGTTTCATAATTTTGTTTTTAAAGATTTGTTTTGGTATTCCTTTTTACGATGTGTATTTCTATTATAGAAACTTTCGAGTAGTAAACCATTTATAACCCCGATGAATTTCGAGGGAAAAATTCATTTTAAGGGGGGTAGAATGTAACACTTCGAGATTTCATGAAAAATATTTTTTTAATTTCATTAATGTCTTGTGTTGTACGCTACACCAAAAGGATCTTGCACAACAAGAATCCTTGACTTGCCTTCCATTACACGCAATCGCGACCTTCCTTGATAGCATGTGTAGTACGCAATACCGAGTTTCACTAAACAACGATATGCTATTAAAATATTATTAAAACTAGCCTTTATGAATAGTAATAACCACTTTTTGAAATTTTGTAAATTTTATTTTTCAAAATGGACTTCATTTTTGGATTTGGAATATCGAAATTACATTATGGTGAAATTTTGGTACTTTTTGGACAACTTTCATTTTCTGATGAATAGTGAAAATTACTAAATTTTAATTAAAAACAACCTTTTTAATAGAAATAATTAATAGTAATAAATTATTAATTTGAGTGGTTTTAAAGTATATTTAGAATATATGTTTACAATTTAATACAATGTTAGTCATTTGATGTAATTTCACATTTAAACCAGACATAAACAAGTGCGAATCTTTTGATATTTATTATCTCTTAAGAACACGCTATTTGTTTTGGCGACGAGAATTAATTTTTAAATTAAGTAATGCAACTGATATGTTTTTAATTTGGTAAAATAGACATCATTTTTCAGTTCATAATATCAAATATAGCTTAGGCCTAGTTTTTGGTTTTTTATTGGAAACTTTCATTTTTGATGAATAGTGAAACAACTAAGTGGTAGTTAAAAAAATGAATTTTTCATAAAAGTTAATTTTACCGCTTCTGTGAGTGGAATTTCAAAAATCCGAGAGACACGGTTGATGTCAGTATGTAAAATGTGGTTCAATGAGATGAAAATAAATTTTGGTGAATAGTAACTTTTTACTTTTTTTACCACGGTTAAAAGTAAATAGGGTAATTAAGGGTAAAAATGATATTATCATTACCCTAAAACATGTCCTAATTCTATTGGATAAGTTTAATTCGACCAAAAACAACCTTAGGAATAAAATATGACCATTTAGGTCCACTTGGATTAGATTAGGACATTTATTATTAATTTTTTTAAAGAAGGGTTAAAATAGTTAAATTCAATGTTTAATAAGTATATCATTTTTAATATAGGGTTATACATAAGATAAATTAGACTATAAATATTCATTAGAAATATAAAAATATTTCCTACATAATGGTTTTTTTGTAATTTTTAGACATTAAATAATTTAATTTATTTATGACACAAAGATGATGCAGTAATTATCTTATTAATGAAATATTGAAATAATTGATGTTATAAATACCAAAATAAATGTAATTTGAGACTTTTTATGAATTACACTAATTTTATAGGTTAATATGACATGTTAGTATTGATTTAATTACCATTTTTGGAACTAATAATTCTGTTATGAGTTTCACAAAAATCAATTACTAAATAGTGTCAAAATTGACATAAAATAGGTTTTAAAACAAATATTATATTATTAATTGTTATTTTATCCTAAATATCTAAGTTTCGGAGAAATGACTTATATAAAGTTATATATATTAATAATAAACAACTTGGGGTTCGTTTGGCTGCTTATTGTAAGTTTATTAACCTTATAGTATAAGAACACAAGAAGACACGGTAAAAGTAAAATTATTTAACTTAATGTTAAATATAAATGATAAGGTTAAAATAGGAACTTAAACTTGTCTAAATTCTATTGGATGATAGGATTTCAACCCATCCCCACATTATCTTTTGAATAAATCAATTTGGAGCTATTTAAAACCGAATTTGGCTTTATAATAAAATAATATTTTTAGTTATTCCAAAGGTGCCCCTCTCCTCCCTTATAAAAGGGCACCTCCTCCCTCTCTTCCTCACATCACTTTGAGCCTTCATGCTCGGCCAAACCCTGAAAAATTCTCTTCTCCACTTCCCTAGAAACATCCTAGAGGTCCTGGTCTTCTTCAAAGACCAATTTTAGTGCCCTAAGAGGAGGACTCAAAGAGGATCTTCAAAGAAGAGGTAATGTCCATTACCGATTCTGTCAACTTTATTTCTTCTTCCACTTATTCTTCTTAGGTTGTTTCATTATTAAGTAATAACATAAGTATCACTAATATAATGATATGTTATTATCAGTATGAAACAACCCTATTTCAACATCTATCCATCCTACGGAAAACGAAATCACCGCGCGTGCGTACGTACGGAATACCATCTCCATGCCGTGGTGTAATCTATTTCCACCACCACCTTACTTGGATAGGTATAATGGTGTACATAATAACTATATATGATAATTTTAAAGTGATATTGATTCTGAAATAGTATACATACACTCCAATACAATTCCATGATCACGAGAACGATATCATCGCTCGTGCGTACGTACGGACTACCGTCTCCACGACGCGATGAGATTCATTCTCCATGTTAACCATTCATTAATGATTATAAAGTATATATAATAAGTAATCATGAAATATATGAAATAATAATGATACTGGATTTATGTGTATATATATGTATGTCATCTACTTAATTCCATTCAACTCAATAAGGAAACGAAAACAGCGTTCATGCGTACGTACGACCTACCGTCTCCATGAACGGTGTATTTCCTTCCATTTACTGATCTATTATATATATGTATATTTTGAATATATGTTATATATAAATCATGTTTTATATTATGGAATTAAGTAATCATGATCTAAGTAATCATATGAATAATTAAAAGTCAAAACACGGACGACAAATGAAACGATTTTACCCAAAACGCTCTTTAACATGGAATTTACAAAAGAACGGGTAATATAAAGTCATAAGTGAACCATATATGATATCATAACAATGATTATGATTCTGGAATAAGTCAATGAAATTATTTAAATCATTATACAGGTGGTTTGGACACTTACGAAGCAAATCAGACCTAAGGTAAGTGAAAATATCACAATCTGATATTTATCCGAGATTGTTTATACTTTGGTATTTACTGGGGTGTATTTTATCATCCACATCAATGTTTCCTAAATATTTAATATTTATATCCTTATAAAATAGTTTATAACAAATTTTACCCTTCGGTGAGTTTTTAGTAAAAGATATGAAAGGAATATTTTGTCGTTTTTCGTACGAGGTACTTTTTGAATTTTTCGACAAAAGTACGAGAAGAATGTTTTTTCAACTTATACAGAATGAATGGATTTTTAAAACATTATTTCCAATAAGCTTCCTTTACATGTTTTCATGTTTATTTTTAATCAACTTCTTTTAGTTTAGAATTGTATGACATGTTAAGAAAGGAAAAGTGTTTTTGAAGTAGAAAGGATATTTTCCTCAAAAATGGAGTTCAAGTGTTTTATCATAATTATTTTCCATCTAAGATAATATAGGGTTATGTTTCTATCGCTATTATTACATGGATTTGATTATGTTGTGATGGAAATATTTTTATGAATTCATTAATCTTATATGAATTGTTTTATGAAATCACGATGTTTAAGATTCCCATTTTTATTACATGGGTTATGCTATGATGTATGGTTTATGATTTTGTGGAACACATAAGAATGGTATCATAATGAGATGGTTGGGACCTATATCTCCCTCCAATACATTGGGTAAAGATTTTATATCTCATGAGATAGACATGGTTGGAACGGCAGGTTAAACCAGTTCAGTGAAACAGGACTGAAACAAGGAGTGAACTCAGTTCAGAAATGGACTTTGTCCACTAAGATAGTCTTGGAAATGAGTCTTGACTAATAAAAAATGATTCTCTATGATTATGTGTGTATGCCACAAAGTTTCAGGTTTTATGTTATGATTATTGGGATTACATTTCACTACTATGATTTATCCCATGTTATGATATTATGATCTCTTTTGCAGGTTAAGATTTCCAAAATGTTATGTTCTTATGAATATGATGTGATTGAAATTTCTTTTGTTTACCCTTACTGAGAATTTGAGCTCACCCTTTAATGTTTTCTTTTCCCCAGGATATAAAGAATGATTTTAGGTAAAAAAAGGGAAGATCTTCATGGGAGATGTTGAAGATATTTCACCATGATTAGAAGATTATATTCTGAGTTTCCAAAGATACCAAACTATTACGGTCCTTGTGTGTGTGTTTCTGTTATGTACTAAGTATTCCGCAAAAGTAATGTAATGTCCATGTACGTCAAGATTCGGGTCTCTATAGTATGTTCTCTAGTTTCTAGTGTTCTTCGTATGTTCTTCAGTAGTGCTGGGTTGCATGTATGAGAGTTCTTTGAAGATCTTGCAATGTCTTATTTGAGTTCCTTGTGTGTTCTTCTTTTCAAGTATGTATGTGCATGAAAGAATTCTATCTCTATTCCTTTTCACGCACACAATTTTACTACAGCCCAATCTTCCTTTTATTCCATGAGTTCCGGCAATGGAAATGTTTAACTTATCATAGGTACGAGGTACGGTCCCCTGACATTCCAACAAATAACATTAAATATCATTAATTACATTTAAAACATCAAATATGACCGTTGGAAATAAATAATAGTTTATAGAAATTCTTATAGTTTTCATGACTATCGGTGAGTCATGAGATCAGTGAGTCATTTTGAATCTGCATCAGTATCGGTAGCATCAGCATCGGTAGATCATTGACCATCGGTATCAGTAGCATCAACATCAGTAGATCATTGATCATCAGTATCAGTAGCATCAACATCGATAGCTCATTGATCATCAGTATCCGTAGCATTAACATTGGTAGCTCTTTGATCATTGGTATCGGTATCTCCTTGATGCGACCAGTGATATTGCGACTGTTGTCATCAGTGCGACAGTTCCAATCATCGGTGTGAGCGTTCATCATCGGTGCCACCGTTCATCATCGGTGCGACCGTTCATCATCGGTCCAACCGTTCATCATCGGTGCGACCGTTCATCATCAGTGCGAACGTTCATCATCGGTGCTACCGTTCATCATCAGTGCGACTATTCATCATCGGTTCGACCGTTCACTATCGATGGGACCATTCATCATCGGTGCGACCGTTCATCATCGGTACGACCATTCATCATCGGTGCAACCGTTCATCATCGGTGCGACCGTTCATCATCGGTGCGTCAGGAAAATAACTAACGGTGAGTCAATACATGGAATTCTCACAAAGTGTATGTTCAATCCATAATAATTCCAGGTCAACCATAAAACATAAATTAACATACATAAATATATGTAGACATGATTTAAACATATATAAACATATTTAGAAAAATTTGAGAAAAAGAATAAATTGAAATAAATAAAACTAAGATTTGTGATTATTAAAATAACAATCTCACAGAGATTTCAACAGTACCCAAGGTTCCATCCTCAAGTTTTAGGATGCAACACATCAAGGTAATGGAATTATACTCTTCTCCTTTTTCATTAAAGTACCTCATTTTTTGGTCTACCTCAAAATGTTGAATTAAATTCATATACAAAGACACATTATTTTAAATTTAGTTACAAAATAACATTTTAACTATGGTATAATTTTTTTCCCTATCATTTTACCCTGTTCTTAAACTGCATTTTTTACCAGTCTAGTTTCCAAATCCATTTCATGAATTTCTCTCTTTTACATGAAAAATTATCACACTGTGAGTACCCAAATCTATTCCTTTTATATGGGTATTCACATAGATATAAATATTATATATTAATAGAGGGATTTATATATATGAAACCCATATTCGATTTTTTGGAATAAAAATGATGTTATGTACAAGTCTTTAATCACTTTGTATGCAATGATTTTGATATGAAACTTATTCTTTATTTTCAAAGGGTTATTGATGAAATGATTTATTATGATCAACATGACTCACATGAATTAAGAAATATGAATGGTGATCCCTGAAAGAGATTCAATACATCAGTTAAAGAAGTTTTCTCGATATATGACATGATTCATGATACCTTGTTGAATAATATTGGTAATTATGATTTTGGACACCTTGGTGATAAACCTTAGTGATATTGTTATGAATGTCTCATTTTATGATGTATCAACATTTCCATGTTATGATTCATTATTTTTATTTCATGATATGCCTCATGTTATTATGATTATTCCTATTGACATGTCTCATGGTCACATGATATATTTCTCCTTTATTTATTATTTTACTGGGATTTATTCTCACCCAGTTCTTTTGATGTATTTACCCAAGATATGGGATGCAACAAAAGTAATTTAAAATGAACCTATGATAAATAAGTTCTTGTAGATTATAAGTAATTACTAGAGATGAAACAAAATGAAAATGAATCATAAGGAATATATTAAATGTAATTTATAATATTTTCTCATTACACCTGTAGCACTGTTTTGGATCCTAAGGGTAAGATAGATAGGATCTTTGGTGGAATAAGAACCCATATTTAGTGGAATCTTGAAAATTGTGACTATTAAATCTATGAGGAGATTGTAAGGACTGTTATGATGGATGAAATAGGTTTTGAAAAAAATACAGTGGTCACATAGGCTTAATGAAAACAGGAGATCAATTTAGGAAAACTCAGAGAATAATTTTGATCGTGGAAGATAAGGGGAGAAATTGTATTTTCCAAGGTGGAAAAAATGCGGGAATGAACATTTGGGGAACTAATTTCTTTGGAGTATAATGTGTTACATGTAGGGGATAAATATCCATATATCTCATAACTATAATATTAAGGTGATGACTCAATATCTCACTACAAATGAAAAAGGGGAGATGGTTCAAGTAGAAACCTAAAGTTCAATTATTAAAGTGTGGGAATCTTGGGAACTTTGAAAATCATTGTAAAAATCTGAATTTAATGGATCAAAACCACCATCAAAATCCTCACATACCAAGGGATAAAGGTCATTATTTTTCAATCAAGATGGGAAAATTAGAGGCTCTAAATGATGTGGTAGAAGTTACAATCATTATTCTCTCAAGGATTGAAAATATTTTACTTGACTCTGGTTTTATGCATTCCTTTATTTCATCAATGTTTGAAAAGAATGTAGAATGAAAACAAGAACTGATATAAGTTGACTTATCAATTAATACTCATAAATGTATTATACAAGCATCACAGGTTTATATAAACCATAGTATCAACTTTGGAGATTCCAATCACATAACATATCTAGTAGTCATTCCCATGGTAAAATTCCACACTATGTTAGGGACAGAGTGGATCTCAAAGTATAATGCTAAGATCAAATAATGATGTAAGAAAATTTTATTAGTCTTGAATGGAATACCAATATTTATTTTCAAAGTATATATATCAATGCCTAAGAATTTTCTAGATGCACCTCCTATAGACTTATTTATAAATATGATTGGAGAAGAGGGATAAGGAAATGAAAGTTTAAAGATAGATAATGTTCTCCTAATCTGGGAATAAATTGATGTATTCCAAAAGAGTTACATGAAACTTCCTTATAAATATAGTTGGACTTCACCATTTAACTTATACTTGGATCCGTGATAATATCAAATACCCTGTATAGAAAGAAAGATGTGGAGTTAGAGTAATTAAATAAGATACATCAAGATATTTGGGGGATTAGTTTTATTCATCCAAGTGTATCCTAAGGGGGAGCACATATTCTCTTTTAAAAGAATAAGGATGGATCAATAAGAATTTTCATTGATTATATAAAACTTAACTCGACCACATTTAAGAAAAAATATCCCCTTCCATTGATTAATGATTTGATTTAACAAATGTGTGGGGATCAATTCTTTCCCAGGATTGATCTCAGATATGGGTATCATAAATTAAGGGTGAATAAAGAAGATATCCCAATGAATTAATTCTAAAAAGGACTTGTGTATTATGATTTTATTGTTATACCATTAGGATTTACTAATGATACATACATATTTATAGATTTGTTGAGTATAGTATTTATGTATTCAATTGATAAATTCCTGGTAGTATTTATTGATGATAACTTGATATATTCTAAAAGTTTCGAGGAACATGGGGATCATATGAGGGTCATATTACAAACTATAAGGATGGAGAAACCATTTTTTTAATTTTGAAGTTGTGAATTATGATTTCAAAACGTTCTATAATTGGGACACATTATAACCAGTGAAGGAAACTCTATTGATCATACTAATACCAAGTCCATAGAAGAGTAGACATGTCCTAATAATGTATTTGATATTTTATCTCCCGTGGTCTATAAAGATACAATATAAGGATTATGAAAAACATTTGATAAATTTTAAATCCACTACCCATGTTTATTAGAAATGGAGTTATGTTTTTCTAGATAAAGGAGTGTGTCGAATGTTTCCATGAACTGAAAAAAGGTTCGTTAGTGAACCTATGATAGCTTCACCCTCCAGTGAGGAATAATTTGTAATTTATAACGATTAATCCTTAAAAGTATATGGATGTGTACTCATGTAGAATGAAAAATTTATTGCTTATGAATCTTAATAGTTAAGGTCAAATGAGTTTAATTATCCTACTATGGACTAGGAGCTAGATATAATCATATTTTCTATAAAGATATGTAGATAATATATTAATGTGAAGAAATGTGATATATATAAAAACCCAAATTTTTTGAAATATATATTCTTATAGAAGGATCTCAACATGTTTTAGTAAAGATGGTCAGATCTAATCAAGGATTATGAATTATCTATTCACTACTATCCAAGAAGGGAAAATATGTTAGCTTATTATTTTATTAGAAATGAACATGTTACTCTGTCCTTGATGCGGATTAAGGAAGACCCTATATTCCGGGATATGAAAAAGAAGGATCTAGAAATCAGAATGGTTGGTAATATATCTCATATTTCAAAAATTATTTCCCGACCATTAATAAAATATAGGATCAAGAGGGAACAAAGGGATGATCCAGATCTTCAAAATAAGGTGAAAAATGTAAAGGAATGGAATCTTCATGAATTTAAAATCGATGAAGATGAGGTCATTCGGTTTAGAACTAGGATTTGTGTGTCCTCATCACCTGGGATAAAGAAAGTTATATTAAATGCCAAAATAGATCATCTTTCACCATATATCCTAGAAGTAAAAATATGTACCATGATCTTTGAGATAACTTATGGTGGAATAATATGAATAGAGATTTAAATGAGTATATTTAAAAGTTATTGATATATCATAAAGTTAAATAAAAGTGATATAAGTCTAAATGGATGATACCTCCACTGCCCATACCCAGATGGAAATGTTAAAATTTAACCATGGACATTGTCACTAGTCTTATGAATACAGCCAAAGTAAATAATGTGGTATGGGTTATGGCAGATTTAATTTCCAAGACTTACCACTAAAATGCTATTTGGGAAGAATTATTTAGGTACCAAATTTTTAAGATGTATGTAAAGGAAGTGGTTAGGTTTCATGGGGTACTGCTTTAATAATTTCTATTCATGATCCAAGGATTACTTCTAAATTATAGAGTAGTCTTTAGCATTATCTTAGTACTGAATTTAATTCCAGTATGGTTTATCACTCCAAAACTGATGACCAATATGAAAGGACCATTCAGACACTCAAATAGATGCTAAGATATTACTCAATGAAATTTAAATATGGATGGGATCAACATCTACCATTAGTTGAGCTATCTTACAAAAATATCTTTCAATCAAGTATTCAAATGGATCAATATTAATATCTATATGTTATTCTATGTAGAACTACAACTTGTTTGGGAAAACTTTTGTAAAGGTAATAAACTTAGACCTAATATTTTTCATGAGAAAACATAAAATGTTCATGATATCCAACAACATATAAAGACTTATCAGATTCATAAGAAGATCTATGCTGAAAACTATTAACATGGCTTGGGCCCTTTGAGATCTCTGATCCCATAGGAGTAGTGGTATATCTAATAGAACATCCACCAAACATGGATGATGTTCATGATATATTTCACATATGACTCTTGATTAATTACATACTAAATACCTCAAATTTATTGAATCTATAAGTGGTACCATTGGAAAATAAATGTTTATATGAGGAGAATCCGATGAAGATCTTGGAACTTTGAGAATAAATTCAAAAAAACAAGACAACCCTCCATGTTAAAAGGTTATATTGGTAACCCAATTTTTATTAAGCAACTTGGGAACTAGAATATGCCATAAAAAAGATATAACCTCATCTATTTTAGCATATGAAAATTTTAAGGGTGAAATTTAATTTTGGGGATGAATGTATTGACCCAAAATTATATAAATTAAACTCCCTTTTGAATAATTAAATTCCTTATCATGTAATGTAGTCATAAAAAACACAGACACTACTTTGGTTATTTTAGACAATTATAAGTTACATCCTTTTATATTTAAAGAACTTTTAAACATCATAAACATTTATAATATAGCATTTATATAGTGATTATTTTATTAGTGTATAATAATGTTCATGATAAATCCAATTAACATAGAAAAAAGATAAATGAGATTGACAAGTATTATCGTACTCTATGAATCCCATTTAGGAGAGATTTCGAGGGAGATGGAATCACTTGGATTTTTCCTTGATCAAGAACATTTCGAGAATCAACATCTAAAGCATGAGTGAAAATGTTTATATGAAAATTTAAATCTCATCGAGATCATAGTTAAAATCATGAATTCCAAACCACCCAAAAAAAAATCCCCATTACACACCTTACCTTTATGGAATTCGATACTATAATAATAGGCTATGAATCTTGACCCTAAAATCTTGTATTTTTATATATATTTTTATTTTTAATAGAATAATAATTATATTTATCTTCTATTATTACTTTACATTGATAAAATAATACATTTTCTAAAAATTATATTTTTGATGTGTTGAACAAAAAACATTTTTGGGAAATATATAATTTAAATCAATAAAATAATTTTAATGAATTTGGGGATTTTTTTAAAGAAATTATATTTTAATAAAAAATTATTATTAAATTATATTTAATAAATTTAAAATTATAAAATAATTTTATGAAGTCATAAATAAAATTTATTAGGGTAATAAAACTATTATTGTCCAGAAACTAGTATTTTCAAATAAATTTGGATTTTTGATTTAAAAGTATAAATTCTAATAATTAGAGATGTTTATGGATAAAGTAAATATTATTTTTAAAATTAGAACATTGAAATTAGACAATGGTAGAATTTTATGTTTTGGTCAGACATTTTGATTTTATATTAAAAATTATGTAAAATATAAATATATGGTAGATATTATGAAATAATATGTACAGACGTAGTTTATTCCTAATAAGACATTGAAATATTTCCTAATTTTGTTCCAAAGCTAGGAACTGACACAACATGTGATTACAAGGCCTGGTGTACCTAGAATTAATTTTCTAAAAATATTAAAAATATTTTATATTATACATGTGCAGTTAATTAAAGTGAAGAGGACAACTCTTAAAAGGCTGATCAGATCATAAATATGAGACCATAGTTCAGTTTTGAATGTGGTGTTTCCCCTAGGCCCATAACAAAATGATTCTACAAAGGACATCCGTACCCCTCTCCAGTTTACAGAACGTTTACATAATTACATTAATTAATTTAACTAATTACTTAAATATTGTCTTATCCTAGTATACATTTATAAATTCATGGTTATGATATTTTATCCTCATAATCCTTATTTACCAATGGAATATCTTATCCTCTTCTCCTTTCCATTGGAAAAACAATAAATGAGGAATGAATGATGAGAAAACCTTGGATCCAAACGGATCAAGATGCAAAAAATACTCCTCCTTCATTGAAGAATGTGTTCTTCATCAACAACAATCGATCTAATGTTGGTAGGACTCATATTTAGAATTTTTTTGCCTTTTATTAAATTTATTAGAAAGTTGAAACTTAATTATTAAACCTGCGCCTTTGAATTAAAAATTTTCTCGAGTGAGAGTACTAGTTTTCAATTCTTTATCGGTTGTTCTAACCCGAGTTTCACAATTAATATTGTTTGTCCAAGAGCGCTTGGCCAATGATTCAACCCCTGATTTTGGTTAATTTGACCCTTGATTACTTAATGAACTTTAACATTGAATTACATTGAATCCCAGTTCAACGATTGCTGGGAGACAAGAGCTTGATTGGGCACCCAAAAAAGAGACGATGTAATGGAACATCAACATATTTGTAGGCGAGACACATATCTGGAAATGATGTGATGTGGGGATCACAAATCTGAAGGTTTCATGACAATCTAACATGGAACGAATAAATTATGGTGTTCAGAAGATCTGGATAAACTGCCATTTTCAAACAAGGCAGACTCGTGATGAACAATAAAGCAATATATCATTCTTCTGCCAGATTTTTGTGTTTTCAGAGCAGATTTAGGCACCTCTAACCACAGATGGTGAATAATTAGAATCTATAGCCTAAAATCATATAAATCCTTAGATTTATGGAAGAATCTAGATTATATTCCATTTTCATCAAAGAACACATGATGTGTAACCTCTCTTAGTGGATGAACAAGGGTTTGGAAAAATACAAGGATGGAACAATAGGTACTCTCCGTGACACTATGTTCACTACCTCTTTGTCTGTGATGAGCCATGTGAAGAGGAAACAGCTAGAAACATGATCTTTGCCGAGAACATGGACATGAATTGGTCACACGAGCAACATTCTATGTTGACCGACACACTATGTACCAAATTACACAAACACAGAGTCTGAGTATAAGAACACAACCAGCAGACACGACCCATCCCATGATAAACAAAACTTTCCATGTAGTCCACCTACATGGTGTGCAATAGTACATGTTACGGGGCCCGTGTCCAGCCAGAGATAGGGTCAGGCAGTGAAGAGGGGACACACGCTGTGTGGGCCCCTCACACACCATGTACTATTTGAGCTCCCATGAGCAATCTTCAATCCTATGTATCCTCTTCATTTGAACTCGGATTTCAACCCACGATATTACTATCCTATCTATTTTCCAGCATATAAGGCGATGGTTGATTCATAATAATATTTCAAGACATGATGTGGTTGTTCTGGGTTTGGCACGTGAAGAGATGACACCCGATGAAGACAATGATCTGAAAGGATTACCAGAGCAGTACTAGGCTGACCCTCTTGTTGGGCTGTATAGTGTAGTCCTCGACGAGCGATTTTGGGTAGACACTCTAACTAGGATGGGTAGTTTAGTCCCCAACGAGAGATACTAGGACAACCCCCAGCTGTACTGGGTAGTGTAGTCCTCGATGAGAGATACCTGGCTGACCCTCCATCTGGGATGGGTAGTGTAGTCCCTGAAGAGAGATATCAGACTGACCCTCCAGCTTGGTTGGGTAGTGTAGTCCCTAATGAGAGATCCTCAGATGACCCCCACACTACAAAATAACTAGGTTTCTGCAGCACCACCCTTTAACATCTCTAAAAAAGCACTCATAAAGGGTACTTTTAACAACGCTAAAAAAGTGCTGTTAAAAGTGACCCTTTATCAGAGCTTTTTTAGGGATGATAAATGCACCCCCTTTATGAGTTCCTTTTTTAGCTCTGTTAAAGGGCCCCCTTTATCAGTGTTTCTTTAGTAGCTCAAATAAATGGTCGGCTTTATTAGCGCTTTTTTCCCTAGCGATGATATTGGGTATATTTCAAAAAAAATTATATTTCATAAAAAATAATAAATTGATATATAAATATATAATTATATCTATATTGATATAAACATAATATATATTTTTAAATATGTTTTGGATAAGTATAAATAAACATTTCCACTTAATATATTACATATGTTGTGAAAATGGCTTATAAAATATCTTCAAAAATTATGAATTAATATTTTTCAAATTATCATCAACTAATAATCATTTTATAACAAATAGAAGACACAAAAATAAAAAAAATTAATAAAATATCTAAAATAAGTTGAAAAGGTTACTCAAACTTCAAACAACTATAACTTTTGATTTGGGTGTCTATTTGAGCTATACAACATATCAAATTGATTCATGCGATGAGTTCTAAGTGCTAGTAACCTAAGGTAACCTTTTGTCACATTTTTTGAGGCCAAAAAAATCCCATAAGTCCTTAAAAATTGAGTTTTTAGTATGGATACCCAATTTTTTTAACATTGAATGGAATTTTAGCCTTGTTTTAAAGGGTTTTTTGACATTTATCCCTGGGGATTGAATTTATTCTGAGGAATTACATTTATATAGATATTATGGCTATGAAATTTTATCATTTTTCACAATGTAATGTTACTTATAATCAATTATATAACAATATACAAATATTTTTTTAATATTCACACATAAAAATATAAATTTATTAATAAATAATTAATCATATTAAAGTATAAAATATATTTCTCAATATATAATGATTATCTAAATAAAAAAAACTAATATCCATTTTATTTAAAATAAAAAAATATTTATATTTATATACATATATGATGTGCGTGTGTGTATATATATATATTTGTGTGAGTCTGTATTGACAAACTAATATATATAATCTATATATTATAAACACATGTAAATATATATTAATATATAATATTTGTAAATATATATAAAAATTTATAATTATACTTAAAAATACACATATAATATGTGTGTGTGTTGTATATAAGTATTTATTTATCTATAAACACACACAAAAAATCATATTTTTTAAATGTATTTAAAACTGATCTAATAAATATATATTTATTTATGAATAAAGATATTAATATATAAATATAACTATATATATATATTAAGATATATATATATATATATATTAATATAAATATTTAAATACTTGTATAACTAAATATATATATTAATATTGCAAAATTTATATACGTTAATATATAAATATATATTAAAATAGAAGTAAATATAACTATATATATATAAATAAATAGATATATTAACAAATGAAGAGAAAAGCAATATGGTGGAGTGGTAGAGTCTTAGGTGCGTAGACAACAGGTCTCGAGATTGAGTCCTAGGGGAACCAGGTTGCGCGCACAGGTGGGGAATAAGGCCTAGCACTGTTAAAGGGTGTGGGGGAGCTGCTAAAGTCTAGGGGGTGGCTGGGGCATGAGGGCTGTGGTGGGAGGTGGGGCGCTGTTGAAGGGGGCTTCGAGTGCTATGGAAGCCCCTCCTAGAATTGCCGAAATATATTTTTTATGTTTTCTAACTTTTATCAACACTTTTTTTAGCGCTGATAAAATGAGCCTTTATCAATTCTTTTCTGAGCACTGGTAAAAGGGACCCCCACTTTATCTTTTCCTCAATTAATGAAATTTTTCTAGCGCCATTAAAGCCCATTTCTAGGACTGATAAAGGCCATATTTTCCGAAGTGCTAGCTGGGATGTGTATTGTAGTCCCTGACAAGAGATAGTAGGATGGACATCTAGCTGGGTTTGGTACTGTATTCCCTAACGAACATCTAAATAAGACCCTCGACTATGTGGCATAGTGGCGAGGTGTGATACATCTTAACTAAGGACTCATGAGAAAGAGGGGTATTTTCCTCATCGAGATACATTATTATGACATAATATAAAACCATGTGGGAAATTCAGTGCTACCAAAAGTAGATAATATCTTGGTGTAGTGATTTGAATTCCTTTTACTTGCAACACCTAGGTAGATTCTTGAGGTGATGGGAATTGCAGATGACTCTACTTTGGAACTATTGGCTACTCATCTTATTGAACTGAGCTATGAGATGGAGATCCCATTACTCTCTTGTTTGGGCTTCTTTGACTGAACAAACACACACACACACACACACATTCATCCTGTTACAATACCCACTTCTTGTGTCTTGTTTACACTTCTTCTAAGGTAGATGAAAACGTGCGGGGTATGACACATGATTTCGGTGTCTAGATTCCCGTGGTTGGTTGGGTCTACTCTATGATAATAGGTATAATGTAATCAATGAGGAGTTCATCTATTCACCATATCATGCTCCTTATAGTTGGATGAGTCTACATTCACACTATTAATGGGTTAAGATGCACGCTTTCCATCCTCTTTTACTATACCTTGTTCCATTTAATGCTTATCTTTAGTTTTGTCTCTTATTTCTCCCCCTTAACCTTTTTGGGGAATTATACTTGGTATGTATATACTCACCCCTGCATGGAATTTTCCCAACACATGTCATCTCTTTTACATATGATAGATAGACCGATTGTGACTACAGAGGAATGTCTGGATACGAGATGCGTGGATGAAGTATGATGATCATAGGTGGGATACATGAGATGTGCTCTGTTTGTATATACTCTTTTATGGTATTCTTTTGGTTAGGACCAGATTCTAGTTTGGGTGAGTGTTTTTTCCTTTTAAATTTTAGTATTCACTATCGTACTCTTGTTCTGTCTAGGGGTTCATGCATGTTCACTTTACTTTATAGCAGTTTTCACTTGTTCTACTTTTCATCTGCACTTTTTGAATTGATTTAGATGCGTGTGTGTGTAAAGATTCTTATTAAGAGGCCTACCCATGTTTTTTGTGCCTTTAGTACTTATTTACAACCCCTGTCCTATGGAGGTGAGACTTGGGTAGTTGAAGCTCAAGCTCCAACTTGGGTTGGGTCATGAAAGAGTGGTATCAGATCATGTTCATTCCTTGGGAAGTTGTTCGGATGTTGCCACTTAAAGAGGATCGATTTTTATTCAGGAAATAATGTCAAAGTATCTCAAGGGTGGATCTCGGGCTAGGGAGTATAGTGATGGTATGACAAGTCGACATAGCCATTTACCAAGACCCTAATTACCTACATGTCGAATCAGCACATTAAGACATTTGTTTTGGGGAACAATGGTACATTCATCATATAGGATCGAGTCTTTGAAAATCCTTCGTGAGTCATGTTCCCATTCCTTTATTGATATATATATATATATATAGTCTCATATGACTGTGGTACTCCTTGAATATTTTTAGCATGCCTCCGTGTTGACAGCCAGCCAGGATACCGACTCCGTTTAATGATTATGACCCTATGTGCGGCGAGGGCTCAATTCAAGTTCCATTATGCGATCCCCTTCCAATAGGTGAGACAATAGCGGCACCTACACCCATTGAGAATAAAATAGGTTAGGATGAAGACGTACGCAGGTTGAGATTACTCCACGATTTCTAGAATCACTGATCACTGAGGTTCCATGGCAAGCCATACCCTCAGGCAGTAGAGGATTGGATGGAGCTAGTGGTCCATCTGTTTCAATGGATTTGGATCCTGGTAGATCAGAGGGTGGATTTGGCATCCATCATTTTCCATGGATAATCTTGGAGATGTTGGTGGTTACTTACGAAGATGTGCGATGAGGTGAAACTCTCATGGGAGAACATTCAACAGCTATTTTTTAGGACTACTACCCCTCTTTTTTATGATTTATCCGAATTCACGAGCTTTCAAGGATTTAGTTGAGAGGGATGAAAGTGGTAGAGTACGTTTCATGGTTCCCCTAACTTACACGCTACTCTCTTGACATGATCAGATATGGTTACTTCTAAGCAAAAAAGTCTAAGGAGGGACTTTTCAGATAGATCCAGGACATTGTAGTGTCCTTCTTTATCCCCAGCTATGACAGGGTGTTGGAGTGGGCACTTATGAAAGAGAGGATCCTGGAAGAGGGAGTCAAGATAGTTGGATTTGGTTGTAGGCATGACCGGGCTGAGTCATCTTTAGTAGTAGGTAGGAATTAGAGGTCCTGTAACTGGAGACCCTTTCATGATCAGACTCAGGGGTGTGGTTGCCCAGTTCATGGGCAGCATAGAGCATCAGGGAAATCCAAATAGGGATGATGCTACACTTGTGAACGGTGAGGTCACATGGTCTGGGACTTCTCGACCAGGAGTTCCAAGCATCCCAGGATGGAAGCAGATGCACCACCACAAAAGACGCAGTGTCATGATCAGTGATCTCCCCAGAGGGGACATGATGGCCCCCAAGGAGGCAGAGATAGAAGAGGAGTATGAGGATATATATATATATATGGGAGAAATTAGTATGAGGTTCTCCCACTACCACCACCAGGTGGCCCACTTTAGGTTCATGGAGCTGGCAGCCGGGGCAGCGAACAACTGCAGGCTATAAAAGTCGACAACCCTGCGGTAGATGATATGATTCAAGGTATGATATTTGTTTACTCTACTCTTGCCTCAGTATTATAAGACAAAGGTTATAGCCCTTATTTTATAACTCAACTCTTTCTGAAGGAGTTGTAGCTCCCAGTTGAGATTCTAGCATAGTAGTTATACCTTGAAGTTCCTATAGGGAATGCTTCCTTGCTATCTTTCATTTACCTACAGTGTGAGCTATAGTTTAGAGGAGAGAGGTTCAAATGGGACCTATTGGTCATCCTAATAGAACCTTATGGAATCATTCAAGGTATGGATTATATTTCCATGGTTTGAGCCCAGATTGACATTCATCGTTGGTTAGTAAGATGTCTTGGTGCTGATGGGATGAGGTTCTCCTTCCTCGGTGAGAGAGACATTATAGCAGGATGAGTGGGTGTTGTGAGTAAGATGTTACAACCGATTACCCCTCAGCTAATGAGTATGAACCTTAGTGAAACACACACTACTGGTTACTATATCCCATTATTTTTGGAGGATTATATGGATGTCTTTCCCAAAGACATTTGAAAACTACCTTCAAGACATGAGTCAAAGTTTTATATTAAATTGTATCCATGGACTGCTCTAATATCTTTGGTAGCACCTCAGATGGCACCCACTGAGCTCCAATAACTGAGGATTCAGTTAGGGGACCTTTGTGTGAAAGGTTTCATCAAACCCATTTTATACCCCTGGGTGGCTCCGTTTTTTTTGAAAAAGGAAGATGAGAGATTAGTGTTTTTCATTGATTATGGCCACCTAAATCAGGCCAAAATAAAGGAAAAGTACCCCTTTTGAGGATTGATGACCTCTTTGATCAGTTTCAAGGGGCAGGATGGTTCTCCAAGATCAATATCAAGTCCAACCACCACCATATGCAGGTTAATGATGCTAACATTTTTAATTTGGCCTTTTGTTGTCGATATGAACACTATGAGTTTCCAGTGATTCCCTTTAGTGTGAAAAATTCCCCCATCATTTTCATGGATTTGATGAACCAGATATTCTAGTCATACTTGGACCATTGTTTCATTTTATTCATTGATGACATGCTCGTCCACTCTATGACAGATGAATAGCATTTAGAGAACATGAGGAAGGTCCTTTATTTACTTCAAGAGCACCATCTTTATGGAAATATCTCAAAATTACAATTCTGGATATAATAGGTTCACTTCCTTGGGAATTTCATTTTGGAGCTGGGTTTAGATGCGAATCTAGCGAAGTTCAAAGCAGTGCTTTCTTGGGATCCACCCAATAATGTGTCTAAGGTGTATATATTTCTTGTCTTGGTTGTGTAATTCTAGATATTTATGGAAGAATTATCCATAATCTCATCCCCATTGACCACATCGATACAGAAGAGATAGATGTTTACCTGGTATGAGAAGTTTTAGAAGGCCTTCGTGGAGTTGAGGAAAAGGATGAAAAGTGCTCTAATTTTGAGACTACTAGATGAAGGAGTTGAGTTCATGGTATATTGTGGCACCTCAGGAGTTGGGATCAGTTACGTGTGGATGAAATGATAAGAGGTCGTCACATAGGGTTGAGGCAGTTGAGTCCCCACAAGAAGAACTATGTGACTCATGATCTAGAGCTAGCAGTGGTATTATTTTCTTTGAGGATGTGGAGGGACTACCTTTTGGGAGAACTCTTTGTGGTTTACTCAGACAACTAGTGCCTCAGGTATGTATTCACTTAGAGAGACATAAACATGAGGTAGTGAAACCGGTTGGAGTTCCTACAAGACTATGACATCGAGATAGTCTATACTCTAGGGAAGGGAAATATTGTAGAAGATTATCTTAGAAGGAAGTCCCAGGCTCACCTAGTGAGGAAAGATTTAGAGCAGTTAGCTTATATATAGTTGAACCTGATGGAGCAGGTGGGTACATTTTTACTATAGTTAATGATGTTGACTAATATACTCTTCAAGAATGTGAAAGAGTCTCAGCTGTGAGACATTAACTGTGGGGTTCTTTATGATCATACATCCATAGGCGACACACTGTATGGATATTCCAAAGGATGGAATCACGAAATCTTATTCCAAGGGTGAATAGTGGTTCCAATGGAAATATGGGATCAAATGATGTGGGAGTTACATACTTCTCCCTTAGTTGAACATCCTAGTGTGGGGGAGATGTATAGGTATATTTGGTGGTGGTTTCGGTTGTCCGACATGAGACCAAGGGTAGCTGAGTTCATATCACGATGCCTTACCTATTAGTAAGTGAATGATGATGAATAGGTTTCAACTGGTTTTTTGCATCTACTTGATATCCCAGATAGGAAATGAGATGAAATATCCACATAATTCTTCATAGGGATTCCATGCACAACGAATATCCATGATTCCATCTGGGTGATAGTGGACCGACTCACAAATTCAATGCACTTCATTTATATTTGGGAGCATAGTTCAGTGGACAGTATGGGGTATCTGTACGTGTGATAGATCATGAACCTTCAAGGGGTTCCCTCGATGATTGTCTCCAATCATGATGCTCAGTTTACATCTTGATTGTGGAGAGGCCTGAAGGAGCCATTCAGGACAAAGTTGTAGAAAAGTATATCCTTTCACCCCCAGATCGATGTGCAGACCGAGAACACTATCCTTGTGCTAGAGGATATTCTAAGATCATGCATCTTGTATTTAATCCAAATAAAGTAAGATCACCTGCCTTTAGTAGAGTTTTTTTTTAGCAACAAGTACCACTCCACCATCGGCATTCCTCCTTTTAAGGCCTTATATCAGAGACCCTTCAAGTCGTCCTTATGCATGATGGATATTGGAGAGTTGTCTCTTGTGGGCCCAGAGTTGGTGCATGTCACAAAATAGAAGGTGTTGGTCATCTATGAATGTATGTAGATGGCCCATAATAGACTAAATTCCAACATAGATTGACATCGTTGGCCCATAGAGTTTGAGTAGGGAGACCACATCTTCTTCAAAGTCTCCTCTCAACATGGAATACAGAGGTTCATAGAGTAAAGAAATATATTCCCAAGGTTCATTAGGTCATTTAAGATCATTCATAGTATTGGAGAGGTTTCCTAGCACCTCACCTTACCCCAACAATTGGAGCGGGAGTACGACACGTTCCTTGTGTTTCAACTAAAGAGATACATGCATGAAACATGTATCATTATTGATGGGGGAGAGTTGGAAATCAAGGATGGAGATACCTTTGTAAAGCACCCAGTGGTGACCAAGGAATGAAAGGAGAGAAATCTGTGAGGATGGGCCATCCCTCTTGTTCACATGTTGTGGAAGCATAGAAATGGGAAAGAGAGTTCCTATGAGTAGAAGAGATAGATGAAGACTCAGTATTCTGAGTTGATTGTTTAGATTAATTTTTCAGAGACAAAAATATTGAAGAAGGTAATTATGAAGAGACCTGGTTTTTTCCTGATAATACTTTTAAATATTTCTAAATATTATTCCAGAGTTAGGTGCAGAGATAACATGCGATTCTGAGGCCTGGTGTACCTGAGATTAATTTTATAAAAATATTATATATATTTTATATTACACACACATGGTTAATTAAAGAAAATGGGATAAATCTTAACAATTGATCAGATCAGAAATCCAAGACCTTGTTTGGGTCCAGAACATAGTGTTTCCCCAAGGACCAATATAAAATGATCCATCACGAGATGTCTAGAATCCTCAATCGTCAGCAGAACATTTATGTAATTAAATGAATTAATTTACTTAATTAATTAAATATTCCCTTAACCTAATATAGGATTATAAATTCATGGTTATGAGGTTTTATCCTTATAATCATATTTTACCAATATAATCTCCTCTACTCCTCATATTTCCATTAGAGAAATGAAGAATGAAGAATGAACGATGAGAAAACATTGAATCTAGATGAATCCAGACGCAACAGATCCTTCATCTTCAACAACGGACACATTATTCATCCACAAAGATCGATCCAATATTGGAAGAACTCATATTTAACCTTTTTACACATTGGATTAAATATTTGAGGTAGTTGAAACTTAATTATTTAACCTGTTCCATTGAATTCGAACTTTTCATGAGAATGAGTACCATTTTAAAATTCGTTATCGATTGTTCTCATCCGAACTACAAAATTATGATTAGTTGGACCAGAGATATTGGATAATTATCCAACCACTGATTTTTGTGCCTTTACCACTTATTTATTCACATCTTTATCGATGTAATTCAATTGAATCCCGGTTAGATGATTTCCAGGTGACCCGAGCTCGATCAGGTGCTTTGAAACGAGACAGAATCATAGAGAACCACCAAATTTGAGGGCGAGGCACATATCTGGAAAAAAAATGATGAGAGGTTGAAGAATCCAATGGGTTTTCAAAATTTTATGAGGAGCTAAGTGGTAACAGTGTTTGGTAGATCTGAGAAAACCGTCATTTCCAAACGAGTTTGATTCACGACGAATGGCGAAGAAATCCCGCAATCTTTGGCCAGATCCTGAGTTTTTAGAGAATATTTAGATTCCATTGATCATAAAAGGAGTAAATTTTTAATAGTTGATATAAAATTAGAGAAATCCTCATGTTTGTAGAAAAATCCAGAATACACTCCATGTTCATCGAAGAACACACGACGTGTAGCCTCCCATAGTAGCCTCTCTTGGGTTTGAGAAAAGATAAGGACGACACAACGTGTACTCCCCTTAACATGCTATGTACCACCTCTTTGTGTGATATGATATGTGTGAAGGAGACATGGCTAGTAACATGCTCAATAGTGAGAACATTGGCATGGCATGGTCACACAGGTGGTATCTTTTGTGTATTGACATGTTGTGTACCAAAGTAAACAGACATAGAGTCCAAGTAAATGGACATGACCAACAGACACGGACCGATCCCAAGATAAATGGAACACACCATGTATTCCACCTATACAGTGTGAACTAAAACATGGGATGTGTCCTCTGTCTGGATAGAGAAACGTCCAGATACTGAATAGGGGCCACACACCATGTGGGTCCCCTCACATGCCATGTACAATTTGACCTCCCAAGAGCAATGTTCAATCTTCCATATCTCCTTCGTTTGAACTTGGATTTGGGCCCACAAGATGCCTATACTGAATGTTTTTTGATGTAGAATGTGATATCTCCTTCCATAGAGTATTTCGAGATATGATGTGAATATTTCAGGGTTTTCACGTGGTGATATGAAACCCGATGACGACAAATATTAGACAAGATTACCAGAGAAGTACTAGGATGACCCTCTAGCAGGGCTTGGTAGTGTAGTCCTTGATGATAGATTCCAGGATGAGCCTCTAGATGGTTTGGGTAGTGTAGCCCCTGATGAGAGATACTGAGATGACCTACTTGTTGAGCTAGGTAGTGTAGTCCCAGAAAAGAGATACTAGGATGACCCTCTAGCTAAGCTGGGTAGAGCCATCCCAGACGAGAGAATCTAGGATGACCATCTAGCAGGGCTGGGTAGTGTAGTCCTTGACAAGATATTCTGGGATGAACCCCAGCTAGGCTGGATAGTTTAGTCCCCATTGAGAGATATCAGGTTGATCCTCCATCTGTGTAACAACCCGAGATTTTATAAGATACATTCTTATTAATTTTATTCATATCTTCTATTGTACGACACACCAAGATTATCTTGCGCTATACGCAACACCGTATTAGCTTGCAGTATACGCAACACTTTTCTTGGCTCTTGTTACACACAATTTCAAGTTCACTTGATAGAAGTTATTCTACACAACATTGAGTGTATATATATATATATATTCAATGTATAAATAAAATATGGTTGGATTCTATTATACACAACAACAAAGGAGTCGTGCACTACACGCAACCCTGACTTGGCTTGCATTACACGCAATCGCGACCTTCCTCGATAGCGTGTGTTTTACGCAATACCGGGATTTACTAAACAATGATATATTATTATAGTATTGTTATGAACTAGCCGTTATGAATAGTGTTAACTAAATTTTGTATTTTATAACATTATTATTCATCTTACACATTTTCTATAACATCGTATAAGAACAAAATAAATTTTTCGGGTAAAATAAGTATTTTTCAAAAAATGTAGTTTTGCCGCCTTTTGATGGCGCACACACTTTCAATCTAGTTTTTGACATGTTTATAACTTCAATTTGACAAAATAAAATTCTTATTTTGAATCAGGATAAAAAAATTTACATTATATAAGGTTTTTATATTTTTCCGATAACTTTCATATTTTAATGAATAGTAAAAACACGCTATATTTTAATTAAAAACAACTTTTTTTCATCGTAATATATTATGTGGATAAATTATAATATTGAATGGTTTTAAAGTATAAATAGAATATATTTTTACCATTTAATATAATGTATGTCATTAGCATTGATTTTACCTTGAATTTGTAGGTTAAATCAATTCAATCTTTTGCAATGTTTTAAAGAAAAAGCCGTTTTCTTTCGAAAACGGGATTAATTTTAATTTAATTTCTGCATATTTTGTGTATTGAAGTTGGAAAAATGGATTCCATATTTGGAATCAGTGGGTCCAAATTATGTTAATAAGCTACTTTTTATTTTTGGGCATTGTGAATAGTAACTACGGTAAATTTTATTTACTATAGTTAAAGGTAAATCAGGTAATTAAGGGTAAATATAAGATTATAAAATTACCCTAACACTTGGAAAAATCCTATTGGATGGCTATGAGTAGACCCATATAACCTAAGGGTCGGATTATATTCATTTTATGGAATTTGTTCCATGAAAATAATTTAATTATTATTAAAACCAAAGAATGTGACAACATGTCACTTTCTTAAATCTTATAAGTATAATAATTTTAATTTTGTGATAAACTTAATGAAACTTAGAAGATAAATAGTCTCCAGAAAGCTAATACAATTATCTACATCATAGGAATTTATTTAGAATTTATAGGGATTAAATAAGTATCATTTATTATGACACAAAGATGATACAGTAATTGTCTTATTAATGAAATATTGACATAATTGATGTTATAAATGCCCAAATAAATGTAATTTGAGACTTTTTATGACTTACACTAATTTTCTAGGTTAATATGACATGCTATTGTTTATTTAAGTAACTATGTTCGTACTTATCATTCTTTTATGAATTTCATAAAAATCATGTACCAAATAGTGTCAAAATTGACATAAATTAGTTTTTAAAACAAATATTATATTATTAATTGTTATTTAATTCCTAAAAATCTAAGGTTTGGCCAAATGACTTATATAAGGATAGATATATTAATAATAAACAACTTGGGGTTAGTTTGGCTTGTTATGGTATGTTTATTAACCATATAGTGTAAGAAAACAAAAAGACACGGTAAAAGTTAAGTTATTTAACTTAGAGTTAAATCAAATTGATAAGGTTAAAATAAAAACCTAAACTTGTCTAAATCCTATTGGATGAGAGGTTTTCGACCCATACCCACTTTATCTTCTAAATAAGACCATTTGGAACCATTATAAACCGAATTTGACCTTAATATAAAATAATAGTTTGAGATTTTCCTAAGGTGCCCCTCTCCTCCCTTACAAAAGGGCACCTCCTCCCTCTCCTCCTCACACCAATTTTATCATTCAATCTCAGCCAACCCCTGCCAAAATCTCTTCTCCACTTCCCTAGTATCATCCTAGAGGTCATTATATTTTTCAAAGACCATCCTTAGTTCTTTCAGTTGAGTTTAAATGAAGGCGCGTCAAAAAGAGGAGGTTCGGATACGTACAAAGCATATCAGACATAAGGTAAGGGAAATATCACAATCTCATTTTTATCCGAGATTGTTTATACTTTGGTATTTACTAGGGTGTATTTTATCATCCACATCCATTTTTCCTCAATATGTAATATTATTTCCATCCACCTACAATTGTTTAAATCCAATTTTACCCTTCAGTGAGTTTTTGGTAAAAGATATGAAATTATTCTTTTGTTGTTTTTCATACGACGTACTTTTTGACTTTTCCGACAAAAGTACGAGAAGAATGGTTTTTTTAACTTATACGGCATGAATGGATTTTTAAAACATTATTTCCAAAAAGACTCCTTTACAAGTTTTCAAGTTTATTTTTAATCAACTTCTTTTAGTTTAAAATTGTATGACATGTTAAGAAAGGAAAAATGTTTTTGAAGTAGAAAGGATATTTTCCTCAAGAATGGAGTTCAGGTGTTTTATCAAAATTATTTTCCTTCTAAGATAATATAGGGTTCTGTTTCTATCCCTATTATTACATGGATTTGATTATGTTGTGATGGAAATATTTTTATGAATTCCTTTATCTTATATGAATTGTTTTATGATGTCATGTTGTTTAAGAATCCCATTTTTACTATATGGGTTATGCAGTGATGTATGATTTATGATTTTGTGGCACACATAAGAATGGTATCATTATGAGATGGGTGGGACCTATATCTCCCTCCAATGCATTGGGTAAAGATTTTATATCTCATGAGATAGACATGGCTGGAATGGTAGGTTATACCGGTTCAGTGAAACAGGACTGAAACGAGGGTGACTCGGTTCAGAAATGGACCTTGTCCACTAAGATAGTCTTGGCAATGAGTCTTGAAAAATAAGATATGATTCTCTATGATTATGTGTGTATGCTGAAAAGTTTCATGTTTTATGTTATGATTATTGGGATTTCATTTCACTACTATGATTTATCCCATGTTATGATATTATGATCTCTTTTGCAGGTTATGATTTCCAAAATATTATGTTCTTATGAATATGATGTTATTGATTTTTCTTTTTTTTTACCCTTACTGAGCATTTGAGCTCACCCTTTTTATGTTTTCTTTTCCCCAGGATATAAAGAAAGGTTTTAGGTAAGAAAAAAAGGGAAGATCTTTATGGGAGATGTTGAAGATCTTTCACCATGATTAGAAGATTACGTTCTGAGTTTCCAAAGACACTAAACTATTACGGTCCTTGTGTGTGTGTTTTTGTTATGTAATAAGTATTACTCAACATTAATGTAATATTCATGTACGTTAGGATTCAGGTCTCTACAATATGGGCTGGGTAGTTTATTTCACAACAAACTTCTAGAGAAAACCCTTGATTGTGCAGCATAGTGACAAGGAATGATACGAATTACCTAAGGACTCACTAGAAAGAGTGTCACTTTCTATGCTGAGGTGCATTCTTGTGATGAGATCTAAAATCATGTGGGCGATTCAACGCTACCCAAATAATATAGTATCAAGGTGTGGTGATTTAAGACCATTTTACTTGAGACTCCTTGGTAGATGCATGAAGTGCCGGGCATTGCAGATGACTTTACCTTGGAACTATTGGCTACTCATATTCAGGGGCTGAGCTGTGAGATGAAGATCCCATTACTCTCTTATTTAGGATTCTTTTACTGATCACACACACACATATATATCCTTTTATAGTAACCACTACTTGTGTATTGGTTACTCCCCTACTAGGGGAGGGGAAAACACAGGGGGTACGCCATGTTCTTTGTGTGTCTAGCTTCTCGTGGTTGGATGGGTCTACTCTTCGACTATAATTAGAAAAGTCTCAATGAGGAGTTCATCTCTTCACTATTTTGAGATCCTTATGTTTTGATGAATCTAAATTCACACTCTTGTTGGTTTGACCTGTAATCTTTTTGTCCTCTTTAACTCTACGTTATTCCATTTACTGATTCTCTTCAATTTTATCTCTTACTTTTCCCCATTCACCTTTTTGGGGCATTCTATTGGGTTTGTATATACTATCCCCTAAATGGTCTTTTCCCAACACATGTCATGTCTTTTACAGAAAACAGACATATCGATCATGACTACAGAGGCCCGTAGGGATACGAGCTGCGTGGACCGCGTACGATGGTCATAGTTTTGGATACATGAGTTTGGCTCTCTCAAGGGATACTTTTTTACAGTTTTCATTAGGTTGGGATTGGATTATGGTTTGTTCATGTGTTTTATCCCATTATATTTCAGTATTGAATACCATACTCTTGTACCTTCTAGATTTTCATGCATGCTTACTTTACTTTAAAGTTCTTTTCACTTTTTCTACTTTTCCTCCACACTTTTGAATTGAGTTGGCTACACGTGTGTGTGTAGTTTATTAGGAAAAGAACTTCCCAAGTTTTTTAATCCTTAATTACTTGTTTCCAACCCCTATCCTATATAAATGGGCTTGGGGTAGTTGCGGCTCAAGCCCTAGCTTGGGTCGGGTCGTTGCATCATAATAAACCAAACTTATGTAATAAATGCAATAAAGGGAATCTATGACCCAAATTATGATTCCACTTTAAAATAATTTATTTATGAGTTTATTTTATTTATTTTATAACCCCTTAAATAATCCTCCAAAACCTATATTTTGATTTATGGTTTTAAAATTAATTGATTATGAACATGACCCAATTCCACATCACCAAGGGTATTATTTTATTGAGTTCGGTTCATAAAAATATAAAATAATAAAACCCTCTCCACTTTGGTAGAAAACATGGGTATAAACCATGTCACGATTTTTGATATTGATTAATTTATTAAATAGAGTCTGAAAAATATGTTTAGAAATTATTAATGAATGCCGCTCTCTTTTTTCAATATATACACACCCATTCATATTCCACTACTCTAATAATCCATAAGACACAAATTTCTGGTCATTTAACCTCCCAAATATTCCCACAAATGTGTCCTTAATTTCTCAAGGTTCCAACCTCATGTTTTATGAAAAAACACTTCAAGGTGATGGAATTATCTTTATCTCCTTCTTCATTCAAGTACCTCATTTTTGGTATGTCTCTAAATGTTGAACAAAATTCATTTAAAAAACATTTTATTATTCCTTTAATTCCTAAATAAATTTTTATCAATGAGAGAACTTTATTCCCTCTCATTTTGCCCTTTTAATAATCCACATTTTATACCCTTCATCCTATAAAATTCACTTAGTTAATTTTTCTCTTTCACATGATAAATTATCATATTGTGAATAAAGAAAACATATTCCTTTTTTATGGATATTAACCTAGATATAAAAATGATTTATTGATTCATGTATTTAAATATAAGAAACCCATATTCCCTTTTTATGGGTTATAAATGATGTTAGGTTCAAGTATTTTATAACTTTGTACATAATGATTTTAATATAAAACTCATTCTTTATTTTCCAGGGTTTATTGATGAAATAATTTATTATGATAAATGTTTATCAAATGAATTAATAAATATTAAGGTTGTTCCCTGATAGAACTTTAATTCATTGGGTAATGAATTAATCTCCATATGTGAAATGTTTTATCATACCTTAGTGAATATTCTTGATAATTGTGATTTACAACACCTCAGTGTTAAACCTTGGTTTTATTTTTATGATTGTCTCATTTTTTTGATGCATCCCAATTTCCATGTTACAATTGATATGCCTCATGTTCTTATAATCATTTACTATTGATATTCCTCATGGTCACATGAAAGATATCTCCACTACTATTTCCTTTACTAGGATTTATGATCACCCATTTATTTTGATTTATGTCCCATGGATATTATATGAAATAAAAATAATTTAAGATAAACCTAAGTTGAACCCTTTCATTTGGATTTTACGGGATGTTTATGTTTCTTTTTATGTATTATTTTACTAATTTCCAAGACACTAAACCTTAAAATATCCTCTATATTTTTAAATATTTTACTATGTGAGGAAAGTTTTATATATTAGAAAGGTAGGTTTCAATAGCTATTATAAAGTAGGGTGACCCTATATTTTCTTTTTTATGATTTTTCTTGAAAATATATTTGGGATACAATTAGATAGGAAACCCTTAGGAAAGATTCCATAAGAATTGGGTTACAATTTTTTATTAAATGGATATTCTCAAAGAGTTTCATAATCAACTATCTTTGAATTATGAATTTTATGATTAGGATGATTCCATACCTAAATAAATATATGGTGGAAGGAATGACCAAGTGGACTCATTACTTTGCGAATATGGTTCTTATCTCACTAAATCAATTTGATGTTGGGGGGGAATCATTTTAGTGGGAAAATTTTTATTAAAATCCATTTATGAAGATATATAAAACATAGATCTCACCCACTAATATGTATTTATTATAGATTATAGAAGAAATCATGATAATCAAGATGAGATTAATTATAGGTATGACCTGTAAAATAATAAGTAATTTCTATCCAGGGTTGTGAAGTACTCTCAGTGAGAAGAATTTTTAGAGTTTAAATATTAGTTCAATAGAGATAAAATCTACGACCTCTAATTCATGGTTATTAGACACCCGCTACCTATCCCACATTTTTATGGAAATATAAAGATTCATAGACAAAAAAGAAGTAATGAATGGTGAATTATATCTTTATTTCCATAGTGAAAGAAGAATTTTTGGATGAGAATTCAGAACTTAATATTTGATATTACTAAGTGGATTAATATTAGAATTGGAGAACTTTTATTATGTTCCTGCCATAAACATGAATTTGATTTCTGTATCTTTTTTGTAAATGAATTGATTTTAATTAACTATTAAGAAAAAAATTTATTCTATATATAAGAATGAAATGTTTTATGGAATTGGGAATATAATAAATATTTTATATATTCTAGATATGGTTAATCCTATTAATTACATTTATAATAAAATGGATATGGTTGATTCTAATCTCATATACCTTTTGCATTGTCACATTGAATATATAAATGAGAAACACATTAAAAAAAATCCATAACGATAGATTATTGGAGTCATTAAATTATGAATAATTTAACAATTATGAACCTTGTTTATTTATAAAATAATAAGTATCATTTTAGTAGAAAAGGTGAAAGGGAAAGTGGAATTTTAGATATCATACATAGTGATGAATGTGGACCAATGATAACATAAGAATATTTATGTTTTAGGTAATTTTTTTTACCATTATTGATAACTTTAGTCAGTATGGTTATGTTTTTCTAATGAAAAAAATTTAAATATTTGTTCATGCTCAAAGAGTTTCATAATTTTTCATATAATTAATTAATAAAGACTCTTATGACCCTCTAATTAGCTCTGTGTAGTCAATAATTGAGCCAAAAATTCATTGATCATCTTAAGAATTATGGAATTGTTTCAGAACTCACTCCTTTTAGAATAGTATAATAGAATGATATTTATTATAGAATAAATCATAAATTATAAGAAATGGTTTTTTCAATGATGATTCAATGTGATCGTACTATTACATTATGGGTTTATACTACAGATACTGGTAGTTTATTGCTAATTTATGATCCATCTAATTTTTTTCAAAAATACACCATATGAGATACTGAATGTGAAATGTAATTTTTTTTTTCAATTTATGAGTATTTTTTTTTTATGAAGAATTCATAAATTTTTGGATTATAATAATATGGAAATTAAGTCTAACAAATACTTATTTATGGGGCATCCCAAGGAAACTAATGGATATTATTTTTAAAATGACACTGTGAAACAAGGGTTCTTTTTTCAAGTTGCAACATTTAGTGAGAATGAAATTTTCAGTTGAGGAGTATGTGGGATGAATGTTGAATATAAATAAGTTCAAAACCAATAAACAAGAGTTGTTCCTAAGATATAAACTAAAACAGTTCCATAAATAGTTTTGGTATAATAACTGAATTAAGTTATACAAGAACCTAGATGGTCTGATAGGATTCATCAGGAACCTATGAGATATGAACTTCTCATGGAAAATGTTGATGAATTAATGTTTAGAGAAATTTAAATAGCATCCTATTATAAGTATATGGAGAGTTATGATTATGATATGATGTTGAAATATATAGAATCTAAAATGGGCTTCACGTATACCTACTAAGTTCCAAACATAGTGGATGCACCTGAAGAAGTAAGACCTATAGGGTTTAAGCAAGTTTAATGCAATAAAAATAAAATTTAAGGTATAGAGTCAACATATAAATCACATATAGTATAAAAATGTTACAAATATATTCATGGTTTTGACTGTGAAGAAACCTTTTAACTTGTTGAAATGATTAAGTTCATTTAGATATTTTTCTCCATAGCAGTTGAATTTTATTTTGGCATATATCAAATAGATTCCAAAATATATTTTATTAATGGAAATTTAGTTAAGGTCATTTATATGATATAGCTCAAAGGTTTTGAAATTCAAAAAAAAAACTACTAAGGTGTGAAAGATACAACAACCCATTTATGGATTGAAGTAAGATTCTCTAAGTTGGAATATCTAGTTTGATGATGAAATTAAGGAGTTTTGTTCTATCAATAACACATATGATTCTTTTATATATATGAATATTAGTGGAATCATATTTATGTTTCTAATATTCTATGTAGATGATATACTACTTATCAAAAATTATATCCCGATACTTCACTTTGTGAAGGTATGGATGGGTATGTGTTTCTTAATTAAATATGTGGGTGATGTTGCCTATATAATAAGTATTATAATATATAGAGATAGATATAAAAGGCCACTTTGAACTAGTTGGGATATTTACCAGTGCTACATGGTAGGATTATTTAGAACTTTCAATGGTTCCTAGCATTGAGGGAGAAATCGAGACATACTGTGAGAACAATAGAACTATTGCACTCGATAGACAACCTTAGTCTCACCAAAAGACCAAAATAATAATTTGAAACTACCATATCACACAAAAGAACATATATAGGGGTTATATAAAGATTAGGTGGGTAGATATTCAAGATAATTATTAGATCCGTTGATGAAACTATTACCACAACAACAACATTAAGGTTATATAGAATCTATGGGAATGTGAGACAAGATAGATTGGTTGTAATGGTTTTAAATGTGTCTTTTTTTTATAATAAATATGAAAACTTTTTACCATTTATTTATGTGTGATAGATTTTACTTTACTTGATTATTTGAATGATTATATCACCTCAAAATAAAACTTTAATTTTTCCCAAACCGGTGATGATCATGACCTATAAAGTATTGTGATGATGTGTTAAGGTTTACATGAATATATCATTATACTCATTATAAATGGTTTTATATGATATAAAAATAATATATTCATGAGGTTATAAGTAGATACTTATCTCTTGAACTAACCTGATTATGTATATCTCATGGAATGTTATATATTCAATAATATACTTTGGGGTGTATGCTTATTATACATCCCTATTACATGAGGTAGGTAAGATACCTAGCATGAGGATCTTTATAATTTGATACCTTATTTACACAAGTAAAAATTCAATTATCTGATCAAGGGATGATTGTGTATTTTACTGATCATGTCATTAATTGGAGCATAACCAATTTGAGATTTTACGCCTATATGATGAGTGAACAAATATGGCCCTTAATTTAATTAGACAATGTAAATTTATGTCCATTATTATTTAAGATACATATGATTTTATTAAGTAAATATATAATTAACATGTTATTTTATCATCTCTTAAAAACTTGAAATGTTATGTATTAATCGAATAATTCAGTATATTTCAGATGATCATGAAAAGATGAGATGACTGATACTAGATTGACACAATCTATATCTAATGGTCAAATTATGTCATGAAGAAAGGTAATATATAAGTGTAAATTTTATATATACGATATATCTTGTGGTGGATATGTTTATATAGGTATATGAATATGTTTGATAGCAATCACACTGGCCCCCATAGTAGTTTTAGTAGTACTGACATTTTTCTAGAGGCCAATATTTTCTTATATAAATTAAATTTAGATTTTATATTTTTAAAGATAGTAAGGCCCACAAGGTCACGTAGTTAGCCTCTGGGACAAGGTTTAATTTTTTTACAAAGTGCCTGTTCCAAAATAATAACATCTAGATGGAACCATATCCAAATGAATTTTCAATGGATTAATAAAGGGTTGTAATGTTTTGTGTGTAGTCTTCAGGTATTTTAGTGTAAGTGGGATATTTTTTCAAGTATACTAAATATATATTCATATGATGCATATAAATTAAGGATAATTTGGATCCAACATATTCTTAAGAATGGGTCCAAGGTTATGTTGATGTTAATGTTACCTGATTTCATGTGATGCAACCGAAGATTACATTTCACCCAACATAATGTGGACTAAGTTCATAAATTTTGACCAATTATCCCACATGGTATCAATCAGTTATTAATACATATTGTATGGATTAAAATATTTTCAAAAGACTATTGATTGAGTTCAATTAAATAATCAACATGGAGTACATTTAGTTTTTCATTTTAATTAAACCCATCATTGATAAAATGTTCTTCATTCTTTAGATGTGTTAAAGAGGCTTATAAAAGTGATGTGACCCCTCGTGTTAATGTGTTAATGTGTGATGCTGATGTTATCATCAAATTTATGCATTTTTTTAATTACATATCTTTTCTTTTGTCTCATTAATTATGTTCCAATGAAGTAACTAACACATCTTTGATTATTATAGGAATCCTATTATTATGAACCAGGATCTATCAGCCTATGTAGAATATCAATGGAAAGAGGATTTTGTTTTATTCTATAGTGATTAACATCAAGAATGATCTAAAAAATATTAATGATGAATCTTGTTATCATTTTGTTATACATTTTTATATTCTTTGTGTATATTATATTTTGATTCCTTTGAGTATATTAGGTCACATTTATGGTTTTGAAACCACAAATTTGGTTCATGTGATGAACTCCTAAACCCATAAATGAGTGAAATGATTTATTATCTGGGACATATGGTTAAAGCCCCCAATATATTTCTAATAATGACTCACGTGTTGGTGTTATCTTTATGATATAATCGAAGGATTATAGAGGGAAGTTTGGGTAAAATGATTTTTTAATTTTTCATGAAATTCCTTTTTATTGTTATTATAATCATCGATTTTTTAGACAAGATAACTTTAAATACTGACTAGATAAGTTTTGAATAGTGTTCATTTCCAAATTATGAATGTTAGTGAAATATTCAAAGTGAAGGGTGAAGAGAAATCACTGGGAAACATTTTTGGGTGTGTCAAACATCGTATAATGAGTCCAACCAAGAATTCTTCTTAACCAGTGATAGGATTAGGTTGTGTTTTAATAAAATGATGTAGTGATTGTAAACATTATTTCTTTTAATATATAAATGATTTTAATATTTTATGTCCAATAATATAATATGTTTAATATAGACTAATTCTGGTCATCAATAACATAATCATGCATTATTGGGCATTCCTTACTAACTTGGTAGTCAACATGTGCAACGAATCTGACATAACATAAGTTTAGAATTCATTTATCATATATATATTTGAAAATTTATAGTATATAATGAATAAAATTATATAATTAGTGGTCAAATTTAATTTATTTATGCCCGTGAGGTGATCCCAGAAATAAAATGTTGGTATGGATGTGGTATAATCAAGGGGGATGATCTTTTTGTTTCTAGTATTATAATATGTAAATTCTGAAAATAAATATTCATATTTTCTATAAATTATTCACATTTCTTAATTAATATATTACGTATATTCAAAATTCTTAGTTGGATTGAGAAGTGCCACAATTTACAAAATAAAAATGATATATTACTAGAATTGACTTGAGATATTTCCACATATTATGTGGAATGATTGTCATTACTACTCATTGAAATATATCATAGGCTTCCCATGATGTGATGTTAATAGAGAAGAGATGATGGGTGCATTTAGAGATATAGAGATTCACATACATGCTGATTTGGATGTTGTAGTGAAGAATATGGAGTGTAGTATAGATGCTTAGTTTTAGTAGATATAAGAATAGTATGAAGAGATATTAAGATAGATATTAGAAAGGATAGATGTGAAAATGATTCAACACCCCTTTGATAGTGTACAGATGTCGAATTCCAAGATAAAATAAATCATATATTATACAAACATTAATTTTTTGTTAATATTCATAAAATATAAATTACTTATACATTTTATAGGATCCAAATTTATTTTTTGGGCATCATGATGAGTCTATATGAATTTTAGATATAGATAAACCCGGTACATGTAGTATTTTCAATTATATTTTTATTATTTAATGTTTCATTTTAAAAGTACAATTAAAATTTATTTTATATTTATAAAGTGGTGGTAGTGAAGAAAAAATTTATGTTGTGGGACCCAGGAACTCCCTGAGGGGGGGGGGGGGGGTAGGGTAAATCAGGGTGTTAGATTTTTATTTTAAGTTAATGGATCTATTTTTTACATTTTTAAGAACCTATTAAACCTATTTGATAAGGAATTATAGAAAAAATAATCACATGAACATAAATGACACAACAATTATACTTGGTTCACCACAAAGGGATAGTCCAAGTAGCATACACTGAAAAGTTTTTGGTCATAAAAAATTCAACTAATCTTCACTAGTTATAATGTACAAGAGTTCAGACATATCCACTCTATGCCAGACACACTGCCTTCGCAATGATTTTAGGGATAACACACTACGCCCTTCGAAACACTTCTGTTGTCTCCCCCTTGCTCACTGTTGTGGGTGAAGTCTTACTCAGTTTATCGACTTGAAGTTATCCTCAATAAATTGGTATTTAAGTCTTTGTCTCTAACAAAAAAAGAGTCTCCTCTTGTATCTAAATCCTGAATTGATTCATTTCAATGCACTGATCTATGAAATAGGATGTTAAAAGCTTAGTAGAAGCATACACTGACACATGCATACAACACCTACCATTGCATGAAAAATATGGGATTTTCACACAAGATGTATTTTGTGTGACAATAATTTTTTCTAAACCCTTTATCTTTCACAAAAATACACCATAAGTTTCAATTATTCTTAAAATACTAAAGGAACACTTTTCATGAAAGATTTTATTTTTTTGAATATTCTGTGTATAATTCATTCACGCGACAAGGCATCCAAATATTTGATGGAATAACTCTTTACATATGAGTGGGTGTAGCTACCTATTTATGGAACTTGATGACCCTACAAACATGTTTCTAATTCATCTTCATTGGTGCATGTATGATTCTCCCTGAGTGCACAAAACCGCTTTTGAAGTCATTTTTGGCATGTAAGTCCCTTCTGCAACCACATATTTTGCGCACATTTTAAATATTTCACATGCTTTTTTTCCTTTTCTTTATTTTGATGTGATGATCCCAAATAAATCATCATGATAAAGTTTCCAAACCTCCTTAAATATTGTCTGAAATTCCCTTTTCTAAATTTTTTTTCTCCATTTTCCAAATTTTGGACCCAAAAATTTAGAAAACACTGGGAAATGACAACACCTTCAATATTGTTGTCTCCATGAATTATATGATCCCTTTACTTTCCAACTCCGTGATATTCCATATAAGGATTGACGAAAAACAAAAAAACATACTCCATTTACACCAAAGAAAAACCTTGGTTCTAACATCTGTCACAATATAATAGTCAATACTTAATAAAAAATCTCCAATATTTTTGAAATATTAAAATAGTGACCCAAAGATTAATTTTTGAAATGTAGGAAAGGAACCTATGTCAATACAATTTATGGTTTTCTTAGGATGATAAAAAATTCAATTTTTATGTTTTAAAAATCTTATACATGAGTTAAATAATAAAAACCTAGAAAAAAAAACATGTATTGACATGAAATCATATTAAAATTAATGTTGAATTATTTATGTTATGTATGAGCATACGACCAGAAAATTAGAGTTTTGGGGTGATCAAAATGACTGATTAAGAATTATTTAATGATATAGAAGTCTTTAAAACATTCATCAAGGGTTCAAAATTGAGAATAAAAACCTAGGACTGTAATTAAATCTTAGTAAAATGATTTCATATTTATTTGAGAAATGTAGAAACTGATGGAACATCAATCTGAGTTGGGGTTTTCTTTGGATGAATAAAAACACATTTTTTATCTTTTAAAAATCTAAATCATTTTGTAATAGTCAAAATATAGAAAAATAATTGGATTTATGTAAAATCATACAAAAATAGTCATTGAATAATTTTTACAAGTTTGAGTAGATGTCATATTAGTCTCACAGTGTGCTCAAAGTAAAAAAATAATAAGTTTTAATGATATTAAAGTCTTTAAAAACGTCCATCATGTGTTCAAAACTAATGTAAATACATTAAATTTTCATAATACACATATAAATACCATTTATTTATTTTTTAAATTTAGTAATTCACTTGATATCAATCTGTATTATGGTTGTCTCATGATGGGAAAAACATATTTTTAATATTTTTAAACTCTAAAATGCCTGTTTAATGGTCAAAACTGAGTAAATGACTTCAAATTTGTATGAAATCATAGAAAAATTATCATTGAATTATTTTAATTTGTATGATAATATAGAATATCAAATCCACATGTTGTGTGATTGGAATAACTGAATACAATTTTTTAAAGACATCAAATCCTTTAAAAATGCGCATCAGTTTTCAAAACATAAAAAATAACATCAGATTGACATGAAATAATAATACAATGATAAATTATTTATTTATAAAATTAAGGAATATAAACTATATTAATTCAGGTTTTCATTTTCTCATAATTAATGAAAACACATTTTTTATTTTTTAAAACTCTAAAACATGCTTTAAATGATCAAAACAATAAGAAATGACCTCATATTGAATTCAAATAAAATAATTTTTTTTTTAATTTTTTAACATGTATAAGAGTATAATAAACATCAATATATTATGAAATATTCTTGTATTTACTAGATAATATGTTTTAATGATATCAAAGTCATTCAAATTGTTTAAAAGTGGGCTAAAATAGAAAAAAAAACCTAAAATTGGTGTGAAATATTAGGAAAATAACTATAGGTTGAATTTTAAAAATTAGGAATGTACATGGAATCAAGGAATGTGTTTTTATTAGGATGACAGAAAATTATTTTTCAGTTATTTTAAACATGAAAAAATGCGTGTAATCGTCAATGCCTTGAAAAAACCTTGGATTGATGTGAAATCATAATATAGTGATATTTCAATTATTTATGACATGCTTAAATATACAACACATCAATAAAATATGTGTAATTCTCAAAATGAATAAATTAAAATTTATAAATATATAAATGTTAATAAAACCATGTACATTGGGGTTAAAATTAAACAGAACTTTTGATTTCAATAAAATAATAGGATAACAACTACTAAATAATTTGTGAAATATAAGAACTGACACCATTATAATTTGAGATGTAGTTTTTTTATGACTAAAAAGGAGTTTTTATAATATAAAAACTATAAAACGTGTCTGTATTAGTCAAAACCTCAAAAAATTATTTGGATTAGTGTTAAATAATAGGAAAATGGTCATTGAATTATTTTTGTGGTGTATGAGTAGAAGGCATGTCAATCTGGTTTGTGGTTTTCTCATAACAATTGAATAAGATTTCCTCAAAGATATGAAAGTCTATAAAAATAGGCCTCAAGGGGTCAATACTAATAAAATGAGATCGTGTTGTCAAGAAATCATAAGATAATAACCACAGATTAATTTGTTAAATAATTTAAGTGACCTCATGTTAAATTGATTTACTATTTTATCAGGATGACCAAAGACACAATTTTAGTATTTTAAAACTCTAAATCATTTATATAAAGTTAACACCCTAGAAAAAACCCCTGGATTTATCTGAAATAATAGGACTATAGTTTTTTAATTATTTATGGCATCTATTGATAGATAACATGTCAATCCAATATATGATGTTCTTATAAGGACTAAATAAATAGTTTTAAAGATATAAAAGTTTAAAAAAATGAGTTACTGTGTAAAAATAAAGAAAACTACCTCATATTAATATGAAATCATAGAATATAAACCTTATAATAATTTTTTAAATGTATAAACTTACACCATATAAACCCAAGTTTTAGTTTTATCAGAATGATTAACAAAGGAATTTAGGTTTTTTAAAACTCTAATTATTTAAATGGTCAAAACCATATAAAATGACCTTATATTTATGTTAAATCATAACAAAACTACCTTTGATTATTTTCTACAAGTAAAATTATAATACACATAAATCCAACTTGTGGTCTTCTCTAAATGAATAAATAAGAATTTTTAAATATATCAAAATATTTAAAAACATGTGTTAGTGGGTGAAATAAAAGAAAACGACCTCATATTATTGTTAAATCATATAAAAATTACCATTTCATTAGTTTCGAAAATATTGGGATTGGATCTACATCAATATGAGTTTCGGTTTGGATAGGATGAAAAAAACACATTTTTAGGGTTTTAAAACTCTAAAACATATGTGAAATGCTAAAAACCATGAAATAGATGTTATATTGTTTGAAATCAAAGAAAAATTGAATTTTAATTTTTTGTGACATGTTGAAATAGATTTCATGTTAAAAAGAAGTGTAGTGTACTTGTAATGACTAAATATGAAGTTTCTAATGATATCAAATTCTTTATAAACTTGTTTCAATGTAAAAAAACGATAACACCCCAAGAATTTAGAATATATATATTATAAGTGATGTATTTTAAAGCATGAAACCTTATACTTCTTTTAATAATTCTTTAAAATTAAAAAATTTATCACAATATATGGAATTTAAATAAAATATAACTTTCAATAATAATTTCTAATTCCCTTAGGAAATACTATTCATCCTAAAGAACAGTTTTGAAATATTTTGTGTCTGAGAATTGTTTTTGTCCTATATGTTTTATTTAGAAAATAATTTAGTGTATTAAAATTATGATTAAATATTTTTTTCACATGTATAAAATAAATTCATTTGTTTTTAATTGGTTATAAATAGAATTATATTCAATTGGAGGTAAAAGAGATGTTTTTTCTTGAGAAAACTAATTTTATATGTGAAATATGTTTTTATCTTAATAATTTATATTAACCTCTATTGATGAATGATTTTAATTAAATTAATCAATAGTGTATTCAATAAAATATTTTAACATTCATTTAGTAATTTTACTAGGAACAAAATTTGAATAAATTTAGTGTAATTCTTAAAAATGAAATTTTCTAAAAATGGATTTTATTGCATTTTGTTTGCCTATATTAAAATAAATATCTAAAAACTTTATAAGAGAAAAATGGAAAATTATTTTTATAATTATAACTAGATATTTTAAATTTATTAAGGTTTTCAATTCCATTTGTGGCCATAATAAATAGTTGACCCGGTAAAACATAGTCACCATGGTAAGAGTTAAAAGGATTGGGTGGGTGGGTTAAACATAGAGATAAATAATAAAGTATCCTAAAAACTTGTAAAAATTATATTACTTAAGTGGATGAAAACCCAACCTTATATTATCTTCTAATTTGGGTTTCCTTATTTCCACTTTCACATGAATATGACTTTATTAAATTTTAATGTTTTAAGTATTTATAAGTTTTACACCCACCTAAGTTATAAAATAGAACCTACTCTATTCAATTATTTTAAAACTATGGAATTATAGATTACTAATTACACACCAAAATATATTAATCACTTCCCTTCTCATTTCCTAGAGATTGTAGTCTTACTCAAAGGCCAAACCAAGAAGGCTTGATGTGTAAGCGGAATGAGGTTTTCCATAGAATGGGTAATTGTATTTACCAATCTATTTCGTGTTTATTTCTGTTTTATAACCATATAAATTTTATATAACCATATTGAAATTATTAAATAAGTATAATTACTATAATTAAATGTTTTTATGTTAATGTTTCATCCATTTTCAACCTCCTTCCCATCTGGTTAGAAGTGATAACATTGTTCATGAATATGTGTGGACTATCACCTCCACACATCAATGTGATTCAATTTTTTTTGTTTCCATACATTGATGTTAATATGTATGTATTTAATTAATATATATAATAATTATGATATTATCATGATTTTAAAAATATATAATATTATTTACCTTTCTTTTATTCCATTCCTTGTAAAATGAAAACCTTACCCGCGCGTATGTATGAACTATCATCTCCACGAAGTTATGTAAATAATTTTTCATTACAACCTCATATGAATGGTTATAAAAGTATATATAATAAATAAATATTATAATTATAATATTATTAATATTATGGATACTATAAAACCATATCCAATGTACAAGGAATGGGATCAGAGAACTAAAACATTTTAGGGAAAAATAAAAAGTTACACTTGAATATTGATTTAAATGAATAATTGTTAATAAAAGGGTAATATGAAATTATAATTGAATTATATATTTTAATATAAGTATGAATACGGTTCCATTATATATTTACAACAAATGTAAAATAATAATTCATGATCTAAAGAGCACACATGAATACTATCAGGACTTAAGGTAAGGGCTTATGTTTCAATCTCATTTCTTTTTAGAATTATCATTGTTAAATATTCAATGATATAAATTATTTTATAATTATATTTGAAAACTCGTATATTTTCATATCCTGTGGTTATTTTTGGGTTATTCATGTTTTATATTCATTATGATCTCTTTGGTTCTAAAAACGATTGATAAAATCTTTTAAAGGAAAACCAACCTTATTTCCTCTTTGGTTGAATATTGTTTTATTATGTGTGTATGATACTTAAAATGTATTCAAGATTGATCTTTATTATGATTAAATGATTTTTTAAGTTATTTTCAACTATATTTTACTTTGTTTTAAAAATATTAAAAAGGATTTTTTACATTTTTTCTGAATAAGTTATTTTTTCCTTTTTTATTAAAAATTGTGAATAAAATAAATGCTTTAACGTTTAGAGTAAAAATAGATTTTCTCTAGTCATTATTTTTATTTTATTTGAAAATTAATTTCAAATTTGGAATTGAAATTTTTAATGAAAATAATTTTTTCAATATTCTTGTTATTTTTATTTAAAATGTTATAAGATGAAATGGATATATTTCTCATCTTTTCAAAGAATGATTTGAATTTTATCTTATGGGTATTCTTTATTTATGTCAACATCCTTTGATGTTTCTTATTATTTACTGGGAATATGATATTATGATACCATCTATGTTATATCACTGTATGGTTTATGATTATGTGATGAGAAAATATTTTTGTAACTATTTTTTTTCCATGGGTTATACTGTGATAAAATAATGAATGTTTTTATGATCTTGTGGCACACACACACATATAGTTTTCATTATGTGATTAGCGAGCTTAGAATTATATAGACCTATAATTCATTGATTATGATTTATATCTTTTTATATAATATTGAATATGATGGGGATTGAAACCATTGAAAAAACAAAAAGTGGTTGGGATCTAAACCCATTCCATTAATAATACTTTTTTCACAATGTGATGATGGTCTTGGAAATTATACTTTACTAATGAAATGGTTTTAATTCTTATTATTAGGAATAAATCCATATGACATTTCCTTATACTTATGATATTCTCTGATGGATCATTATTGAAAGATGATGACTCTTCAATCTAATGAATTTTGTCTTTTTAAATGCTAAATATTTATGATATGAATTAGGAATTATGATATACGTATCATTTGGTATAAATATAATAAGCTATCATCATGATATCATGCCATTATTCATATCTTATGCATGCATATGATTATAATGTGATATCTCACAGGTTTACCCATACTGAACTTCTAGTCTCACCCTTTTTAAGTTTCTATTTTTTAAAGGTTATAAAGAATTTTTTTATGTATGATATTTCTAAGAATGGTACTATGAGAGAAAAACATTGTTGGATATGTTTAATATCATTCGTAAAATAGGTTAATTATTCTTTATATTCTAAAAATACACTAAATGATTATGGATTAATGGAATGTATTATTTCGTGACATATAATATTTTCATCTAAATTAATATAATATTTATGTATGTTAATATTGTGTCTCCTTAGTTGGTATTAGAGAAGGATTTCATTATTTATGGAGATTATAATTAAAATAATTTGGAAAAAATCTTTGGTATAAGTATATGTATTGGATAATATCTTGAATCATTAGTAAAGTAAATATTTTTTAATTTCTTAGTAATGAAATCCTTGTCAAGATATAAACAAGTTGATACAGGCTCTAGAATATATTACTCTAAGATAATAACCTTGAAAGGGATGGTTGAATATTAACTTTATATTTATATGGTGAATGGAAATGAGGCCGAAATACACACCTAGTTCAAAACTCATGGGGGTTATGCATTAGTTAATACATATTCACTTTATGACCCATTATGAATAATTAAAGGATAGAATCTATAATAAACTTTGATGAAATAAAAGTGATATATAATGAACCATAATATCATAGGCTGAAAATATGTTTTATTAATTTGGGATTTATTTGGAATTATTTTTGGGACAATATTATTTCTTATTAAGATTGAAAATGCTTGATGGAAACATAAACCATTTTTGTTTTAGTCGGGGGATACATATATAATGATGAAGTCCATGTGATTACAATTAAAATAAAATATAGAAGTATGTTATTCTATCTTAGTCATATGAATTACTTTAAATCATTAATGGTATATTGGAATGTTAATTCATATCCTGAATGATTAAATGTTCAATTATTTATAAAAAATACTAATGGTATGATGATTTCCTCTCAAGTGTATAACTCCTCTATAATATAATATTTTTGGGACTTTATTACTATAAATATTTTTATTCTAACTCTTGTTAAATTTTATTTTATTTTCGGTATGGATTGGTATACTTTATATAAATCACATATCAATTATCGAGGAAGGGAAGTCACATTTCCTATCCAGAATGAACCAATTATTTTATATTTTTGGAGGGATGGATATGAACTTCCAAAATAAATTATATCGATTATACGAGTGTTATTATCTATTAATGAGGGTTATTTACCTCAAATGGTTAAGGGATATAATCAAAATGAAATATATTACTATTTTGTGAGAACAAAGTGATTTATTTCTTAAATAGCTCTTACTCTTCCCCCAAATATTTAATTTGAGTTTTCATTAAAGCTCATACATGGTGTTATTCCAATTTCAAATAATCAATATAGAATAGACCCGATTGAGTTTCATGAATTGAATGATATCTCTTGGTAATTTTTGACAAGTGAATCATTTGGATAAGTGAATCAAAATAGGGTGAACTATTCATTTGTTAAGAAGAAATATTGGTTAAGACATATTTTCGGTGAGTATCAAAGACTTAATAGGATCACTATCAATAATGAATATCCAATACCTTGTATTGATGATTTTTTTATCAAATGATAGGAAGTCAATACTTTTCAACTATTGACCATTGATTTTGATATCATCTATTGAGGGTCAAAAAGGAGGAAACATATATTCCAAACATACGTATGAGGTATGGTCATTATGAATTTATAGTGCTTCTATTTGGACTTAATTATTCCTAAACTATGTTGATAAATCTAAATAATCGAATATTTATAGAATACATTGATCTTTTTAGGTGTTATTTATAGAATATATTATTATATATTACTATAATGAGGAATATCATAAGAAAAATTGAAGATTGGGTTGATGACCATGATAAATGAGAACATATTTTCCAAATTTAGAAAGTGTGAATTCTTGTTAAAAAGAGTATCATTTCGGGTCAGATAATTATAAGCAAGGTTATATCATAGTATACCTTATTGATGGTAGTTATTGATAAATTTCCCCAACCAACCAAGATGTATGAAATAAAATGTTTTCTTGGGTTTTATGGAACTAAAAATTATTTTTGAGATACATTTAATGGCTATTAATTAGACTAACCATGTAAATAAGTAAGGTATTTAAGTTCCTTTATACTGATGGATGTGAAGAAACTTTTAAGTAACACAATTGAAGTGTAGTCATTGAAACTATGATAAAAATACCCTACTATGGAGAGGGGTTTGGGATCTATAGTGATGCATTATAGAATGGATTGGGATGCGATATAATTTATAATTGTATAGTAGTATCTTATTCCTCATTCCAGTTGATGGTTTATTAGAAAAATTCTATAACTAATGATTTGGAATTGACAGTGGAAATTTTTTATTTGAAGATATAAAGGAATTATCTATATAGTAAAGGTATGAAATATATATATGGATCATAAAACTAAAAGTATATAATAATATATAAATATTTGAATATGGTCAAAAGAATATATTTGGAACTGATTAAAGAAAATGAACTCTCAATATTCTACCACCTTGGGAAGGAAAATAAGGTGTCTGATGCTCTGAGTACGAAAGACCATGATACATTATCTATGATGAGAATTGAATGATATCAAATACTAATGGAGTTATAGTGGATGGAACTTGAAACTTAAATAAATATATTAAGAGAATATATTTCCTAGATAATTTTTTAACTATCAACTTATTTGAATATTAAAAATGCATAGAAGGAAGATATTTCCCAAGAATTGTTGGTATGAAATATTATTAAATTTTAGTTATGATAGTGATAAAATAAAATGGTTCTGGAATAGATTATGTGTCCTATTATTACTAGAAATAAAAAATAAACTATTAGATTATGATCATAGTTCATAACTATTTATTCATCCCAGAAGCATGAAGATGCATATAGATATTAAAGAGAATTTATAATGAGATAACATGAAGGTGGATATTTCAGAGTATGTATCTCAATGATTGGTATTCCATCAAGATAAGGCTGAGAGATAAAATTTTAAGTGGAGGTTAAAACCATTACCAATACTTGTGTGTTAATGGGAAAACACCACCATGAGTTTCATCACGTCAATCCCAAAACATCTAAAGGGGAAAATGATATTTGGGTTGTACTCAATCAACTTATAAAACTAGTATATTTTATTATAATTAATAAATATTCATCCCTTAACTTTATTTACAATATATACGTTAATGAATAAGTAAATTTCTATGAAGTACCAATCCAAATAGTATGTGATCATGATATAATGTTTAACTAGAATTTTGGATAAGTCTGTAGTAGTCTTTGAATACAGATTCTACCTTTTAGATTTCATATCTTCCTTCGATAGATGGTGAGTCTGATAGGAATATTTAAAATCTATAGGATTTGTTGGGATTTTGATTTATGGATTTCAATGGAGGTTGGGATGAAATCCTTCATTTGATTAAATTTTATTAAAGAAACATATTTCACTCAATAATTATGAATGTTTCACTTGATGTACTCTATGGAAAGAAGTGAAGGAATCCAATATGTAATAATAATATTAGCGTAAAAAAGACATTGGGACCCGACCTATCATAGGAAATGGTAGAGAATGTAAGACCCATTAAATAACACATAAGGTAAACTCAAATTTGATGATAATGTTATGAAAAAAGACAACAACGGGACATATATTTCTAAGTTGGTGATATGATATTCCTTAAAATTTCTCCGTGGAATTTGGTTTTATAATTTTTAAAGAAGGGAAAGATAATTACCAGATATATCAGTCCCTGTGAGATTCTTTACCACATAGGGATGTTATTTTGTCACTTAGAACTCCCTAAAAACCTCTCCTAAGTTCAAAATGTGTCCCTTGTATCTCTTTTGAGAAAATACATACCGGATCCTTCACATGTATTGAAATCAGTGGTTTTACAATTGGATTAGGATATTTTTTATGAGGTGAAACTAGTATAAATATTTGATGATAAATATAATGTATTATGGAGTGGGACTACTCACCTAGTTATGGTTATATGGAGGGATAAAAAACTCTAGAATGCAACATGGATCCCAATGGTGTGATGAGGTAGAGGTATCATTTTTTGTTTGTATTGAAGTGATATAATTTTTAGGGAAAAATATTATGGGGGGGGGGGGTATAATGTAACACCATTTGAATTAAGAATATGTATTTTTCTATTTGATCGATTTCGAATAACATAACTATAAAATTTTGTGAATAATTCATAAAAAATTCAAAATTAATCACATTATATAGTATTAAAAATAAATATAATTATTGAAAATAATTTCTAATTCATTAAGAAAATAATATTGATCATAAAGAACTATTTTTAAATATTTTTTATGAGAATTGTTATTTCATATTCTTGTTATTTAAAAACTAATTTAGAGTGTTAAAATTATGAAAATGTATTTATTACCCATGTAAGAAATTAATTAATTGGTTTTTAATTGGTTATAAATTAAAATTAAATCACTTGGAGTTAAAAGAGGTGTTCTTTTTTTTTCTTCGTAAAAATGATTTTATACGTTCAGTGTGATTTTATATTAATAAATTAAATTAATCCCTATTAGTGAGTTATTTTATTAAAATTTTTAGATGATATATTAAATAATTTATGTTAAAATTCATTTAATAATTGTTACTGGGTAATGAATAATAATATTTTCAGTGTAATGATATAAAATTTATTTGTCTAAGAACGGTCACTGTTGCTCTTTGTGCACTTATTTTAAAATGAATTTATACTACTTATAGAAATTAAATGTGTTAAAACTATTTCCATATTTAAAACCAGAAGGCTAAAACCAATTAAGATGTATTTTTTTGTTCATAATGAATAGATACCATGCTAAAAATTTGTCACTATAGTAAGGGTTGAAAGTATTAACCTGGCGGTGGGGGTGGGAGGGGGGGTGTTATGCTTTGCGATAAGGAAAATATATCAATAGAACTTAGTTAAATGTGGGGATTAAGAATATTTAAAAATAAAATGATATAATATTTTAATTTTTAGTTTCCTCAGTTCCACTTTCAGTTGAATGTAATATTATTATATTTTAATTTTTTATGTATTTTCTTGTTTTCCTCCCACCTCACTTATCAAACAGAACATCCTTTATTCACATATTCCCAAAATTTGAGCACTATTCCTTAGAAAAGACCTATAAAAATACCTTAAAAACATCCCTAAAATTTATCTAGTTTTTTTTCTTCCCATTATACTAAAATAGGAAGACTATAGGTGTAATCAAAAAAAGGTTTTCCAAAGATGAAGTAATTGTGGTTACCGATCTATTTCAGGTTTCGTTCTTCCTTAACCTCCTAAAAATATTATATAAATATATTAACATGAATAAATATGTTTAATTACTATAATTTAATTTTTTCAGTTAAACAGTAAAACCATTTTATTCATCATTTCCATTCTATGAAAAATGATATTGTTGTTTGTGCGTACAAGTTGACTACCACCTCCATGAAGTGATTTGATTTGATTTTCTTGTCCGCCAAACATGGATGGTCACATAGATTTACATAATTAATATATATATGATATATATATGATATATATGATATTATTATGATTCTTGAAATATATATTATTATTTACCTCTCTTTACTTCCATTCATTGGAAAATGAAAACAATATTAGTGCATGTCTATGGACTACCGTCACCACGAAGTGGTGTAATTAATTTTTCATCACTATCATATATGGATGGTTATAAAAGTATATATTATTAATAAATAAAATAATTATAATAATATTAATATTCTATATATAATTAAATTATGTACAACGTGAAAAGTTTGTAAATGTTAAACCAAAACACACACAGGAAATGAAATAATTTACACCTAAATAATGATTTTAATGAAGAGTTGTTAACAAATAGGTAATTCTAAATTATAAGTGAATTATATATTATTAAAAAAGTATTTATATGGTTTTTTATAGATTTAAAATAAATATTGATATATTATATAGGATCTTAAGAGCACCAATAAAGAAATTCAGGACATGAGATAAGGATTTATGTAACAATCTCATTTCTTTTCCAGATTATCTTTGTTATATTTACAATGAGAGAAATTATATGATGCTTATATTTTCAAAACCATATATTTTTTCCCCACTTGTTATTGTTTTGGTTTTTTATGTTTTTATTTCATTATCCTCACTTAAAAACATAAAATTATTGGGGAAATGTCTATAAAAAATTACCTTATTTTCATTTTGGGAAGAATTTTTTTTCCATTTATATGTTCTTTAAAATGTTTTCAATAATTCAATTTTCCATTATCCAATGAACATTTAATGTTATTTTAAAGAACATTTTACTTTATTTATAAATGTTTTAAAAATAATTTTATTACTATTTTGGAATACATTATTTATAAGTGTTTACTAAAAAATGATTGTTCTGTCATTGTGTAAAAATTTACAAAAAAAATTAATTTTTACACTATCATGAATATTATTTTATTTTAAGATTCATCTAGAATTCTCCATGGTTTTTTCAAATATTTTTTTTTCAAAATTTTGAATGAATTTTTATTCAAAATGTTATAAAAATGTCAATGATATTTTCTCATGTTTTGGAAGAATAGTTCATATATTAATTTAAAGCTATTTTTCATCAACATAAAAATCATTTGATGTTTTTTTTCTTAATTGGAGAGATGATATAATGATACCATCCACATTCTTTCTCTATAAGTCTTATGATTATGTGATGGGAAAATAATTATGAAACATGTTTCATTTTGATGGGTTATGTTAGGATGAAATAATGAATGTTTCTCTGATATTGTGACACACATATGTATGATTTTCATTATATGATAGGTGGTCCTAGAATTATATTTAAATCAAATGAATTGGGAAATGATTGAAATATCATGAGATTATATAAAATAAGATGGGGAGTGAACCCATTCAATGAAATGAATGATATTAGGGAGTAAACCGAATCCATTATGGTAATGTTTCCATTATGTGATGATAGTGTTAGAAGTGATCCTTGACTAATGAAATGACTAATATAACTATTAATATGACCCAATTAATGTGTCATTTTATTATTATTATAATATTTTTACATGGATCATGACTGATTAAACATGATTCCTCGCTCTTACGACTCATGTCTTTTGAAATGATAAATATTTATGCCATGAATCATGATTGATGGTATTTGAATGACTTAATATAGATTTAATAAGTTATTATCATGATATCATAACCTTATTCTTATTTTATTCTTATATATGATTATTGAATGATATCACTGATTTTTACCCTTACAAAGCATCCTATGTCAACCTTTCTTATGTTTCCATTTTTCCCAGGTAATGAAGAAAGGTTTTATGTCAGATATATATAAGAAGGGTACTATAATAGAAGAAAATTTTTGGAGATGTAAAATATATTCCATTAAATATTTTTATTATATATTTACTCTTTGAAAAAACTAAACCATTTTAGTTCTACAGTGTGAATTATTGTGTTATATATTAATTTTTCATCTAAAATGATGTAGTTTTTATGTATGTTATGATTGGGTAACCACAAAATCCATGAAAATAACCATCAATTTCCATGATATCATTGGACAATTATTGTTGATTTATTTTTTAAATGTTTAATTGAAGTCTTGTCAATATAAGTTATAGTTTTCACAGGATAATGAAAAACACATTTTTAGTGTTTTAAAACATTAAAACAAGCATGGAAGGGAAAAAAATAAAATAACCATTGATTGACATGATTTCCAATGAAAAATGTATTTGTCTTATTTTTGACAAGCATGAGTATAAAAGAATTAGTTTTACATGTGGTGAGATAAGAATTGATAAATAAATAGTTTTAAAGATATCAAAGTCTTTAATTTTTTTATCAAAGTGTCAAAATGAAGAAAAAAACATTGGAATATTTGGAAATAAAATGAAAATGGATAATTATTTATTTATGAAATTTAATAACTAAATCTATATCGATATATGCTATATTTTTCTTAGGATGATTAGAAATAGAATTTTATAGTTCTAAAATATTGAACTGTGTATTCAAAAGAAAAGACCTTAAAAAAGAACATGGATTGACATCAAAGAATAAAAAAATGATTTATTAATGATTTTTGAGTATTCCAAATAGAAGTCACATCAGTCCTATGTGTGGTGAATTTTATAATTATTAAATAAATAGCTTTTAAACATATCAGAGTCTTTAAAAAACTTTTTTGGGGGTCAAAACAAAGAAAAAAACTCGGATTAATATTGAATCGTAGAATAATAACGGGTTATTTATTTATGAAATCTAAGAAATGAATCCACATTAATTTGAATTTTGGTTTTTATAGGATAATTGATAATATAATTTTAGTGTTTTAAAAATCTAAAACTTTTATACAATGGTAAAAACGATATAAAATAATTTTGGATTGACATAAAATCATAGGAAAAGTAAAATAGAAATATTTTTAACATATATGAGTAATGGAACATCAATAAGATGTTATATGTGATTAAAATAAATAAATAGTAAGTTCTAAGACATCAAAGTCTTTAAAAAAATTTATCTGGGGATCCAAACCAAAAAATAACCTTGGATTATCATTAAATAAAATGAATAAAACTAAAAATTGATTTTTCAAATATAGAAACTAACACCACATAAATATAAGTTTCAATTTTGTTGGGATGACTAAAAATTCATTTTTAATGTTTAAAACACTAATACTTTGTTGTAAAAGTAATAACCTAGAAAATTACCTTATATTGGTGTGAAGTCATATGTTTATGGAATTTTAATTATTTTAGGAATGTCTAAAAATAGGTCACATCAATCCAAAATCCTATATTATGAGAATGAAAAAATATTCTATTTTTAAAAATATCATTGTTTTTCATTCCTCATTGAATAATGTATTACTTTTTTCATCAGCACCTTACATAGACTATTAATTAAAATATTTATTTCAAAAAACACTTTTAAGGGGTAATTGAAAAACCAAATAAAAAACAATCTACCCCAAACTAAAACAATATATGAAATCATGGGAGAAAAAAGACTAATTTTTGAAATTTAAGAATTAACTCCATATGAATCCCTATTATAATTTTCTCAGGATTACCACAAACATATTTTTAGTGTTTTAAAATTGTAAAACGTTCTTGAAATGCTAAAAAATTGAAACAATACTTAAATTGATATGAAATCATTAGATTTTTATTATTTTCATTGTATACAAGTATAAAACACATTAATCAAAAGTTTTTTGTGCTCATAATGAATAATGAAAAGTATTAAAGATATCAACGTATTTAAAAAATGCATCAAAGGATCAAAATAAAGAAAATGACTTCATGTTGTGAAGAAATCATTGGACAATGCCGTATATTTATTTTAAAAATGTTATTTCTTACTCTATGTAAATCAATGATGAGGTTTTCTGTAGAAGAAAAAAAATGTATTTTTATTTTTTTAGAACTCTAAAACATGTTTGTAATAGATAAAACCTTTAAAATGACCTCATATTTACTAAAATAATGATTAACTAATCATTAAATTATATATGAAATTTATAAATATAGGAAACATTAGTAAAACATTTGGTCCGCATGAAATGAAAAAATATGTCGTTTTTAAAGATATAAAACAGTTGAAGACATGTGTCAGGGGTTCAAAACCAAGAAAAAAACCTTGGATTTCATTTTATAACATCCCATGTTTTAAACTAGTTGTAGATTTCAATAGTATTTGAACTTTTTATTTAGTGGACAAGTGAAATCTTAAACTAATCATTGGAATGTAAATACAAGAATAGAAAAAACTGAAAGATTTGTTTTCTAGATTTGGATTAAGGATGAAGTGGTGTCTCGATAGTTAAAATGAGTTTCAGAGGCATCAGTCTCTAAAAAATTTTTTTTAGGAGAAACAAACAGAGGTTCATTGTTGGTGTATGATTAGTACTAGATGCGCGAACCAAACAATGTGGAATGTTTCCTCTGGTAAATGGTTTTTTGGAACTGTGAGTCACCTTATAAAAAACCATATGCCCATGTTAAGGGTCCTATAGGGTGTCTCACAGTTTTTCAAATGACAAACCTGAGGTGGCACGACTATTTGAGGGGTATGTAGTAAGTTTTTGAGGTGGGTGCATGGGTTGCACATAGTTTTCCAAACTGTGCACATGCCCCAAATGGTTAGTGACACATAAATCATAACACTACATAGTTGGACCAAAATTTATCCAAATAGGGAAACCAACCTATCTAGGGTATATCATGTATAAAAGGATTAGAATGTTTGGCACATGGTTAGAAAAACTATGTATCTTAAACATGATCCACTTTAAAACGAAAAATACCCTTATCCCCTTTGACTAAAATATTTTTCTCACCCTTTTTCTCTACCAATATTTAGGTGAGTTGGAAGTGTATCTATATGTCTAAGAATCCTCCTCATTCTTTTACTCTTTTGTTTATCTATAATTTGTGTTATCATCATGCCATCTAATTCATCCTATTTTCAAGTAATTTCACTAATCTTCCAATTTATCTCATTCTAGCTTGAATGAAGGCTCAGTGATGGATGGGTGGACCATAAAAATCATGATCTAGGTGACCTATTTTCTTTTACCTCTATTTTACATCATGTATAAATTATTTCCAAAGTGTCACATGACGATATTTCTATGTTTCTTCTAAATGATGAAATAACTTAAATTAATTACCTATACATCATTTAGATATGCTAAATAACCCTTGTACATAGTTGTAGGTATAAAACCTCAACCCAAACCCCAACATATGGTGAGTTCAAAAAATATACCCTTATAATCAATGATTTCTTATTTGACTAAACCACCCCTTAGGGTGTGTTGTTTGATTCACATGTATGTACTTCTCTATTCCTGTTTTGAATCACATTTTTTAGTGTGATGACAAACCTTCATGGACGAAATGGTTAAATTGACTTAAATAAAATATTTGATGATAATTCCAATTTTTTACAATAAAATTACCTTTTATATGGGCTTTCTTATCTTATAAAAAGGCTACTTATTGAGATTAATCAGGCGATATATGGAATGTTTACATAGGTGTCCTCCTTTATCATTTATAATGGAATCTTAATTCAAAATGTTTATGTACATGGATTCATTTACTATTTATAATTGAATTGTAATATATAATATTGATGTATATGGCCTTTATCTTTATTATAGAATGATTAAAATTGTGTAATAGAATTAAATTTATATAGAGTAGTAAGGCCATCTCACTTACCCCTACATAGAACTTATAATTGAAATTATAAAAATTATTTTATTGAATTATAAATGGGATGGAATCCCAGTGCATGAAATTCCATATATTATGATTCATTGGCATGGATTCCCGAGGTGTGGCATCCATTACATTATTATTATAGGTATGTAACCTTGGTCTTAACATCTCTTATATTGTAATAATGGTTATGATACCCTGGACCTGATGTCCCTTATCTGATACGTGATCCTTTAATGTGGATTCCTTGGTACTAAACCTCAGGTCCACACTAGTGCATGTATATATATTCATAAAATTGTCTAATGTGTGCATATAAATACATTATGTATGGTGTTTAGAGATTTTATGGATTAAGACGAAGTAGGTATTGTTGACTAGGTATCGTTGAGGAACCCAAGCTTGAAATGTTTGTATTTACATTTATTGCACTGCCTTAATTTTTATATACATGAAAGCTTATTTATTTTATAATCACACAATGGATTAGTGTAGACTTTATTGGTGGTGGACTACTGAGTATATTCCACACACTATTAATGCCTCCCTTTAGTACCCAGAAAAACCTCATGTTTTCAGGTTCATGATAATGGATTGTGCTATGTGCTGCTATGATTGTACATGGAAGATTAGGATCACATGATAGATTCAAAGATAAGGATGATCGTGGATATATACATTCAGTATTCTTTCTTTTATTTTTTTGTATTGGTTACCTATAGTATGTTTACTACTGTACATTACTTAATGTTCATGTATGGTTATATATTATTTTATTATTTATTGTCAATTAGTATTTTATCTTTCGTTATTGTTCGTTTATTTATGATCCTATTGTATCTATTTCTGATCTAGAGGGTGTAGTCTCTCCACTATACCTCCATTAAACCCTCACTAGAAGTTAGTATCCTTGGCATATAGGGACATGCACTTGAGACTTATTGGAAAACCCACTCAAGGAACCAGTATAATTGGCTTCTAGTTCAGGTCATTACAAGTTATATCAGAGGTGATTCCTTTCCTTATTTCTTACTATTTTTGGGATTGCAGATAGGAGAATAGGAATTTTTTGGCACTTGGTAAATAACACATGTCTGGGTCTAGACAATGAAAGAACAGGGAGAAATATCATGTTTCCATATATAGGACTACTATTCATGCTGTTAGATATTACTGTTGTTTTTTATATCACCTTTAGTGATTTTCTACTCTAATTAGTTAATGATTTATGTGATTATATCATTTTAATAGTATATAAAGGAAGTATAATTAAATTAATCATTATAGGTTCATATAATTCACGTGCAATGAATATTCTGCACCATGTAGGTTTTGTCATATATTTCATAGTTCATGTTGATTTTTATACCCTGATTAGAAAATTAATTTGGATGCTTTCATGTATACCATGATTTGTGATTTGTCACCATGCTTATTTTTATACTATCTTTAGTTGATTACCTATATTTATTCCCCCTAAATAGAATTCATGGTTATAATTATGAAATATGGATGGTTATATAAAATATTTTCATCGGCCTAAGTAGTGTTTTTCCCCGCATAGATTGATGGTCAAATTCTATTTATCCAATCGATTTGTATATGTTGATCCATGACCATTGTTTACATGAGATAAAACATTATTATTTTTTGATTAAACTGGTTTCAAATTTGAAATTTATAAAGTGTATGGGATCTTTATAAATTTGGAAAAAACAACCCATATAATCAAACCAACACTTATGGACTTTTTATATAATGAAAACATGTGTGATAACCAGGTTTCATTTACATGAATTATAATTAAAACTTAGAATGGAATGTTTTTTTATAATTTTTGAAATGGTAATTCATCTAACTGAACCAAAATTTTTATACAAATATTCCAAATTATATTATTTTATAGTAAATGTTTTCCCTTATAAAGGATGATACCTATATTATTTGGGAATGAAAACAATATGACTAATTACTATGTTCACAACAAGACCCAAGTAGGTTGTTTTTGGCACGTTTCTTACGAAATAAAACCATTAAGGGAATGTGTAAATCTTAATTGAATCCAAATGTAATTGGGTTACACCTACATGGAAAGACAAATGTAATTTATAGACCATTTACTCCCTAAATTGGGAATAGATGCCCATCTAATTGAACCTAGGTTGACATGATGGGACCCTCATAGGTCTCCTTTTATTATTTTATGCGTTGGTAGTTAAACCCATAGGGGTATCCTTATGATAATGGGATGGTTAGTTAAAGTGTATGTAACCACTTATATGGTATTACATATAAGTGTACAATGAAATGTTACTTAATGTTTCCACTTAATTGATAAAAGACTCATTATTTGCCTTTTAGATTTATTAATTAAAACTCCAATTACAAACTAAAGAGTTTTTTCCTCTATAAAATGAAAAAAACATTTTCTTTAACTAGGAAAAGTTATGAAATCCTTATGGGTAGATTAAATGATTGGTTAAAAGGAAAATTATAAGATAATTTTCTTATTATGTTTCATAGTGTCATCCAAATAATGTGATTAGTAAAATTTTAGAAACATTTTCTCTTATAACTTTTAAATTCTCCTTCTATAAATATTTGTATTGTTAAAAGTTATGATAAACATGAATTGATATAACAGATCGAATGAATCCATGTATTATTGTTTATGTCATGCATCGTTTTGTAAGGGTTATCCTTAGTTTTACCATGAGAGATGATTGAAATGGGAACCTGAACTTTGACCTTTGAACTTGGTTGGATAATTCCATAGATATGTGAGTGCTATATGTTTGAAACCCCAGGAATATGGGTGGTTTTCTGTCAAGTGATCCCCAAAAGGGTTTTTACCATATGTGGATACTTATAGGTTTAATCATTTTAACCTTTTCACTTTTGTTGTAACCATTCAATGAGACATCCCCTATTTGGATACTCGGTGATGATCAGATCCTTGTAGCCCAATGCTTAGAGAGGGATTTCATTACACCGAGGAAGATAGATTCAGACCTTTTTTGTCCAATTATTTTTTACTTATTTTATGTTTAAACACTTCAAAAACAGTGTTTAAATTATGTTAGACTCTATGTGACAGATTACCTAAAACGGGTCATGGTTTACATGTGAGAGACCTTAAGTCTTGGTGGACAGACCTAATGGACCTATTTTAAGACATTATCCATAGGATAAAGTGGATGACCTTGTTGCCCCTACTTCCATTTTAGAACCTTGTAGGTCATCATTTAGTTTGTTCTACGAAAACCCATGGGGGAGGTCAGATCATGTTTAACATTTGTCTTATAAGAAATGTTCTTGGTTTTACACTTGTTACGAAATTGATGCATGATAGATGATTGGTTTTTCTATTAAATTAATGGTGACGATTGGGGTTTAAAGGAAGTACCTAGGGTTATTATATATTGAATCTGGATTAAATGGGCATTCAAGTTTAGGTTCCTAGTTTAGTTAACTAGTGTTTGTGTTGTAGATGCTTTTGTTTTTGAGAATGATGCCCAGAGGCTAATAGTTTATCATTAAATCATGACACATGTGAAGTTATTCTTTAAAAGAGGACTTCCATAGGAAGTAATGTAGTACTAAATAATTATGTTCTAGACATCACAACCATCTTGTCCTTGTCGACAGATGACTCATGTGAGCATGGGTTGAGTTTGGAATTTGGTGTTGTAGGACGCACACCAATGTGAATGAAAATTTAGTTTTTGCTGGTTACAAGTGATTATAGCTTATAATTGGTAATCAGTGTGTGACCAGGTCAAATCCATAGACAAATGGTTTCAATAATGTGATGCTTGATGGAATGTAAACGAGGATATTTTGATAATATTAAAAGGCAGTTCCAAGTGATGAGGGATAATATAGAAATGGGTTGGATAATGTGAGATAGTTAACTGGTGAAGGGACCAATACAAACATTATTAAGAGATATGGTGTCTAGATTTGGTACAATAAAATATATACTTTTTTGATGTGATCATGTCTCAGGAAGGTACACACACACCTATTGATAAAATCTATTTATAATCTTAGTCTAGACACGGTCATGTCCCCGACCTTAAAATCACACATAGTATACTGAGATAAAATTAGATATATAGAAAGAAACCTATTTAAATAGATTTTATGGTTTGATGAAGGGACTCCTTGGAAGTTGCGCTCAAAGAGTAGATTTTAGATAAGGTAGACAATTTATAGTACACAATTGGATGTTGGAGGGTGATGATAATCGTTATGATTCAAATTAATAATTCTCTATGAGAGCTATTATTTATAATTGGTATCAAGATATTATTTATGATTAAAATAGTTCTCATGATGAGCGAGTTCTAGGAAATTACCATCATATATCTATAATAGAAAGGTCATGCACTAAGTAATCAGTTTTCATTTAATTTAATTAGCAAAAAACATGATTCTAAGGTGGGAAGTGGGATGTTAGTCACTGGTGGGAAACCCTAAGGTGAGAAGGGTCATGGGACCTTGAGAACAGTCATATTATGCTCTCCTAGACGATAATTCTTCATTAAATAAATAGATCATTGTATTTCTAGAATCCTTAATAAATTCCATATATGGGTTTAATTATAGATCTAAGTGAAATCTAGATGTTTGCATTAATCTCAGAGTACCATAAGAATATCCATAGATAATGGTTCATAATAGTTTTATTGCTATTATTATATCATGAAAAAAGATTTTGTAGGAGATGGTTTAGTCATAAGACGTCATTAGAAGTCAGGTATGAGCTTCGATGTGTGTGTGTAGAGTGATCTTAGCGCACCTTGGGACAAGGCTTTAGAAATATAGTTTTTGATATGTGTCAGCCATAGGAGACAAGCATTTTCTAAAATAGATGGATGGAGGTGTTTTGACATGAGTTACCCTAAATAGTTTGATGTGGTTGACGGCGAAATGTATCATGCATGTCGTTGTGATGAGACTGGTGCAATTTAATGGTTGATTAATTTTTTTCAATGAAAATTTGACCAGAATAGTGTAATCCCGGTCGACTAAAGTTTGAACATTTTGATTAAATAAATGACCAATGTAAAATATTCTTATTTCATGTGATTGATGGGTTGGTAGTGTCACTGTAACACTATATAAGTGCTTAAATAGGCTATTTTTATGGTGGGTGTACTGTGACATGAAGTTGTCCATGAGAACTTCCAAAAAATATGATGGGGAATGTTATAGGGAGGTTTATAGATACATGCAATTATGTGACCACATATCAGGGATGAAAAAAACATGTAAGTAACTTATTATGGTTTTGATGGTAGTATTAAGCATTTTCTTGAGTTTTAGTGGCCTAATTACCACACCTTTTACGTGACATATAGAGGTGCGTTGGGTGTTTTTAAATGAAACATGTACAGTTGAATGAAAATTTAAGACATAAGTAGGTTAGGTGAGTTTTTCATTATTACCTAAGGCTTTGTGATAATGATAAGTTATAAGGTGGGAAGGTTATAATGTCCAGTTTTTTTGAATCAGTTAAAAATCTCAATAGAATTTTAACTTTTCATTTTATGGACTATCCAAATCTAAAACCAAGCCTCAAAAAGTAAATATGAGTGTAGGAAAACCTAAAAGTGTTATTTTTTTATGTTGTTTAAGGATAATGAGTTTACTAGGGATTTAAGATGAATTTCAGGGGTGTTAAACTACAAAAACTCTATTTTGGGAGAAACATATAGAGGTACATGGTTGTTGCATAAGTACTAACTGTGAAACCCAAATTATGTGGCCTATTTTCTAAAGGTACATGGTTTGTTGGAACTATTTACCTCCTTGAGGTAACCATGTGGCCTGATGCAGGGTTTAAGAGGGTGTTATAAGATTTTTCAAACTGTGCACCCGAGGCTGTATTTCCATGTGAGGGTCTATAATAAATTGTAGAGGTGGGTGCACGGGATGTACATGGTTTTCAAAACTATGTGAGAAGACTGTGTGGATAGTTCCACATAACCAGTAGCCCCATATGTATAGAACATGGTTTATCCAAACTATACACCCAAAATATGCGAGGTGTGGCCCTTGGATAGTAAGAATTGCATTATAAGCAGACAGTTGGGAAAATCATGCCACTTACTAATACACCTCTTTAAAAGAAAAAATAATAATTTTTCCCCTCCTCCCATAAAATAGTTTTCACCCATTTTCCTACCCCATTTCTCAATCATCTCCTCCACATGTTCCTACCTTCTCTTATCCTCCTTCTTATTGTATCTCCCTTGATCACGATCCGATTAAAATTTCATCAGGTGCATTGGAAGTGTATTGTAAAGTCTAAGACTCATCATCCTTATTTACCTCATTTATTTCTCTATATTCGTTGTTATATTCATATGATCTTATTCACCCTTTTTTCATTGAATTTTTCTAATTTTATGATTTCTCCCATTCTGGATCGAACAAGGTTCAGTAATAGAAGAGTGAACCATCATAAGAATATAGTTTTTTATGTATATTATTTCCCCTAAAATATTCATCATTTATAAAGTAATTCCATAGCTATTTATGTTGTAATTTTCTATGTGTTGATTTCAAATTATAAAACAACTTAAATTAATTACCTATATCACATTTATATATTTTATGACACCCTTATACATGGTTGGAGGTTGATTAACTCAAACCAAACCAGCACATAGAGTGAGTTCATATAATCCCCCCCAGAATCAATTATTTCATATTTTACAAAACCACCCATTAGGGTGTGTTGTTTGATGCCCATTTCTATTCAGCTATATTGATATTTTGAATCACCTTCTTAGGTTTGATGACTAACCTTCCTTGAATAAATGAATAAATTAACATAAATGAATGATGTGATGATTATGATTCCTTATTCTAATAAAACCATCTTGTAGGTGATTTGTGTTATCTAATAAGAATGATCTATTTAATGATAATACTCAAGTATTATATGGAATGTTTTTTTGTGGCCTCCTTTTTCACTTATAATGGAATCATAAAATGGAATGTTTATTTATATGGAATACTTTATTATTTATAATTGAAATATAATATGGAGTGTTCATAAATATGGCATTTTTGATTATTACTAAATGAATAAAATCGTATAATTAGATTAAATGAAGTCTGAATTGTAAAAAAATGTCACATACCCCTTACTATAAATTTAATTAAAATGATAAAAAGTATTTTATTAAACTATAAAAGGGAAATGTAATCCCTTGGAAGTTCATCCCATATATTATTATTCAATGGAATGGAATCCATTATATTATAATTCATGGGGATGGTTTCCCTTTTATTATGATTCAAGGGCATGGAATCCCTGAGAATGGTGTCTTGTTTGTTATAATTCATTGGGATGGAATAACTGGACATGGAATCCCTTACATTATTATTATGGTTGGAACCCTAGTTATGAAATCTCTTATATTGTGATCGATGGGTATGACACCTTAGGCACAATGCCCCTTATCTGATATGTGATCCTCTCATGTGGATTCCCTAGTACAAAAACCCAAGTCCATGATGGTGCATGCATATATATTCATATGATTTCTATACATATGTATATATATACATGATGGGAAGTGTTTGGAGATATTATACCTTATGATGAAGTAGGTATGGTTAGCTAGGTATCCTTGGGGAACCCGAGCCTGACTTGTTTATATTTACATTTATTTCACTGCCTTACATTTGATATACCTACACTCTAATTTATTTTATAATTATAGACTGGATTACTATATACACCATTTGTGGTATCCTAGTGAGTATATCCCACACCCTATTCAGGTTTCCGGTTAGTACTTGTACAGTCCCCATGCTGACAGGTTCAAGATAATGGATTATGGTATGTGGTTACATGCTTGTACATGGGAGATTCAGAATATAGGACTTAGAAGAAGCTTATGATTCTCATGGATATAGCCATTGGGGATTTTTTCTTTTCTTTCTATATTTTTACCAATTGTATGTCTGTTTTTATAAATTGTAGCATGTTTACGCATGATTATACATTATTTTATTATTTATTATCATTTAATATTTATTTTCGCTTCTATTTATTTATTTATACTCTCATAGTATTTATTACTTAACCAGACTGTATAGTCTCCCAATTGTATCTCTATTAAACCATCACTACTTGTTGGTATGCTATGGTGTATGGGAGGCTAGATTGAGGTCTAGTGAAAAATTAGGTTAGGGAATTATTCTAAGTTGTTTCTGAGTTGAGTAGTTACACCTTGAAATCATAGTATAGTTATTGTATATTTATTTTTAAAATATAAGAACTAATACCACATTAATTTGAATTATATTTTTCACAGGGACACTTGAAAAACATTTTTATCGTAATAAAAATCTAATAAATTCATGCGACTATAAAAACCATAAAAAAAATCCGATTTATTTAAAACATATTTTACATATTTTAGGATTTTTTTGATGTATATGAGTAGGTAGAAAATCAATTCAGCATGGAGTGTGGTCAGAATAAATAAATATTCATTTTAATGATATCAAAGTCTTTAAAAACATACGTTCAGGTGTAAAAACCAAGAAAATGACCCTATATGATAATCATATAAAAACTACTGAAAGATTACTATGGTAATATATTAACTAATTACATATAAACCCACGCTTCGTTTTTCTTAAGATGACATAAAATTCATTTTTCGTATTTTAAAACTCTAAGACATGTGTGTAAAAATGAAACTATGAAAACAACCTCGGATTGACATGAAATCATAGGAAAATTGTTTCTAATTTATTTGTGAATTTTTTAATGGAAATAAAATCAATATAACATATAGTGTATTAGTAATTACTAAATAACTAATTTTTAAAGATATCAAAGTCTTTAAAAACATGCATTATGGGATCAAAATCAAGGAAAACCCCTCTAATTTATATGATATCATATGAAAATAACCATTTATTAATTTTTAAAATGTAGGAACTAACAATATGTGAACATTAGTTTTATATTGCTCAATATGACCAAAAACACATATTTATAATTTCAAATCTCTAAATTATACATGTAATAATCAAAACCATAAAACATTACCTCAGATCAATATGAAATAAAATGAAAACTATATTTGAATTATTTTTTTCATGTATGAGTAAAAATCACATTAATATAACATGAATTGTTTTCAAAATGACTAACTATTCAAATTTAATGGTACCAAAGTATTTAAAAATGTGCCATGGGGTAAAAACCAAGAAACGACATCAAATAGTAGTCAAATCATAGAAATTTTTTCTTATACTTGTTTCTAAAATTAAGGAATATATAGAAAAACATTTGTGGTATATTTTTATTGGAAATAATTAAAACACACTTTTACTTTTTTAAAAATCTAAAAAATCTATATAAAATTTTGAAAACGAACAAAAAACGACAAGACATCATAAGAAAATGATCTTTGAATTATTTACGATGTGTAAGGATTGAAAAATGTCAATAAAATTTTTAGTGTTCTTTGAATTAATAAAAAAATATTTTTGGTTTAAAAAATTATTAAATGAAAAAGGTTTAGCCATAGACATTTTATTTATTATGATAAATTTTACTTTAAATAATCTCACAGGTTCTAATTAAATATTTATTATTATTTTTACTTTAATAACATCTAATTTTAATTTATTTTATTTTTAGTTATTATGTAAAGGGTGTGAATCTTAGTTAATGATTTGATGTGGATTATTTTGAGGTTATTAAATAATTAATGGTTTAGACATATATTAAATTTCAAATTATGGTTGTTTTTTGTCTTTTTTTAAAAACCTATTATAGAGGTTTATTAATATTAAACATTTTTATAGAATGATTAATTTTAGTAATAACTGTATAAAAACCACTATTTTCTACCATAAGATAGCCTATAAAGGCCACCATATGGCCGTTGGTATATGATCCAATTCCATGACCTATAATGACCACCATAGAGTTGTATCTATAGGCTCTCTTGACAAGACCTACATCAACTGACATATAACTACCATTATAGAAACCCTCTATATGGAGGTCTCTATAGGTTCCCACTGAAATTACTATAGTGTATTCTATATGGTTGCCCCTTTGGCTATAATGATGAGCCATAATAGACCACCATATAACAGTCCCCAGGCATCCACTAAAGACCATTAGTAGATGCTATTGGTATTTTCTAAGGTCCCTATTTTATTAGTGTATACTATATTTAATGCATTTAATCCATGTTTTCTATATGATATCCACATATTGTAAAAGACAATGAAATAAGTCTAAAAACACAAGTCCTATCATCACTCTTCATGTAAATCCACATAATTATACCCCAAATATTATATAATATTTAAAAAATAGATATTGACCTATTATATTACACATGGTTGTTAATGAATGATAAATTCCATGTCGTACGCATGAATACACTCTAAGGGACAAAATAAAACTCCTTATACAATTACATAACTTAATTCATAATGGGTAGAAATATTCCATCTATATGTATTTTTATTGAATAAAAAAATATGTTGGAATATAGTGGACCCTTGGAATTAATTCAAAAGAACGTGAATCTTAAATTAGAATGGTGGAGCTCAGAAAAAATCACTACTCACATGGAATGAACGATCTCACACTTAACCTTGTGTATCTATCTTGAAGGACTAAGAAGATTGGGATATAGATATTTATAGAATAATGAACCTTTGAGAAAAGATTTTCCACCTGGTGAGGTTTCCAACTTTAAATTTCTTTTATTTTATTTTAATTGAATTTCATGTTTTATTATCTCTTGATTCTGATCTCTATTCTATACAACAATGAATAACTATTTTGATAGTTATTTCAAGGGTGTAGAACTGTGATTTTCACAAGTTATCTTAATTTATATTTTAATTATCAGATATCCATTATAATAATTATAAAGTGTGGTTTGGGATTAAGAAATGTGATAGTGGTCCACATCTTAGCTATTCTATACTATTCTTCTTTTAATATTTTATTTCTTCTCCCTTCATTAAATGAGTTCATATATAACATGATATATCCTTAGGATTAGATAATGAATGGTGTTCAATTACTTAAAGAGATGATAGTAATTAAATTATGTTGATTGGGGTGTATTATAACTTATTATGTATGGAGGTGATGTGTACTAATTGAATGCTCAGATCCTCAGATGTATTGATTAATTATACCATCAAGAAACAATGTTATATTAATCACTAAAATGATGTTAGTATTTCTCATTGAATTCATGGAAGTAATTTTACAATAATAGTTAAGTAAAAAATAGTAATTATTGGAAGGACTAATATATTTTATTCTAATTTAATTGTGTTTTCATTTACATTAATTGACATTAATTTTCTTTTAAAAATTTATAAAAAAACACTATTATATTTCTGTAGTTTTCAATATAAATAAAAAACATACAAATAAATTATAAATAAGTTACAATAATTAAAATGAGTTACTTTAAATGCTTACTTGAAGATAAAATGTGGTTATCTTGCTAACTTTACTAATAAGAAGCATAAATTTTTATTTGGTGTGATTACCCTTTGAAAGGGCCCTTCCACCAAATATGGATCTATTTCCAAGAAAACCACGCATTCATTTCATTTTAATTCACACTACTGTAAATATATTTCTTTATTATATATATACTTTTGAAACTTATTTTTCTTAACCCACCTCCAACTATGAGTTACAAGATTTAATTGTTTCTAAGGAAAGTGAGAGGGCTTCATAGGTTACATTGTATGATGGTAAAATTTGGAGAATTCATTGAGGACACTAAGGACTTGAGCACCACTGACTTTATGTCTTAGCTAGAAAACATAGTGATCTATCTACGTAATTTTTAAAATTCCATCTAAATATGGAAGAGTAAAAATTAGAGCCTCTATAGTTCTATACCATTATAGATGATGAAATATTGAAGGCTGATGAGATTCATGAAGTCCATCAACTTTAAAAACATTTTAATTACCTTAAAGAGGAACACAATGAGAAATAAGTGATTCAAACTAAGATATTATAGTGAGATGAAAAACTTTGGAATCATTTTATTTTAAATTTTCTAAAATTCAACTGAAAATGAACACTACCTCTTTCGATATTTTAGTATCAACACTACTAATGTAGACCCTAGATGAGGATGATGGAGCTGTAGGATAGGTGTCCACATTTTATGAATAGAGAGAGGAGTAGTATGTATAATGTACTAAACAATGTTAGGAGGATTAAAAAATATAAATTAAAATAAAGAATCAATAGATCACGGAAGACTAAAAAAAATCTGTACCCTAAAATAAGTTTGATTATGCCTACCAGCATGGAACAAAATTCACAGAAGGAAATCTATATTAAATAAGAAGGTCGTGGGACTTGACCTTGGACTTTCCCCCTCCCCCAGAACTGTAATCACCCCACCAACAACACAAGGACACATCCTATAATAAAAATACAATAACCATTAGGCACTTTAACCCCATACTGTTAAAGAAAAAGGGTAGCATCCCTATATCTTGTGAGCACCTTTTCATGGTCCTAAGTGTCACAATGAAAAAGTGTGGGAAAATAATCTATCTATTCAAGGGTCTCTCTAAAAATAGTTTTAATTTAATATAACTCATGGTCTAGTGCTTCCTATGAAGAAACCCCTATCTTTATTTGGATTGAGGATAACATTTTTACATTATACAACTATAGATTTTGAAAATAAACTCCCTCTTTGGGGGTTTTACCTATATATATTTTTATTTCTTTTTATTTTAGTTACTTTTCTATAAGATGTTAATTAAAAATCAGTTTTTATTTATATTATACATTTTTTTCAGGATTATAACTAAATTATACTTTAACGATGAGTTGATATTTCATTTCCATTGATAATAAACATCTTAATGTATTACGAATTATAATTTTTTATATTTTGTCTTATTATATTCTCTTTGTAATTTTAAATATAGAATGAAATAAAATAAGGACATTAAATAAGTTAATGTGGTGGAGAGTATGATATGTTAATATTATAAGACTTTTTTAAATTTAATTGCATTTTATTTTAGTATGTTTTGAGTTTAATTAATCATTACCACTATTTTAAATTTATTTAATAAATTTAAAAAATTTGTTCCTTTTTATATTGTTAATGTTTATTTTACAACTAATATGATCCCATTATTGGTTATAAATTAGAGAAGATAATTTTTTTTACTAATATTGCAATCCCAGATTTATGATCACTATCTAATTCCAATTCACAAAACAAAGTGGTTTTAAAACATTGTTTCAATTTTTATATAGTTTTATTATGTTTGATGCAATCATGCTACATATATTATAATATATAACTTTATTATTTTCAATTCAAAAACTGTAGGAGTTAAGAAGATTTCATACTGATAAATGAATTTTAATAATTATCCCTTTTAAATCTTTATTCAGGATCCCAGATATTTGATCATCTTTGAATCCTTAGAGATAATGAATGACCTCTTAGGAGAAACATTACAAACTAAATCATACCCATTTTTTTGGGAAACATTCATGTTAATGGATAATTCTGAGTGTGCGGAGGGGAATTTTTCAGTGGATATTTAAAAGTAATAAATTTTGGATATCATAGTGAATTTCATTAATAACGGGTAGTGGAGTTCACATGATTTGATGAAATACTTGTTACCTCAAAGTCTCTAAATATTTCATTATAAAAAAATTATTTTCATAAAAAAAGAGTTAAGCATGAATAATTATATCATGTAATGTTCAATGTATGGGTTACCATAGAATATAGAAATAAAGTGTAATAAATTTATGAATAAATATAGAGGTTGATATTTCAATGAAATTAAATTTATACAATTTAATTTTGTTACAAAAGGGTAATTTTTCCTCTTTAGAGCCTTTGATTTTAAAAGATGAATTATCTACCATAATATTTTGAAAAACCCTACAATAATCCCTTTTTATTATAATTTTATTTTTATCATGAATTTATGATCCAAATATAAATAAATAAAATATAAATTTTAATTTTTTCAATGTTAGAAAGATATTACAAATATAATTTACCTGGAGTGAGAGATATATTTACACGAAGGTACATATTAATATCCATGAATGGATTATTAGATTGAAATGAAATTTTCTCATTGATAATATAAAAATGATTGGATAATATATAAGGCATTATGGATTCGATAATGAGAAGAATAATTCACTAAAACTATTTATTTAATAAGTTTGAATTTGGGTTTGGTGTTAAATTTTCCTAAGAGTTAAAAAAGTAGTTATGGGTAATTGAAAGAGAATTATTGTAAAACAAATTCATTGAGATACCATTTTTATAACCCCCATAATTAGTTAACACCAAGGCCTGCTAGTATATATATTTTTATTTTACAATAATTCATATTTTTAACTGGTTTTAGTGGGGACCCTTAAATGACTCGAAGGCCCAGTGTCATTAAGCATGAATTACATTGCCTAGAGGCTCAGATGCATTTGACCAAAATATTTTGGTGAAACCATGAAATGTAACCTATTTATATATAAACCCAAGTTCCTAGATAACGTTTCAAATGAGTATAGTGCCCTATACGAATCTACTTGAGCTGATGGCATACAATATATATCTATACTTCATTCCTGAGATCTGTATACTCCACATGGTGGATTCTGATACTGTAATACATCATAATGATATTTCTACAAAATATGAATATACACACTAGGATTCTATAATCTATATAATAAAGGCCCATAGATAGCCTAAAGGCCCTATCGTCCAAATGCCTTTGGTGGCTGGGAGGTCCTCTAGCAAGAAGGCCGAATTTTGTATCCCCAAATCCCAGTTCAGATGTTTAGTGATGCTGCTACAATAAGTCTACAATACATTCTATAGTATTATTGTAGTGTTTCTAGAATAATTCAATCATTTTCACCAACCCAGGTTTGATCCTAGGGTTTTTATGTCGGATACAAGGTGATTACCACTCTAAAACCACCATAACTAAAATTAAAACATATGAATACATCATATTTTCCTAATAATAGTGTACTTATATATTTAATATTAAAATTTAATGAAATGTTTATTATAAATTTTTTTTTGTATTTATATGATAAATTTACAAGTTTATACATTGATGGAGGCGTTTTTATGTACAGGTGAAAATGAATATGAACTAAACTATGGAAATATTTGAAATAAGTAGGATGATATTGCGAAGCCTGATAAATAAGGTAGTGATAATGAAATATAATTTCCCATGATATTGATGTTGATGGTGAATTTATATTTTCTCTACTCTTATACAATTTTAGAAGAGATCCTCAAACATTGACGAAACTATTTTCACTTTCATAGAGCGAATGAGAGAGATAATGCCTCTTGTGATACCACTCCATGGGGAGATACTTCAAGGTGGTCCTTTTTAACACAACCATGGCGATACAATACCTATGACATAAACTAAATTAGTTTTATAGGGAGATTAAATGAGAATATTTTGTTTGTTTCACATTATAAGAGGGATATGGTGAACAAACTCCACCTTTAGTTCTATTAGTATAGTGAGAAATTCATAACACCTTCATCATGTATAATTAAAGTAAAAAAATTACCAATATAAGTAATGTTATGATTCTCTATTTGAAGGTGGCAGTATAAAATAAAACTAAGTCTAGTGTCACTATCAATAAAAATATATATTAAGATAATATTATGACAATATAGATATAAAAACCCACATTCGACTGTAAACACCACTAATATAGGTTGTTACCTCACTTTGTGTAGTACCTATGTCTCTAAAGGAACCCATACCTCACCATAAGTTGTCCATCATTCAAAATCCCTAACAATGAAATTTCAATGCATTTGATCCATGTCACTTGTGCAACATTCACATGTAATAATTTTCAATTAAATAAATATAAGAATTTTATTCCTACCATTATTCATCATAAAAATCCTCCTTGTGTAACCCCTCTTGTTTTAGGAATAATTAACGAAGTGATATAGAGCTTTGTAATTAACTATAGAAGTTGATAAAGGAAGACTTCTATATGGAGAACATGTAATGTAATTAAGGCAGAGAAATATAAACCATACATACCTTATTGAGTAAATAATTAGATAAAAGACACATATTCTTCATATAGAGTTTCATCTATGAATGGGAATATATTAGATGATTGTGGATCCAAGTACATAATTCTATAGTTATTGAATCACAACTTATAAGTGTACTTCTATGGAATCTTTCCGTTCCACATTGAATGATCACATAAATCACACCATGACGTGTGGATCTATCATATAAAATAATGGAAATTATGAAAATTTTATAACTGGAAAAAGGACCCTCAAAGATGGGGGTTCTCACTTAGTGGGATTTCATAAATAATTTTTTATACATTTTTTTTAAATTTATGTTAATGTTTTTTATTTGTTGACTCTAATCAATTTCTTACATGATCATAAACAACTACCTTTAGAGTTAGTTTGAGGGTATAGATATATGATTTATTAAGTCTTTTTTATCCGTTATTTCATTGGTTTATAATAAATATGATTATTATAAAGTGTTGTTTGGGAGAATTCTAGGTAAAAATGGTCCTCATATAGCAGATTGGATTATGAATAGAAAGAGACAACTTCTTGGGAAATAAGAAATGACATTATATTGGTTGAGGTGATTTATAAATTTTAATCATAGAGGACAGGTTTAATTAGTGCATAATTTTATCATTTTATATATTGGTTAATAATAACATTAAGATATAGTAGGAGATAAATAAATTTAATAATGTTGAGTGTGTCATTAAATTGAAAAAAGTGATATTAGTGTTGTTGTTAAGGAAGACATAAAACACTCATAAAATAATTTATATCATTCTAATTTCATTGTTTTTTTAATTTTTATTCATTTTTATTCATTTATTATTCATTTTCATTCAAAAAAAAATCCATATCACATTTACCTTACGTTAAATATGAATAAAAAAATAAACAAGTATCAAGAATTATATTGAGTACTAGAAAAGATTCGTTGGAGACAACTAGTGGTTATGTCACAAGATAAATTCTTTTAAATTTTAATTTGATTTGAAGATCCTTTGACAATGAACATACACTATACTTGAACTCAAATTAAACCATTTGATATAATTAACTTGTTATGGTATGAGATTTAAGGATTAACTCAATAGATAAAGGTACTTATCAGTCTGGGGTAAATCCAAGAAATGATTTAGGAAATATATCCTCAAACACTTTTATAATGATAGCATCCTCTGTTATTAGTCTTTACTTTAAATCTAATCTTTGAGTGATTCATCCACACCCAACCTTTCCTAATCACTCCATATAATAAGAAGATGTCAATGAAAGAAATTCATTCATCAATTTAATATTAAATAATAATATATGTTTTGTAAAAAGGATAAAAGTAACAATTATATGAAGATAATTAATATTTCACCTATAAGACGGGATTCAATCTATTAATATAATAGAATTAGATAACATAAATGGAAAAACAAATATATTTTTAGGTAAAACATTCCAAAAAAATAATCAGGAAGAAATAGAACATCTCAGAGGATATATATGTACCATATAATGTTATTTTTTATAAAGTAAACATTAATATTTTATGGGATTACATATCATACACCATTAATTTTTCATATATAAATGAATTTTTTGACTGAAAATTAACCATTGGAAACTTATTTTGTTCTTTAAACATAAATATCATGGAGGGATTGTCATGAGATTTACCCCAATGATTTGGTGTTTGAGGTCATTGATTTCAATCTTCCATACTTTTCATATGGAATTGATTATTATATCTTGTCACATTATTATAGAAAAATTATCATACTATAGTTTTAGGATTTTGAAAATATTTGGTTTGTCTTCATGCATCCAATCATGTTATCTCACATTCTCTTGATGTAATCCTTGTCAATTTTCCTAATCTCAATGAGAATTAATTCCCATATAAAGTACTTTTTTGTATATTGAAACCATTTATCAGTGTTAGTATTTACATATCTATGAAATGTGGGATGTTGTAAATTTTTACATTCCTAGTCGATATCATTTTAACTCCAAAAATGGTGTCTTTTTTATATTTATTATCAACTAATTCATAATACCTTGATAAATTTAAAAAATATCATTTTATATATTCCAAATACAATGGATAATATCATAATCACTTTCAAGACATCAAATTTATTCATATTTATAAGTACTTGACCTTATTACATCATAAATATATAAATTTTATTTTTGATCTCAATAAACAATCATAAGACATATCTTGTCAGCCAAGTAATGACTTCTTTAAAACCCAAAATAGACTCACCATCCTTCATCTTTAGCTCAAAACACAACATATACATCATAATTTATAATTTTTTTAAGAACCCATGATTTTATTTAAGGAGTTTTTTTTGAAACTAAAAATATTTTTTTGATATTATGTTGAATATATATAAAGTATTTAAGCCCCCCATTTATAGAATAACATTTTTGGAAGGACATTGTTGAAGGAAATTTTCTAAAGAACATTTTTGGAAGGTTTGTATATAAATTCAGATGATAATTTTTTGTTCTTCAACACTTTTAAATGTTATAAATATATATATGAGTCTATATAAGTTTGTTTAATGGTTGAAGTTATACAAAGTTCAAGTTATAATGTCTTTATGATGTTTGATTGACAAAGTTGAAGTTGTGACAATAAAAAGTTCAAGATATGAAGTAGTGATGTTAAAGTTAATTATCTGACAGAGAAGATTTAAGGTTTTTATAATGAATCCCTCAGATAAAGTATTTTGAAGTTGATATAATGAGGCTATTAGGTAGAGAAATATTTTATAAGGTTTCAGTTTATAAATCTATAAATTTGTACCAAAAAAAGAAATCCATTTCACTCAGGAAAACTATATAAATCTCACTAGAGAAAGGAATTAAAAGCCTATTGACGAAAAATATTTACAATATCTATTAGAAATAATTTTTAAAATATGACTATATAGAAACATTTACAAAGTCCATCAAATAGACCTATACAATGCTCATTATATGGAGAAATTTAAAATGTCCTTCAGATGAACTTTTTAAAATTTGTACTGGATAAAGAATTATAATGGTGACCATATGATATTTTATGAATCTATTAGATGGAGAAATTTAAACTCCATTAGATATAGTAAATATCTAAAGATCAATGAATTAACTTCCATGATGTCCTAGAGATGGAGGAAACTTGTGCACAACACTAATGATGGATCTACCAGACAACAGACATATTACAATGATTATATGAAGAAGTTTACATTATTTTTATAAAACATTAACTATATAATGATTTTGAGATAATTTTTTAATCACTTAACTTTTATAAAGGATATTTTGAGTTTTCTTTATATTTTACGAATGTTTGAGATGTTCATTAACACCGAGTTTTGAGGAAATTCATATGGAGAATATTGAATTTAATAAAATAAGAGGCTTTGATGGTGATCATATAATGTTTGAGTTGACTATGATTTTAAAAAAAATATATTCTAATCTTTTTAATAGATTATAATAAGAAGGGTGACTATATAAAGGGGTGAAATAATCAATTTTGATTTTTTTGGAAAAAATACTGAGAAAAATGTGTTTTTGAGAAGAATATCAAAATAAAGATTGTCATAAGTATAGAGACACTACATTTATTAAAATACATTTAAATCATTTTTGTGATAAAAAACATAAAAAAATTACACATCGAGGATCCAAAGGTTTAGTGTCTTGGGAAAACTAGGACCAGACATAACATTTACAACATAAAACATTTATTTAATTCCTTTTTCTCTAGCTTGTTTTTGGATCTTGGCCTCTCCTTAGTACATGTAGCCACCTGAGGATGTACATCATAACTGGGTGAGAGAAAATCCCAGTAACAGTATAGATAATAACGTGAAACAACATAACATGGGATAGTATTTATCATCATAATATCAGCGTAGGAATATAATCATGAGAGGAAACATTAATAAAAGGCTTGGAATGTGGCAATGCATAAAAAAATAAAACATCCTATATTAGTGGTTAACAACCACACGTAGTTGTGAAAAAAGATAAAATCATGTTCACACATAATTTTAATTTATCTTATGAGATTAAATACTTTACCCAATGCATTGGAGTGCTGTATAATTCTTGGCGCACCCGTCAAATTCAAAACATTCATATTACACTATATAATTACGGGCACACCCGTCACATCATAACATTTTGATTATCATTCATTCCACATAGAATATATATGAACATAAATAACCCATGGAAAATAATGGGTTTCATATCATAATAACACATTCATAAAATTTGGGTTCCCAAAGGAAAGAAGAAATAATAAACTTGATACCAGAACCTTCAACCTTGAGTGAGGTGTAAAAGGTTTGAAAGAAGTGTTCTTTTGTAAAACATTGTGTTTGACATAAAATCTAATATAAAAAATTTATATCCTAAAAAAAGTTAATATAATTATGAAAAAATATTTTTAAGGATTAACCATCCCAAAAATGGAGTGAAAGAGGGTGACCCCGAAGAAAAAAGTTGTGTTTGATAATTTCTTCTTACCTTGTATCTGAACACTTTCTCCACTTTATTGTCCCATATAATGACATTATATTAATTAATTATCAATCTCAGAAAATTTTATATATTAATATAGTTCATTATGGTTTCATTAAGTTATTTAATGGGCCTTTGGATGAGTTATAGAGTTTAAATCCATTGTTTGGGAGTGTTCTTTTTCTTAGTCTTCATGAATGGTTCACTTGTACACAAAAATGGAAGCTCGTGTAGAACATGGATAAACATACAGAACTGATATTACATGTTATTAAGGATATTCTAGGATTTTAAATGATCTTATAATGAATTATGTTTGATAACATACGAATGAATCCTTAGTTTAAATTTAATGATGATCATTTTAGGTTAATTTCGGCGGTTTTTATCACATCAAACATGTTTTTTTATCAATTAGTATTATGAAAAAAGTTTTTTACATCACATAGAAGTTTTTAAAACATACATAATAAAATATGGATTCCTAAATTTAATGGTTTAATTGATATACTTGATGAATTTGAAGGAAAATAGAAGTGCGTCTTCCATGATGTAGGTAAATTAACACATCAAGGGAACCAATTTCATTTTTATAAACAAAGATAGAGAGAGAGGGAGAAGTATAATGAATAATATTACATTAACATCATATCATACCATTATATCAATCATAATGAAGTTATCATGACACTTTTGTTAGATAAGTTGATGATAAGAGAAGAAAAGAAATGAAATTTGAAAGGAAATTGAAAGAAAAAAGAGAGAAATTACCTCTTGAATATATCTTATTTAAGAGCCTATTTAGGGAAGAGGTTTTGGTCTTTTTATTAGACCAAGGGATGATGGAAGTGGAAAAGGGGATAAGGAATATATTTGGGCATAATTTAGAAAATTATTTAAGCTTGAGAGGTGTGATGTTATGAGGGTGTGAGGGGTGGTATTTATAGTGGAGGGGATACGGGTTTTCTCAATATTATATTAATTAATTTATTATTTATCCACATGATAAAAAATATTTATTTTGATCAATAATAGTAATAATTGAATTTGAGTTTGAACCAATTGGGCTTAAATCAGTATAACATCATCTATGACTCTATAATTAATGTATTTAGCTTATTTTATAAATTATAGTACTTCACTATTCATAAAAATTCTTGTATTTCAGAAAAATCTGAAAAATTCACCCTAACCATTTTTTGATGTGTATAATCCAAAAATGAACTTCATTTAAAAAAATAATTGGCTAAATATTATTAATTTAATTTTTAATTAAAATCCAAATTTTCTTAAAAAATACTCATTTTAAAATTACAACTGTTTTTCTAACACTTTAAAAAATTAATAAAGATCTCACAAAATTATACTATAAACATAAGACATAAAAATTTAATTTATTAATAAATTTTATAAATATAAATTTCTTTTAAATTATTTAATTAATTACAATTAATTATTTATTGCTTATAAAAATACCAATACTTTAACTATGGTCATATTGTCACTTATAAGATGGCTAAATTTTATTAAATCATCCATGGGTGAGGTTACTATTATTTTGGAAGATTTATAACTCATACAGGTCATATTACTATTCATAAGGGTAGATTACTATTCACAAGGACATGTTACTATTCAATAAAAATTAAATTTGTCCTTTCTAACTCTAAAAATCATGCTGAATGTAACTGTGTATGTCGGATTTTGGAAATTCAGAACACATAAGTGGTAAATTTAATGTTAAAGTTCAAATAGTAGTTAATTTATGCATGATGTGGCATTGTTTTTCTTGATGTGATTTTATATGATAGTGACTTTACTACATGAAGGGAGGAATTTTGTGGATAAAAGATTGGGCCGTTACATTTTTCCCCATTTGAAATTTTACCCTTGAAATTACATTTTACATAAATAGGTGAGGGTACTCCTCTTTAATCGCATCCTCTAGTTCCCATGTTACTTATTCATACTTATGGATTATCCAAAACACTTTGACAAGGTGGGTTGTCTTGTTGCATAGAACCATTCCTCTCTAGTCCCGAATCTTTACTGGAAGCTCATCATAAAAGAGATCATCTTCTAGTTGTACCACCTACAAGTTTAGTACATGTGAGGGATCTTGTATGTACTTCCTCAAGAGTGATACGTGAAACACATCATGGACATGAGCCATATTTGGTGGAAGTGCATGATGATTGTTCATGGCTTCTATGTGTTCAAGGATCTCAATCGGAATAATGTACATTGTGATTAGATTCCATTTCATTCCAAACCACATGACTCTCTTCCATGGTGATATTCGAAGGAAAACATTATCTCCAACGTCAAACTCCAAGTCCCTTTGACAGTGGTCATCATAGCTATTTTTCTGACCCTGAGAAGTTTTAATATGTCTCTGAATGACTTGAACCTTCTCTGTCATCTCTTGCACAATATCAGGTCCAAGTAGTTTTCATTCTCCAACTTCATCCCAACATGTTGGAGTTCTACATTGCTTTCCATACAGAGCTTCATAAGGAGCTATCTAAATACTTGGGTGTAAGATATTGTTGTATGGGAACTGAACTAATGGGGATGTTAATCCCATCCACCTTGTAATTATAAGGATTAGTCTCTTATAATGTCTTCAAGAATATGAATTGTTTTTTCTGATTGGCCATCAATTTGGGGGTGATAGGTCGTGCTAAAATTTAATTCTGTACTAAAAGCATGTTGCATACTCATATAGAATTTATATGTGAACCATGGATCATGATCTTAGAAAATCAAGAGTAGAACACCATGAAGTCTCACCACTTCCTTCACATATATCTTTTCAAGTTCTTCATATAATAAATCTTCTAAAATAATGATAAATTAGGTAGTCTTGGTGAGTCGGTCAACCACAACCCATATCACATTATTTCTCTTAAATCTCTTCAGGAGACCCATGACAATGTTGGTAGTGAAATTATCCTCTTTCGACATGGGTATAGACAATGGTATCATCATCCCCTTGGACTTTTGTTTCTCTTATTTAACTTACTAAAATACCAAGAACCTTGGGATATATTCTAAAATATTCTTCTTCATGTTATCACCCCAGAAGTGTTCTCGAGATCTCAGTACATCTTGGTGCTTCCAAGATGGATAGAGAATGTTGATCTATGTGCATTGAACAATATCTCTCTCTTTATCGTAGGTGATTAAGGCCCAAAAATATGCATTCCAAACTAAATCATATCATCATCATTGATATGGAACTCTTGTATCTTCCCTTCATTTATTTCATTCATCTACTTTTGTAACTCCAAATCCTTCCTTTGTGACTCCTTAATAATCTCTTGGATTGAGGGTTTCACAATAATTTTGGAAAGGTAGGTTGTATCCCATAACCTTATGATTTCCAAATCCATCCTTTGCATGTCCAAGAAGACAGAGAATTTCTCAATATGTAACATAGTAAGATTAGAAAGTTATTTTCTTCTTAGAACATCAGCTACATTGTTTACCTTTCCAGGATGATAGTGAATAGAGCAATCATTGTCCTTGATTATCTCAAAGAATCTCATTTGATGAATTTTGAGCTCATTTTGTGAGAATATATACTTTAGTCTCTTGTGGTTGGTGTATATATCACACTTCTCACTCTAAAGGTAGGTCTACAATATTTCCAAGGGAATAATCAAAGCTTCCGGATCTAGATCATATGTCGGTATGTTTATCCCATGAATATTCAATAGCTGTGAGGTTTAAGAAATCAAATTATCATTTTTCATGAGTACAAAACCCAATCCTTTATTTGAAGCATCACTGTATATCACAAAACTTTCTCCACTTTTTAGTAATATGAGTACAAGTGCACTGATCATACTTCTCTTTATCTCATTGAATCTTCGATCACATTATTCTGTCCAGATATACTTTATCACTTTCCTTGTTGTCTTAATTAGAGGGCTTGACAATCTTGAGAAATTTCTCAGAAAATGTCCGTATTACCCAGCTAATATAAGACAAATATTGATTTCTATGACACTAGAGGATCTGGTCTATTACATGATCACATTTGTTTTTAAAGGGTACATAGAAATTCCATTACATATGACCACATGTCCCATGAAAGTGACTTGCTTCATCCAAAAGTCATATTTTCTAAACTTGGCATACAACTTCTCCTTTATCAATGTCATGAACAAAAGTATTATATGTTCTTAATGTTTCTACTTCCTCTTGAAGTATATGAGAATATCATTGATAAACACTACCAAATATTTGTGTTGGTAATGTCAAAAGAATCAATTCATAAAATCCAGGAAAATTTCTTGGGCATTAGTAAGTTTGAAGAGCATCACCAGAAACACATAGTACCCATACCTTGTACGGAAGGCATTCTTCTGAATATATTCCTTCTTCACCTTTATTTGATGATATCCAGAATGAAGATCCACATTTGAGAAGTATTGATATCCTCTTAACTGATCAAACAAGTCTTCAATCCTTGGAAGTGGATACTTCATATTTATAGTGATCCTGTTGAGTTCCCAATAATCGATACACAGTCGCATTGCCCCATCCCTCTTCTTCACAAAAGCACTGGTTCACCCCATGGTGATGCATTAGGTTGTATGAAACCTTTTCCAAATTATCTTAAATGTTTTTTTAACTCATCCATTTAGATAAGATCCATCCTATATGGACAATTTTAGATTGGATTATCTAAGGGTATGAGTTCTATGAAGAACTCTACCTCGCGATCTAGGGGAATTTCGGGTAGCTCTTTAGGAAATAGATCACTGTATTCTATAACGATGGGAATTTCCACTAGGTTGACACTTTCCTTTGACTCAACCATTTGAGTGAGTTATACCTCTTCACATGGAATCAAAACCCACACCATTGATGGATTTTTAAAAGGATATTCATGATCTTCCTTGCATTTTTAGAAGATCATGGGATGGTTCAGAATATGAAAGGATATTTTCTTTTCTTGAGAGTTGATATGTGCTCTATATAATGAGATCCAATCCATTCCCATTATAGCATCAAATTCCACTAATGGAAGTATTATGAGATTTGTTGGAAGAATCTTCCAACATATTCTAATAGAAGAAGACTCAAACTCTTGTGTTTTGATGATTTCACCACTCTGTGTTTTTTTAGATATCTATACTTCAAGGTTTCAGTGCTTCGAATCTATAGTTCTAGAAAACTTGTAAGATATAAAGGAATGCATAGAACTAGAATCAAATAAGAATTTTTCCATTCATGAGTGAAAAAAGTGTACCTTGTACAACTTCATTATCTTGATCCACTTCCACACTGGTTATGGTATAAGACTTCCCTTGTTCCTTTGGCTTTGGTGGCTACTGATGCTGATTACCCTAGAGGACTCATGGTTTAGTGAAATGGCTTGCATAGTGTCATTCCTCCCTATAGTTGTAGCATTGGACCCAAGGTGGTGATCTCCTTTCTTCCACTACGTTATCTTTACTTATCATGTCTTTTGAACACTGTGGAGAAATGATTCCTTCTTTCCCAAACTTGAAACATTTCTCCATTTCATTGAGGCAGTTCCCATGATGAATCTTTCAACATTTTTGGCATGTGGGTGGTTGAGTTTTCTTTCAACCATTATCATTAGATCCTCTAGCTTGAAACTTCATCTTTCATTTATTATCACCAAATCCATGGGACCATTCTCCAAACTCCATCTCCACATTGAAGTCACATTGAACAACTTCTTTATAACTCCCACTGTCTCAAATTTCAATAGCATATCGATGGCGTTGTTTTAATCCACTAAAGAATCTATCAATTTTTCTATCATCATTGATAACAAAACCTGTAGAGTACCTTGGAAGACTTTTGAAATTCACTTCGTAGGTCATGAAGGACTATCCTTTATTTTTTTTGAGATCAGTGAATTCTCTCTCCATCTTCGTGTGATTAGTTATTGGGAAATACATGTTAGAAAACATGATATTAAATTCATCACATTCCGTCACTTCAATTTCATCTATTGGATTGGTGTTCTCAATCAAATCCCACCATTGATCAGCCTCTCCATCTAGATGGTAAACAGTTAGTGTCACCTTCTCCATCTTAGAAACATGAATCACAAAAAAAGATCTTCTCCATGGAGTTGACCCACTATTCCAGAACTATTGGATCAAGAGATCCACAAAATGTCAGTGGTCGTTTCCACATAAAAAACTTGATAGCTAGTTGATCCCTCTTTGGTGAAGGGGGAAGTTCCTCGTTATTCAAGTTATTATTCCTAAACCAAGATAGTTGGGTAAGCTTCTCCATGAAGTTTTAAACTCCACCTCCCAAATCATTGGGGATTTTGTTCAGGCAATCGTTGAATTGTACCTTGCATGAGTTGTTATTGTAGATTCTCTAGGTTCCCACCATTTTCTAAAATAGAAAAGGTTATAACAAAACATAAGTAAATGAATCATGAATAAATAACTAATTCATTTGTGCAATTTACACAAAATCATATCTTGTGGGATCCCTATGTTTCTAAAATATTCTTGAGTTAATATTTGGACATAGTCTCATACTAGAGTTTTTCTATAGGGTTCACTAATCCAAATTCCCAAATTAAATAATCCTTGCCTCTGATACCAAATATCGAGACCCTAAATTTCTTAAATGAGTTTTACATCATTTTTGAAATAAACAATATAAAATAATTACAAATAGAGGATCCAATGGTTTAGTGTATTAGGAAAACTAGGTCCATTCATAACATTTACAAAACAAAATATTTATTTAATTCTTTCTTCTCTAGCTTCTTATTGGATATTTACCTCTCATTAGTACATGTAGTCACCTGAGGATATACATAAAAACTGGCTGAGCTAAACTCCTGGTAAGAGTATAGATAAGAACATGAAACAATATAACATGGGATAATAATTATCAACATAACATAGGCACAAGATCATAATCATCAGAAGAAACATTAAGAAAAGACTTAGAATGTGACAATGTATAAACAATGAAACATCATGTCTTAGTGGTTAACTAACACACATAGTTGTGGAAAAATATAGAATCTTGTTGACACATAATTTCACATTAAATCATGATATTAATAACTTTACCCAATTCATTGGTGTGCTGTATAATTCTAGGCACACCCGTCACATACAAACATTCATATTACACTATATAATTCTGGGTGAACCCATCACATCCTAACTATTTTCATTATCATGCATGCCACATTGCATATATATTTACATAAATAACACATTTAAAGTAATTTGTTTCATCTCATAAGAAAACATTCATAAACTTTGGGTTCCCAATAGAAAGAGGAAATAACACACTTGATACAAGAACCATCATCCTTGATTGAGATGTAAAAGGTTTGAAAGAATAGTTAATTTGGAAAACATTATGTTTGATATAAACTCAAGTGGAAAGAATTTATGTCCCATAAAAATATTATAATTATGAAAAAATGATTTTTAAGGAGTAACCATATAGAAAATGGAGTGAAAGATGGTGAACCTGAAGAAAGAAAGTTGGATTTGAGAATTTCCCCTTACCTGGTATCAAAATGTTTCCTCACTTTATTGTCCTATATAATGACATTATATTAATTAATTATAAATCCCATAACCTTATATACATAAATAAGGTTCATTATGGTTTCATTAAGTTCTTTTATGGGCCATTAAATGAGTTATACATTTCAAATCTGTTGTTCGGGAGTGTTCTTTTTCTTAGTTTTCATGAACAGTTCATTTGTACACATGAACCGAAGTTCATGTAGAACATGGATATACACAAAGAACTGATATTAAATGTTATTAATGGTATTTAATGAGTTTAAATGATCTTATAATGAATTAATTTATATACCATGCGGATTAATCATTAGTTAAAACTTAATGATGATTGTTTGAGGATAATTTGGGCTGTTTTTGGATCACAATAAACATGTTTTGTTTTATCAATTAGTATTACGAATAAAAGCTATTTACAGAACATAAAAGTAATTAGAAAATAAATAATAAAATATGGTTTCAATAATTTAATGGTTTCATTGATATCCTTGAATAAGTTGATGGAAAATGTAAGTGCATCGCCCATTATGTATGTATATTAACACATCATAGGAAATGATTTAATTTATACAAAAAGAGAGAGAGAGACGGAGGATTATAATGAATAACCATAAATTAAAATTATATCATACTATTATATAAATCATGAGAGATTTATCATGAGATTTGGATAATAGAAGTTGAGGAAAAGAGAAGAAATGAAATGAAATTTAAAAGGAAATTGAATGAAAAGGGAGAGAAATTACCTCTTGAATATATATTCTTTGAGAGCCTATCTAGGGTAGAGGTTTTAATATTTTTATTACACCAATGGATTATGGATGCGTGGGAGGTTCTAGGGAAGATGTTTGTTCATAATTTATACAAGTCTTGAAGCTTGATATGTGTGATGTAATGAGGGAGTGTGGGGTGGTATTTATAGTGGAGGGGAGAGGGGTTTTCTCAATATAATATTCATTAATTTATTATTTCTCCACAAGAAAATAAGTAGTGATTATTAAATGGACAATAATAGAAATAAGTGCATGTGAGTTAAAAAAAATTGGGCTTACATCAGCAGAACATCATCCATGACTCTATAATTAATGTATTTAGCTTATTCTGTATATTTTAGTATATCACTATTCATAAAAAATCAAGTATTTCAGAAAAATACCAATTATTCAACCTAACATTTTTTTTGATGTTTATAATCCAAATATAAAATCCAATTTTCAACAAATAATTTTATAAATATTAATAACTTAATTTTTAATTAAAATCAAAACATTCTTGAAAAATTCAAATTTGAAAATTACAATTCCTTTTCTAACACATTGAAACTTTAATAAAGATATCATAAAATTATATTATAATCATAAGACATCAAAATTTTTATTTATAAATACATTTTATGAAAATAAATTTTCTTTTAAAGTATTTAATTAATTATAATTATTTATTTATTACTTATAAAAATACCATTACTTTTACAATGGTCATATTTTCACTTTTAAAATGCCTAAAGATTATTCAATCATTCATGGATGAGGTTACTTTTATTTTGGATGATTAAAAATTTATAATTTTCTTATTTTTATTCATAAGCGTAGATTTCTATTCATAAAGGTAGATTATTATTCACTAAAAAAAAGTTTGTACTACTGGACTCTAAAAATAATACTGGTCATAACCATGTATGTTTGATTTGTAAAATTCCAAACACAGAAGTGGTAAATTTATTTTTAAAGGTCACATAGTATTTAATTTATGAATAATGTGGAATTTTGTTTTTGGATGTTATTTTGTATGATTATGACATTACAACACAAAGGGATAAATTCCATTGATAAAAGTTTGGGGCGTTATATAAAGAACAAATTTATTGAAGGATGAAGTTATTAACAAAAGTTTCAAGAAAATTGACTATGGTGTATAATATTACATATTTCTCATATATAGGCCTAGAGGAAGATCTTTATTATAGCTAAGGAAGTCATAGTTTCATGATATCTTCTTTATTTTAGTGGTGGAAACTTTTGTTTCATTTTATAACCATTATTTAAGTTAAGGGAGATTCCTTCCCATTATTATTTTGGACAAGGATGATTCTTTACTAAAATTGTTTTTATCTATGATAATTCTTAGCAAAGAATTTTTGTCTTAAGAGATTATGAAAAAATAAAGATTAGATACCAACATTAGGATCAAATTTTTTTAAAATTGTGTTCCCTTTATTTTATATTTCTTATCATTTCATATGGGTGAGGCTAGGTTATAGAGATTAATATATATAAAAACTAACTAGTTTTAGTGGTTTATTTAAAGGTGAATAAAATTCTAAAATGTTTACCACTAATTTAACCCTCTATAAGTGGTGCTACATTTCTAGTTACTTCAATTGGTATCAACAGGTGGCTACCTCTATAGATCTAGTTATTAAATAATGTAGAATTTAAATTCAGATAACAATAGAAGAGTTTTTACTTTTAATGGAAATAACTATTATAGTATGAATAATATAATGATACCTTATCTTTATTCAATTATCCGAGATACATTGGATGCAACAACTATTGGATTTACATATAGAGAAAAGGAAACAAGAATGATTTTTTTTTCAAAAAGGGGGAATAAGGAAGATGATTCTATTGTTTGAAATTATATTCTTATGCCTTTTTCTAAACGATTTTTTGCAAATGTGATGGGAATTAAAATGGATAAGGGGATTTAGGATAATACTGAAAGCATTTTTTAAGGTGATGTTTACATGAATGAAGTGAAACTTCAAATATAGAGAAGTAAATATGAAGATCTAAAAATTTTAGAGGAATATACCATTGATGAATATTTCTTATGGATAAATGAACTAGTTAGTAACATCAATGGTTTTGGAAGAACTTTGTGGGATTCAACTATTGTGAAAAAAATTGATGAGGAATTTTTCTAATAAATTTGATCCCAAAATAAATACTATTGAAGATAGAGAAACTGTTTCTCTTGATGATATTCACAATATTCTCATTACCTATGAAATGAGGAAATATTTGACCATTAAGAAGAAGATTAAAGATAAAATTTATTTAGAATCAATGAATAATCATAGTATTTTTAAGAAGAAGAGTGCTTAAACATCCGAGTGAATGAATCTATAGATAATTATGAATGTTATAGAGTAATGGATTTTATCTCTATGAAAATTATAAAATTTAACTGAATGTATAATGGAAAAATTCATATTAAATGTTTTAATTGTGGATAAATTATCCACTCTACCTCAAACATTCTATGAAACATAATTCACGAGTTTAGAGAAAATAAAAGAATGAAAAGTACCCAAAATAAGAAATGGAGTAAAAACACTAAAAAATTAAATAAATATAATGATAATAAAAGAATATATTCTTGATGAAGAAGGAGGATCATTATTTGTAAAAAAAATATGATAATTACTCACGTGATAGTAATTAATCACAAGAATATGATCTAGGAGAAAATAATAACTTCATGGATCATATTAAGAGACATTAGGAAACATTTAATTGTGAAAAAAATTAGGGGTAAGAGACAGATATAGAATAGTATTTGAGATTAGAAGTTGAAGCGTGTCTTCTGTAAAACTCTAAACAAAATAAGAAAGCTATATTAAATTGTAATAAATATTAAGTTTCATATTTTATTAAAATAGAATAATGATATCTCGAGGAAATTATATCCCTCAAAAGTAATATTTATAGAATAAGAAAATATGTTAAACAAAAATGATGATATAATTTCCCCAAATAAAGAATAATCAGACAAGACTCAATCAATGTGTATCAAATATTAAAAATAGTTAAAAAGTATGGACTGATATTTTTATAAGGAAAATAATTTTGAATAAAAATCATCAATAAGTTTCAAAGAAGATAACTATAAAAAATAGGTTTCAACTCAACCTGGTAATATAAATGTTTCTATAATTTATTCAACAAATTATGAAGGTTTAATAATAAATAAAGGGAATTAATAAATTAAAAAGTATAGTGAAAAATATACTTCAATTTGATATCATTTAAAAGTAGATTTTATCTCCTATATAACATGTATTCCCCAACAAATGAAGGAGGAAGTTACAAATTTTGATAAATCTCAACAAACATATTTCCAAAAAAATTAATATTGTTATGAAAGATTAAGATTCAGTGGTTATTGTAGGTTTAGAAAAATATTTTTTCAAAAAATATTTTAATAATGGTTACAAAATGTAACTTAATTTGATAAGTTACAAGTTAAGTAAAGAAATTTTGGAAGGATGATAAGATTTAATGAAATTAGTTACAAGGTTCAAAAGATGAAGAAAAATGTTTAGAATAAAATTTAAAATAAAATTTTATAAAGAAAAGTTTTTCTAAAGAAAAAATATGTATGGATGTCTTAATGAGGTATGTAGAATTTGTGATCAATCTGGTCATCATTCAAAAAAATTATGAATACTTGACCAAATTTTTTTTCTCTTATTAGGAAATGAAGTTATATTTTAAAGGGGATATTGAAGAAAACATTTTCTTGCTGGGGTTGTGTTCAAAGCTAGAAAAGTGGGAAGACTAGGATTCTAAAATATGGATTATCTTCTCATATTTCTGGAGATTTAAAGATACTAAAAAGCATCATAGAAGATGAAGTATGTTTTTTTAAATTAGGAAATTACAATTCTCTCAATGAGGTTTGAAAAACTAAAATTGAATCAAGAATGTTGAAGTACAAAATATATTCTATTTTATAATGGACTTTACTAATCATTAGATTAAATTATAATAATGGGAATGATGTTATCTTACAAAAATATTCTTTCACTATAACATTCTCAAAATATGGAAAGATTATTTCCAACAGAGAAAAAACTAAGAGTGATTTGTTCCAAATCCGAGATCTATATTTCTCTTGTTATTTGAGTCCTAAAGATGAAAATTATTTATGGTGCATGATGTCATGACCCATCCCAAAAGGGAATGTTTTGTAACTCCCCACACCCACCTTCAATAGGCCAAGGGCTAGCGACTAGAACCGAGAAGGAATATCACTATCATGAGAGGAATTAGCCTAACTGACTATACACAAACACATATCCAGGCCCATATAATGCTGAAATACAAAAACAATTGAACAACCATGAATTCATAAAATTATATCCCAAAACCAAAGTAAAACATGGAGAAATGTAATGTAAATAGGGAAAAATTCAATCCCACCAAAAAGGTTTTGAAAAAAAACTCCAACCTGAATGTAAAGACGTGGACTCCATTCAAGATACCATGGGAACACACCTCGGTCTTTCTAGTATCACTAAGAACCACCTAGTCCTGGTCCCCCATGGACTCTTTCAAAAGTTCAATCATCTACATAAGACAAGACATGTGATTTAAAATCCTGTGTAGGGGTGATTATAAAAATACATAGTATGACAGCCCGAAACCACAAAGTAGATAAAAAAATCATAACAATTATCTCTACACTGATGTATGTCTTGATTACATATAATAATAATATCAAGATAGAATCAAAAAAGGCACAAAATATAATATTAAAGTTACAACCATACTAATAGACTAGGATTCTTGCTCAAAGTTTCAACAAAACACTCATTTAGGAGAGCACACTCCATGAGTCAGATAGCACTAACGATGTCCATCCAAGAGGTAGTGATCATCATGTCTCTCCACAAGAAGTGTGTGCTGGAATGATTAATAAATATGACACATAGATGAGGATCTCTCCCAAGTCCATAGGGTATACTAATAAATCAATCTATATTAACCCACAATGTATATGATCTACACCCATGTAGCATTGGTCACGATGATACCAAGAACACCACCTTGGGTAAGAACCTAATAGATGATCTAACTTTAGGCCTCACAGAAGAATTTCAACAACTCTATCCAAGAAGACCTACTTGAGGGGTTATTTTTCTATGTGCAAGAGGTGATTCCATACTAACCCTTAAGTAATGGCTATGAGGAACTCACCTGAATGAAACTTGTCCAAGACATAGAGGAAAATATATCAAAGATAATATTTAATGATTAAAAAGCATGTAGTAAGAGTACATTCCATGTCTCTTCAAACCTGGCCCCTGACCATGTTAAATGAACTATGTTCTTGTCCATTCTCATGTTAGTGTAATAACACAGTGTTCTTCAACCTATTACATCTTCACGTGTACCAGTACATAGCTCAACCCATGTACATGACAACCTGTCTATGTTAATGTAGGATCACATAGTACGACGAATCCTGTGTACTATAGCATGTATCTTGTGTATCCTCAGAGGTACATTCCAGTCCATCGGGGAGGGTTCAGACATCATGTGATCCTTAACATCCTACTCAAACCCTAGCTATAAGGTCCCCACATTACATGAAGTTCCAAGGTACATGCCGTGTTTTTTGGGTTCTTTTAAAAACATTGGTTCTTCCATCCATGTATGCCCACATTTCCAGTACCTCAAAAATTTGCCTCAATGTCACTAGAAATCATGAATCTACTCTGGTTGGGCTTCACCATGTCTTCTCGCTAGAATATGGCTTTTTAAACATTCAGGAAATGCCCACTATAGGTCCCCTTCACCATTCGTACACCCCACTCTAATCGAGGTTTCCAATCCAGTCTTATCTGCATACCTCTACCACCGGCGTATGATCCACATGCCATACCATGTCTAGATCTATGATATCGGATCATTTCACCATGAAACATGATTTAAATGATCGATTTATTAGTTTTTGGGTTGAACCACAGGATAATAATGAACACTGCCTAAGAATGAAGAACTAGCGATGAAAAGCACAAGGAAAATCATGAGGAATGAACCACGGTCGATGTTCATGTTGACCTCAATTAAGTTCTGTTATAATGATGAACATAGAGATAAAATATAATCAAAAATAAATTCCACCACTTCCTAAAGGAAACTAACCCATCCTACAATACACATGCTCCGTGGAAAAATCTATTGGTTGATTGATCCAATTTCATCATATAAATGATAATAGGGAAATAAATCCAATCCAAGAAAATGGAATACCTTGAATTAGATCAATTTCTGATGATTAATGGAGATGCACTATGAACATTGGAAAGATAATTTTATTTCTCTATTCACTAGTCATCGATCTTCGATAAATTTGATGTTCTCCTATAGAATATCGACCAATGGATCTCTAACTATTCTCTGGGTCTCCAGGGTATATCGGATAAACCCAAGAATTGACCATAACTATATATTTATAATAGAATCAAGGATGTTGTGTCAAGAAATTAATTAAAGGATATCATTTAATCATTGTATTTATTTTACACTCTCGAAAACTACTCTACGAACCCCCGAACTGAAAATGGTTACATCGCACCTAGGGTAATAACTACTTTTCGAACTCAATGATTCCCTTAGATTCATAATTTGGGACCCTATTTACATGTTATACCACCATTTTAGGAAAACTATATGCACATGATATTTAATATATTTAATATATTTCCAATATTTTTTTAAGACACACTGGGCCTAAAAATCACAAGACCTCTTAGTTTTTGGTCATAAAAATAATCTATACAATATCCAAAAATAATACTTATAAAATTAAATTTATTTCATTATCCCCACATCGGGGCTTTACATCTATGAAAATCCAAAACAACTAGCTACACAAATATATGTGGGTACTGAGCCTGAATCTAGGCCTCCCACACCCATGTGATCTGCTGAATATTCCCATAATACCACTAGACATTCAATAATATAATATATCACCCATGAATGAACCTTTAATATAGATCCAATACCTCTACTAGGTACTCAGCAAAGGTAGCTCTATACTTGATGTCCAAATCACCCCCGTCGATAATGTGTGATGGGTCATGCACTTACCTTCTCAGCTACAACACATGGATGAAATCATGTACCCGGTTTAACTAGAGAGGTAAAGCTAAGTGGTATTCCACCTCACCAACTATACATAGTATCTAGAAAGGGACTATGAATCTTGGATATAACTTTCAACATTGGAAAAATCTCCATAAGCTACATTGAGGTGAAACTCATATGAACACATGGTCTCCCTGCTAGGAATCTAAAGGCCTACATCATATGTCCACATAAGACTTGTGAAGGCTCTGTGCTATCCTCATCTACTCCTAAATGATCTTCACCTTCTCGATGGTAGCTCACACCAACTATGGGCCCATAAGTTTTGATTCTCTAGGGTCAATCTAGCAAAGTGGTAACCTATATGGTTTCCCATAAAAATCCTTGAATTGTGATATGACAATGGTATAATGGTATTGATTGATGTACATAACTCCAAAAAGGGTGGTTGATACTCACAACTATATACAATGTCCAACAAGAAAGCCCACATCATATCCTTCAAGATCTGAATGGTCCGCTATTTCTGGTCACCAGTCTGGGTGTGAAATGTTGTGATTATGTGAAAATGAGTCCCAAAATCCTCCTATAATCCCTTTCATAATCAAGATATGAAGTGATAATAATTATCAGAAATATTCATATAGGTAAATCCATGGAGTTGAACGATATTATGCACATATTGTATTCCCATGCTCTCCACTGAACACTGCTCTCATATAGCTAGGAAGTGAGCCGAATTGGTGAGTTGATCTATGATCACCCAGACGGAATTGTGTCCCCAGGATGTACATGGCAATATAGTCATGATATCCATGGATATTCCATCCCTCTTCTAATCTAGAACCCCAATGTGTTGAGCTAATGTCACTGAAACTTGGTTCTCATCGTTCATTTGTAGAAAAGTAAGGAATTTAGAGACAAAATTTGCAACTCCCTTGTTCATCCCTAGCCAAAAGAATGGATGTCAGATGTCTGGGTATATCTTTTCCACAACTAGATATAAAGCTAAAGAATATGTATGAAACTATCTAAGAACCTCCCCCTGTAATTCCATTGGTACCATCTGGAATTATCTGAAAAAATGCTCCCCACCTTCATAAAATCTATTAGGATCCTGTCCAGTGGAAATATGAGTATGTAGGACCTCATAGTTTGTATCTCTAAGATGAACCTCCTAGACTCCCTATAAAAGTAGAGGGTTACCAACCATTACCTAGATGTAATATAACCCATATCCATCCATAAAAGATAACTATAATGGGGAAAAAGTCTCTAATACCTCGCTCAACAACTGTGAACAAGATCTCCTAAAGAGAGAATCTGCTACCATGTTACACTTCATATGAGTATATAAAATCTTGAATTCATAATATTGGAGAAAAAATATCCATTTACTCTGTATCAAGTTATGATCATTCTAAGAGAATATATAGTTGAGACTCCTATGATCAAAATAGAAGATAAACTTCTTTCCCATTAGGCAGTTTTGTCACTTATTTAGTGTGAAGAAGACCACTACTGACTCAAGACCATGAGTCACATAGTTTTTCTCATGTGGTCACAATTGGCATGAACCATATAAAATAAACACATTCCTCTTCATCATAAAACAACCAAACTTGGTTCCTAATGCCCCACAGAACACTACGTAATCAGTACCCTCTTCAGGTAATCTCAAGAGTAGAGCGCTCATAAATCTCTACCTCAACTCTTGAATAGCCTACTCGCACCACCCTATCGCCACAAAAAGTTTCCCCTTTTGGAAAAAAGCTATTATGGGCACTGATATCTTAAAGGATTCTGGTTTAAATCATTGATAATAGCTTTCCAGCCTAAGGAATCTCCTCAATTATGTCATTCTCTTGGGTGGATCCCAAGATAAAACTACCTCAACCTTGGTTCCACTGCTACTCCATTATATGGGATAATGTATCCTATAAATTGGACCTTATGTGTCCAAAATTGACACTTTGATATATTTATATATATATAGTTCTCTAAAAGTATGTCCAGAACCAATTTTATGTATCCTGGGTGCTCTTTTTTAGTTATTAAGTACACCTAGATATTATCAAAGAAGACTCCTATGAAGTAGTCTAAGAATGGATTAAAGATCTGGTTCATGAGTACCGTGAACACTGCTGGGGAATTCTTCATGGAAAATGGAATCACCAGGTACTCATAGTGACCATATCAATATCTAAATTCCATCTTTGTTATATTCTAATAATGTACTCGCAACTGGTGATAGCCTAACCTGAAGTCAACCTTCAGGAACCATGATGCACTTCTCAAGTGATCAAAGAGGTAATCGATCCTTGATATTGGATACTTTTTATTCACGGTCACAACATTAAAGTGATGGTAGTATAGACATAACCACAATCTATCAGCTTTTTTCAGGGAAAACAAAACTAGGGTTTCTAAAGGTGAAACATATGTCTAACAAATCACTTCCTTTACAAGTACTCCAACTGAAACCTCATCTCATTATACTCCATGGGAGCTATCCCATATGACGACGTAGATATTGGGGTTTTATGAGGGTGTAGATCAATGCATAAGTCTATCTCTTAGTGGGATGTTAATCCAGGAATATCCTTTAAAAATATGTTTTCATAATCTACCATCAATGTAGGGAATTGGGAACTCATAACATCAACTTCACCAAGGGTCATGCTAGCCAAGTGACGAGTAATCTACTGTACACTAATATGCATGGGATCATCCTATGCTACCATTGGTTTCTTTTCACACATGAAGGAAAACCTAGTTCCATCATAATAGACACAATTCATCCACTGCATGAAACAGTAAATTTGGGATTGAACTATAGGTAACCAGACCAAACATAAGATGGCGATGTAAGTAATCATCACTTCTAAAAAGATATCCCAATAGAAACTCTCACCTTGAAGAGTCATGCCGCTTTATCAGTACAAGGGTTTGATCAATGAGTGATATTTAGTAAGAGTATCCAAGTGAAAGGGCTGATAAATGAGCTCAAATGTAATCTGTAAGCCTTGAACCTGATATGTGTAAATAATGTAATGACCAAAACCTATGCCTATTAGTAATATAGATAAGGTAGAAAAGAAACAGATCTCACCTCGTATGATTATGGGGACCTCATGGTCATAAGCCTCAATCACCTTCATATACCCTACCCTTGTCATCCATCTCCATGAACTTGGTGAAGACCACCTGGGAGTAGTGGTGGTAAGAAGTCAAAGCATCTACCACCTCCAACTTCTCTCCAATCTCCTCTTGAATTTATTCCTCCATGTGGATGCATCTGCTCCTAACACTTCATCTAACTCAGTGGAAAATCCATGAACTCTATGTCATCCATACTATGGGTCTAAATACTTCATTCAGGATGTATCCTATCATCACATGAGTATCAAATCCTCTCTCTAGGTTGACTAGAACCATTCTGTTAGTCTTGAACCACAAACCCTCCATCATGGGACCTCCTCCTAAAATTTATTGCACGTCTAGGCATTTGAGATTGATTTTTGATTCTTTCATCCATGGTCTATGACCTTGTGGGCCCATTTTTGGCAACCACTAGCTGTGTATGCTCATCCATGAAAATATTAACAACCAAGGTTCTCTTTAGTACCCCAACAAAGGTAAGAAAGGATAGAGGCATAAAAATGGATCAAATCAATCTAACCAGTCCCTGTTCGATGGTACGATCCAAAAAGAACTAATCTCAATCCATATCCATTAAGAACCTATAGAGGTTAGTGAACCTAGGTAAAACTCATATACTGTCATGTTTCCATGAGGGAGCTTCAGAAGATCTTAGATTCATAAAACCCTCTATATAGCTAGATGTAAATCATTTATGAAAATTCACATAAAATCTAACCATGATGGAGTTGTCTCATCATAAGAATGGGTCACTAACCCCCAAAAAAATAATACTATTCCATATAAAGGGCTCAACGCCAGGTCCACCATCTGTTTGAATGGTTGCATGACCAGAAAAAAACACTTGTCCTTACCTCAATTCCGTCATCAGGAACCAATTGGTCAAGCTCAACTCAGAACCTAAGGGGTCTCTATCGATGAAAATCATGATGTATAATCCACCTACTCACCTCATCGACATTTATTTTGAGTACTATCTACTACTCTATAAGTGGTGGTATATCTCGTGCACCTACTAGAGGTAACATTTTTGGGACTAGTCCCTATATAAATGAACCTTCACTGAGGGGATAATCATTATAATCCTAATGCTTGATCCAATATTTTATATGTCATGGAGGAATCCTAAAATAGAAAAGATGCACTATGATCAATAAGTATATATGGACAGACTACTCAAAAAGGACATAGAAACCAAATATTATTTCTATATGATGCATGTATCATTGTTTTCCTTGAAACTAGTGTTCTCATGTATCGATTAAAAAATAAGGCGATCAGAGTCCTGGTGTATGGATACATCAGTTTCTGTACTAATACTGGAGACCCTAGTCTAAAATACAGACTCAAAAACACTTAACACTGTCACCCCAAACCAATCTCACAGACTCTGGTACTATGGTAGAAATAACTACTCTGATACCACTTAGTCATAACTCATCCCAATGGGGCCCATTCCGTAACTCTCCAACGGTTCCTTCAACAGGGCATGGGATAGAAACATGCACTGAGAAGAAATATCACTAACATGGAAGGCCTTAGACAATGTACTTGTACAGACACACACACACATCTCCAAGCCCATACATTAATGAAACATAAAAACAACTCAAAAACCAGGCATGCATACATATATATCACACAATTAGTGTATGAAATTTACTAATGGAATGTAAACATGACCAAATAAAATCCCACCACAAATAGAATGAAAACAAGTTCAACCTAAATGTAAAGAAGGGGACTGAAATCAAGATACCGCAAGAACACACATCAGTCAGTCCGGTCTCGCTAAGCACATCTTGGTCTTAGTCCCTTGAGGAATTTGTCAAAAGGTCAATCATATTCACAAGACATGACATGTACATGAAAATACCATGTAGGGGTGAGTATAAAAATACCCAGTATGTCCCCCCCAAAACCATAAATCATTTTAAAGAAGAATAACAATCAGCTTTACATAGGTATATTTCTACAGTAAATATGACAATAATATTCAGATATACTCAACAAAGACACATAATATCAATTTAAATTCGCAACTATATTACCAACATAGGAATCTAGATTTATGGTTCCATAAAGAACTCTTTTAAGAGAACTCACTCCATTAGTAAGATACCACTAATGAAATCCGCCTGAGGGGTAGTGCTCATCGAGTCTCTATATGAGAAGTGTATTCCATAAGTATAAAGAGATACAATACAAAAATGAGGATCTCTACCAATACCATGGTGTATACTAATAACTTAATCTAGATTAACCCACTATGTATGGGATAGTTCCCATGTAGTCTTGGTCACAAGGATACCATGAACTCCACCTAGGGAAAGAAGTTGATATAGGGATTGACTTTGGGCCTCACATAAGGATTCCAAAAACTCTGTCAAATAATTTCTAATAAAGGGATCACTTTACTATTTATAGGAGGTAATTCCATATTAACCCTCCAAAAATGGATATTAGTAAAGAAATATAATGAAACATGTCCATTGTATAGTTTATAAGTGATCCAAGCTAATATTTAAGGAGTACACGATGTTTAGTAGGAGTACACATCATGTCCCTTCGAACTAAGGTATTTATCATGTTAAATGACACGTGTCCATGTTTGTCCATGTGTCCATGTAGCAGTACATGGTTTGATTATGTTTGTGTACTACTTCCCATGTTCTAGTATTTGGATTATCCTATGTACATGCTAGCCTGGCCATGTCTGCGTTGGAGTACATGTCATTCCTGAGCTTGGGTACTCCATCCCATATTCATATACAATACGAGGTACAAGGGGAGTCATCAGGGAGGGGTTACACATCGTGTGATGGTATTAAATTTCATTTTATCCTTAACTTCCTCTTAAAACCCTAGCCACTAGTTTAAGGGACCCACACAATATGTGGTTCTAAAATACATTCGGTGTTGATCAAGTTTTTCCAGAAACCCAAGTTTTTATTTTAGTATATGATCACACCACCGCCTCCTCGGTAATTGGCCTCAATCTCACCATAAATCATGGATATAATCAGGATGGGCCTCATAAGGTACTATTTTTTATTACGGCCTTCGAAATGATTTTTGAAACACTATCCATAAGTTCTCATTGTTGTTCATATGCCATGTTCAAACCAGGGGCATCCAATCAAGTCTGATCCGCATGTAGCTGCCACGATCACATAATAATCACACCAAAATAAGTCTAAATATATGATATCAGACCACATCACCCTGAAACCGGTGTAAAACAATTGATTCCTTGGTATTTTAGTCAAACCAAATGCCAATGAAGAACACTCGCAATGAATGAAGAATTGGGGGAGAAAAGTAGAAGGAAAAAAATGAGGAATGGACCTTGGTAAATTTTTGGATCATCCTCAATTAATTTTTTTAGAATGAAAAATAAATATATAATATAAAGTTGCATATAAATTCTCCCAGAACTGAAGGAAACTAACTCATCCCATAATACACATGATCCAAAGATCAATATATTAGTTTATTGATCTTCGATCATCATAGAAAAGATAACAGGGAAATAAATCCAATAAAAACAAACACCCTTCCTCAAATTAGATCAATTATTGATGAAGAATGGATCTAATATATGATCGCTGTCGAGATCCTATGATTATAACTCACACAGGTCATCGATATTTGATTCGGTTGACGTTCACCCATGAAATATCCTGAAACGTATCTTCAATGGTTCCTTATATTTAAAGGTGTTAGTGGATAAACATGATAATTCACCAAACCATATATTTATCAGAGAATCTAGGTCACTGTGTGAAAAAATTAATAAAATAATTTCATTTATTTGTGCCCGTAACAACTTTTCCACAAATGCCATGCACTGACAATGGTTATGTTGCACCCAGGTTAAAACATATGTTTTGAAATCAATGATTCCATCATATTTCAAATCCAGAATCTATTTTAGGAGTTATTCCACTTTTTAGGAAAACTATATTAATGTTCTATTTAATATATTTAATATATTTCAAACATTTGTATTAGGAACACCAAGCCTTAGAATCACACACCCTCTCATCTCATTGTCCTAAAAACAATCCACACAATATCCAAAAATAATACATTGAAAATTAAAGTCATTACATAGGATACATGGAAATCTTAATAAAAGAAGTCTATGAAAAATATTTAAAAAAGAATCTATAAGTTTCATCCTAAACATAACAATGAAAGGGAATCTTTTTGGTGAAGTGAGTGAAAAATAAATAATTTTCAAAAAAAATAATCAAAAGGTATAGATCTAATCTACTCAACCTCTTGAACTTATTCACTCTGATATATATGGAAGAATGAGAAACTTTTTCACAAAATTTGATTTTTATTTCATAACCTACAATAATGAATTTACACTGATGAATTAGGAAATGGTTATGGAATACAAATATAACGCTTTAAAAGTGTTAAAAATATTCTAGAAGGAGGTTGAGAAGGAAAAAGGTGTTCATATCATAAAATTGAGAGAAGAAAATAGAACAAATATTATATATAACTCATTTTAATCCTCTCTATTAATTAATATTATTCAAAATCTATATATAATTCCTTACACTTGACAAACAAATGGTGTGGCATAGAGGAAAAACCAATGTCTAGCTAAAAAGGGATTAGCTATTCTTTTGAAGTATAAAATCGTAACATAATTTTAAAGGAAATATGTTTTTATGAATTTAAATAATCATTATAGATGTTTTATAAAACTATAATTAGAGTAAAATACCTATTAAATGTTGTATAAAAAGTATCCTACTATTAAATAATTTATGGTATTTGAAGGAGTATTCTTGATGATGGTTAAAAATAAAAATTCATTGAAATTTAAAGAAAGGGTTCAAATTTAATTTTCTTAGTGTATACAACCAACATAAGAGGTCATAAGTGATGGAATAAAGAATCACCCAAACTTTTGTTCTCATGGGATGTTAAGCTGGTTGAATTGTTTTTAAAGAAATAGATGGTGGTAATGGTTGTTTCAATGTTCTATCTGAAATAATATTATACACTTTAAAGTAAATTAATGTAAAAAATGAAGAATGTATATAGGAGTTGGAAATATTTTCTCCAAAGTCTATAGTGATGAGAAATAAATTGAGGAAAACAAAAACACCATATTCTAAAAGATACAGACATAGGTTGAACTAACCAACATTAACAGATGAAGTGAAGCTCTTGTTTAGACTAAAAGAAAACTAAGAATTGAGAATAAAAAAACCCATATATTAAATAGAACTAATATCACTATCAGATGATGTTTAACATATATAATGATTGGATTTACGAATAAATAGTTAGATGAGATTAAGAATTGTGATACCTGGTAACTTCTTCCAATAATACAAGATAATCATGTAATAGAAAGTAAATGGGTGTTCTAGAATAAGTTGAATAAAAATAAGTAGATTTGAAGAAATAGATTTAGGATCATATAAAAACATTATGTATAGGTTGAGGGTATTTATTTTAAAGAAACATACACCACTATTTCAATACTCAAAACTATCTAAATGTTCACAGTGTTTACTTATCATTAAAGATACAAAGTCTATCATATGGATGTTAATTAAACATTATTAAATGAGGAAGTTTAATAATCATTTTATGTTGAGTAAGAATATATATTCATACTTGAAAAAAATAGAAGATTTCTTTTAAATGATGAAAGCCATGTATGGGATGAAGTAGTCTCCTCGAGTATGGTTTTCAAAACCTTATAATTTCCTCCAAAATAAAAATTTTCTAGTGAAATAACATAAAAAATCCTTATATAAAGTAAAAAGGTATAATTTTATTAGATTTTTATATTGATCATATTATCATTGCATGTGATAAAAACCATATTTTTTAATTATTATCATAATATGTTAAGAGGTTATTTGAGATGTCCATTCTAAGGGAAATGAATTTCTTTCTTAGGATATAGATCAGGAAAACTGAAGGTAATATCATTATTTTACATGAAAATTATAAAAGATAATTATTAATGAACTTTGGTATGGGGTATCCCAATAATGTTTCTACACCTATATTTATTGGTATGAAACTGAATAAAGATAAAGTAGGCCAAAATGTGAATAAAAAAGAATTTTCAAAAAAGATAGCTATATTTATTGGAATAGTAAGAAACAAATTCTAGTAACATTGAGTATAAATGAATCGAAATATGTTGTTTTACACATGCATATACTCAACTGTTCTTGATTAAAGTGCATCACGAGGATTTGAGTGTGAATTCTAAGAAACCAATGAATATTTTTTGTGATAATCAAATTAAAATTTATCTTTATAAATATACTGCCAAAAATTCCAAATCTAAGCACATTGATATTAAATATTATTTTATTAAGTAAAGAGTTTCAATTAGAGATTTAATGCGTGATTATATTTCAAAAATATATATTAAATTACTGATATATTCCTTAAATCCATACCAATGAAAATATTTTACGAATTAGGATTAAAGTATATTCGGATCCACAATTTCTAAAATAAAAAAGTTATCGAGTTTCCCCAAATATTATTTGGATTCCATTGTTAAATGGGGAGAATAAGTATAAATATGTACTTTATCTTTTATGGATCTGAAGCCGATGTTATCTTATAAAGAGAGAGTTCATGTTTTGGAAGATACATTTCTAGAAGATGATATCTTTGATGGGGATTATTTCAATATCATGACCACAAAATTTATTATCAAAATGAGATGGAATTATCTTAAAAACATCAATTTATTTGGAATTGTGGTGTCAAAATATTTATCTTAAATAATGTGTATGGTTTGATGGTGAATTTGAAAAAAGTTATTTTAATATTGACTAGAAATTTAAAAGAGGATATTGAAGAACTCAATGTTTTGATGAATATTTTCTCTTTCTGTTAACAAAAAAATATATGTTTTATATTCCATTTTGTATATATAATATATTTTAGGCCACTATTTCTATAAAAAAATATCAGGAAGGAAATTTCCAAAAGGAAATTTCTAGAAGCACATTTTGGGATTTTCTTTTTGAGAATAAAATTTTCAAAAGGGTTGGATATAAATTCACGCAATTATTTGATGTTCCTCAATGACTCCAAACATCATGAATATATTCATGATTCTAGATGAGTTTTTTCAATTTTTAATGTTTTAAAAAGTTAACGATATGAATTATTCACAAATTTTGAGTTAATTTTTTTCCTTTTTGGCTATATAAAGGTTAAGATACGATATGGTGAAGTTAAAACTAATGATCAGAAAAAAATGTATGAAGGTTAATAGAATGAGTCCATCAGATGGAGGATTGGGAAGTTACTGGAATGAGTCTATTAGACATAGATTGATTTTGTAAATTTTTAGTTTAGAAGGAATTTAATTTGTAGAAAATTGAGAAATCAATTTCTCTTGGAAAAAATTTATAAAGATCATTAGAAAAAGAAATTCAAAGTCCATATAATGAAGACATTTAAAATGTTCATCTAACCAAATTTTATAAATATCATTAGATAGAGACATTTAAAAATTCCATTTGGGATACCTGTAAAAATCTCATTGGATGGATATATTTTAACAGTTAATGAGATGGGATTTTTTGATGTTACACTAGATAGTGAATTATGAAGGTGATCAAATGACAATTTAGGAACCCATTGGATAAAGGAATTCAATGTCCACTAAAAATAACATATTGTAGAATTTTATGAAGTATAGTTATAAAAAACTGGTCTTGACACACATTAACATTGTATAACTACTATGGAATACATAAAAAATTACACAAATAGATGCATGAAGAGCCTACCAGTATAGTTCCTTTGGAAACATAGAAACATAAACACTGGTACATAAATGAGCTATATTATCTCCCACTAGGTTATTATTGAGTAGAACTATTCCTTGAAATATAAAACATAATAAATATCTTCATAAAATTGGGAAGGAAATATAAAAAGGGGTGAGTTGAAATTTTCAATAAGGGTAAACAAGGGATACATGTTAGCATAATCAAGAGAATAAGTGTGTGAGAACATGATCATGAAAAGAGAAGATCATACCCTTCATATCAATGATCATATACATGAATAATGAAATAAATCATGGAATTTCATAAGACATGAATGATACGGATATAAATAACATTATCCATGAAATCATAACTTAGGAATTAAATATGGAATTTTGGGTGACACATATGAATAAAATCATTTCCATAGTAACCAATGCATCACTTCCGAGACCATCTTAGTAGTATGGGTTCACTCCCCATACCATCTTGGTAGTCAAGGTTCACTCCCACGACCATATTAGTAGTATTTGTTCACTCCTCAAACCATATGGGTAGACATGGTTCACTCACTTGTCCATGTCAGTAGTTAAGTTTCATTCCCAAGATCATCTTTGTCTATCTCATGAGATATAAATCTTTACCTAATGCATCTATAGGATATATAAGTCCCACCCATTCCATAATGAAATCATACATACATGTTCCACAAGATCATAAATAATCCTATCATAACCCTTGAAATTAAATGGCTATTATAAACATGCACTCATATCATAACATATAGAAATATATAGGTTTCATAATAATTTCAACATAAACATAACCTCTCAAAAGAAGTGGGTTTCAAAAGCATATAACCTGTGAAAGAGAAACAAGTTTGATAAACATATTGCCATAAAAATACAATCTTTTCATAGAATGAATATGAATGGGAACAATGAATAATATCCCCATAAAGGCACGACTAACACCAATGGATGTTATCTTATAAGGTCAATAATTTTGAAACATCTTTTAAAAATATTTCTTAAGGATAATATCCTTTATTCTTTGAAAAATGATTTTCATAATATAAAAACTTTTGAAAAAAAATCATTGAAAATAGATTTGAAAACATATATAGGATTCTTTGAAAATAGTAAAAAAAATTAAAATCATTTCTACATTGAAATAATCTTTAAGTATATTTCTAAAACATTTTTGGAAACATTTTAAAAAAACATGGTTTTTTAATACAATAAATTTCCAATTGAAGGGAGAGTCAATCATATTTTTCTAAAAACATTATCTTATGTACCAAAGATCGGAGAAAATGGTAACAAAATATGAGGATATCTGGAATAAATATATAATAAGCAATCTGAGGTGTGTTCCTGAGAGATGGATCACAATATTTATTCAAAGACACCTGGTAATTAACAATCTCGAAAAGCGATGATGTTGTTTCAATAAACTATAACCACTTGGTTACTTGGGAAAATAATCATCACCTATTAAAATGAAATTACATGAATATTAAGAATTCATAAAAATAACGATATTAAGGATATATCATGGATGTATATACACCTCCAAAAACAATTTAGGTGTATAATGATACATGAGTATCAAAGAAGTCAATTTGAGATAAAACATTTTTTACCAATTTTCTAACTTTTGAAACATAAAACCCATGAAAGATATTTACTAAAATGAATATGTTAATAACCAAAAATGTAAGTACTATATACATATAATATAATCATGGTCATTAAATACATAATACAAAATGAAAGAGTGGTGAACATAGCTTGTATCTCACGAAAATAAAAATTGATAAGAAATCCCCTTACATTATGTCTTGAATCTCGTCGTACTTACTCAAACCAACTGTATAATAAATATAAATTTGTTATACATATTTTATAGAAAAATATCATTATATCTAACAGCATATTTTTTTTATTATCACCTTATATTACCCACTTGTTAACAATCTTATGTTAAGGTTTCACTTTAGGAATGTGTCTTAATTTGTTATATCGATGGTCGTTATACTTATATCATAATTTAAGAATGTAAAAAATGATATAAATATCATGTATATAAATTATATTTTTATTATAATAATCTATATAGTATATAAGTATGAAACGAAAAATACCGTTCATGGAGACGGTAGGTCGTACGCACGCATGAACGCTATTTCCGTTTAATTGTCACGTTGAGAGAAAGAAAGTAAAAAACACACACGCATATATATATATATATATATATATATATATCTCATTATTAAAGTAGCTTAATTATATAAAATATATCATATATAGTTTCTCAAAATACCCTAAATACGATCCATGTAGTGTATGAATGAATCATATCACTTTGAGGGGGTGGTAGTCCACACTTCCTCAAAAGAAATTATCTTATTTAAGTAAGATAGAAAGCATAAGGGTAGATCGTTGTACACATAAACTATATGTTTGTTATGAATTTGATGGAGGTGTGTGTAATTTTAGGTAGAATAATTAGCATAAGCATATCCTATAATATTTAAGATATTATTTTTTATACAATAATAGAAAAATAAAGCTGAGGGTTTTGAGAAAGAAAGTATAAGAAAGTACCTGAGAGAAGGCATTACCTCTTAATCGGGCAACTCATTTTGGTTTTTAACTAAAGGGTTCCTTGGATTGACCATTTACTAGGGAACGGTTATATGAGTAATATAGGGTTGTTTTAAAGTTTTTTTTATGGAGTTTCCAATTATAATATTTTTTAGAGGTGTGAGGAAGTGGGATAGGTGGTGGCTTTTATAGGAAAGGAAAATGACTCAATAGGAAATTTTAGAAACAAGTTTGGTGTATACATGCTATTACCTAAAAAAGTCATAAAAAAACATACTAAATATTGTAAGGCTGATAGACTAAATATGGACATAATATGGGTTTTTTACAAGTGTATAGGCCATTTTAGGTCTTAAATTTAAGGTTTAGTACTTTATTAACCTTATTTTTATCTTCATTGATGTAATTAATTTAAACCACATTTAGTTATTTTTTTGGTCAAAAAAGTTAACCTTATTAGAAATAATAAATTATTATTATTAAAAACAAAGAATACATTTTTTAAAATTCCAATCGTATATGTTTTAGAAATTAATTTAATATTAATCCCACTATCAAGATGACACTGGAAGTTTTTTAAGTAAAAAAGATCAAAAGATTTCTATGTTTTTATATCCAATTTAAATGTAAAATTAGTTCTAATGAACTAAATTATATTAATTGATAATAATATTATATAATTACACTTTAAAACCAATTTATAATATAATTTATACTTATAAATAAATTAGATGAAAATTCTCTTTTGAATTCAAATACGGTATTTTTCAGTATTCATCCAGAAATGATGTTTCTTAGAAAAATAAATAAAATTAACACTAATATAATTTTGATGTTTTGAAATCGAAAATGAATTTTATTTTATCAAATTAAATTTATACTTTTTTATAAAATTCATTTTATTATTAAAATTGGTTTATCCGAGAAAATGGAATTTTAAGACGTAAAAGGGATTTACCAAAAATCAAACCATTCATTATCAATATGTTTTGTTAATAAAAAAAATATAAAAAATATTTTAAAATAAGTTATTTAATTTCATATTACTATTTTAAAGTCCAGGTTATAATTATCTCATTTAAATAATTATATCATTAAAATGATGATTCATAGAAACTCTGTATTTCATGTCATGTACACTAATTCGGTGTTGCGTGTATCGTATGCCAAGTTGGTGTTTCATATAATGTATGAGAAGTTGGGTTTTCATGTAACATATGCCGATTTGGTGCAGTATGAAAGGAATTTTTGACTTAATGTATTTCAAGACACAAATGAATATTTTATTTATTTGATAAAAATGTCCATAAATGCTCAGGGTGTTATATTCTACCCACATTAAAATGAATCTCACCATTGAAATTCATAACTCTGGTAAAAAAATGAGGATACCACTACATCATCATGTCCTAAATTTCCCACATATCTTCCTCTAACTAGTGATTTGTCCATAAAACTTTTGACCTGGTGAGTGGCCTTGTTTCCTAGAACTTTCCCTAATCGATCTATAGTTTCGACTGGTTGATCTTTGTAAGACAGATCCTATCCTCCAATGGTATGACATCTAAGTTCAGTGCATACGAAGGGTCAAGTATGTACTTCCTTTATAGAGATATATGGAACACCTCATTGACTTGGGAGATACTTGGAGGAAGTTCCAAGTGATAGGAAACCATCCAGATACGATCAAGAATATCATGTGGAATGATATACTTAGGGATTACTTTCCCATTCTTCCTTAATCTCCTAACTTTATTCTAGGTTGAGATTACTAGAAAAACCTTTTCACAAACTTCAAATTATAGATTGCATGAATGGTTATTAGTGTAAAGTTTTTTTCGACATTGAGATTTATTGATATGCTTCCAAATGCACTTAACATTCTATTCCATTTCTTCAATGATCTCAGGTCCCAAAATATTTCTTTCTACAACTTCATCCCAACATGTTGGAGATATATATTTCTACCCATATAAGACTTCATAAGGTGTAATCTGAATGATTTAGTGAGAGCTTTTTTGTAAAAAAACTCAACTAGAGGAGGTTGTTGATCGAAAACACCTTTGAAATCCAGTGAATATGATACCAACATATCCTCTAGGGATAAAATTGTTCTATCAGATAGACCATCTACATGATAATGATAAGTAGTGCTGAAACTAAATTCGTTATAATGTTCTTGATAAGGCATTGTCCAAAACATTGAGGTAAACCTCAGATCCCGATCCGTTACAATGGAATTTGGTACTCCATGAATCCTTACAAATTCTTTAATGTATAACCTAATAAGATGATCTAGATAGAAGTCTTCTCTAATAGTGATGAATTGTTCTAAATTAGTATGGTTATCGTCTACAACCCATATAGAATTTAAAGCATTAGAGGTTTTGTGTATTCTAATGAAAAAAATCCTTAGTGATGTTTTCCCATTTCAATTATGGTATGGTTAAGGGATGGAACATCCCCTTTGAATTTATTCTATTAGAATTAACTTGTTGGAATAAGAATCAACGAGATAAAAACTCAGTGATATATATCTTTATCCCATCCCACCAGATGCATTCTTTCAAGTCCATATAAATATTCATACTTCCAGAATGAATAGGGAAGGAAGAACTATGTGTTTCCTCTAACAAATCCTTCTACAAATTTGGTATGTAAAGAACATATACATGGTTCTTAAACCTCATCATTCAATCCCAATTAAGGTTAAATTTAGGAACATTTCTGAATTTCTTTTATAGCTCTTCATCTTCCTTCTGCTCTTCCTTAATCTTCACATGGATAGATGGTTGAATATTCATTTGGTAAAGACACGATTTTTACCCTTTAGTTTTTCTATATCCATTTTTTTTAAAATCCATAAATATGGGTTCTTTTGTGATCCCCATTATGGATATGATGTCATGATCCTTATGAATCAAAGCATTAGCCACCTTGTTTTCTTTTTTAGGGTGGTAACATTTTGAGAAGTCATAATCTTTATCAACAGTAACTATATTCTCTAGTGCATGTTCAACTCCTTATGTGAAAATATATATGTTAGAATTTTATTATTCGTATATATATATCACACTTTTATCTATAAATATAATTCATCCATATCTGTATTGAAAAAATTACTACTGATAACTCCAAATCATTATTTGGGTAAATTTTATCATGATTCTTCAACTGACGGGAGGAATAGGCTATAAACATATTATTCTGCATAAAAACGCATCCTAATCCCTTCTTTAATGCATCACTATAGATTAAAAACCTTTATCCACTATAGGAAAATGTATGCATAGGTGCACTGACCAACCATCTCTTTAGTTCCTTGAAATTTTCCCCATATTAATTTTTCTAAATGAACATGACACCATTACAAGTTAACTTGGTTAGAGGATTAGATAGTCATGAGAAATTCTCTACAAACCATAAATAACATCCAACTAAACCAGGAAAGCTATAGATTTTAGTCACTGTGCTTGGTCTAGGAAAATATTCAGCAGCCTCTATCTTTGATGGGTCTACTACTATACCATATATTGAGATTATGTGACCCAAAAAAGAAACCTATTGCATCCAAAATTCACACTTTGTAAACTTTTCATATAGCTTCTCCTTACTTAGGGTCTTTAGTAAAATTCTCATGGGATATTAAAGCTCTTTCTTTCACTTTGAATAGATAAGAAAATAATTTATAAAGACTACCAAAAACATATTGAGGTAATCTATAAAGACTCTATTAATTAAATCCATGAAGATAACGAGGGAATTTGTATGACCAAAAGGCATTACTATATATTCATAGTGTCCATACCTTGTATAGAATTCAGTATTGTGTACTTCCTATTTCTTGACCCTCAATTAATAATATCTAGAGCGAAGGTCAATCTTGGAAAAGTGTTTAATTCCGCACTGTTGATCAAACAATTCATCAATATAAGGAAGATGATACTTTTTCTTGATTGTGATATTGTTTAACTCACAAAACTCATTGTAGAGTCACATTGAACCATATTTATTTTTCACTAAAAGAACCAGCGTACCCCAATGTGACACACTTGGCTGAATAAATCCATTATAAAGTCTTTCTTGTTGTTTCTTGTTCAATTATTGCAACTCAATAGGGTCCATTCTATAAAGATTATTTGAAATTGGTTTGGAAACATGTATGAGTTCTATTGAGAACTCAACATCATGTATTGGTGGAAGACTAGGAAACTCTTTCATAAAGACAACCACAAAATCCCAAAAAATAGGCATATCATCAACTTAGACTTTCTTTCCAACCATTTGACATATAAAACCTTTTTAAATGGGAATTTAGTCCCATACATGGGATCTAAAATCCATATAAAGTTCATAATTATCTCATATCAATGGATGACCATATGAGGGTTTGAAATATAAAATGTAACTTCCCTTCCTTGAAACATTATGTGGGATTCATATATAGGAATCTAAATAATTCTTAAGATAAAATCAAATTCAATGAAAGGAAGAATGACCATATTTGTAGGAAGCACGGTCCCAAGAACTTCAACTAGAGAGGAATCATAGAATTAAGATGAAATCATTATACCCTTAGGGGGTTTTACTTCTAGTTCCATATTTAATTTTTTTTGGAATATTATAACCAATATAAAATTATTTAGATATGAAAGATTTGGTAGATCTGGAGTCAAATATGACATTAGAATTTATAGAGTTTATGTGAAGTGTACCTTTCATAAGGTTGTTACCGAACCCCTCATCAGAAATAGAAATTCCATGAGACTTACCTTTGTCCCTCGTCTTTGGAGGTTGCTGACATCGATAACCATCACCAACCCTAGGTGTTGGAAAGTGTTTAGCATAATTCCTATTATCCTTACACTTATAGCACTAAATCATGGGAGGTGTATTCTATGTCAATTTTACCAATTCAAAATGTTAAATAACTTATTCCCATCACTTCATAAATCAATTTCCCGATGAAATTCCTTTCCAAACATAAATTTTTTTTAGAACCCTTAATGAAATTTCCTCTATGTTTCTTCCCACACTCAGATCATAAAGGAATGATCATATTATTTTTTTCATGTTTTTTATATTTTTCTTTAAACTCTATATTCTTGTTGTTAAAACCACAAGATTGATACATGACTCTAACCCCCATTTCAACCTTGATTTCACAACATAAAATCAATTAGTAGCTAAAAAAGTATCTTATGCCGAGCACCCATCTGATTCTTGGATTTATGCCACTAAACCTATCAACATTACTTTAATGTTGGATGATAATTCCCAAATCAAACCTCAAAAGTCTCCAGAAAGTTTCCTCATAGGTACCGATAGATTCATCCTCCCTTTTTTTCAACTTAAGGAACTCTTTCCGCATCTTGGTATGAAAAAAATGAGGAAATTAATTATTTAAAAATAATTTTCTAAACACATCCCATTCCATGGATTCAATCTCATATTTCTTCCTCATATTCCTGATTAGTGTCCCCCACTGGTCTACTTCAGCTTATAACTAATAGACAACTAGAATGAATTTCTCATTCTTCAAACAATTAACAACAGGATAATATCTTTTCAATAGTACTGACCCATTGTTCAGAAACAAGTGGATCCGAATACACTCTTAATGAAGGTGGATGATTCATCATGAAAGGCTCAACAAAATGATGTTCCCGCCATTTCTTATTTGGGATTCCACCATGATTCATAGCTTCAGAAATATGTGTGACCATAGAAATGAGGGTTTTTTTCATCGCACATAGAATTCAGTTTAATAAAAGGAAAATCATTACATTTTCAATTAAAATAACCATTAATGTGGTTCCTTAGGGTTCCATCCATAGACTAAATCAAAAATAATAGAGTAAGAAAAATTATCTTAGTGAATAACGACATAATTAGCAAAAATCACTTATATATAATAAAACATTATTTAATCTAAGAATCCTTAGGATTATCATAGGTTATTCAGAGATTTTTTTTATTGAAATCCTTCATGATGGTTTGTGAAGAGTTTGTAAATTTCCAAAGCATATCCCATAGGAGTGTCAAACTAGGTGTGTAGTGAGGCCCATTGTCGTGTACTAGATAACCCTATGTGAGGTTGGAAACATTTTATCAGAGTTGTTACCACTAGGTACATCTATTACGGAGACACATACACTTTTGTTATCAAGAAATAGATGTATTTCTAGGAAACTAAACACTCTATACTTTACCAAAGTTCCATAGAAATTTCCAAAATGTTCACTCATCTTTATACTTATCTTTATACATGTCCTTATGGTTCTCACTGAGGTTTTCTCATCCTAGTTTCCAAAGGATTATTAAAATTTTTCTCTTATACAAAATATAATGAACCGGTCTTGACATAAATTAACATTAAATAACATTTATGGAATACATAAAACATTAGACAAACATACGCATGAAGACCATACTAATATAGTGCCTTTGGAAACATAGAACCATAAACACTGGTACATAAATGATCTGCATTATGTCCCACTAGGTTCTTCTTTAATATCACCCTTCTTAGATTAATAAAAAATATATATCTTCATATCAAGGGGAATGAAACATAAAAAGGAGTTCGCTCAAATGTTGAGTAAGGGTACACGAGGGAGACATGTAAGCATAATCATGATCATAAGCGTATGAGAAAATTATTGTGAAAAGAGAAGTGCATACCCTGTATATTGAAGATAATATACATGAATCATGGAATAAATCTTTTGATTTCATAAGACATGAATAATAAGTAAATAAATAACATAAGAAATGAAAGCATAACTTAGGAATGAAACATGGAATTGTGGTAGACACATAAGCATATGATTATTTTCAGAGTATCCAAGGAATCAATTCCAGGACCATATTATTATCATGGTTTTACTCCAAATACCATCTTGGTAGTCGTGGTTAACTCTCATGGCCATTTTAATGGCATGAGTTCACTGCTCATTCCATCTTGGTAGTCAGGGTTCACTCCCATGGATATCTGAGTTTTTAAGGTTCATTCCCAAGACCATATTAGTCTATCTCATGATATATAAATATTAAACCAATGCATTGGAGGAAGATATGGGTCCCAATAATATCATTATGAAATCAATCAAACATATTCCAAAAGATCATAAAGAATCATATCATAACCCCTGAAATGAAATGGGTATTATAAACATGTCATCATATCATAACCTATGGAAATAGATATGTCTCATAATCATTTCATCATAAAAATAACCCATTAAATGAAGTGGGTTTCAAAATCATATAACCCGTGAAAGAAAAATAGTGTTTATAAACATCATTCCATAAAAACAAAATCTATTTAGATAAATAATATGATTGGAAGTATTTAATAAGTTACCAATAAATGCATGAGTAACAACAATGGATGTCATTATAAATGGGAAATAATTTTTAAAGATATTTTAAAACGTTTCTAGAGAATAATTTCCTTTCATCTTTTAAAGAAAAATCTTTGAAAATATATTTGAAAAATTATAAAGGGAGATTTTAATACAATAAAACATTTTCAAAATCCTTTTTTCTTGAAAGTGATCATCAAGTATCTATTGAAAACATTTTCTAAAACATGGGTTGTGAATATAATAGATATCTAACCGAAGAGAGAGACTCTTATATTTTAATACAAAAATTATCTTATGTACCAAATAGTTGAAAAATGGTACTAACATATGAGGAGATAAGGAATAAATCTAGGATAAGGAAACTCATTAGGATTCTTTAGAGATGAATCATAATATTTCATCAAAGATGCATAGTCTTTAACAATCTCAAAAAGTGATGAGATTGTTTCAATAAACTCTTACCACTTGGTTACATGGGACCATGATCTTCATGTAGTAAAAGGAAATTAAATTAATCTTAAAATATCATGAAAATAATGAGTTTAATGATACAACATGTCAGTATATACACCTCAAAAAGTGTTTAGGTGTATAACAACACATGATTCTCAAAAAGGAAATTTGAGACAAAACATTTTTTTTACCGATTTGGTAACTTTTGAAACCTGAACCCTATGAAATAAAGGATATAAAATTGATATGTTAATAACCATAAATTTAATAAAATATACATATAATACAATCATGGGATGTATATACCCCACACATAATGAATGAGTGGTGAACATAGAATACATCTCATGAAAATAAAAAGTGAGAAGAAATCCCGTTACCTTGTGTCTTGACTCTCATCGTACATTCTCAAAAACACCTATATAATAAATATAAATTTATTATAAATATTTTAAAGAATCATATAATTATATTGAAAATCATGTATATTTTTATGGTGACCCGATATTACCCTCTTGTTAATGATCTTATGTTAAGTTTTTTACTTCGAGTAATATTTTCTTTGTTTCTCGCAAGAGTATTAATTTGTTATATCATTGGTCCTTATAATAATATCATGATTAAATAATGTAAAAAATGTTATAAATATCATTTATATATAGTATGTGTATTATAATAATCTATATAATATATAATTATGAAACAGAAAACACCGTTCATGGAGACGGTAGGCCATACATACGCATGAATGCTATTTCCATTTAATTGTCATGTTGAGAGAAATAATGTAATATATATATATATATCATTATTAAATTAGATTTATTATATATTATATATCATATATATTCACTAAAACTATCCTTAATACAATCCATGTAGTGTATGAATGAATCAAATCGCTTTGAGGTGGCGGTATTCCAAACTTTGTCAAACGAAATTATCGTATTTACATAAGTTAAAAGGTATAAAGGTATGTTCTAAATAAAAATTAAATATGAATAAATGAATGATATATATAAAATATATCATATATAAACAGATTATACATCATAATGGAAGCCATTATAAGTGGTAAGTAAAATTGAACAACCATTGTTTAGTGAGGTGGTTGTTCACCGTACACATAAAAAATATGTTCATTAACCATTAGATGGTGGTGTGTAGAAGTGTAGGTTAAATACTTAGAATAATACCATACAATTATATTTATGATACTCTTGTTTATATACATGCATGTAAAAAATAAATTGGAGGGGGTGGAGATAGAAAATAAAAGAAAGGACTTGAGAGAAGATGTTGTCTCTTTATCGGATAACTCTATTGGTTTTGTTCCAAAAGGATTCCTTAGATAGAATTTTTATCCAGATAAGGATAATAATAGGACCATAGTGATGTTGGTAGTTGAATGTTTATGGTATTTTCCGAAAATAGGATGTTTTTGATGTGTGAGTAAGTGGGAAAGTTGGTGGATTTTTATAGGGAAGGAAAATGACTCACTTGGAATTTTTAGAAACAAGTTAGGGGTACACATTCTCTTATCTAAAAAAAGTTATAAAAACCAAAAAAACTAAATAATTAAAGGTTAATGGATGGAATATGGTTATAAAATGGGTTTTGAACAAGTGTATAGATCGTTTTGGGTCATAAATTTAAGTTTCAGTACTTTATTAACCTAATTTTTCTATTAACCGATGTAATTATTTTTAACCACCTTCACAAATATTTTTGGTCAAAAACAATTTTGAACTTATTATAAATTATAAATATGATTATTAAAAATATAGAATCATTTTTTTTAAATTTTAGTCACATAAGTGTATGAAATTTATTTAATATTAATATCGTTGTTGGGAGGATGCTGCAGGTTTTTAAAGTAAAAAAGATCAAAAGATTACAGATTTTTTATATCTAATTACAATGTGAAATTGGTTACAGTGAACAAAATATAATTACTTGAAAAAAATAAAATATAATTAAATGTTAATACCAGTTAAAAATTTAATTTACCCTTGTAAATAAATCATAGGAAAAATCATTTTTGAATTTAAATCAGATATTTTCACTATTCATCAAAACATGAAGTTTCTCAGAACAATCTAAAAAATTCACCTTAAGATAATTTCAACATTATTAATATTACAAGTTAGAGATATAATAAATTTAATTCAATATTAATTAAAGTATTCCAAATTAATGGGACCTTGGGCCAGACATCCCACTAGCTTGGAGGCTTATATCTTGTTCTTGAAAGGTAAGGGTTTGCTATATATAGATCTAGGCTTACTCATATGGAGATTGTAAATTTTATATAACTATAATCATTTACATGAAAATTGTATAAAACTTATTCAGGATATTAATTTGGATTTGTGTGAATATACTCTACATGTATTTTTTAGTAGGGAAAACTTGTGGGTGTTTTAAAGAGTTACAAATTAATGTGGTATACACATAATAATTTGGTGGATGTAATTAGGATTCCAAAGCTAAATAATTATATCAATGAATAAAAAATGGAAATAAAAATGATAAGATAAATATTCCAAAAGTTGAAATATTTAAGAATTTTATATTCATACGATCTATATTAAATTAGTTATACTTTTTATATATAAAAACATTAAAATACAATGTATCAAATTTCTTCCAAAGTGACTCCTTTCAAGAACTCAATCTTCTAACTGAGTAGGTTCTACCAAATAAGGGAACCTCTAGGTTATATTGTGTAATTAAAGAAAGTAATAAGTGATACTAGATCATCCTGGGGTGCGATATTTTAATGAAATGATCTTTTATAAATAAAACCCTCATTCAAATGAATAAACACCTTACTAGATATTGTACTTATAGAAACAAAATGCACTATTTTGATTATTTTGGACCATTATAAGTTAAATGTATTTCAATTAAAATGTTCTTTAAACATTATAACCATTTATAATATATCCATTATGTAGTGATTTTTGATTAGAATATGTTAAGTGATATGATAAATCCAATTGAGACAAAAGTAAGGAGAGATGTAATTGATTAGTAGGATTATACCTTATGAAGCCCATTTATCATAGCTTCTGTGGGAGATAACATAACTAGGTTTTTCCACTAACCATGAACAAGACAATATTCAGAAACTAAGGAATGAGTTATACCATTTACATAATAAGTTTAATCTCATTGAGATCACCACTAAAACCATGTATGTCGAACCACCCCAAGAAAATATCACGAACACACACCTTACCCTCAAGGATTTCACTAGTGTAATAAAGGGATATGTATATATACCCCCAAAATATAATTTTGTACATATTAGTGTGAATAATAAAATTATTATATTTATATTTTTTTAATTTATAATGATAAAATAAAATGTTTGATAAAAATTACATTTTGATATGATGAAACAAAAATTGAATTTTTGGGAAATATATAGTTTCAATCAAGAAACTATTTTTAATGAATTAATTAATTTTTGAAATAAATTATATTTTAATAACATATTATTATTTGATAAAATTTATTAAATTTAAAATTATAATATAATTTTAAAATGTCCAAAATAATTTTTATAAAGTCCAAAAAAGTAGTTATTCTAAAAAACAAGTATTTTTTAAAAAATATAGTTTTTTTGATTTAAAAGTGTAAATTCACCTAAATATAGATTTTTTGGATGAAATAAATATTATATTGGAAATTAGAACATTGATACTAGCTAATGGTGAATTATTCATAATTTTCTTAGAAAATAAAATTGTTTACCTAAAAATTATACAAGGTACAAATATACGGTATGTATTATGACATCAATAGACCAAAGTGATGTAATAAATAAAAAAAGGGAATTCAAGACCCAAAATATTTTTACCATTGAAAATAATGTTTATATGATTTTATTTTATTACTTTTATAATCCCTTAATGAATCCCCCAAAACCTATATTATATTTTACAGTTTTAAAATTAATTCTTTGTGAACATGACTCACTTCCAAATTACCATGGGAATATTTGAATGAGTTTGTCACATAAACTTATAAAATAATAAAATCAAATCCAATATTTCATAATCTATTGGATGGTTTACGGTTTTTATTGATTTATTATATAGAATACAAAACCTATGTTTAGAAATTATTAAACAATTCCTCTCACTATTGCTATAAATACCCCCCCCATTCCAATTTATCTCCTCTAAAAATACATAAAACATAAATTTATGTTCATTTTATCTCCCAAAGATCACCTTCAAGGTGTCCTTCATTCCTTATAGTTCCATCCTCAAGATTTAGTTAGAAACCCTTCAAGTTAAGGTAATTCTCCTCTTCTCTTTTTTCATTCAAGTTCCTCATTTTTATTATGTCTCTAAATGTTTAATTAAATTAATTTCAAAAAACTTTTTAGTGTCCATTTAGTTCCAGAATAATTTTTTTATCAATGAAATAAATTCATTCCCTATCATTTTACCTTTTTATTAATCCACATTGTATACTTGTCATTCTTCCGAATTCATTTATTGAATTTATTTCTTTTATATAAGTAATTATCATATTTTGAATAACCTAATCTCTTCCTTTTCTATGGGTATTCAAATATATATTTAAATTAATCATTGATTTGTGGATTTATATATTTGAAACCTATATTCCCTTTTCATGGGTTAAAAATGGCGTTATGTTCAAGTATTTAATCACTTTGTATGCAATGAATGTGATATAAAACAAGTTTTTTATTTTCCATGGGTTATTCATGAAATGATTTATTATAATAAATGTAGATAAAAGTAATTAAGATATACTAATAGTGCACCCTGATATTGTTCCAATAAATTGTGTAAATAATTAATATCTATAGAGGATATGTTTTATGTGATGTTGGTGAATAACCTTGACAATTCTGAGTTACGACACCTTGGTGATAAACCTTTGTGATATTCTTATGAATGTATAATTTTTATGATGTTACCAAATTTACATGTTATGATTCATGATTTTTATTATGATATACCTCATGCTGTTATAGTTATTTCCTGTTGATATGACTCATGGTCACATGCAAGATATCACCTTTGTTTATTACTTTATTGGGATTTTTTCTCACCCATTTATTTTTATGTATGTACCTAGAATATGATATACAATGAAAATAATTAAAGATGAACCTATAATTAATCCTTTAAATTGTATTATAAGGATGTTTATGTTTCTTTTCATTTATTATGTTCCTAAATTCCAAGACACTAAAACTTAAAATGTCTTTTGAATTGTTAAATTTTGAAAAAAGTGAGGAATTTATTATTATTAAAAAAGAGGGATTCCATAGTTTATATCAATGATTGGTTTAGTTGTTACTGGAAATTAAGATTATGAAGCACTGTTATAAATTCTTTTTATAAGTCTAAATATAAGGACACACTATGGAATTTTGGTGATGTATTAAGTGAGTGGTTTACAAGCATTGAAATCCCTATATGAATACTACAAGTGGATGTGGAGCTAGAAGAGTTGTGCCAAGGGTTAATAAAACTAAAAATGGAACACTACATTGGACATAATCATCACCTGGTTTACTATAACAGACATTACTGTATACGTATTTTGACACACCCCGGGGATATTTTTCCTTAATCATATGATTTTTATGAACCATTATGAAGGATACATAGAAAAAATAATTATTATTAGAGGATATTAAAAAATAATGTCTTCATTCATGTTTTTTATATACTGAAACATCCCTTAGAATTTAAATATTCCAAAAAGTAACATGTTTCTCACTAAGGTTATATTATTTTATTAAAGATGTGGAAAATAGGAAGAACTGCATAAATGATGACTCCAATAGATGATGCATTGATGAACCTCCATATGTTGTTGAATATGTAGTGGAAAAATTCATGTGGATAATGATTCAATCATCTCAGGTTAGAAGTAATTACTAAAATCATGTTTAGTGGATAGATTCACCTTGAAGGGAACAACTTGCAGTTGCTTCATTCATGAGTCCATGACCACCTTCCATTATTGGATCTTCTGATCCATTAATTCTTAGATAATGTATTTACTATATTGAGAAGATATTTTCTATACTTTGTTGTTCAGAAATAGATAAATTTACCTTTAATGTATTTCAGTTTGTATGAGAAGTTGTTGAATGGTGGACAATGATTAAGAAAACAAATCCAAGTGGAATGAGTGATATTTTGGAGTGGGAAGAGTTCATGAGAATATTTTTGAATAAATATTTTCCCCATTCGATGGAATGAAGATGGCGAAAGAATTCATAGAGTTGATGGAATAGGAAAATAATAATTTGGAATCTATAAAAATATCTTTATAATACTTTATTACTACATCTATATCTTTTTTATTCATCCTCAACTGATGGTTGATAAAGTATTCAATTGACTGAGGCCCTATCATTGGTGAAATTGAGAAAATTGAGACTATGAAAGCTATGATGTGGTTGTACAGAGTTCTGTTAGGGTTAAAATATATTTTGTAGATACAAAATTTTCACACAAGCCTAATGAAAATAAAATAGAAATGGATGCAGACTTAGGGAAGAATTTTGATCATGTAAGAGAAGGGAAGAAACTAAATATTCCCAAGTAAAAAAACGGAGGTATGAAACATTTAGGGAACTACTTGATTGGGAGTAAAAAGTGTTAAATGTATATAAGAGATGGACATATGGCTCAAAATTATCTTAGTAAGGAGAATCCTAAAAATATCAATGAAAATGAAAAAAGGAATATGGTGCAAGTATAACTTGAATTTAAATTCCTCAAGTGTGAAAAAATTTCGAACATTGATGATCAATGTAAAAATTAGAATAAAATGGATAGAACCCATTGTTATCCTCAACACAGTTCATGGGATCAAGATCATGGTTTTACAATCTCGATGGATGAAGTAGAGGATCCAAATAATGTGGTGATAGGTACACTCATTGTTCCCTCAAATCTAGTATACATTATTTTACTTTGGTTTATTGAATTTATTTATTTCATAAATGTTTTCAATGAACGTAGAATTAAGAAAATAAACATCTAGAAATAAAGTTACCTATTAAGACTACTGAATGTATTATAAAATCCTCAAAACTGTATAGAAACTATAGTATAAACTTTTTGAAGTACAATAATATCAAAAATATCATATTCATTACCATGGTGTAATTTTAAACTATTATAGTTATAGACTAGCTCTCAATATATAATGATAATATCAACTACATAAGAAAGAAAATATTAATAGTATCAAGTGGAAAACCCAGAGTTATTTTAAAAAGAGAGATATCCCGACCTAGGATTGTCTAGAAGTACCTCATATAACCTTATTTATGGATATGATTAGAGAAGTGGGAGGATAAAATGAAAGTATTCAAATAAAAAAATGTTCCCATAATTTAGGAATACAATGATTTATTTCCTAAATAGATACCAGGCCTCTCTTAGAAGGAGAGGTAGAGTTCAATATTGAATTCATACATAGATCCAAGACAACATCAATGACCCAATATATAATAGAATATGTAGAGTTATATGAATTAAAGAAGATACTTCATGATCTTTTAGGGAATTGTTTTATTGAAACTAGTGTGTCTCATTAGTGAGAACATGTTCTATTTTTAATGAATAAGGATAGATCAATATAACTATGAATTTATTATAGTGAACTTAATGGGATCACAGTGAAGAAAAAATACCCTCTTCCAAGGATTGATGATTTGTTTGACCAGCTTCTTAGGGCTCAATTATCTTCAAAGATTGATTTTAGATCAAGGTATTGTCAATTGAGGATTAAAAAGAACATATACCAAAGAATTCCTTCTAAACAAAATTTTTTCATTATGAATTTATGTTATTCCCTTTTTCTTGACTATTTCTCTAGCCATATGTTTTTAATTTGATGAATATATTCTTTAAAAACTGCATTGATATGTTCCTGGTAGTGTTTATTGATGATTTCAATTCTATTGAAAAATTTAAGAGGAACTTTGGGATCATATAAGGGTCATATTAAAAAACTTTTGGAAGGATAAAATATTTTTTAAATTCGTAACATATTAATATAGTTGCAATAAGTTGAATTCTTGGGGAATTTAATACTTTTGAAAGTGTAGCACCCCTTATTTCAAGTATGTAATCCTTTATTTATGTATTTTAAGTACATAAAATGTCGATATAATGTTTTTGAGGGTTTCGAGAACTTTTAGAATGCATTTGGGGCTTATCTAGAGGTTAATGATATCAGAATGGTTAGCAGAAACTATGAAACTCATATAAGAAACTGTGAAAAGTGAGGCAGTGCACTCTGGGTAGGTGTATAGTTAGGTGCACGATCTGGAAAAACCATGTAGCCACCTCATAGTAACCATGAAATGTGTAATATAGGAAAAACATGTATGGAAAATTTCTTTTCTAACCATGTGAGATAACCTAGTAAAGTGTGTTTAGAGGTAGTGGTTGGCACATGGTTAGTGAACAGTTTTCCTAACCGTGTGAACCAACTATACAAGGTTAAAAATTATAACCTAAATAAGTGGATCTCACTCATTTTTCCCCTAAACAATTTGTTTTCATATATTTATACCCTAACTCAGGTTGACATCTTCATAAAGGTTGTGGAGACATTCCCCTTTTATTTGGGAGTGATCCACTAGAAAATATTGGTGCGTAAAATGCCAGATTGCTTGGTAAGTATCCATTCTAAGTTATTTTTAGTAGATATATTCTTATTACCTTTTTTAGATTCATATATATTGTCCATTTAAGATATAAATATGATATTTGATACCAATAATGATGATATTTGGATGTTTTGACGTTAGATATAAAGATCTAAGGTGGGTTTTGGGAGATTTAGCCTGGTTTTCTCAAAGAATTCACGCTATTCTTCATTTTCACCATAGTTTCCATGGTAAATGGCTTCACTCTTGACACATATTATTATAACATGATGTATTGTTTTCAAATTAATTATTTTTTATATTTATTGTTAAATGTTTTGTGAAATTATTGATTTAAACCCACTTTAGGGACACTTTAATTAATTGGGAAAATTGAGTGTTTTGGTGAAAAGTGAATGTGTTAATAGGATTGTAAAATGAAAATTTTAAAATGGGTTTTTGGTTTCAATGAATGGAAAATTGTTTTCAACAAAAGTATAGTTTTCTTTCAATAGTTTTGGAAGGGTTATATTGAAATAGTTGTTGGATTAAATGGTTAAACATTAATTGAATGGGTTGGATAATGGTCGTGGAGTACTACCATCAAAGGGATGGGTTATAGAAGTGATGTTCCAACATCAATTATAAAACAAAACTTATATAGTTTAGTAAATTTTTGTGTTTGTGAAAAATTAAATGGTTAATACTAAATGAAATCGTGTAATCGTTGGGATGACTTGTTTGGATTCTTTCCTTGCTAATATCATTGGTTGGAAAACATTTTTTATATGAAAAATATTTTACTTAGAAATTATTTGGATTTGATATAAAATGTTATGAATTATTTTATATAAATTGTTTTATATAAATGTGCGGACATGTTCTATTCTAGTGTCATGGTCCGAAAAGTCATTTGGGGAAAACCAAATGTTATTCATTATTCACCCCTGCTTGGTAACTTTGGTGTGGTTGCAAATATTGTATATCGAAACACAGACAAAGGGAAAGTATATAATTTATTTTGAGGTGCTTCATGGTACCTGGGCATGGATTGTAGATTTGGATCTTTTAGGTTATAGGGAGTTTCAGATTTAGTGTCTTTGGAGTCTTTGAGCTTTGTTGGTTTTGTTTTCTTCTTATAGTGGATATTGATCATGGTTTCCTCTTGGTACTCTGATTTAGTTTTGTCTGATTTGTTACAATTTGAGTTGTATAAATTGTTACCATGCATCATTTAGTGGTCATTTTTTGTGGTTTACTTGGTTGATTTTATTTAACTCAAAGGTAAAATCATCCCCCCATTGTATTGAATCCCTTAACATTTATTTCTAGCCTTTGGCATCATGCAGATGTCTCATAAGGCCAAGTATAAATTACACATCGACTCAAGATAACTAGGAAGCGTGAGATGTTACCAATGGTATTGGTCTATATTGGTCCAATTATTTTTGGATAAAATAGAATCATCTTTTTCGTTCATTGAATTGTAAAGGGAATCAATCTTGGTTGGTCCGTCATTCATTTTGGAAAAAATGGAATTGGTTTTCAGTCTTGGAGTTAAAATTCATTTTGTTTATTTCTCGGGATGGGATGGTAGAAATAGTAGGATTTTTAAAACATTTAATGTTGAGAAAAAAATCATAGCTAACCTATTTATGTTGTACTTAAAGTTACAAATTATTTTGACACAAAAGTGCTTGGTATATAGTTATAAGTAATGAAATATCATTATCATGGGTTTAGGTAATGAGAAGAGCATGGCATGCATTAACATAAATGAATTTCCTCTATGAGTGCATATTTAATTTTAAGTATTGATTTATGATTTTGTGAAAACATGCTGATATATTAAAATTTTTGAAATAGTTTTCAAATGTATGATTTTGAAAAGGTAATAACTATGGTATTTTGAAAATGGTTTTATTTTAAAATCATAGTGGAATTTTGTGAAATAGTTGAATAGGGAAAATGTTGAATGTTGGAAAGTAGTTTTGTTATACATGATGTGGTAGGATTTTAAGTTATTAAGACTTCATATTCTAGAGAGTGAGACATATAACAATTTTGGTCATAGGTAATGGAACCTGGTAGGCGTCGTAGAATTCAACCAAAAGATGATGCCAATAATGTGGTTGCACTCGATCCATAGGTGAAGCAACAACTGGTTCAGAGTACAATACAAGCCTTTTGGGCCATGGATAGAGGAAAATTAAGGGATGGACCATGGAAAGTGGATCATTCTATTTAGCTCAACAATAATAATCCACCCATATTTAGTGGTGATCTTGAACTAGATTTTGAAGAGGGGTGGCTAAATACGATGAATCAAATCTTCAATTTCCCAGGGACAATAGTAGAGTTAAAAGTCAAGTTGCAACATATATGTGGTAGGATCTTGAACTCTAATGGTGAAACCCCAAGATTTTATGGTATGAATCTTTTTCAATGTAATTTCTCCTACATCATACGTTTCACACAACAACAAGCTTAATAGAACAATGATGTATAAATAAATATCATTATTTTAATATGACCGTCATAAACTTGTCATTAAATTCGATGGAGTTATTAGTATTAACCAAATTATAAAATTTAAATATTTTATATTTAATTTTTTTTACCTTCGTCAAAATGATTTTATTGGCATAATATACGAGTGATTCCAATTTCACGCATTAAAATGCTATATTTTTTTAAAGGCAGTTTTACTACCTTTTAATGGAACCATAATTTTAAAAATAAATATTGATAATTTTATAAATTTAAATGATCAACATGAACATAATTTTTATATTTTTAATAAAATAATTTTCTTATGGTGATTTGTTTTAATTTTTTTGAAAATAGTTATTATTTAGTGAATAGTGAAAATATCTATTTTAATTAAATTGTCAATTTTTTAATATTAAAAGTATATTTATGATTTTAATTAGATATAACCTTAAAATATAATATATTTATATCTTGGAAAAAATTAGATAAATGTTTTAAAAAGGATAAATTAATTATTGGTATTTTTGTGCAACAAAATTGTTTATTTAAAATTTTATAATTTATATAAATATTTAAATAAAAAATATACTCATGAAATAGATTTATAAATTAATATATTTTTTCTTATTATTATAAGATAATTTTATAACACCTTAATTAATTTTTAAAAGTGTCATAAAATTAGGTATAATTTTAAAATCTGTATTTTTCAGGTAAATGATAATTTTATTTTAACATTTAATTTCTCATAATTATAAAATTATTTTAATAAAATGGATTAATGTTTTTAATAATATATTTCAAATAATAGTTAGGGTGATTTTTTATTTGTCTAAAATAGTTGAATTTTTGGTGAATAGTGAAATATGATAATTTATGGTATTTAACAAATACTTGAATTATTGAGTCATATATGTTGTATGGATGATGTAATCTCATAATTTTGAACTCTAATTCATTATTTTAATATATTTAGTGATAGGGATTAAACTATTGATATTCTCGATCCAAAATATTAGTTTAATGAACAAAATAATCAAAAAACACCCCTATCCTCCACAAAATATACCACCCCTCACAAACATTTCTCCTCAATGATCCAAATCCTTGAAACGTTATTATACTAGGCCCCATTCCTCTCCCAAACCTCTTCCCATCATTATGGTATTTTCTGCCTCACAAAAATTCTATTTCCATGTTACTTAAGGAGTTTCTCAAGGAGACACTACCACAAAACTGGGCAAGGTAGGTGGCTACCTTTATCAGCGATAACAGAAAAGCGCTGATAAAGGGGTATGACTTTATCAGCGCTAAAGAAAGTGCGGATAAATGTACCCTTTATCAGCACTAAAACAAGCGCTGATAAAGGGTACATTTATCAGTGCTTTAAATATCCCTTTATGAGTGTTTTTTAGCACTGCTAAAGGTTACATTTATCAGCGCTTTTCTTAGCACTGATAAAGGTTACATTTATCAGCGCTTTTCTTAGCCCTGATAATGTTTATTGTGTACATTAAATAAAAAACACATGTTATAACTAAATATATATATATATACATATTTATATAATTAAATGATTAATAATAAATATATTTATTAGATTTATAAGATTTATTAGATTTAATAATTCGTTATATTTATTAGATTAATTAATTAATTATATTTAATATATATATTTATTATATTTGTTTATATTTAATGTATTCGTTTTATTTATAAATATATAATACTTTTGAATATATATCTATAATTAAAATTATTGAATATATGTGTGTTTTCCAATGAATTGGGGTCAAGGAATATATAATGTGTATACATATATATGTGCATGAATAATATTCATTTATAGATTATAATTACATATCATGTTGATGTGTCATTGATTTATAATTCATTATGTTACCCATATAATATATATGTTCTAAAAGATGTACACTTATAATTAAAATTACATTATATTGAAAAAATAAAAATATATTTTATTATATTTTCAATGATATATATATAAATATACATTTCAAATAATTTTATAAGTATAAATAAAGATATATTTATTTAGAGTTTTAATTATTAAGAAATATATATATATTTATCATAAATATCATTTTTAAAAAATATATAATAATATAAACAAATTATTAAATTTATACATTTATCAGCGATTTTATTAGCGCTGATAAAGTATGTCTTTATCATCGCTACAAAAGCGTTGATAAAGAGGGTATTTATCAACACTAAAATGAAAAGTGCTGATAAAGTGACCCTTTATCAGTGCTACAAAAGTGCTGATAAATTCCAACCTTTATCAGTGCTAAAAACGCACTGATAAAGGGTGTCTTTATCACCGCTTTTCATTTTAGTGCTGATAAAGACCCTCTTTATCAGTGATTTTTACTAGCACTGATAAAGGTCAACGCGGGATTTATAAAATCCATCAGGTCCTCCTCCTTCTCCTTGCACCTTGTCAAGCTTTCACAGAAGCCCTACCCTGCATCATTGCCTCCTCTCTGCCGCTGCCTCCTCTCCTCCACTGCCTCCTTCTCCTCCTCCTCCACCGCGACCACCGCCTCCTCCTCCTCCTCCGACGCCTACTCCTCCTCCTCCTCTTCCGCGACTCCTCTTCCTCCTCCTCCCCCACCGTGGATCCTCCTCCTCCTCCTCCACCGTGGCTCCTCCTCCTCCTCCTCCACTGCGGCCTCCTCCTCCTACTCCATGGGTGCCTCGTCCTCCTACTCCTCCTCCTCCTCCTCCGCCTACTCCGCTACCTTCACTGCCTCCGAGCTGCCTCCACTACCTCCGCGCTGCCTCTGCTGCCTCTGTTTCCTTAGCTATCGATGCCTCCTCCCCCTCCTCCACCAGGTCCTCCTCCATAAGGTGATTAAAATTGAATTTTCATAAATTAATTATTTTTTCATTTATTTTCCATCTTGAGATTAAATATGATTTGGCGTGATTCTTGTGTGTTATTCTTGTGTGTGTGACACATGTATATGTGTTCGGTTACTTATTCGATCTTGATTACCTCCCCCCCACTATAGCCTTGTGATAGAAACCTGAATATAGAGAGTATTTTTTGTGAAATGATGTTACACTAGATTAGGATTTCACTCAATCTAGTTGCCCTTAGTGTGAATCTTTTTCTGATTTTGGATACTACCCCATAGTTAGGCCAGGTAGGGTTTGAACCTTCTGTGTTGGTGAATTCATGTCATCTGGTGAGGCATGCCTAAGGGATGAGACATTTGTTTAGTATGTTCTATATTGTACACTATATTGTACACTATTTTCTGGGTTGGGTCGTATACCAATTTAAATATCACATCCTTTATTATAACATAACTGTGCCACCAACCTCTCACATTGGGTGTGATTCACATATCCTATAATCCACAACATAGTAGCTACTCCCCTCTCACTTGTGGTGGGTCTCGCCATCACATCACATAAAAAACAATTTGAGGAGAGAATCTCTATAGACAATCTCTCACAAAACTACTCCAAACCAATAATAAGTGATCCCCATTTCTATATCTCATATCATATTATCATACCAAAAATGATCTAAGGAGGGAATCACAATATCCAACCTCTATCACAAGTCGAAATGCACCATCAATAGGTGGATCCCATGTAATTCACACACCGATTCCCTTTTACCAATGCCTTCTCACTCAAAGTAGGGTCCTACCAATAGCTTATCACTTAAATAAAAGCCATCAATCTAGTCTCATGCAACAAAACATATAAATAGTCATCTAAGGAGGGTATCTAGATAGCCAAACTCTTGTACTAGATAATCCACATCATCAATAGGTGGGCCCAATGGATGATCATACTTCAACTAGGTGAAAGTCATATGAAGTCCCAATATCTTAGTCGGTCTGACCATAAATGATAAAAGTCACCATCCATTTTTCCTTGCTTAATAATCTCCTTAAAACCATCTTGGTTATACATGAAAATTATTCCCAACCTATCAACATTCTAATTCCGCCTATAAGGGAATCTACTGGGTTCTACAAACCTAACCCATCTCAACTCATTGATACCAACACACACTCATCTCTACATGGTAATGTCACAACCCACATGATATACTTGATCTAGGCCTTGATGGTCTAGTCTATATCATATTCTAATTCCCACATTAAAACTCATTAAAACTAAATAATCAACTTCCTAATAAACTCACACTAAGATCCATGGATACCCAATTCTAAGTCATCCAGACTATTACCATGACCCTCACTTAGGTACCATATCATATCTCCCCTTGTAGATATCTTAATCCAATTATATGGAGGTAATCCTCTATGTCAAACTTCACCAATTTCTATATGGAATATCCTACTCATCAAACACACCATGACTCTTATATATCCTTAAGAGGGTGTTCCCCATCACATGTGATATATAAAACAATATTATTCATCTTCTTTAGGACTAAGACTCTAATACCTACTGAAATAGCCTTAGAAAACCTAACTAGGCTATAAAAATCTCATACCAAACCCGATACTCTCATAAACAAAACTAGAAAACTCACCTCCATGGAGACATAATCTCTGGATGATCCCAAAATCACAAACATTCTATAGAACCCTCACTCTATTTCTTGGTGGATCAAAAACACCATATTTATTTACTTAGGTTACTCTTGATTTCTATTCCTTTCACTGGAACACATATACTCATGCATGAATGCTTAATCATTCATAAATTGGAACATGGTTTTGTATTATAGGGTCCACCTACCTCAAAAAATAGAGTAACCCCCTCAGCAAGATCAACTCGTCCTCATCCAAGACTATACATGCATTATCTAATCTTATACCAATGATTGAGACCCAATCTCAAGGAAAAATTCCCAAATAATTAATTATAGAAACTTATAATTAATTATTCACCTTAATATAATTAGTAATAATATTTTAAAAACTCATTGGGAAACACAACACCACCTAAACAACACAAAACATGGTTCTTTCATCATATGAGGACAACCTCTAGCCAATACAAACAAAATCTACATCATATGAATTGATTTGAAGATGATATAGTGAAATCATCACAAAAATCCTAGTTAAAATAATCCCAAGTCATTTGTGACGTGTACAAATGAACCGAACCTCAATCCGACACACGATGTGACCAGTATGGATAAAAGTGTCTGATATCAGTTTTAAATTGACATTAACTTTAGAAAACAACACAAGTGACATACAGAAAACTGAGAAAATGTGTTTGGATTGTTTCAATACATTAGGTAAACAATCCATGAGTCATTTGTGACGTGAACCAATCAACTGCACCTCAATCCAATGCACGGTGTGACCAGTATGGCTAAAAGTGTCTGATATCCGCTTCAAATTTACATAAACTTTAGAAAACAACACTACTGACATACGGAATACGATGAAAACATGTTTGGATTGTTTTGATACTTTAGGGAAACGATCCATGAGTCATTTGTGACGTGTACCAATCAACCACACCTCAATCCGATGCATGGTGTGACCGGTAAAGCTTTTCATTAGATCAAAAATCAGTATTTATTAAATGAGATAAATCAACCTAAAACATACTAATTTTACATTATTCCCTTTCATTATTATCATAATGAAAACATTTGAGTTTATCATTTTCATATTTTAGTTTCACATTTCCATATTAATGTATTCTTTCATATTAATGTTTTAATTTATTTCATTATTATATTACTAACATAATATTTTTTTTCTTATATAGGTGAGTTTTTTCCATTTAGTTCAGATGCTTTGTTTGGAAAAAAATACCGTGGATGACAATTTTTGAGAGAGGGTCATGGATATCAAAGGATGAAACATTAATGTTTATAAACTTTTTTGGATAATTGTAATTGTAACCACGTAAAACATTGTTTGAAATGTATATAGAAGTGTGTTCTTTTATTCATGATGTTAAGTAAATGTATATACCATTGTTTGCCAAAATATTGTGTTTAGGTGCTATTTTGTGAAGGTGTGAACGTGCTATTTTGTGTAGGTGTGCAGGTGCTTGTTTTTTCAGGTGTGAAGGTGTGTAGGTGTTGGTTGTACAGGTGTAGGGAAAGGTTCCTTTATCAGGGAATTTTTGGGTGCTGATAAAGGACACATTTAACAGCACTTAAAGTGCACTGATAAAGGGCCCTATTATCAGTTCTCAAGATAGCGCTGATAAAGGCACCCCTTTATCAGCACTAGAAAAGCGATGTTAATGCTGGCGTAGATAAAGGGGGGGGGGGTCTCCTTTATTAGAGCTCCGGAAATCCCTGATAAACTCTACCTTTGTCAGCGCTAAAAAATCGCTGATAAAGGGGGTCCTTTATCATTGCTTTTCAGAGTACTGATAAAGGGGACCCCCCTTCATCTACACCGCCATTAACAGAGATTTTCTAGTGCTGTTAATGTCAGTTTTTAGCACTAATAAAAGGAGAAGTTGTAGTAGTGAGAATAAATGAAGTGGTAAAATTTTCTTTTGTTCTTTTAATTTTCTTTTAATTTATTTATTTTATTATCCTTTGATAAACTCCCTACAAAAAAGTGTCATGGTAATTACAATATTTTTTATATAATTAAATATTATTATTTTATAGGTATATAAACCATATATCATCTTCTCTTTCCCTTTTATTATAAAAATTAAAACATCATCCATGAGGGGTCGTTTTACCACCTTCATGGGTGATGAGTTTTGTTTTTCGATTCTGCCTTCTAGGATTGTCCTAAAACCATTTTTATGGTTAAATCAGACTATAATCTAAATGGTTATCATTAGGGATTTATATAATAAATCATCATAATATCTCAAAAAAAAAATGATATATAAGACCATTTAATATTCTATAATATCATTCATAATGTATAATCACAAATATTGATAACTATTCATATTTTACATGATCATTGAAATATGTATACAAGTGAACCAATCATGAAAACCATGGAAACACTCCAAAATGGGGAAATTGAATCTTATATCCTTTCAAAAAGGTCATAAATGAACTGAATAAAATTATAATAAATCAAATAAATATTGAAGATTTTGTCGTTTAAATTATTAGTGAATCTAATTTCATTATCTAGGATACTAAGTCCAAGGGCCGAACACTTTCGAACATAAGGTAAGGGTTTCTATTCTCACTCTTATTTCTAGGAGATATGCCTTATTCAACACTATTTATTATTTGTGGTGTATATATACTACAAATTTATCTATCATTTAATTATGATATTTATCTAAATTATATTAAATGTTTAATTTTATGATCATTATTTCTATGGTGAATAAGTTTTATCTATTTACAAAGTGGAAAGGGTTTATTCCGAAACATCCATTTTTACTTCATGTTATGCTTTATCTTTGTTTATCCCAAGGTAATTTTTAATTATTATTATTTAATCAACCTAATTATATGTTCATGTTAAAAAAATATGTGTATTTCTCAATTATTGATTATTTTATGGTAAATATATATTTTATAAGATTTTCTTTTTCAATTCCTCCTAATAAGATAGCCCATTTAAGGGAAACTTCCCAATGTCTTACCACTTTTCAAGTAATATTTGTCTAAAATCTTTATTTTTTATCATGATAAACTATATTAGTTAATTTTTGGTTTTATTAAAAAAATTATTCCTTTTTCTACTTTAAATACTTATTTATATTTTCCCAGAAACAGCACTAAAGTGGCTCATTCCTAATGTTTCTTAAACACTCTTTTTACATGTTTTCACTTCAGTTTACAAATTTAAGTATGAATATTCTTCCTCAAATATAATTTCATTCTCAATTATTTTTGGGACATACTTATTTAAAATATTATTTTTATGACAAATAAAAATGATTTTCCAAAAGAACACTTTTTTTCCAAAGTAAAAGGGTATTTCTCTCAAGAATTTCTCAATAATTTTAATATAGTATTTACATCTATTTTGGTACCATATTTTTAATCATGTTCTTAAATTAGATTGATCTGTTATGTAACCATATAACATATTTTATTAAATGTATTTTGATTAATCTTTATACCATTCACCATATTACTTTGGATAGTTTATGATTATGTTTAATAATTAGGGATATTATTTAGTTTCAACATGATAGATTAAATATGAAGGTATATGTTGGTTATTTTTCACACATTTCATATGAGGAATTAATTGAGAATAGTAAGTGATATAAAGATCCCACTATAACCCCTCTATGCATCAATATGTCTCATGAGTCCAACTAGACCAGGGTTTTACCCATTTTTGTATGGTATTTTGGTCGAATCCTTGATGGTATGTTTATAATGTTTTACATTATGAAATAACTCATTATGATATTATTAACTAAAAACCCATGTAATTATTCAACTAGTAGAATATCTGTGGTTTATTTTTATTGTCATGTAATTATTTATATGGAATTATTTTGATGAACTTTTATTCCTTCTACACTATGTTCATGTTTATGCTTTAATGACATGTGTTGTTAGATATTAACCTTCCATTATTATTTACGTTTATATAATCCACTATATTGTTTACCCTTACTGCGAATATAAGGTCACCCCTTTATTATGCTTTAATTTTTCCCAGGATGCTATCATATATATTCGGAATGAATTTTATGGATAATATCAGAGTTGAATGATTCCAATGGAGTTTCTATGTTGTTTTTACTCTGAATATGGAATGTTAAAATTATGTAATTATATTTTTTGAAAAATAAACTAAACTATTTGGTCCTTCAGGATGTGAAATACTTGTTTATTATACTAATGTAATAAAGTAAGGCACTTACTTTGGGATACTATGGTCGAGGTCTTTATAGTTGGTATCAGATAAATTTTTAGTAGATAATTTGGGAACTAGGTTTTGGAAAACATATATTAGGGAAATATAACCCTATAACTAACTTTGATAATATTCCAAATGTCACCAAGAGTATCATTTAGAGAATATTAATACAAATATTTCAATTTACATTAAGTTTTTTACTATTTTTAGATTATATATTATGTTTCATAACGTTATGATCTAATATAGTATATACGATTGTTTTGAAATGGAACCTTGTAGAAGGAATGGAAACAATATCAATTCACATATTCCATGTATGAATTTACCTCATATGGAAGATAATGATGTTGGATTGGGAGCTTCAACTAGATCTAAGCAACTTATAACTATACTAGGACAACCAACACTTGTTATGAGAAATAAATTTACTAACACAGAGAATATTTATCCACAACATGGTATAACAATGTCAGAACCCATATTTTGACAAAAACCACCACTATTCAATGGAATGGAAAATACATTTGTAGCTGATTAATAAATAATTTCTTTGAAAAAGATATTTCTCACATTGGGAAGTAATGAAATGGAGAAGATTATCGTGGCACTTTATTTTATATTAGAAGATGATGATCAGTTATGGTCATTGATTCAAAACAAAAAGGACAAAGAAGAAATTGATAACATGTAATGGAAGGTTTTTAAAGAACTTTTCTTGGAAAAATATTTTCATAGAGAACAAAGAGAATATATATATAGACAATTGTTGATATTGAGATATAAATAATTTTAAAATGTTGCTAAGTATGAATCCAACATTAAAAGTTTAAAAAGGAATACTGCTGACTATATACATAATCCAAGGTGAAAGTTTGACTGTCTCTTTGATGGACTTTATCCAATTCTCTAAAGAGAACTAGTTTTCAAAAAATTCTCATAATATGAGGATATAATCTCATATGCTATCAAAATAGAGAAAAAAATCTTGAAGTCTTATGCCTTTAAGGGAATGAAATATAAGAATAGAATTTTAGATAAAGAAAAGGATAAAGGGAAATGAGAATGAAGGATTTTCCTTCAAGTGATAATTGTGGGAAGAAACACCCTGATAATTTCCTGAAGGGAATGGGAGTTTGTTACAAGTGTGGAGAGAAAGGTTACTAGGGTCGTTAATTTAAGGGAAATAGGGAAGCTATAAATTTTCAATGATTCAAAATTAAGGTGATGGGGCACTACACAAATGAATGTCCCAATCATCATGGAAATATAACATTGAAAAATAAAAGGGATCAAGGTCAAACATATGTTGTTACTACAGTCGAAGTGGAACAATTATCATCATTGTATTTTTTGATACAATAATATTGTTATGATTCTTTTTGTTATTAGAACCATGACATATGCAATTATTATACAACAATACTTCTATTTACATATTTGGAAGTGTGCATGTTTTTATTAATGTTTTTAGGTTATATTGGTTTTCATATATGTGTTATGTGGGATTAAGATCCAAATTATTTTTGTAATCTTATGTTAAGTTGATTTTTGAAATTTATTGACCTTAATTCAAATGTTTTTGTCGTTGAATGTAGAAAAAAAGGTTTTAAAAGAGTATAAAGATTAACTACTTGTGGAATGGATCAACTTAAACATTGTAAATTATTGTCCATTAATAACATATGCTAACTTTCTACATTACAGTGAATATTTAAAGGACAATTGAATTAGCTAAGGACCATATGATTCATTAAATGTGATTTTGGATTAAATATTCATATTGAATATTAATTTTCTAGGTGTAAGTGATGAAGTAAAAATATTTTGAAGCACAACCAACGAATGAGATTATTCTTATGACATAGAAAGTAATCATGTAAGTTTATTTTCTCTTGTTTTTATTTAAATATTAAAATATTCACTCAACTATAGGAACAATATTTTTAAACAAAATTTTTATCTGTTTACTTTTCATTATAAGAAATCAATGGAATTTTAAGCGATCAAAATATTTATGATTCATAATATTCAATATTATAATGACCATGTTCTCTCTCACAATCCATTATAACTTGATAGTTATATTTATCTTACATTTCCATGTTATAACTTTAAACTAATAGTTTACTACCCAAAATCCTAGTTTTTTTTGTGACCTTCACATTTCATGTGCCCTCTTATTAAGAGGATATTTTATTGACACTATTTCTGATGTGGGTCTCCCATAAATAAATTTAAACTATCAACCTTTAACTTTTGAAGTACAATTTCAACTTGTGGTGATATAATTTATTGAAGTATGCAAGAATGTAAAACTGAAATATTTAATGGTTTGTCTCTTTTTAAATTTAATTTCTTTGATAGCATATGTTTCGCACAACACCAAGCTTAATAAAACAATGATATATAATTAAACATCATTATTTTAACACGACAGTTATAACCAAGCCATTAAACTAAAGGGAATAAATAGTATTAAAAAAATATGAAATTTATATAGTTTATATTTAATATTTTTTTTTTCAAAATTCATCCAAAATATTTTATAGGAATAAGCTAAGAATGAACCCAATTTCAGGCTTTAAAAGACTATATTTTTCTAAAGGCATTTTACTGCCTTTTAATGGAACTATTATTTTAAATATAAATTTGGACACTTTTATTAATTCTTTGGATCAAAATAATATTAATTTTTAAAATCATAATTTCAAATTTATCTTAGGGTGATTTTTTTATTTTTTTGAAAATATTTATTTTCCAGTCAATAGTGAAAAATACTAATTTTTATTAAACTATAAATTTCATTATATTGAAATTATATTTATAATTTTAATTATATATCACCTGTGAAATTATAAATAAAATTTATGAATCATATAAATGAAAATATGATATATTTATATCTTTGAAAAATTATATGATTTTTTAAAAAAGGATAAATTAATTGTTTGTTTTTTAGAAATGTAATTGATTATTTAAAATTATATAATTAATATAATGATTTAAAAAGAAATATATTTTAATAAAATATATTCATTAAATAATATTTTTTTCCTTTTTATCATAAGAAAATTTTATGAGACCCTAATTAATTTTTGAATGTTTCATAAAATCAGTTAAATTTTAAAATCTGTATTTTTTAGTATATAATGTTTTAATTTAAAATTTTAATTTATAAAATTTATAAAATTATTTTCATAAAATTGATTTCATTTTTTAAGTATAAAATTCAAAAAAATTATAGGGTAATATTTTGGGATTTTTCTAAAATAGTTGAATTTTTGGTGAATAATGAAATATAGTAATTTACAGTATTTAACAAATACATGAATTATTGAGTAATGGATGGTGTATGGTGATTAAAGCTCATAATATTGAACTATAATTAATTATTTTAATATATTTATTGATTATCTTAAAACTATTTATTGTTATGATCCAAAATAATAAACTAATGACTAAAATAATAAAAAAACACCCATCTAATCCACTATAAATACCACCCATCACCACCCCTTCTCCACACACCTCTAAGGCCTTTAATTTTTATTATAATCTACCCATTTTGTATTCAAAACCAATTTCACAAATTATTTTATTTGAGGTATCACAAAAATACCATTTCCATGTTCTTTAAGGAGGTTCTCAAGGAGTGTAATTTAAGAGATAAAATCCTCTTTCGTTCTTTTAGTATTCTTTTATTTTCTTTCTTTTATAATCTTTTACAGACATATATATAAAAATGTGTCATCTTAACACCAATATATTTTATATACTACAATTTTATTATGATAATGGTATATAAAACATCAGTTTATTTCACTTTCCATTTTATTCTAAAAATGAAAACATCGTCTACAAGGTTCCTATTTACCACCTTCCTAGATGATTAGTTTTTGTTTTGGAATTATGCCTACTATGATGGTGATAAAACAATTTTAATGGTTAAATTAGACTATAATTAATGAATTAAAACTTATTTAATTTTATATAACTTATATATATATATATATTATTAATCCATAAGATAAAACTAGTTCACAATGATGTAAACAAGGCCAAAATAATCTTAATGGTTTTCATTAATGCTTTATCTAATAAATCATAATAATATCTAAAAAATGATATATATATATATATATAATACCATTAAATCTTATTTAAGTTAATTAATAACATATAATTTAAATTCTGTATAACTATTCCCATTTTACATGATTCTCATACAAGTTTACACGTGAACCAAATCTTGAAAACCTAGGAAACACTCCTGAAAAGAGAAATTGAATCATATAACCAATAAAGAATCCATAAATGAAATGAATAAAATTAATATAAATAAAATATAAGTATAATGGTATGTGAATTAAATTAGTAATGAATATAATTTCATTATCCCATATATTAAGTGAATGTACATAACACTTTCAAACATAAGGTAAGAGTTTCTCATCTCACTCTTATTTTTCTGAGATATGCCTTATTCAACACTATTTATTTGGAGTGGTGTATTTATACTTCCTATTCATGTATCATATAATTAATATATTTATCTTCATGATATTAAATATTTCATTATATGATCATTAATTTTATGGGGAATATAGTTTTACTATTTGCAAAGTGCTACAGGTTTCTCCCCGAACCTCCATTTTTCCTTCATGTTCAGTTTTCTCTATATTTACCCCAATTTAATTCTTAGTTTTCATTATTTAATCATTCTAAATTCTCTTTGTATGTTATAAACATATGTAACTTTATCAGTTAATTCATTCTTTGATGGAAAATTCATTTTTTAAAAGGTTCCCTTTTTCAATTCCTTTTTCTTTGCAAGCCCAATTAAAGGTAACTTCCCAATTTCATACCCATTTTCATGTACACTCAATAATATGATTTAATCCAATTTTTTGTATAAAATATCTTTTTTTATCTTGAAAAACTATCTTACTTAATTTCTAGTTTTATGAAAACAATTATTCCTCTATACACTTTGAAGACTCATTTATATTTTACCTTCAACTGCACAAAGGTGGATTGTTTTTAAAGTTTATTAAACACTCTTTTTACATGTTTTCACTTCAGTTTCGAAATTTTAGTATGAATATTAATCATAAAATATAATTTTTAAATTTTTACTATTGGGATATATATATTTAAAATATTATTTATATTAAAAATAAAAGTGATTTTCTAAAAGAATTACTCTTCCCAAAGTAAAGGGGTGTTTCTCTCAAGAATTTATCAATGAATTTATTAGAGTATATTCATCTATTTAAATATCCTTTGTTGAATATTATAATTAATTTATATTGATATCTTATTTCAATATCTGACATATTTTTTGAATGGTTTATGATTTCATTATTGATACCATTCACCATATTACTTTGGATTGTTTTTTATTATGTTTACTAATTAGGGATATTATTTTCATTTCATATGCTAGTTTCAATATGACTATATAAGATGATTATTTTTCACCCCATTCATATTAGTATTGAATTAGACGTAGTAAGTGATTTACGAGGCCCTCTATATCCCCTTGATGAATTGGTAGGTCAGATGGGACCTACTATATAGATTTTTTACCCATTTATGTATGGTGTCTTGATCTAAGCTTTAACAACATGTTTATGATGTCATGTATTAGGAATTCACTCATTATGATATTAGTAATTGATAATACATTTGATTATTCAACTAGTTAAATATATGTGGTTATGTTTTATCCTCACGTGATCATTTCTATGGAATTATTTTGATCAACTTTTATTCCTTCCATATTTTGTTCAAGTTTATGTTTTAATGACATGTGTTGTTAGATATTCACCTTTCCTTATTGTTCATTTTTATTTCTTTCACTATATTTTTTACCCTAAATAATCCTCTATTATAAACTATTTATTATATTTTTTTTCCCTGAAGATGAGAAGATGTATATTATGAATGACTTATAGTGTTAATCCAAAATTTTATAGATATTTTTAATAGAGTTTATATGTTGTTTTTTTTCTTTCAAATTAAAGTGTAAAAATTATGCTTTTATCTTGTTTTCCAAAGTTTTTAAACTATTTTTTCATTTAATATGCAATATCCTTGTTTATTATACCAGTGTAATAATGTAAGGCACCAACTATATGCTACTACGGTCTGGGTCTTTACACCATTTGTGGGATTCAGTAGTTTAGGATAAATTGGAACAAGACATTTCATAGGAGTATTTTGAAGAATTGTTTATCAAAAAATTCTATCCTCGTATGTTAGGTATTTTAGGAATGATATAATTTTTATACATGATGTAGGATAACCTCCCACTGACAGATTTTGCAGCTATAATACTGAATTTATTCATCTTTGCACCTGGATTTTATTAAAGTGCATCCTTAAAGGAATACATTTTTGAATTTGGGATGAAAAAAGAGATTCACTCGGAGACATACATGATATTTATATCATATTATAAAGAGGTGGTAAATATAGTGATAGTGTATGAACGAGATATCTCAGGAACTATGGGTGGACGAATCATGTTCATACCTTCAAAAAATGTTGGGAAATCGAAGAATGTAGATACATGGAATAAGGAAATCTATTTAAAAGTTATTTGAATGACACAGAATCTGACTGATGGATTTTTGGATCATCTTTCATGACCCAAGATAAATCCAAGATGTTTCAAAAGTCGTTACTTAAAACACATTATGAGAGATTGTATGAAACCATCTTGGGAATTCCACAATTGAAATCAGATAGGACACCTTCAGTTCTTTTGTTGTGGTGCTCCAAGGTCGGGTGTTTGGGACACATCTCATGTGTCACTGATGTCGTGTGATTTGATGGGGCAAGGGTAGAATAGTTTTTTTTCAGTATAATTGAGCTATCCATGTTTATTATAAGAATTCCATGACTCCTCAGGTGGTGCAATCTTAGCAAGGAAATAACGAATGAAGTTTGGCAATTAAACAATTATATGGATATACTCAGGTGATTATGGATGATCAATCTAGGCCATCGGTGGAAAAAGGAATTATTATTTTCAATTATACCCTTTTAAAAGATTTTTTTGATACAATTTCATCCCATTAGTTTATTTCTAATCTTTATGTTGATTTTTGGGTTTTCTTGTCAGATGATACCCTCTATTTTGAAACATAAAAGTCCCCTTGGTCCAATTGAATGCTAAGAATTTTTGTGTAAATTATGTTCTATAAATTCATATATTGATGAATTGATATTATATTTATATATTCTTGATATTGATATCTATTACATAATCCTAAGTATGGATTGGTGACAATGTTCAAGGATCACATTGACTTTTTTACTCAAACTATTAGTTTTACAATTGACGATGGAGTTGGGCATATCATTAAAGGAGACCAGAATGTAAAGATAGGTGGAATGGGATTTTTAGAACCCATAATGGGAAATATCTCATACCAACTCGTATTATTGAATTTTTAATCTTTGGAAGAGATCAATAATTGAGTTTTTCAGCAGTTTTTTATCAGTTTCATGATGTCTTTCTCAGAAATTTCTCTAGGTTTCCACCCACAACAGAAGTGGAGTTTACAATTGATCTCATTCTAAGGACTGGTCCTATTTATTTTCCATCTTTCCATATGAAACCAAAAAGAATCTAGGTAATTGAATGTGAATTTGAAAGTGTTGGAAGAAAAATATGTCATTAATCATATCATGTCTCTATGGGTAACACTGATCTTGTTTATGAAAAAGTAGGATGGAAATATTGAATCATTCATGGATTATCATAAGAATAAAAAACTTATGATAAATAATAGGTATCAAATTCCATACATTAATAATTTGTTTGATCAATTCCGGGGAGCTCAGTAGTTCTCTAAAATTGACTTGCGATCAGGATATCACCAATTGTAGGTTCAGAAAGTGGATTTTCCAAAGACATCTTTCATAAGTAGATTTCACCATTACGATAACATGGTTTTTCTTTTTTATCACAAAAATTCACCATAACTCTTTATAGAATTGATGAATTATATATTTTAGAGATATCTGGATGCTTTTGTGGTGGTGTTTTTGGATGAAATGTTGGTGTATTCAACGATAAGGGATGAGCATTGGAAACACTTGGCGACAATGCTGTGAATTTTTAAGGATGCTCATAGGCATGCCAAATTATCAAAGTCTTATTTTTGGATTCAATAGGTATGTTTCCTTGGTCATGTATTCTCTAAAAGAGTTTTTTCGATGGATCCAGAAAATATAGAGGTTGGTATCTCTTGGAAACCTCCATAGAATGACTTTGAGATGTGCAGCTTCCTTGGCCTTGCTGGTTATTACTGATGTTTTGTTCATGATTATTCATGAATAGCTCTAATAATAAAAAATTTTATGAGGGTAAATGCTACATTCCTATGTAATGATGAATTTCATAAGTCTTTTTAAGAGCTAATGGTTTTCATTTCACCTGCACCGATCTTGATATTGCGGGAATCATGACAAGGGTATGTGGTGTATCATGATGATTTGGGATCTGTGTTGGGATGTGTTCTCATGAAAAGAGATCATTTTTTGCTTATAGATCATAGAATATATTATTTTAAGATAATAACTACCCAACACGTGATATGGAGTTAGCTACTATAGTCAATTCTTTGAATACCTGGTGTCATTATATCTTTGATGCAAATTTTATGGTATTTTCATATCAAAATATCTTGAAAAACATTTTTATTACAAAGGGATTAGAATCTTATATAAAGAATATTTATGAGGTATCTAAATTTATTTGACTTCGAATTGATTTATACAACAGATAATAGAAATTTTGTGGAAGATGATTTAAGTATAAAGTCGTATAGTTTGTGGGAAAATAAGGCTTTATAATAGTACCATTTGATTTCGGTGATAGCCAACATGAACTTGGAATGTGAATACCAATGGAATGTTGTGGTTTTCATTTTAGTTTATTTTTTCCAGATTTGGAGGACACAGTTAAAGAGTCATAGATTTCAGATTCATAATGTGGTTCTATGAGGTCAAAACTGAATAGTGGGGAGACTATTAAGGGATGAAGGTTGGGTGTGAGTTTAGTTTTTTGGTTTCAAAATTGTATGGTCATACCAATAGATTTTCAAGGAAAAAAATTTAATTTATTCCACCATTATAGATGGTATGTTCATCATGTAATAAAAAATATGTATAAGATTTGGAAGAACATTTTAGGTGGGTCGACATGAAAAGAAAGATTTATGAATTTGTTTCAAGAACCCACACATACCAGCTGGTTATGGTAGAGTACCATTGACTAGTAGGTATATTGTAGTGTTTATTAATTACTATTTGTAAATGGGAGAAAATATCCAATTATTTTTTGATAGGTCTCCAAAAGATAGTTTGTAAACATTATTCCATATGGTTTATAGTGGATCATCTCACAAAGTCATCTCATTTCATCCCTATTCATAAATCTCATATGATGGAGGACTTGTCTAAAAATTATATTCTAGATGTGGTATAGAAGAATGGAATACCTGTTTATATAGTATCAAAATGAGATCCAAGGTTCACATATGATTTTTGAAAATACTTACAGAAATTCCATAAGACTCAGTTGACAATGATTATGTCATATCATCCTCAGATGGATGGGAAATCCAAAAGGATGATAAAAATGTTGTAATACATGATGGAGGATTGTGTAATGGATTTTTGTGGCTCATGAGAGGATCACTTACCATTATTGGAGTTCTCATATAACAACATTTATAAATCCTAGATACATATGATTTTTTTGAAGCATTTTATGTGATTCTTAGTCATTCTCCACTTTATTAGGTGAAAAATGGTGGGACTTCACCAGTTGGGCCAAGACTTTTCCAAGAGATAACATAGAAGATTCAATTGATCCTGAAGATAATAGAGACGACTCAGAGTCTTTATAAATAATATGTGGATCCTCATCAATGGCCATTTTCATTCTATGTGAGGGAACTTGTGTTCTTGGGAATATTCCAAGGCTTTCCATCATCATTTTGGGAAATAGAGCAAGTTATCTCCTTCATACATAGGTCCTTTTGAGATACTTGAAAGGGTTAGTGAGGTGGAATATAGGTTTTCTTTTCCACCATATATTAGTGTAGTGATCAATATGTTTTATATATCTTAGTTGAAAAAGTATCAACCTGAAAATTACCATGTGATTCGATGGAATCACATTAAACTTGAGTCAGATGCTTTGTTTGTACATGTGCTAGTGTGGATTGTGGATAGGAAATAGAATATATTGCATGGTAAAATCATTGTTCTAGTGTGGGTTTTGTGTAAATATGTTCATATTTAGGAATATACTTAGGAACATGAAAAATAAATGGTCGATCAATGCCCCGAACTATTTCAATAAAATGGATATTTTCACTTTCTAGGGACATAAAGGCCAATGTTGGGGAGAATGTTACACCCCATGGTTTCAATTAAGAAACTCTTATTTATGTATTTTAAGTATTTAAAGTTTTGAGGTGAAAATTTTGAGGGTTTAGAGAACTTTTGGATTTTCTTTTGGGGATTTTCTATAGGTGCATGGTTTGAGAATGGTAAGTAGAAACCATACAAGTCCTACATAAAAGCATGAAACGTGAGGTAGTGGGCTCTGGGAAAGTCTATAGTTAGGCACGCAGTTTTTCCAAACCATATGGAAACCTAGGAGTAACTATGAAAAGTGAAATAGAGGAAAACACATTTGGCGCATAGTTAGTCTAACCATGCGATCCAACCATGAGAAGGGTGTTTGATGGGTGTGGCTGGTGCATGGTTGGCACATGATTTTTTAACTATGTGACCTAGACTTTCATAGTTAAAAATTATATCATAAAAAATCGATCTAACTCATTTTTACCCCTAAAATAATATTTTTTCCTCTACTTTGAACCTAAATCACATTTATCTCCTCCCAAAGGCTGTGGGGACCATTTCCTTTGACTAGAGAGTGATTAGTTGGAAAATAATGGTGTGCTTAAGGTTGAATTTCATGGTAAGTCTCTATTCTTGGTTGTTTTCCTTTGATATATTCTTCATTCCACTCTTAGATTACCAGATCTAGTCTATTGGGTATATAAGTATGATATGTTATACCAATCAGGATGATATTTGGCTATGTTAATGTTAGGGAACAATATCTAAGGCTTGGTTTTGAATATTCAACCTTGTTTTATCAAAACATTATTTCCATTCTTAATTTTATACAATGTTTCTAAAGTAGATGGGTTTTCTATCAACTCATATTATAAGAAATTGAAGGATTTATTTTAAATTGATTTTTCCTTGAAATTTATTGTGAAATTTTTGTGCAGTACATAATGGAAACTCTCCTTGGGGATTTGTTAGGGAATTGTGAAAATTGGGAGTTTCGGTGAAATGTGAATGTGGTAACACGATTTTAAAATTAATATTTTAAAATGGTTGATTGGTTTTGATGCTTGGAAAAGGGTTTTCATTAAAAGGATAGTTTTATTGAAATGGTTTTTGAAGGTTTGTGTTGACATGGTTTTTGAATTAAATGGTAAAGAATAAATTGATTGGGATGAATAATGGTCATAAAGTACCCCCATCAAAGGGACAAATTATATACATGAAGTTACACCATAAATGGTAGCATGAGGCCTGTGCGGTTGAGTGTGTGTTTGGTTTTATGAAATGAAATTGAAAATTCCAAATGAATTCATGTAATAGTTAGGATGGAATATTTGGAATCTTTTCTTAAGAATGGATTTGGTTGGAAAACCATTTTGATTTAAAAAATGTTTTACATAGAAATGGTTTGTATTTTAGATAAATAATTTTTAATTGTTTTACATAATTTGTTTTATATAAATGTGGTAACACATTCTATACTTGTATCATGGGTAGGGATTTCATTAGGGGAAAATATAATAAGTCTCATTACTCACCCCCTACTTGAGCACTACTGTACATTTATAGATATTTTTTTATCAGGAAACAGGTAACAAGAAAGTATCACATATCTTTAGTGGTGCTTCAGGATAATTGGGCATGGATTGTAGATTTTGAGTTTGTTGGGAGCTTCATAGTTGGTGTATTTGGAGTTTTTGAGATTTTTTGGTATTTTCTTCCTCTTGTAGTCGATGTTTCTCTTGATTACCTCTTTGTACTCTGATTTAGTTTGGTTTGAATTTTCATGCATGTATTTTTATATAATTTTATCAAGCATAATTTGGTAGTCATTTGGTTATGGTGAATTGAGTTGTGTTGTTTTAATTCAAAGGGAAAATCTCCCCCAATTATATTTAATCCCTTTGTATTTATTTTAATAAGTTTTGGTGTTGGGGATTTCAGCAAAGGCCAATAATAAATTTCTTTTCTATACAAGCCAAATGAGGTAGGGTATGATATAAGAGAAGGAATATTTGTTGATCCTTTTAAGACAAAGGAAGTGGATGAGTGGCAATGTCCTAATACTATAATCGATATTTTTAGTTTAATTTGGATATATGGTTACTATATATAACTTTTGAATATATTTTTCATGGATTTCTAATCCAGTAACCAAGATAAATCAAATCAGAGTTAAGTTTATGTTGAAAAATATTTATGGATGAAGTTTCAAGTATTTTAAAAAGAGGTTGGTTATTGAACCTGTTCCAACTTTACGCTCTTATAGTGAAGTATTTTTCATTTATAATGATAAATACCTAAAAGGAATTGCATTTGTACTGATGTAAAATGATAAATTGGTTGCTTATGTATCACTATTGTTACATACCCATGACAATAACTATCCTACTCATGACCTGGAGCTAGTTATAATCACTCTTACCTAGAAGATATGAAGAAACTATCTTTATGGATAATAATGTGATATATATATATAGACCACCAATGGTTGAATTATATATTCACATATCAGGATCTCAACAAGTGTCATCAAAGATGGTTAGAGTAAATAAATGATTACGATTACTCTTTTCACTACAATCCTTGAAGGGTGAATAAAGTAATTGATTCTAGTAGTATAAAATAGTCTGTTACTCTATCCATGATATGGATTTTTGAAGAAACAATCTTCTTGGATATGAAAAGTATAGATCTAAAGGAAAAACATTATTTAATACATCCTATCTTTACACAATGATTTCCCAACCATCTATCCATGAGAGGGTCATGAAGGCACAAAGGGATGACCTGGATCTTCAAAAGACGGTGAATGAAGAAAAGGAAGGTAATATCCATGAATTATATATTGATGAATACAATTTAATTCACCATAGAACTAGGTTTTGTGTTACTTCATCACATCATAAAAATAAAGTGTTATTGGATGATGCACATAGCTCATCTTGGTCCATCTATCCTAGATGTACCAAGATGTACCATGATCTTGGAATGCACTTCTAGTGGTAAAATATAAATATAGATATCTCTGAGTATAATTCAAAGTGATTGGTATGTTAGAAAGTAAAATTATAGTGGAAGAAGGCCAAAATTACGATGAAACCATTTCCCATACCCACATGGAAATAGGAGAACCTTACCATGAACTTTTTCACCAGTCTCTATAAGAAATCCAAAGGATATAATGTGATATGGTGTATGGTGGATCGAATTAACAATACATTCCACTTCATCACTATTCAAAAATAATTTTCTCTTGACCAACTTTACAATATGTTCATAAAGAAAGTAGTGATGATGCATGGGTACCACTTTCAATCATTTCTGATCATGATCCAAGGTTGAATTTGAAATTATTGAGAAGTATTGAATCTGATCTAAGTACTAAATTGAATTTCATTACAACCTATAACCCCCAAAGATATGGAAAATCTAAAAGGACCATTTAGACACATGGAGGAATGCTAAGAGCTTTCTCAATAAAATTTAATGTTGGATGGGATCCCCATCTCCCATTAGTTGAGTTCTCTTACCAAAACAACATCCAATCAAGTATTCTATTTAATATATAGGAATATTTGAATGGGAAGTGTTGTAGAACACCTATTTATTGGGATGAAGTTGGAGAAAGAAAGTTACATGGAATTGATCTTGGGTATGGGATGATATAAAAGGTTCAAGCCATCCAAAAATATAAAAATCCTTCTTAGAGTTAGTAGAATAGCTATACCAATAATTTCTGAAGGGAATTAGAGTTTGATATTATAGATTTCCTTCAAATTTGACCATGGAATGAAGTCATGTGTTTTAGAAAGAAATGAAATGTTAACCTTAGGTACGTTTATCCCTTTGAGATGCTTGATCGTATATGAGTAGGGGCCTATCAACTAGAACTTCCACCAAACATGGATAAAGTTCATGATGTATTCCACATATATCTCTTAAGGAAGTATTTACTTTATCCCACCCATGTATTGGATATAGAGGTGGTACTATAGGATAGTGATCTTTCATACAACGAACATTTGGTGAAGATCCTGGGTTATATATACCATGTTATACAAAATACGATAAATCACCTGGTAAAGGGTTGCGGTAGAACCAAAAGTATGAGGAAGAAACTTGGGAACCAAAATAGGTTATGAAATAGAAGTAACCTCATCTATTTACTGTATGAAAATTTCAAAGGTGGTGTTTTTGAAGGGAGAAATAAATTAATGACCCAAAATTTTAAAAATGAAACTCCCTTAGGAATGAATAAAGGAATTACCAAGTGATGTATTTATAGAAAACAAATGAACAAGTTTGGTGTTGTTGGAGTCATCATGTTTTAATGCTCACAAATCACATTTTAAACTCTTATAACACATGTTTTAAACTCTTAAAAGATCTTGATTTCGAATCTCACAAATCATGTTTGAATCTTATAAACTATGTTTAATCTTGTTCTATTATGTTTTAGTATGATTATGTTTAATATTAATCCATTATGTGAATATTTATTCTTACGAAATATTACATATATTTGGTTATGTCTATGAAACCATAATATTTCTACTGGTTCTATATCCTTACAGAGCCCGTGAAACCTTAACCATGCTAGTGGTTCTAGATTTTCACAAAGGACCGACCACTATTTCTGTGATACCATTTCCAATACACTTTAACAAGACACCGTTCAAAATTTTGACAAATGACCAAACACCATAACTGTGCTACTGGTTCCAGATATCAATGAAAATACGACATCATTACTATCTCACGGTGACTGTCTCACCTTGACTATTTTACCGTGGTTGTCCCATCATGAATGTGGCATCGTGATGGTCACATTGAAACTGTGACACTGTTCCACAAATATTTTTTTTTCTTTTCTAATTAAATTTAAAAGTTGTTTATGACGGTCTTATTTGTGTCATTTAATGACACTGATATAATTAATGCTCTTTTGCAGACCTTTCAGAAGATATTACGGTGTATGAGGTGTGGAGATTGTGCACTTTGACAGCTATACAAAATAAACCTAAAAATAAAATATAAATCTTAGAACTCGAGCAGAAATTGTGTGTGATAGTGGATTGCATGAAAATAGAGACGAACAACCACACATGCAATCATACACAAGAAGAAGAACATTTGATTCCTATTGGTTGACAACAAAGAAGATCCTGTTATGATCCATCTTGAATGCATCCATACAGCAACTCGAAGGAGAAGAGGAACATCTTAATGTACTGAAAAATAGAACACTTGAACCATGACACTCTGTTTTTAGAGGAGGACTGAAACATTGCATCTTCGAAATGAAAAGAATCCATATATGAATTTCATGACACAAAAAGCCTTATAAACTCTATCTCATTACATTCTGCTCTGTTGTGTAATGTTTAATTTCTTTTCGAGTAGAGTTTGTATCTGTATTATAAACACACACCGTATCCTACACTGAACTGGATGATATAAGATATCCTCACTCAAATATCTTTATACATCTTATTTCACCTATGTATAACTCTGGAAGATGTCCAGTGTGAACTATATATTAGTTTCCCCACATAGAACAGTGTAAGAGGCCTTGTGACCTGGGCAGTATCGTGTATTGTTGTTAACCCCAATCCAGGGTGTGGATCAATTCATTATATATATATTTTTTGGTGTAAGGTGATCACCAAGTGTAGTGGATTTGGTCTCAGCTTAAGACTAAACAAGTTGTTTCATCCTTTATGTCTTTCAATTTAGTATTTCCTTATTTTTTTACTCATATTTTTGAACGCTAAATTTTACATTGATTGTTAGACTTAGATATTAGTTATAACTATTTTCCTCATTATAGTAGTTTTAAAAGTTGTATCAATATCTCTTATTGTTATAACTAAGAATTAATCAATATTATGAGAAACTATTTGAACAGTCAAACTATTATAATTTTACTACCTCGGTTAACTGGCCTATTTTTTTTAAATTGTGGGAATATTTTAACTAAATATTTTAACAGAAATTTTTATAGGAACTCAATTCACCCCTCTTGAGTGTCCTAATCTAACCAACATGTTATATAGGACCGATATAAGTCATATCATGTAATATTTAAAAATCCATAAAACATCATAACCATTGATAATAAGACCATTATACAGTTATTGTTTGACTAGACTATATAAAGGGTTATGAAAGTCTAATATAAATAGAATGAAGGAGCGATGACCTCAACCCGGAGGATTGTACCATATAATTCCCATTTACTAGAGCTTCTAAGGGAGATAAAATCAATATTCTTTTCCCTTGACTAATCCCAAAACTAGATTCAATAATTAATTCTTGGTTTAAACCATTTTTGGGAGAATTTGAATCTCAATGATATCAAAACCCAAACCATGTACGCTGAACCACCCTAAGAAATTATCACCATCACACACATCACCCTTTGGGAATCCACTAGTGTAATAAAGGTCTATGCATCTAGACCCTAACTATATGAATTTTTATTTTTTTTATTATATATAAAATATTGATTATATTTATCTTTAATTATTGTTTTATAATTATAAAATAATAATATTTATTAAAATTTGATTTTGATGTGATGAAACCCAAATTGTATTTTTGAGAAATTTTTTATTTCAATAAAGTATGTATTTTTAATGAATTGTAGATTTTTTTAAATAAAAGAAATTTTTTCAAAATATTATTATTATATAATATGAATTTAATTTAAAAAGATAATATATTTTTATGAAATCAATAAATAATTTTAATAAGGGTTAGAAAATATTATTGTAAAAAAACTCGTATTTTTTCAATAAATGTGTGATTTTGATTTAAAAATGTAAATTATAATACATTGAAAATTTTATAGATTAAATAAATATTATTTTTAAAATCATCATGTTGAAATTATCTAGCAATTAATTTTTCATAAATTTTTGAGATAGTTGAATTTTTTAGCTAAAAATTAAATAAAGATTAAATATATGGTATCCATTATGACATCATAAAAGATAAAAGTGATTTAATAAATTATATAAGGTGAATTCATAATCCAAAATATGTTTCCCCTTTAAAATAATACATTTATGTGTTTAATTTGTTAATTTTATAATCCCTTAATTAATCAAAAAAACCAATATTAGATTTCTAGTTTTTAAAATTAATTATCTTTGAACATCACTCACTACCATATCCCCAAGGATATTCTTATAATGAGTGAGGCTTATAACCATATAAAATAGTGAAATCTGCTTCACTTTTATTGAAACCATTGAAAAAAAACCATGATATGGTTTGTGGTTTTGATTAATTTTTTATATAAAGTCCAAACCATAATTTATGTAATTATAAAAAAAATCCTCTATCTTTTTCTATAAATACCTTCTCATTCTCATTACTCTCCACTAAAAATACTTAATAACTAATTATATGGTCATTTTACCTCTCATATATTCCTTCAAAGGTTTTCATAAGTAACTAAGGTTCCATACTCTTGATTTAGGAAGAAACACATCAAGGTAAAGGAATTATCCTCTTCTCATTTTTTCATTCAAGTACCTCATTTTTTCTCTTCCTCTAAATGTTTAATTAAATTAATTTACAAAAAAAATAATTATAAATTTAATTCCAAAATAACGTTTTATCAATGGTATAACTTTTTCCGCTATCATTTTACCCTGTTCTTGAACTGCATTTTTCACATGTCTGGGTTCCAAATTCATTTCTTGAATTTCTCGTTTTTCCTGAAAAATGATTGTATTGTGAATACCCAAACCACTTACTATTATAAGTGTATTTACATAGATAAATATATATTTTTTTATTAATTTAGGGATTTATACATATGAAACAAATATTCCTTTTTTAGATTAAAAATGATGTTATGTTTATGTATTTAATAACTTTGTAAGATATGATTTTGATATGAAAACCCTTATTTATTTTCAAAGGGTTAATGATGAAATGATTTATTATGATCAATATAGAGCACATGAATTATCAAATATGAATTGTGATCCCAGATAGTTCTCTAATTCATTAAGTAATTAATTTGTCTCAATATATGACATATTTTATGATACCTTGTTGAATAACATTGGTAATTATGATTTACGACCCCACAGTAATAAGCCTTAGTGATATTATTATAAATGTATGATTTTTATGATGTATCAAAATTTCTATGTTTTGATTCATGATTTTTTATTTCCTGATATACCTCATTGTTATTATTATTTCACATTAATATGCCATGTGTTCACACTCTATATATCTCTTTTGTTTATTCTTTTACTAATATTTATTCTCACCAAATTATTTTGATGTATTTACCCAAGATACGAGATGCAGAAAAAGTAATTTAAGATGAACATAAGATAAATCCTTTCAAGTAGATTAAAAAGATGTTTCTACTTCTTTTCATGTATTATGATCCTAATTTCCAAGAAATTGGACCTCAAAAATATTATCTATATTGTTGGATTTTTTACCATGTGGTGAAAGTAATATATATTAAAAATGCGGGATGCCTTAGTTGATATAAAAAAATAATTATTTAGTTTTTGAAATTAGGAATAAAAATTAATTATATGAACCGTCAAGAAAACTATAAATAATATAAAATGTCATAGAATTTTGGTGAAATATTAAGGGAGTTGTTTACAAGAAATGAAATCTTTTTCAAGATAATAAAATTGGGTGTAGATCTAGAACATATGTTCATTGGGGTAATAACCCTTACAGTTTTTAATTGAGTTTGAAGAAATCCTCACTTGGTGCATGATAACGGGCCTTTTGATACCCTTCTCTTGGCACTCTTGAGATATATGTTTGCTTAATCACCTGGTTTTTATTAACCATTATGAAGGCAACATAGAAAATCTAATTGATGTTAGAAGATATTATAGAATAACTTATTTAATCATGTTTTTATTGGACATAAAATTATATTAGGATGAAAATATTCCTCAAAGTATAACATTTCTCACTAAATTCATTTTATTTTAGTAAGATGGTGGTAAATAAGAGGAACTGCATAAATGATGAGTGCAACAAAGGATGCATTAAAACCCTTTCCGATGTGATGGAAGCTAGAATGAAAAGGTTCATGAGGATGATAAATCAAATATATCAAGTTATGAATAATAACCTTAATCATGTTGGGTGGCTAGATTCACCTCAAATGGAAAAACTAACAGTTGAGTTATTCATTCGTCAATGACAACCTTCCTTTAGTGGATCTAATAACCCATTAATTACCTAGTAATGGATTTACTCTATAGAGAATATATTTCCTATACGTTTTTATTTAATGAAAGATAAATTACTTTGTGTTATACTTCTTAAAAGTAAAATCTATTTAGTTGGGGAAAATTATTAATAATATAAATCCAAGATAATTGATTTCTTCTATAAAGTGGGAAGAGTTTAATAGAATATTCTTCAATGTATATTCTCTACATTTGATGATAATGAATATGGAGAAGGAATTATTAGAGCTGAATCAAAAGGAAAATTAATCAAAAGTAATCTAATAAATGTAGTTTATAATATTTTTTCATTACACATCTAGCATTGTTTTGGATCCAATGGGGAATATTGATTGGTTATTCGGCGGACTAAGACCCCATATTCAGAGTAATCTTGAAAATTGAACTATGAAATCTATAAAGAGATTGTAAGGAGTGCAATGATGGTTGAAATAAATTTTGTAAAAAATATAGTGGTGACATAATCATAATGAAAAGAAAAGATCAATTGAGGAAAAGTCAGGGAATAATTTTGATCATGGAAGATAAGGGAAGAAACTACAGTTTTCTAGGTGTAAAAAATGTGGGAAGAAACATTTAGGGAACTAATTTCTCAGGATTAGAATATTTTACAAGTAGGGAAGATATATCTATATAGCTCATAACTATTATATCGAGGCAAACCCTCAATATCTCAATAAAAACAACAATGGGACGATGTTTCTAATACAACATAAAGTACAACACTTCAAGTGTGAACATATTGGGAACATTGAAAAAAATTATACAAATTAGAATATAATGGATGGAAAACACCGTCAACTTCCACATATCCCATGGGATCAAGGTCAGGATATTTTAATCACGATTTGAAAAGTAGACTCTCCAAATGATGTGGTAGAAGTTACACTCATTATTCTCTCAAGGATAGATAATATTTTACTTAACTCTATTTTTATGCATTCCTTTATTTCATCAAAATGTTCAAAGAATGTAGAATTAAACCCAGAACTGATATATGTAGAGTTATAAATTTATAATCTTTGTGGGACTCTCCAAGCATCGAAGGTTTATAAAAACTATAGTATCAAACCTGGATATTCCAATATCATCACATATGTAGTCATCATTCCCATGGTATATTTGAAAACTATGTTAGGCATATAGTGGACCACAAAGTATAATGCTAAGATAAAATAATAAAGAAAATAATTTTTAGAGGTCTTGAATATAAAACCAAGAGTTATTTTTGAAGTATATATAACAAGTCCTCAGCATTGTCTAGAAGCATTTCTTGTAGACTTCTTTTAAAAGATTATTGGAGGAAAGGGGTAAGGAAATGAAAGTGTAAAGATAGATAATATTTCCATAATATAGAAACACATTGATTTATTTACTAAAGAGTTACTTGTACCTCATTTGGAAAGAGTGGTGGAGTTCACCATTAAAATTGTACTTGGATACAAGATAATATCAAATACAATGTGTATAATGAAACATGTGGAGTTTGATGAATTAAATAATAAGCTTCAATAAATTTTGGGTAAATATTTTATTATAATAATTGTATCCTAATGGGAAGAACTTATTCTATTTGTAAATAAGGAAGATGTATCAATGAGGCTATGAATTTATTATAGAGAACTTAACGAGATCTCAATGAATAAAAAATATTATCTTCCTTGGATTAATAATTTTCTCGACCAAATGTGTGGGTCTCAATGATTTTCCAAGATTTATCTTTGATATATTTATCATCAATTGGGGGTGAATAAAGAATATTTCCCATAATATATCTTCTAAAAAAGATACAGAAATTATGATTTGGTTTTATGCCTTCTGGATTTACTAATTCTCCTTATATATTTATGGATTTGAATAATAGTGTATTTAAAGACTCCCTTGAAATGTTCAAGGTAGTCTTTATTGGTGATATTATGATAAATTAAAAAAGTTTCGAGGAATGTGAGGATCATATAAGGGTCATATTACAAACTCTAACGAAGGAGAAAACATTTGGAAAATTTAGAACTTGTGATTTATAATTTCAAAAAGTTCTATTATTATGACACGGTATAACTAGTGAAGGAAACTCTATTGATCCTACTAAGGAAAAGGCCATATGTGAGCTCAGTATCCTAAGTTTTTTGTTTAGTTTTGATTTAAGGGACATAAATATTGAAGGATGTAATGATATAGATATTTGTTTCCATAATAATACTTTTATATATTTCTGAAAATTATTCTAAAGCTGGACACTTAGATGACATATGATTCTGAGTCCCAGTGCACCCTTAATTAATTTGATAAAAATATTAAACATACATTATATTATATACATGTGGTTAAATAAAGAAAATTATATAACTCTTAAAACATTTATCGTATCTGGAATCCGAGACCATGGTTGGGTCTGGAACATTTCTCTTCCCCTAGACCCATTATAAAACGAGTTGGTGAGGGATGTCGTTACGCCTCACTCGTTGGTGGAATGTTTAAGTAATGAAATTAATTAATTTAACTAATTACTTAAATATTATCTTAACGTAATACAGGTTTATAAATTCATGGTTTTGAGGTTTTTCCCTCATAATCATGATTTACCAATTCCCTATTCTCTCCTCCTCTCCTTCCCGTTAGAGAAATGAAGAACAAAGAACGAAGGACAAGAAAACATAGGATATAAACGGATCAAGATGGAATGGATCCTCCCCCTTCATCGAAGAACATGTTCTTCATAAAAAAATATCGATCTGATCTAGGTAGGAATCTTCTTTAGCGTTTTTACACCTTGGAATAAATTTTTGATAAACTAGATACTTATTACTTTAAACTAATCCTTTGAATTCAAACTTTTCAGGAGCCTGAGTTCGGGTTTTCAATTCATTATCAGTTGTTCTAACTCGAATTTCAGAATTACAATCAGTTTTCCAAGAGAACTTGGACGATGACCCAACCCTTGATTTTTGTGTATTTCTTCTTTATTTCATTATTTCCTTCACCATGGATTTCCATGAAACCCCGGTTCAACAATTTTTGGGCGACATGAGCTTGATCGGGCGCCCGGAAATGATACATAATCATGGAACTATAATGGATTAGCGGCAAAGGCACATATCTAGAAATAGAATGATGTATGATTGATGAATCCTAAGGTTTCATGACAATATGACAAGAGATGAAGCCAGGATGGAATTCGTAAGATCCAACCAAACCATTATTTTTGAACGAGGCCGATTTTCAATAAACAGTAATGTAATCTTGCATTCTTTGGCCAAGTCCAGAGTTTACAGAGTAGATTCAGGAACCTTTGACCATAGATAGAGCATATTTGGATACGACAACCAAAAATCAAAGAAATAATTTGGGTTCTACAAAAAACCTCAACTACATGCCATGTTCAATGAAGAACACATGACATGTAGCCTACCTCAGTAGCAGTGCTGGGATTGGGAAAATTTAAAGATGGCACAGTGTGTACTCCCATTGACTCACCGTATAACACCTCTCTATGTGAGATGAGCCATGTGAAGGAGACATATCAAGGAACACACTATGTTATGAGCAAAAATACATGACATGGTTACAGAGGTATCATCCCATGTGTACTGACACACCATGTACAGAATTACACAAACATAGAGTTCGAGTACACAAACACTACCACCTAACATGGCCTGGTCCATGGATAAATGGAATACACTGTGTAGTCCACCTACATGGCATGTAATAATACATGTGATCAAGCCCATGTATGACTAGAGACATACCCAGACAGTGACGGGGGTCCACACATCATGTGGGCCCCCTCACACACCATGTATTATTTTATCTCCCATGATAAATATTCGATCATCAATATATCATTTTTTTAAACTTGGATTTTGACTCAATAGATGCCTACCCTAAATGATTATCCTCATATAATTTGATAGTTCTCTCAGAATAGGATTTCAATATACAATGTGTATGTTACGAGTTTTTCACATGTAGATACTACACCTGATGAAGGCAATGATTAGATATGCTTACGAATGCAGTACTAGGATGAACCTCTAGCTAGGTTAGGTAGTATAGTACCCTATGAGATATTTTTGGATAACCCTCAAGATATAATGGGTAGTGTATTCCTCGATGAGGGATACTGGGCTGACCCACCAGCTAGGTTGGGTAGTGTTTTCCATAAAGAGAGAGACCAGGCTAAACCTCCTGCTGGGATGAGTAGTGTAGTTCCCAATGAGAGATACTGGGCTGACCCTCTATGTAGCAGTTGTATATCTTACTGCTACCTGTCACCTTTTTGGGTAATTCTACTTGGTATGTATATACTCACCCCTACATATTCTTTTCCAAACACATGTCGTGTCTTTTGTAGATGGTGGACAGGTCGATCATGACAACAAAGGAGTGTAGGGATATGGGCTGCGTTGACTGCGTGCAGTGGTCATAGTTGGGATACATGAGTTGGTATCTCTCAACGAATACTCTTTTCTAGTTTTCTTTAGTATGGGGATAGATTTTTGTTTGGATGGGTGTTTTAACCCTTTTCGTTTAAGTATTAACTACTGTACTCTTGTAACTTCTAGAGGTTAATACATGTTCACATCCCTTTATAGTAGTTTTGACCTTTCCTAATTTTCCTTTATGATTTTTAATTGAGTTGGATACATGCATGTGTATTGGTTCTTAGGAAAATTCCTCCCCAAGTTTTTTTCCCTTTGACACTTGTCACAAACCTCTATTCTATGAAGGTAGTCTTGGGGTAGTTGCGGCTCGAGCCCTAGCTTAGTTCAGGTCATGACATCATCAAAGCCCAAACTTGTGTAATAAATTTAATAATGATAATCTATGACCCAAAATATATTTACAATTTAAAATAATATATTTATGGGTTTTATTTATTTATTTTATAACCCCTTAATGAATCCTACAAAACCTTTATTTTATTTTTGGGTTTTAAAATTTATTATTTATAAAGATGAATCACTTCCACATCACTATGGGTATTATTTTATTGATTTTGGTTCATAAACATATAAAAAAAATGAAACCCACTCCACTTTGGTAGAAAACATGGGTGGAATCCATGTCACGTTTTTCTTGATTAATTCTTTTAAATTGAGTCTAAAACCTATGTTTAGAAATTATTAATGAATTCCTCTCTCTTTTTCAATATATACCCATCCATCCCAATTCCTCTCTACTAATAATCTATAAGCCACACATTTTTTGTCATTTCACATCCCAAATTTTCCCTCAAATGTGTACTTAATTTATCAATGCTCCATCCACTTGATTTGTTAAGAAACACATCAAGGTAATGGAACACTCCTCATCACATTTTTCATTTAATTACCTCATTTTTGGTATGTTTCAAAATGTTGAATTACATTCAATTAGAAATACTTTTGATTCTTACTTTAGTTCCAAAATATTTTTCATTAATGGGATAACTTCTTTCTCTCTCATTTTACCTTATCATAATCCACATTTTATACCATTTATGCTTTCAAATTAACTTATTTAATTTCTCTCTTTTACTTGAGAAATTATTGTTTTGTGAATAATGAAAACCTATTCCTTTTCTATAGGTACTAACCAATATATGAAAATTATTTATTGATTCATGAATTTACATATATGAAAACCATATTACCTTTTTTTGGGTTAAAAATTATGTTACGTTCATGTCTTTAAGCACTTTGTACATAATTATTTTAATATTAAATCCATTATTTATTTTCCATGGGTGATTGATGAAATAATTTATTATTATCAATGGGGATAACATGAATTAATACATATGAAGTATGTTCCCTGATACCACTCTAGTTAATTGGGTAAATAATTAATCTAAAGATGTGACAAGTTTTATGATAACTTGGTTAATAACTTGGTAAATATGATTTTAAAACTTTGGTGATAATCCTTCATAACATTCTTATTATTGTCTCATTTTTATGATATACACTCATTTCCATGTTATGATTTATGTTTTTTATTTTATGGTATACCACATGTTATTATGATCATTTATAATAGATATTCCTCATGGACACATGCTAGATATCTCCATTTTTTATTCCTTCATTAGGCTTTATGATCAGCCCTTTATTTTTATTTATGTCGCATAGATATTGGATGAAATAAAATGAATTTTATATGAAACTAATATTAATCCTTTCATGTGGATTTGAAATATTTTTATGTTTGATATTATATATTATGTTCCTAATTTCCAAGACACTAAAACATAAAAGACCCTAAATATTTTTAAATGTTGTACTATGTGAGGAATGTTTTATATATTATAAAGGTAGGTTTCCATAGCTATGATAAATTTTGGTGACCCTATATTTTCTTTTGTTAGATTTTTAATGAAAATTTCTTTGCGATACACATTTATAAGAAACCCTTATGAAGGATACCATAGAGATATGGTTACATTTTCCATTTAAAGGATATATTCAAAGAGTTACCTAATTAAATATATATGAATTATAAATGTTATGATTAGGATGATTCCATACCTAAGTTAATACATGGTGTGAGGAATTCCAATGTAGACTCATTACTTTGTGAATACGGTTCTTGTTTCACTAAATCAATGTGACGTTTTGGGGGCATCATTTTTGTGGGAAACAATTATTAAAAAATGTTGATGCAAATATATAAAACATGGAACTCACCCACTAATATTTCTTTTTATAGATCATATAATACTTCATGATAATCAAATTGAGATAAATTTTAGGTATGACCTTTAAAAATTATTTATTTGTATCAAGGGTTGAGAAGTATTCTCGGTGATAAGAATTTTGAGATTCTAAATATTAATGAGATAGTGATTAATTCTACCACCTCTAACTCAAGGGTATTAGATACAAGCTCTCTATCAGGAATTTGTGTGAAGAAATTTACACTCATAGATAAAAATGAATTAATGAAAGGTAAAGTGGATCTTTATGTCTATAGTAAAGCAAGATTTTTTGGATTAGAAGTTAGAACTCATGATTTGATACTACTAAGTGGATTAATATTATAATTCGAGAAATATTATTATGTTTCCACTATAAACATGAATTTGATTTATGTATCTTGTTGGGAAATGAATTGATTTTAATTATCTATTATGTAAAAAAAATTATTCTATATATAAGAATAAAATGCTTTCTGGAATTGGGAATATAATAATGGTTTATATATTCTAGATATGAATTATCCTAATAATTAAATTTAGAATAAAAATGTTATGGTTGATTATAATCTCTTATAGCTTTACCATTGTCAACTTGAATATATAAATGAGAAACACATTAAAAAACATGATAAAAAGAGATTATTGTAGTCATCCAATTATGAATAATTCAATAATTATGAACCTAGTTTATTAGGAAAAAATTACAAAATCACCTTTTAGTAGGAAATGTGAAAGGGCTATTGGAACATTAGATATCATACATAGTGATGTATGTGGACCAATGATAACATAATAATATGGAAGTTTTATGTACTTTTTTACATTTACTGATAACTTTAGTCGATATAGTTATATTTATCTAATTAAATAAATGTAAAAATATTTTTACAAGCTCAAGAGTTTCATAATTTTTCATATAATAAATTAAGTAAGACTATTATGACACTCTTTTTAGCTTAGGGCAGTGAATACTTGAGACAAAAATTCATCGATCATCTTAATAATTTTGGAATAGTTTCACAACACACTATTTTTAGAATAGTATAATGGAATGGTATTTCTGATAGAAAAAATCATACCTTGTAAGAAATGGTTTGATCAACGATGAGTCAATATGACTATAATATTACATTGTGGGTTTATGCTATAGAGACTGGTGGTTTATAAATAAATTATGATCAATCTAAATTTTTCACAAATACACCATAAGAGATAGTGAACGAGAAATGTAATTTTATATATTTTGTGAGTGTTCTTCATTTTAAATAATTCATATAATTTTTGGGTTATAATAATATTAACCTTAAGTATAACTAATGATTATTTATTAGGTGTCCTATGAAAACTAATGGATATTATTTTTATAACCACACTTTGGAAAAAAGTTTTTTAAAGTATCAATATTCAGTGAGAATGAATTTGTCAGTTGAGGAGTCATTGGGATGAATTTTTAATATAAATAAGTTCTAAACCAATAAACAAGAGTTGTTCCTGATATATAAATAGAGACATTTACATAAATAGTTTTCGTATAATAACCGAATGAAGTTATTCAAGAACCAAGAAGGTCTTGTATGATTCATCAGGAACCTAAAAGATATGAACTTCTCATGGAAAATGATGATGATGTAATTTTTAGATAAATTTAAATAACGTCCTACTATGAGGATATATAGATTTATGATTATGATATGTGGTTAAAATCTATAGAATCTAAAATGGACATAATGTATACTAACTGTGTTTGGAACTTGGGGGATGCACATGGAGTGGTAAACCCCATAGGTTGTAAGCAGGTTTTATGTAATAAAAATGACATGGATGGTATTGTGTCTACCTGTAAATCATTTATAGTAGAAAGATGTTACACATAGATTCATGGTATTGACTATAAATAACCATTTTAACTTGTTGCGATGATTAGGTGTATTAATATATTTGTCTCCATAGTATTAGAATTTTATTTTGAGATATATCAAATGGATTCCAAAATCAATTTCCTTAATGAAAATTTATTTCAGTACATTTATATGATACAACTCAAAGGTTTCAAAATTCAAAATAAAATTACAAAGGTGTGAATGTTACAACGGACCATTTATGGATTGAAGAAAGATTCACTAAGTTGGAATATCTAGTTTGATGATGAAATCAAGGATTTCAGTTTCATCAATAGTAAATATGATTCTTTTGTATATATTAATATTAGTAAAAGAATATTTATGTTTCTAATATTGTATTTAGATAATATACTACTTGTCAAAAATGATATCCCGACACTGCACTTTGTGAAATTAAAGATGAGTAAGTGTTTCTTATTGAAATATTTGGGGTGAATATACCTATATAATAAGTATGAATATATATAGAGATAGATATAAAACTCCACTTAAAATCAGTTAGGATACTTACATTGGTAAAGTGATAATCTTTTTTTATCATGGAGAACACAAAAAATTGTCTTTACCGGTGCTACATGGTAAGATTATTTAGAAGATTCAATATACTCTTAAAGAGTTTTCATGGATGTAGAGAATTACTTATATGTTCTCCATAGGATATATCATATATTCTATTTCATGAAATGTATATAATGTCACTTATTATCTAATAATAACTATTATATACTAATACAATCTTTGTGAGAGTCACTGTATTTCTATGAAGAACATTATTAAGTACTTAAGAAGGAATATAGATATGTTCTTGATATTTAGAGGTGATGATGAGATCTATGTAAAATGTTACACATATGATATTTTTAAATCTAAAAAAGATGTTATTTAATATAAATCTAGGTTTATGTTTATCTTGAATGGTATAGGTATCAGTTAGAAAAGTTCCAAATAAGAAAAAAATAGTACAATGAATAATAGAGATGGAGTACATCATTATACCTGATGTTGTAAAGAAAGTTGTTTGGATCAAGAAGTTCATTGTAGAACAACGAGTGGGTCCTAGCATTGAAGGAGAAATAGAGATATACTATGAGAACAATGGAACTATTACTCTGGATAAGCAACCTCAGTCTCACTAAAGAACCAAACACGTCCTTTTAAACTATTATATAATACAGGAGAACATAGAGTGGGTTTGTAAAGATCAGTTGTGTGGATATGGATGAGAATGTAGTAGATATTTTGATGAAACTATTACCATGACAACAACATTAGGGTCATATAGAACCTTCGGGTATATGATACATGATTGATTGGTTTTAATGGTTGTAAATGTTTCTTTATTTTATAATAAATACGACCTCTTTTATCATTTATTTATGTGTTCTACATTTTACATTACATGAATAATCGAATGAGTATATCCCCTCAAAATAAAACATTGAGTTGTCCCAAACTAGGGATCATCGTGACCTATAAAGTATTGTGATGATATGTTAATGTTATCATGAATATATTATTATACTCATTATAAAGAGTTTTATATTAGATAAAAATAATATATTCACGAGGTTATATGTAGAAACGTATTTCTTGAAATAAAATTCTAATGTATATCTCATGGAATGTCATACATTCAATAATATACTTTGGGGTGTGTGCTTATTATACATCCCCATTACATGAGGTTGGTGATATTCCAAGAATGAGGATATTCATACTTTGATACCTTACTTACACAAGTCAAAAGTGACTTAGCTAATCATGGGATTGTTTCATATGTTACTGATCATATCATAAATTGGAGAACAACCAATATGATATTTTTTCACTTATATGACGAGTGAAAAAATATGGCCCTTAATTTTATTAGAAAAAGTAAATATATTAACATTCTTATAATATTTACATGTTATTTATTCATTAAAAAATTCAATCAATTTCAGATGATCATTGAAAGATGAGCTGACTGATACTAGATTGACACAATCCATATCTAATGGTGAAATTATTTCATGAAGAAAGAGAATATATAGGTGTAAATAGGATGCATATGAAATATATTTCGGTGGATATGTTTATATATAGATATAAATATGTTTGATAGAGATCACACCGGGGCTCTTAGTAGTTTTTGTAGCACTGAAATTTTTCTAGAGGCTACTCTTTTATTACATAAATTAAATAAATATTATATATTTTTCTTAAGATACTAAGTCCCATAAGGTCACATTATTAGCCTCTAGGATAATGTATAGTTATTTAACAAATTTTCTATTCCAAAATATTTACATCTAGATGGAACCATATCTAAAAGAATTTTGGATGGATTAATAGAGGATTGTAATGTTTTATTTGAAGTCTTCATGGATTTTAGTGAAAGTGGGAGATTTTTGGAAGTTCACTAAACCTATATGAATATGATGCATATAAATTAATGAGGCATTGGATCCAAAATATTCTTAAGCATGAGAATAATGTTGTGTTGATTCCAATGATACCTGATTTCATTTAATGAAACCCAAGATTACATTTCACACAAAATAATGTTGAAAAAGTGCATAAATTTCAACCAATTCTCCCACATGGGTTCAATAATTTGTAAATACATATTGTATGGATTAAAATATTTTTAAATCATTATTTATTGAGTTCAATTAAACAATCAACAATGAATAAATTTTTCATGTCATTTTAATGAAACCCATCACAGATGATAAGTTCTAAATTCTTCAGATGTTTTGAAGAGGCCTATAAAAGGGATGAAACCCCTATTATTAATGTGTGAATGTGGGATGGTGATGTTATTATTAATTTTAAGTAATATTTTTTATGTTTACAATATTTTATCATGTCTTGTTCATTATGTTCCATTTAAGAAACTAACAGCCCTTTAAGCATTATAGGAATCCTATGATTACAAACCAGGATTGGTCAACTAGTGTAAACTATCATAGGTAGGAGGATTTAATTTGATTATCTAGTGATAATCATCAATAATGATCTTAAAAATATTGAATATGATGTTTGTTCTCATTTAGTTATGAATGTTTATATTCTTTGTGTATATTATATTTTGATTCTTTCAAGTATATTTAGTCACATTTATGGGTTTGAAACCATAGATTTGGTTAATAAAATGAACCCCTAAACCCATAAATGAGTGAAATTATTTATTAGTTGTGATGTATGATTCAATACCCCCATATATTGTATATAATGAATCATGAGTGGGTGTTAACCCACATAATATTATTGAAGGATTTTGGAGGGAAGTTTGTGTAAAATGATTGTTTAATTTTACCGAAAGTTTATTTTTATTTTCATTATAATCACTGATTTTTTTAATCAAGATAATTTTAAACACTGAAAAAATGAGTTTCTAATAGTGTGAATTTCCAAATTATTAATGTTATTGAAATATTATAAGTGAAGGGTGAATATAAATCACTATGAACAATTTTTTGTTGTACCAGACATCGTATTGTGAGTCCCACCAAGGATTATTCTTACCTAATGACAGGATTTGGTTGTGTTTTAATCAAATGAGGTAGTGATGGAAAAAATTATTGCTTTAAATATATAAATGAGTGTAATATTTCTTGTCCAATAAGTTAATATGTTGGATATAGCCCAATTCTATTTATCAATAACATAATCTGGCATTATAGTGCATGCCTTACATATATATAACTCAACATGCATCATGAATTAGACATACCATAAGTTTAGAATTAATTTTTCATATATATATATATATATATTTGAAAATTTATTGTATAAAATGAATATAATGATATAATTGGTTGTAAAATTTAATGTATTTATGACTGTGAGGTGATACCACAAATCAGATGTTAGTACATATGGGGAATAATCAAGTGGGATAGTCTTTATGTTTCTATTATTATAATAAGTAAATTATATAATAAAAAATTATATTCATATTTTATATAAATTATCCACATTTCTTCATTAATATATTATGTATATTCAACAGACTTAGTTATATTCTAAATCACTAAAATTTACATAAGAGTAATGATATATTACTAGCATAAACATGAGATACTTCCTTGTATAGTGTGACATGATAATCATAAATACTCATTTACTTATAAAATAATTTTCCCTTGATGTGATGTTAAAAGAGAACAGGATATGGGTCCATTTAGAGATATAGATATTCATATACATGGTGATGTGGATTTTGTGGTGAAGAATATAGAGCAATGTCTAGATGCTCATTTTCTATAGATATGGGCACAGTGTAAGGAGATATTATTAGAGATACTTGAAAGAATAGATGTTTTGATGATTGAACATCCACTTGATGGTGTACATATTTATACTTCAAAAGTAAAATAAAACATAAATTATACTCATATTAATTTTTTGTTAATATTCATAAAATATAAATTAATTATACATGTTATCAGCTCCAAATTTAGTTTATGGGCATCATCACGAGTCTATAGGTGATTTTGATATAGATAAACCTGATACATGTAGTATTTTTAATTATATTATTATTATTTAATATTTCATATCATATGTACTATTAATATTTATTTTATATATTTAAAGTGGTTATAGTGATGTAAATATTTTTCTTTTTTAGGACTTCAGAACACCCTAAGAGGGGAGGGGTGAATTAGTGTGTTAAATTTTTCTTTTAAACAGATGGATATTGTTCCCATGTAGGTAGGAACTTGTTAATATTTTCTAATGAGAATGTATAGAAAATAAATAATAACATGAAAAGAAATGACAAAAAACTTTTACTTGGTTCACCACTAAGATAAAGTATAAGTAGCATACACCTATAGGTTATCAGTGATACCAAAGTAAAATAATCTTCACAATTTATTGATTATAGGAGTTCATATATTTAAACTCTATGCCAGGCACACTGCCTTTACAAATATTTTAGGGATACCACATTGCATCCCTCAGAAAACTTCCATTGGCCCACCCTTGCTAACTGTTGGGGGTGAAGTCTTACTCAGTTTATTGACTTGAATGTTTCTTCAATAAATTGTTATTGAAGTTTGTGTATTAGACTACCAAAATAATCTAATTACATCAAAAGAATGAATTGATGCACTTGAATGCTCTAATCAAACAAACCAGATTTTTAAATCTTAGTTGAATCATATAATGACACTTGCGTGTAACACCTACCCATGCTCGCAATATATGGGATTGTCACAAAAGATGGATTCTGGGAGAATAATATTTTTCATGAACCCCTTATCTTTCGTGTAGCTATACCATTAATTTGACATGGTTTTAAAACACTAAAGAAACACTTTTTATACATGATTTTCTTTTTTTGAATATTTCATGTGGAATTATTTCAAGCGAATGATCATCCGGATCTTCGATGAAAAAATTCATAACTTATGTGTGGGGGTAGAAACCTATTTATAGACCTTAATGAACCTATACATAAGTATATGACGTGTTTTCATTATTTCGTGTAAGATTCTCCCTAAGTGTACAAAACCATTTTGACTTCGTTTTTGGCTCGTAAATCTCGTTTGAGAAACCTCATCTTTTGAAAACATTGGAAATCATTCCTAAGCTTTTTGACATTGAATTTTTTTGATATGATGATCCCAAATCAATAATTTCTTGTATGCTTATAAACCTCCTTTAATCTTGCATGCAACTCCCTTTTCCAAAAACACTTTTCTCTATTTTCAAATCTTTAGACACAAAAATTTTGAAAACACTAGGAAATGATGGAACTTTCAATAATGTTGTATGCTTGAATAGTATGATTCCTTTCCCTTAAAAATCCCAAAATGTGAGGATTGAAAAAAAACCCTACTCCATTTCCATCAAAGAACAACCTTGTTTTTAACATGTGTCACACTAATATTTTGTAGTCAAAAAATAATATAAAATATAACTATTTTTTAAATCTTAAAACAATTCCCAATGATTAATTTGTGAAATGTTGGAACTAAACCAATATAATTCTAATTTATGGGTTCTTCAGGATGATAAAAAATTCATTTTTTTTGTTTTAAGAATCTAAAACCTGGGTTTACTAGTAAAAACCTAGAAAAAAACATTTTATTGAAATGAAATCATATGAAAGTGAATGTTGAATTATTTATGATGTGTATGAGCATATGACAAGACAATTTGAGTTGTGGTGTGATCAAAATGACTAAATAAGAATTATTTAATGATATTTAAGTATTTAAAACCTGAATCTGGGGTTTAGAATTGATAAAAAAACCTAGGATCTTAATTAAATATTAGTAAAATGATGGAATATTTATTTTAGAAATGATGAAACTGATGGAACATCAATTAGAGTTGATGTTTTCTTAGGATGACTGAAAATTACTTTTTGTGTTTTTAAACTCTAAAACATTGTGTAATATTCAAGATATAGAAAAATAATTTTATTTTTGTGAAATCATAGGAAAATAATCATTGAATTATTTTTTACAAGTCTAAGTAGATTCCACATTAATCATGGTGTGTGCTCAAAGTGGAAAAAGAAGAATGTTTAATGATATTAATGCCATTAAAAACATCCATCTGGTGGTCAAAACTAATGGAATGACATCAAATTTCCTTGTAATCCAAATATAAATACTAATGAATTATTTTTTAAATGTAGTAATTGACATGATATCAATCTATATTGTGGTTTACTTCAGATGTCCAAAAACATGTTTTTAATTTTTTTAAACTCTAAAATGAGCGTGTAATGGTCCAAACTGAGTAAATGGATTCAAATTGGCATGAAATCATATAAATATTATCATTGAGTTATCTTTTTCTGAGAACATGGAATATAAACTCACCATGTTGTTTGATTGGAAGGAATCAATACAATTTTTGAAAGACAATTAAGCCTTTAAATATGTGCATCAGTTTTAAAAATATAGAAAATAACATTAGATATCTATGAAATTATAATATAGTGATCAATGATTAATTTCTAAGATGAAGGAATATAAACCATAGAAATTCACGTTATGGTTTTCTCAGAATTAATGAAAACACATTTTTAGTTTTTTAAAACTCTAAAACAAGCTTTTAACGATAAAAAAATAGGAAATGACCTCCTATTGACTTCTAATAAAAGAAAAAATGTTTTTTTTATTTTTTTAGATGTAACAGTACAATAAAAATCAATATATTATGAATTATTCTTTTATTGAATAGTTAATATGTTTGGAAGATATAAAAGTCATTAAAATGTTCAAAAGAGGGTACAAATAGACAAAAGAACTTCAAATTGGTGTGAAATATTAGGAAAATCACTATAGATTAATTTTTTAAATATAGATATATACATGGAATCAATGATTTTTTTTCTTTGGATGACTAAAAATTACTTTTTGGTGTTTTAAAACACCTAAACATGCGTGTTATAGTTAAATCTTAGAAAACAACCGCAGATTGATGTGAAATCATAATATAGTGGTAATTGAATTATTTCTAGTATGCTTAAATATACAAAACATCAATATAACATGTGTAATGCTCAAAATTAATAAATGAGAAGTTTTAATTATATAAGAGTCAACAAAAATGTGCTTATTGTGGTGAAAATTAAACAAAAACATTCTATTTCCATAAAATCATTGGATAGTAACTACTAATTAATGTTTGTAATATAAGAACTCACACCATGATAATTTTAGCTATAGTTTTTTTGGGATGAATAAAAAAGAATTTTCAACATTTAAAATCTCTAAAACATGTGTGTATTGGTCAAAACCTCAAAAAATACTTTGAATTGGTGTTAAATAATAGTAAAATTGTCCTTGAATTATTTGTGTGGTATATGATTAGAAGAAATGCCAATCTAATTTTTTTCTCATAGTAGTTGAATAAGATGTCCTTAAAGATGTGAAAGTCTTTAAAAATAGGCATCAGGGGGTAAAAACTAATAAAATGAGATATGGATGACATGATATAATAAGAAAATAACCACATATTGATTTGTTAAATATTTTAGGAGACCTCATGTTAACCTATGGGTTTATGTGAAAATAATGGGAATATATTTTTTGAATTATTTATGAAATGTATTGAAATATTAAATGTCAATCCAATACATGGTGTTCTCAAAAAGACTAAATAAATAGTTTTAAATATATTAAAGTCTTGAAAAACATGATATAAGGGGTCAAAATAAAGGAAAATACCTCACAATACTATGAAATCATAGTATATAAACCTTATATTAAAATTCTAAATGTATAAACTTACACCCTATCAACCCAAGTTATAGTTTTATCGGGATGATTAAAAACAAATTTTAAGTGTTTTGAAATGCTTTTTTTTATTGTAAAATTTACAGAAAATGACCTTATATTTATGTTAAATCTTATGAAAAGTATCTTTTATTATTTTTTACATGTAAAAGTATACTACACATCAATCCAACTTGTGGTGTCCTCTAAATGAATAAATAAGAGGCTTGAGAGATATAAAAGTCCTTAAAAACATGTGTTATGGGGTTAAAGAAATGAAAAAGACCTCAGATTTTTGTTAAATAAAATGGAAGTGAACATTTCATTAGTTTTGAAATACTCAGACTGAATCTACATGAATTTGAGTTTCAGTTGAGATAACATGAGCAAAAACTCGTTTTTAGTTTTTTAATACTCTAAAACATAAGTGCAATGGTAAAATAAATAAATAGATGTTATATTGATGTTAAATTATATAAAACATTAATTTGAATTATTTTTGACATGTTTAAATATATATCATGTTAATAGGAAGTGCAGTGTGCTCGAAATGACTAAATGATAAGTTTATAATGATATCAAATTCATTAAAAACTTGTTTCAATGTGTAAAAACTGCAACACCCCAAGAATTTATAATATATATTTTCTTATTGGTGTGTTTGAAAGAATGAAACCGTGTAATTATTTTAATAATTCTTTAAAATTATAATATGAATCACAATATATGACATTTAAATGAAATATAATTTTTAGAAATAATTTCTTATTCTCTTAGGAAATACTATTGATCCTAAAGATCTATTTTGAAATATAGTGTTTTTGAATTGGTTTTGTCTTATTTTTTTAATTTAAAAATTAATTTAGATTATTAAACATATGAGTAATTATTATTTTTCATGTATAAAATAAATTATTTTGTTTTTAATTGGTTATAAATGAAAATAAATGCATTTGGAGGTAAAAGAGATGTTTTTTTTCCAGAAAAACTACTTTTACAAGTGCGATGTGTTTTTATCATAATAATTTATATTAATCATTACTGATGAATAATTTTAATAAGTTTTATGTATAATATATTCAATAAAATATTTTAACATTTATTTACTAATTTTTAATAGGATCAAAATTTGAATAAATCCAGCACTATGCTTAAAAATGCAATTTTTTAAAAATGGTTTTTATTTTGTTTTGTACGCCTATATTAAAATGAATATATATAAAGTTTAGAAAAAAAATATGATAATTGTTTTTTATATTTATGACTCGATGATTTAAATTTATTAATGTGTTCAATTTTATTTTGGTCCAAAATGAATAGTTTCTATGGTAAAATTTTTTCACCATGGTAAGGTTTAAAAGGACTAGGGGGGGGTTAAACATATAGATAAAGAATAAAGTATCCATAAAACTTGTAATAATTTTATTATTTGATTGGATTAAAAACAAACCTTATATTATCTTTGAATTTGGGTTTCCTTTTTCCCACTTTCACATGAATATGACATTATTATATTTTAATGTTGTATGTATTTTCATGTTTTCCACCCACCTCACTTATAAATGGGAACCTAATCTATTCACATATTCACAAACTATGGAATTATAGATTATCTATTACATACATAAATATCTTAATAACCCCCCTTCTCATTTCCTTGAGATTCTAGTCTTCCCCAAAATCCAAACTAAAAATTCTTGAGGTTTAAGCGAAATAATGTTTTCCACATGATGGGTAACATTTTTTTATAATATATTTCACGTTAATTCTTTCTTTATACCCCTAAATATATTATATAACCAAATTAAAATTATTAAATAAGTATAATTACTACACTTAAATTTTTTTTGTTAATGTTTCATCCATTGTCAACCTCCATCTCATCCTATGAGAAGTGATAATGTTGTTCATGCGTATGTGTGGACTACCACCTCCACCCAACTATATGATTCATTTTTCATGATTTCATAAATGGATGTTAATATGGATTTATTTAATTAATATATATAATAATTATGATGTTATCAGGACATTATAAATATATAATATTATATACCTATCTTTCATTCCATTCCTTGTATGAAGAAAACATTACTAGTGCATATGTATGAACTATAATCTCTATGAAGTGATGTAAATAATTTTTCATTACCAACATATATGAATGGTTATAAATGTATATATAATAAATAAATATTATAATTATATCATGATTAAGATTATATATACTATAAAACTAGGTCTGAGGTATAAGTAATGTAATCTGTGAACCAAAACATTACTAGGAAACATAACAAGTAACACCTGAATATTGATTTTAATAAAGAATTGTTGAAAAAGGGTAATTTTAAATTATAAGGGAATTATATATTTTAATATAAGTATGAATATGGTTCTATTATATAATTTTAACAAATGAAAAATTATAATACATAATCTAAAGAGAACATATGAATACATTTTGGACTTAAGCTAAGGGTTTATGTTACAATATCATTTCTTTTCATGGTTATTTAGGTTAAATTTTCAATGAGAGAAATTAAATGATAATTATATTTAAAAACTCATATATTTTATTATCCTATGGTTATTTTTCGGGTCTTTATTGTTTCCTTTCATTCTTCTCTCTTTGGTTCTAAAAATGAACGAGAAAATCTTTTAAAGAAAAACCAACCATATTTTCTTTTTGGTTGAAGAATGTTTTATTATATATACATGATCCTTAAAATGTTTTTAAAAATAATTTCTTAAAATTTATTTTCAACTATGTTTTACCATATTTTAAATATACTAAAAAGTATTTTTTATAGTTTTTCTAAATAGGTTATTTAAGCCTTTTTATAAAAAAATGTGAACAAAATATATGCTTTAACGTTTACCGAACATATGGATTTTCCAGAGTAATTATTTTTATTTTATTTGAAGATTAATTTAATATTTGCATTGTAAATTTTAATGAAAATAATTTTTTCAACATTCTAGTAATAATTATTTCAAATGTTATCAAATAAAATGGATATATTTCTCATATTTTCAAAGAAAGGTTTGAACATTCATTTAAGTGTATTTTTTATTTATATCTACACCCTTTGATGTTTCTTATTATTTATTGGTGACATGATCTTATGATACCATATATTTTATTTTTATGTATGGTTTATGATTATGTGATGAAAAATATTTGCAGAACCTATTTCTTTTGCATGGGTTGTGATATGATAAAACAATGAAAGTTCTTATGATCCTGGGGCACACACAAATATATATATATATATGGTTTTCATTATGTGATTAGTGGGATTATAATTATATATACCTATAATTAATTGGTTATTATATATATCTCATGAGATAATATGAAAGATGATGAGGATTGAAACCTTTCTAAAAATGAAAACATGTTGGGGACTAAACCCATTCAATTAATGAGACTTTTTTCACAATGTTATTGTGTTCTTGGAAATTATAATTGATTAATGAAATGTTTTTTATTCGTATTATTATGAAAAAATCCCTATGAAATGTCCTTTTACTCTTTATATTATCTCATGGATCATGATTGATAAATTATGACTCTTGAATCGTATAACTCATGTCTTTTGAAATGCTAAAGATTTATGCCATGACTCATTATTTATGATCTAAGTCACATTAGGTATAAATATCACAAGTTATGATCAAGATATAAAACTTTTATTCTTATCATATGAAAAAATATGATCATCTATTGATATCTCACATGTTTAAACTTACTGAATATCCAATCTCACCTTTTTTTATGTTTTTTTTCCACATATTATAATTAATTTTTTTAAGTATGATATGTCTAAAAATGGTACTATGAGAGAAGAACATTGTGTAATATGTTTAAGATATTTCATAAAATAGGTTTATTATTCTTTTATTATAAAAATACACTAAATATTTATAGTTCAATGGAATGAATTATTTTGTAACATATAATGTTTTCATTTAAATTAACGTAATAATTATGTATGTTAATCTTGGGTCTCCTAAGTTGGTATCAAGGAAGGATTTTATTATTTTTGGAGATTATAGGTAAAGTAATTTTGTAAAAATATTGGGTATAAGTATAAATATTGTATTATATCATGATGTTTTGTTAAAGTTAATATTTTTTTTGGTTTCCTAGTAATGACATCATTGTCAAGATATAAACAAGTGGATACATTCTCTAGCATAGATTCCTCTAAGGTAATAACCTTGAAAATTATTGTTGAATATTAACATGATATATACATTGTGAATGAAAATGAGGCCAAACTAAATACCATGATTGAAACTCATTAGGGGTATGCATTAGTTAATACACATGAACTTTATGAACCATTATAAAGAATTCATGTATAGAAACAATGATGAACTAAAAGTGATATATAATGAACCGTAATATCATAGATTGATAAGATGGTTTACTAATTTAAGACATCTTTGTAATTATTTTTTGTAATATATTATTTCTCATTCGGATTAAAAATGCTTTAAGGCCACAAAACACTTTTTGTTTTAGTAGAGGATTAAATATAGAAAGTTGAAGTTCGAGTGGTTACAATTACACTCAAATATCGAAGTATCTAATTTCAGATTTGTAATATGAATTCATTTAATTAATTATAGTCTTCTAGGAATGTTAATTCATATCCTGAATGATTAAATGTTTAATTATTTCTAAAAATCTCTAATTGTATGATGATTCAATCTGAATTATATAACTCTGCTATAATATAATCTTGCAAGAACGAGCTTCTAAAAAATAATTTTTATTCTACCTCTAGTTAAATTTGATTTTATTTTGGGTATGTTTTGGTTTAAATTATATAGATCCCATTTCAATTATTGAGGAAGGGAAGTCACATTTCATATTTCTAATGAACCAATTATTTTATATTTGTCAAAGGATGAATATGAACTTCCAAAGTAAATTACATCCATTATATGGGTTTTATTATATATTCATGATGTTTATTTACCAAAAATGGTTTGGGATAAAATAAATATTAAATATAATACTATTGTGTGAGAATAAGGTGATTTATTTATTGAGTATATTCTAACTCTTTCTAGTAACCATTATGTTGAGTTTTTATCAAAACTCATACATGGTGTTATTCCTATTTCAAGTAACCCTTATAGAATTTACCCAATTGATTTTCTTGAATTGAAAAATATCTCTAGGTAAATCTTGATAAGTGATTCATTTGGATACGTGAATCAAAATGGTGTGCACTATTCCTTTCTCTATGAAGAAATATGGGTTAATGCGTCTTTTCATTGAATATCAAAAACAAAATAGGATCACTATTAAGAATGAATATAGTAAACCCCATATTGATTATTTTTTATCAAACGAAAGGAGGAAAATACTTTTCAATGATTGACCATTGATTTTGATATCATCTTTTAAGGGCCAAAAAAGAGAAAACATCCAATTCAACCATCTGTATGAGGTATGGTAATTATGAATTTATAGTTCGTCCATTTGTACTTATAAATTCCCAAAATGTGTTGATAGATCTAAAGAATGGAGTATTTATAGATTACCTTGATCTGATTTATGTAATATTTATAGAATATATTGTTAAATATTCCAACAACAAGGAAGATCATGAAGAAAATTTTAATATTGGGCTAAAGACCTTGATAAATGAGAAAATATTTTGAAAATTTAGCATGTGTGAATTTTGGTTAAAAAAGTATCATCCCCGGGTCTCATAATTATAAGCAAGGATATATCATAGGATACCTTATTTATGGTAGTTATTGAAGAGTAGCACAAAAAAACCATGGTTTATGAAATACATAGTTTTATTGGGTTTTATGGAACTAAAAAATATTTTTTATAAATTTTTAATGACTATTAAATCGACTAACCAAGTTGATATGTAAAGGATTGAAGTTCTGTTATTATAATGGATGTGAAGAAAATTTTAAGGAACTGAAGTGAAGAGTGGTTAGTTAACATGTTCAAAAAATTTGCTACAGTAGAGAAGAGTTTGTGGTCTATAGTGTTACATTAAATAAGATATTGGGATGTGATCTAATTTATAATGGTATAGTAGTATATTATGCTTCATTCTAATTGATTTTTTACAAGAAAACTTTTCTGACCCAATATTTGGAACCGATTGTGGTAATTTTTTATTTGATGATATAAAGGGATTATCTATATAGTCCAATGTATGAAATATATATGGATCATAAAACATAATGTATATAATAAAATATAATTATTCAAATATGGTCAACAGAATATATTTGCAACGGATTAAAGAATATGACTTCACAATACACTACCACACTGGGAAGGCGAACAAGGTGTCTCATGCTATGAGTCTAAAAAGCCTGGCTATACTTACTATAATGATAATTAATATATATCCAATAATAATGTATTTATAGGGTATGGCCAAAAAAACATAAATAAATATATAATGATCATATCTTTCGAAGATAAGATTTTAACTATCTACTTATTTCAATATTAAAGATGTACAGAAGGAAGACATTCCCCATCAGTAGTAGGTAAGGAATATTCCTAATTTCAATCATTATAGTAACAAAATAATAAAGTTCTATAATAGATTACATGTTCCATTAGTACTGTACTGAAAGATAAATTATTAGATGAAGATCATAGTTCGTCATTATCTACTCATCTCAGAAGCATGAAGATGCTTATAGATTTTAAAGATAATTTATAATGGGATTGTGGGAACTGGAAAATTCATCCACAAAATTTTCCAAATGCTTCCATACATGATCCAATGTCCTATCCCTTTTCTAAAGCTTAGATTTTACAGGTCATAGGGCTCAAACAGAGTTACAGATTAGGAGTAATGGACATTTGAAGTTGGGATGGAAAACAGGTTCTTGAAGCTCCCTCCACAATTGCAGAGATGATGAACCTAACCGTAGCCTCCGCGAGCATCTCAAAGCTCGATGACGGTTTACTCAACTATTATAAAGAACTTGAGGGAACATGAATACAGCCTCCATGGGAACCACGAAGCTCAATGACGGTCAACTCCACGATTATGAGAAAATTGAGGGAACTCCCTCTAGTTGCGGAGCGTGATTTGCTTTGCAGCGTGCATTTGTGCTTCGCGGTGCGCATTTGTGCTTCGTAACGTGCATTTGTGCTTCGCGGAACGCTCTGATGACATCCATCACCTATATATACATGGCTCACCCTCTTCATAATGATGGTCATGCTGCCCCTTGGGCAGCTGATCTCCCATATCGCGAAGTAAAGCCTCTCGCGGTGAAAACCCTCTCGCGGATCCCTTTGCAGGCTGGGACGTCGGGATTTTCCATTGCGCCCTTATGTGCATCCACCTTCAACCTATGGAATACCATAATTTGAGATACTCCTCCGTACAACAAGAAACACATTGATTCAACATATTCCTCTTGGTTCATTTCCCATTTTATGAGTTGAGAGTCTCATCATCAATTCCTGAGTACATTGAGTCGAACCATTCCCCAAGTAACTCAGTAAAAACTTGTCACCTAACTCCTATGCCAGGTTGAACCCAAAAGGTACACTCTTGCGTAAGTCCCAACACCATTCATTTCTAGGCTCCATATGCCCAATAGTCCTATCTACATGACTATAAACTATAGTACACCCTATATACCAAACATAGGATGCCTCTTTCTCCAAACTAGAGATGCCTTATGCTCCTAGCATAAGATGCCAATAGTCCAATCTACATGGCTTTAAATAGTAGTATTCTATATCATTCAATAATAGGATGCCTCTTTCTTTAAATAAGAGAATCTGTATATGCCAATCATAATATGCTTACAGTCCTCTCTACATGACTTTAAACTATAGCATGCCCTATCATTAAATAATTGGATGCCTCTTATTTCAAATAAGATATGGCTTATGTGAAAAGCATAAGATACCTTATTCCATGACTACAGTGGAATAATTTCAAGAGCATTAGAATCCTTTTAAACATTTCATCACTCCACCTCATGCTTTTTGTATCCTTCATTCGGATCATCATCCTCTTTAATGTCTAAAGGGTCCCCCTAACGGCCTGGTCCCATGCTGCATCGAGTCACTTACCGTCCTAGGACAATTCCCTGGAAGACTTTGGAAAACACTTCGAGTCAGGTCATATGTTTCAAAAATAGTCAAATGTTGACCCTCTTTTGTTTGTTTCCATTTCAGGCTAACATGATACATATGTTGTGTTTCGAACACGGTCAACAATTATCCTCCATCGCCACGCCAGCCTCATTGAATTCCGATTGTCAGGCATGTGATTTACACTTTTCATCTCCCTTTATTCAGACTGATTACAAAACCCTTGGCATTATCCCTCATGTGCACTCATGCGTAAGTGTAGACATAAATTATGTGCCTCAACCCTCTAATGAGTTGAGATGCCCTCATGACCAGACATGAGGAAGACACTCAGGAATCTTCTTTTCGTAAGCTCCATTCACCATTTCATCTCCATAGAGGCACCCGAACATCATCCTTGCGTAAGCCCCATCCACCATTTCCACTCTATAAGAACACCGGGGCGGCTTCCTTGCATAATCCCCATTCACCATTTCAGCTCCATAGCGGCACCTGGGCAGCTTCCTTGTGCAAGTCCCATCCACCATTTCCGCTCTATAGAAGCACCCATGAAACATCCTTGCGTAAGCCCAATTAACCATTGCTGCTCTATAGAGGAACTTGGGCAGCTTCCTTGTGTAATCCCCATCCATCGTTGCCGCTCCATAGCGGCACCCAGGCAGCTTCCATGCATAATCCCCATCCACCATTGCCTCTCCCTAGCGGCACCTGGGAAGCTTCCTTGCGTAAGCCCCATCCACCATTTCCACACCTTAGCGGCACCCGGGAAGCTTCCTTCCATAAGCCCCATTCACCATTGCCACTCTGTAGCGGCACTAGGGAAGCTTCCTTGTGTAATCCCCATTCACCACCCTTCACGGATTCAACTTTGCACCATGATCATAAGGTCCTTGCCACCTTTTGTTTCTTACACTGAGCATGACTCACATGGGATTAGAGTAAGCTTCCAATAGGACAATCTCTATGGGAATCCTAGAGTGTAATCCACCACACCAGTTTGAACTATGTGGACTTTGATCCTTGCCAAGAAAAGGTATATAGGAAGCCATCTTGAGGTTCATGCCAACCAACCATTAGTTCTGAACCCCCTTCACATTGGTTCCCACCAACTTGAACTACATGGACTTTGATCCTTTCCAAGGAAATGTACGTAGGGAGCCTTTATGAGGATAAATCCCAACAACCATAGGTTCTGACCCCCCCTTCACGTTGGTTCCCACCACTTGAACTATGTTGACTTTGATTTTCCGAGGCAAGGTACATAAGAAGCCTCCCTGAGGATTAAGCCCACCAATCATCGGTTCTGACCCCCCTTCACATCAGTTCCCACTCCTCGAGAACTACATGGACTTTGATCCTTATCTCCTAGAAAAGGTATGTAGTAAGCCTCCATGTGGTTCAACCCCATCTAGTAGTAAGCTGTTGTGACCCCATCTATTTGTAAGCTGTTGTGCCCTAATCTGGCGGTAAATCATTATTCCCCCATCCAGTGGTAAGCCGTTGTGCCCCCATCCAGTGGTAAGTCATTGGAAAGATGTGTAGAAAAACTCCATGAGGTTCAAGCCCATCACTCATGTCTCGTCCGGATCTATCCCTCGACCCGAGGTGTTTCGGGAAGAACATTCCCCAATATAGAGTTTCTATTTCCTCCAAATCCCATCAATGAATCCATTCTCATGAGCTGCCTCTTCTGGTGTCCCATTGTCCCACCGAACTACGTGGACCTTGATTCCCTACCTCGAGGATACATAAGAAGTCTGTTCAAGGCTCAAGCCCAACATCACCATCTTCTTCATGTCTATTCCATATCATTTCTCTTCCACTTCATTCAGCTCTCCATCATCCATCATGATTCTTACTTGGGCCGCCACATCCTAGTGAGATCATGACATTCATCCTAGCGCTTCTCCTTGCAAAACCTGAGAAGCTAAACTTGCATAAGCCCCACAACATCGATAACCATCCACCCAAGAGTATCCCTCTTTAAATGAGCCTCATTCCATGTGTAAGCCACAATGTGTCTCGAGGTCATTGTCCTTTTTGTGAACCCTGATTCATTACCCCTTCAAACTACATGGGTTTTGATCACTATCGTCTACACATGGTACATTGGAAATATCCACGAGGTTCAATCCCAGCCAATGGTAAACCTTGGTGTTCCCTTATTATGGGGTGCACACTCCCTGATCCACCCTTCGTGGTGTCTAGATCATCCTTCATGGTGTGACATCTTCTCTTTATGGGACACACCTTAGTGGTAAACTGTTGTGACCCCATCCAGTGGTAAGCTGTTGTGCCCCCATCGAGTGGTAAGTCATTGTTCACCCTCATATTGTCTCCGAAAGACATTAAATGTGCGGTATACCTCATGTTAAACATGAGATGCCTGAGGAAAACCTAAGAAGACATGCCTTTGGCATAACTTTCTCTGCATGAATTTAAACTCACGACCTACCCCGTGTTAAACATGGAAAGATGAGGAGAACCTCAGAGACATGCCTCTGGAATAAAATACCCCATGACTGACATGGGATTCCTTGTGTTATGGGCCCTTGATATGCCCTCTTATGATGAAGAATACAGATTCCCTAATGTCTATGCATCCAGATATGCCCTGATATGCCCGATTATTTCATCTACTCTGACCGAAGGTTACTACCATGTCAATACCCCATGGAATGTCCTGAAAAAACTAGTGTAATTAACCGACATCCACAAATATATGGCACCAAGAATGAGATTCATGAACAACAACTTAATCTTTAAGGGAGACCCATACTAGGCGATGAGTTTTGAGGAGGAATCCATGGAAGGTGGAACCTACATCCCATCATCCCATTTCGATCAAGGAAAAAACCTACCTGAACAAGTGACGGATGCTGCCCGCCTTTGAAAAGTGTGAATGTAGGGAAATAGCTACACATCCTTGATAAAGATATGCACGCACCCCAGCAAAATCTTCGGAAATAGGGATAACATATAAGATATATTTTAGAGTATGTATCTCACTGCTTAGTATTCCATCAAATTAAGGTCGAGAGATAAACTTTTAATGGTATGTTACCACCATTACCTATACCTGTGTGTTAGTGGGAAAACACCACTATGTGTTTCACCATTTGAATCCCAATACATCTAATGGGGAAAATATTATTTCAGTTGTAGTCAATCACCCTAAAAGTTTTGTATATTTCATTTCTTTGAAAAATTATATCTCCCTTGAACTTATTTCCAAGATATACATTAATGAAGTGGTAAGGGGGAAGAAAGTGAAATTCAAAATAGTTTCTAATCATGATCAAATGTTTAACTAGAATTTTTCAGAAGTAAGTATTAGTCTTTCAATATAGATTCTAGCTTTAGCACTGTATATCATCCTTCGGTAGATGGTCAGTCTGAGAGGACCATTTAAACTCTCTGTGATTATTTAAATCATGATCTATTGATTTAAATGGATGTTCGAATGATCTCCTTAATATGATTGAATTTTATTAAAACAACATCTTTCACTCAAGAATTTATATAGCTTCATTTGATTCCCTATATGGGAAGAAGTGAAAGAATCCTTTATGGTGTGATAATGTTTGGGTAAATAAGATATTCAGACTCGACCTAGCTTATGAAATGATGGATAATGTTAGAACCATTCTATAACACATAATAAAAAATCAAATTTGATGATAATTTTATAAAAAAAATCAATAGTGACACATTAATTTTTAAGTTGGTGACAAGCTATTCCTTAAAATATCTCCATGGAAGATGGTTATGATATTTTCAAAGAAGGGAAATCTAAGACCCAAATATATCCATCTATATGATATTATTGATCATATAGGGATGTTATTTAATCACTTATAACTCCCTAAAAACATATAACAAGTTCAAAATGTTCTCCTTATACCTCATTTGATAAAATTAACACCAGATCCTTCACATGTACAAAAATCAACATTTATACCATTGTATTAGTGTATTTATTATGAGTCGAAACTAGTATAAGTATTTTACCTTAGAGAAAAAGTGTCATGGAATGAGAATAATAATGTAGATATGGTATTTGGAGGGATCCAAAATTTTAAGAAGAAAAATGGATCCCAACGGTGTGATGAGGTAGAGTTATCATCAGTTGTTTTTATTAGAGCGATAAATTTTTTATGGAAAATATATTATTAGGGGGTAGAATATATGAACCTAAGAATTAGGAATATATATTTTCTATTTAATCATTTTCTAATCATGAAACCATAAATTTATTTGAATAATTATTAAATAAATTTAAAATGAATCACATTATATTGTATTCAAAAAAAATATAATTGTTGAAAACAATTTCTAATTCTTTTAGGATATAATATTGACCACAAAGAACTATTATTCAATAATTTGTTTATGAGAATTGTTTTTTCCATTAATATTTTATTAAAAAAAAATTAGGGTATTAAACATATGAAAAAGTATTTATTAAAAAGGTAAAAAATTAATTCATTTGTTTTTAATTTTTTATAAATGAAAATAAAAGCATTTGATGTTAAAAGAGTAGTTTTTTCTGAAAGAAATATTTTATACATGCAATGTGATTGCACCTTAATAAATTAATGAAATAAATATTGGTGAATCATTTAAATGAAAATTTTAGTTTATATATTAAATAAAATACTTTAAAATTCATTTAATAATTGTTACTAGGTAAGGAATAAGATTATTTTTTGTGTAACGCTATAAAATGTATTTTTCTAAAAACGATCTCTATTGATGTTTGTGAGATTTTTTTAAATTAATTTTTACTGCTTATAAAAATTAAATGTGTTAAAAATATTTCCATATTTTAAACCAAACATATTGAATCTATTAATGTTAATTTTTTTCCGTAATGAATATTTACCATGCGAAAACGTTATCACTACAGTAAGGGTTGGTAGGATTAACGTGGGAGGAGTTGTTAAGCTTTGAGATAAGGCCAAAAATATCAATAAAACATGGATAAATATGGGATTTAAGTGTGTTTAAAAACAAAATGATATAATATTTTAATTTATAGTTTCCTTGGTGCCACTTTTAGTTGAATATAACATTATTATGTTTTAATGTTTTAAATATTTTCATGTTTTCCGCCCACCTCACATATAAAAGATAACATCATATATTAACAAATTCACAAAATTTGAGCATTATATCTCAAAAAAACATACCAAAATAACTTCCAAACTCACCTGGAATTTCTCTTGTGCTTTTTATTCTTTCTAAAATACCAAACTAGGAAGAATAGAGGTGTAATTTAAAAAAGTTTTCCAAAGATGAGGTAATTGTGTTTACCAATCTATTTCAAGTTTCTTTCATCCTTAAACATCTAAAAATATTATATACCTATATAAATATTTAAAAATAATTTTAATTACTATAATTTAAATTATTTAGGTTAATGGTAAAACCATTTTATACATCATTTCCATCCTATGAGAAATGATATCGTTGTTTGTGCGTACTTGTTGACTACCGCCTCCATGAGGTGATGTGATTTGTTTTTATTATCTTTTATACATGGATGGTCATAAGTATTTAGTTAACTAATATATATATATATATATATATATTATATATATTATATTATTATGAGTCTTGAAAAATATATTATTATTTACCATTCTTTATTTCTATTAATTGGAAAATGAAAACAATACTAGTGTGTGTGCATGGACTACCATCACCATGAAGTGGTGTAATTAATTTTTCATCACTACCTTATAAAGATGGTTATAAGAGTATATATTATTAATAAATATGATACTTATTAAAAGATTAATATTCTGAAGGAAATTAATCTATTACCAACATGAAAATATTGAATCCTTCAAACCAAAACCCACAAGGGAAATCAAACAGTTTAAACCCGAATAAAATTTTTAATTAATAATTGTTAATAAATAAGTAATTATAAAATTTAAGTGAATGATATATTGCAATAAAATTATGTATATACTTTTTTTATATATTTATAATAAATATAAATATATTATATAGGATCTTAAGAGCACAAATGGATAAATTTAGGACCTGAGATAAGGGTGTGTGTAGCAATTTTATTCTTTTCAAGGTTATCAATGTTATATTTCCAATGAGTGAAATTATATGATTATTATATTTTAAAAACTATAAATTTTCTTATAAATTGGTTATTTTTTGTGTTTTCATGTTTTTATTTCATTCTCCACACATAGGAACATAAAATAATCAAGAAAATGTCTTTATGAAAAAATTACCTTGTTTTTTTTTAGAAAAAAATTTGATCCATTTATATTTTCTTTAAAATGTTTTCAATAATGTAATTTTATATGATCCAATGATAATTTAAATTCATTTAAATTATATTTTACTTGATTTTTAAAGGTTAAAAAATAATTTTTTATGTTTTTGATCACATTATTTATGATTTTTTACTAATAAACGAGACATGTATCTTTGTGTTAACATTTTCCAAAAAAATTAATTATTCCACTATAATGAATATTCTTTTCATTGAATATAATTTTATATGTTTAAATTGTTTTTTTCAAAGATTGTTTTTTCAAAATATTCAATGAATTTTTATTTAAATTATTTTCAAAAGAAAATGATATTTTCTCATGTTTTTAAAGAAAGGTTGAAATAATCTTTTAAACATATTTTTCATCTACATAAACAACCATTGAGGTTTTTATGGTTCATTAAGGATATTATCTAATGATACCATCCATATACCTTCTTTGTATGTATTATGATTATATAATGAGAATAGATGTATGAAATGTATTTCATTTCCATGGTTTATGATACGATGAAATAATGAATGTTTTTATGATATTAAGCCAAAAATGTGTGGTTTTCATTATATGATAGGTATTCAAAGAATTATATTTAAATATAATTAATTGAGTAATTATTGATATATCATGAGATAATATAAAAAAATATGTGGAGTGAACCCATTCCACGAAATTAATGATGTTGGGAAGTAAAACCAATCCATTATGGTACTTTTTCCACTATGTGATGATGGTTTTGGAAGTGATCCTTTACTAATAATATTATTTCTATACTTTAGAATATTCCAAAATTCTTGTGAAAAGTTCTTATACTTTTTATATTTTCACATGGATCATGATTGTTTTATGATGCTTCCTCACTGATACAACTCATGGATTTTGAAATGATAAATATTTATGCCCTGAATCATGATTGATTGTCTATGAATGATTGGATATGAATTTCATGAGTTATTATCATGATATCATAATATTATTCTCATTTTATTCTTATATATCATTATTTATTGATATCACTGATGTTTACCCTTACGGAGCATCAGAGCTCACCCTTTCTTATGTTTCCATTTTTCAAAGGTCATGACGAAATGTTTTATGTAGGATATGTATATCAAGGGTACTATAAGAGAATAAAATTGTGGGATATGTTGGAGATATTCCATGAAATATTTTTATTATCTATCTATTCGCTAAAGAAACTAAACCATTTTATTTCTAGGGTGTGAATTATTATGTAACATATATTACGTTTTGATCTAAAATGTTGTAGTTTTTATGTATGTTATGCTTGGGTAACCAAAAACCCAAGAAAATGACCATGAATTTCCATGATATCATTGTAAAATGATTATCTATTTATTTCTGAAATGTTGTAATTGAAATCATCTCAATTTAGGTAATAGTTTTATTAGGATGATCAAAAACACATTTTTTTGTTTTAAAACCATAAAACATGTTTATAAGGTTAAAAAAATAAAAGGACCTTTGATTGACATGATCTCTTATGAAAATTTTCTTTTAATTAATATTGACCATCATGAGTAGAAAACACCTTATTCTGACATTTGGTGTGCTCAAAATTGATATATATGTAGTTTTAAAGATTAAAAAGCCTTTAGTTTTTTTTCAGAGGGTTAGAATGAATAAAACAACCATGCATTGTTGTAAAATAAAATGAAAATTAGTGATGATTGATTCATGAAATATAATATCTAAATATATTTCCATATAAGCTATATTTTTTTCAAAATTATTGGAAATAAATTTTTGTTGTTTTAAAACATTGAACTATGTGTGTAATGGAGAAAACCTAGAAAAAGAAAATGGATTATCATCAAACAATAGGACACTGTATTTGTTTAATTATTTTTTATGTGTCTAAATATGAGTAACATCAATATTATGTGTGGTGTTTTCTAGAATGACTAAATAAATAGTTTTAAATATATCAAAGTCTTTAAAAACATTTTTTAGGTGGGATAAAAAAAACTCAAATTGATGTGAAATCATATAATAATCATGCTTTATTTATTTATGATATTTAAGAAATGAATCCACAATAATCTAAATATTATTTTTCATAGGATAATTGAGAACATATTTTTAGGGTTTTAATACTCTAAAACATGTATATAATGGTAAAAACCAAATAAAAGAATTTTTTATTGGAATTAAATCATATGAAAGGTAAAGTAGAAATATTCTTTGACATGTATGAGTAGATAGAATGTCAATATGATGTGTGATGTGCTCAAAATAACTAAATAAGAAGTTCTATGATATTAATGTCTCTAAAAACATTCATCAAGGGATCTAAAGTCAGAAAATAACCTTGGATTATCATGAAATAATTGGAATAAAACAAAATATTAATTTTTTAAATATAGGAATGTACACCACATCAATATGAGTTTCAATTTTATTGGGATGACTAAAAATTCATTTTTAATGTTTTAAATCACTAATACTTTCATGTAAAAGTAAAAACCTAAACAATTACCTTAGATTGGTGTGAAATCATAGGTTAATGGTCTTTGAATTATTTTTGTAATGTCTAAAAATATTTCACATCCATCCAACATTCCATACTCGAATAATAAATAAATATTCTATTTTTAAAAATATCAATATTTTTCTTTCATCCATGAATTGTGTATTACATTTTTCATCATCGCCTTACATAAGCTATAAATTTATATTTATATTTCAAAAAACTCTTTTAAGGGGTAAGTGAGAACACTAAAAAATAATCTACCCCAAACTCAAACCATATATGAAATCATAAGAAAAAACAATAATAAATTTTTGAAATTTAAGTACTAAAACCATGTTAATACCTATTGAAATGTTCTCAGGAAGGATAAAAATATATTTTTAGTGTTCTAAAACTCTAAAAATTTTCTGTAATGTTAAAAAAATAGAAAAGGTCCTCAAATTGACATGAAATAACTGGAAAATATATTTTTATCATTTTTGATGTATACAAGTAGAGAAAACATCAGTAGAATGAGTGGAGTTCTCATAATGACTCAATTATTTATTTAAAGATATTAATGTATTTAAAAAATGCATCAAAGGATCAAAAGAATGAAAATAAATTTAGATTTTCAAGAAATAAATGGAAAATTCGGTATCTTTATTTTTAAAATATATGTTCTTACTCTATATAAATCATTGTTTAGGTTTTCTTAAGAAGATCAAAAATGAATGTTTAGTGTTTTAGAAATCGAAAACTTGTCTGTAATGGTTAAAACCTAGAAAATGGAAATAGATTGACTAAAATCATGATTCATTGAGCACTGAATTATCTATGAAATGTATGAATACAAGAAACATCAATACAATTTTTTTTATTGAAATGGATAAATATATAGTTTTTAAATATATAAGACTCTTGAAAACTTATGACAGGAGTTAAAAACTAAGAAAAAAACCTTGGTCTTCCTTTTTTAACATCCCATGTTTTGATCTAGTTATAGATTTCAATAGAATTTGAACATTTCATTTAGTGGACAAGTGATATTTTAAACTAATTATGGGAATATAAATACGATCATATAAATAACTAAAGGTGTTTTTTATGGATATGTATTAAGGATGAAGAGGTGTATCAGGAATTCAAATGAGTTTCAAGGGCTCCATTATCTAAAAAATTGGTTTCATGAGAAATATCCAAAGGTACACTGTTGGTGCATGGTTAGTACTACCTGTGTAACCCAAACTATGCAGAATGTTTCCGAAGGGACATGGTTTTTTAGAATTATGAGGCCCCTTAGAGAAAACCATATAGATTAGTGAAGGTTCCTAGATGGTTTCAAATAGTTTTTCAAACCATAAACCTATGGCGGCATGACCTTGTAACGGGTCTGTAGTAATTTATTGAGGTGGGTCCATGGGCTATACATATTTTTCCAAATAGTGCATATTCCCTAAATGGTTAGTAACACATAATCAGTAACACTACACAGTTGGACCAAAATTTATCCAAATTGTACAAAAAAACCATGTAGGGTATGAATCTTGTAGAAAAGGAGCATCATGGTTGGTGCATAGTTAGAAAAACTAGGAAGCCTAACCATGGGCCACTTGAATAGGAAAAAGTTTCCATTTTCCCTTTACGACCTTAAAATATTTTTCACCATGTTTTCTTCACCCATATTCTGGTGAGTTGTAAGTGTATCTATAAGTCTAATACTCCTCATCATTCCCTTCCTCATTTATTTTTCCATCATTTGAGATATCATCATTCAATCTAATTCACCCTATTATCAAGTTATTTGTCCAATATTCCAATTTCTCTGATTCTGAATTGAATCAAGGCTCGGTAATGGATGTGTGGACCATACTAACCATGAGTTAGGAGGAATATTAGATTTTACCTCTATGTTACAAAATATATAAAGTATTTATTTACTGCCACATGCCAATATTTCTATGTGTTTCTCCTAAATTATGAAACACCATAAATTAGTTACTTATACCTCATTTAGACATGACATGGAACCCTAGTATATGGTTATAGGTATAAAACCTCAACCCAAACCACCACATAAGGCGAGTTAAATAAATTTTCCATTAAAATCAATGATTCCCTATTAGACTAAACAACCCCTTATAGTGTGTTTTTTTGATTCACATGTATGTACTTCTCTATTCCTTTTTTGAATCACCTTCTTCAGTGTGATGACCAACCTTCATGGAAGAAATAGTTAAATTGACTTAAATAAATGATGTGATTATCATTAATATTTTTTCTAATAAAATAAACATTTATATTTGATGTCTTATCTTATAAAACGGAACTATTTTATGAGAATACTCATGTGATAGATGGCATGTTTACATATGTAGACACCTTTATCACTTATAATGGAATCATAATATGAAATGTTTATTTACATGGCCTCATTTACTATTTATAAATAAATTTTAATATAGAATATTTTTGAACATGGAATTTATCTTTATTACTGAATGAATAAAATTATGTAATAGGTTTAAATTAAGAGTGAGTGGTAAGACCATCTAACACACCCATACTTGGAACATATAATTTAAATGATAAAAAGTATTTTATTGAAATATAAATTCGAATTGAATCCTTGGGCATAAAATCCCGTATATTATGATTTATAGGGATGGATTACCTAGGTGTGGCATCTCGTACATTATGATTGTGGCTATGGAACTGTGGGCTTATGATCATATATATTGTAATCTTTGGGAATGATACCCTAGGCATGATCTCCATTATCTGACATGTGATCCTATAATGTAGATTCCTTGGTACTAAACCTCGATTCCACCCCAGTTCAGGTATATATATTCATAAAATTGTATTATATATTTATATAAATACATTATGGATGGTGTTTAGAGATATCCTGGATTAGGTATAAGTAGGTATGGTCATCCAGGTATAGTTGAGGAACTCAATCCTGACTTGTTTGTATTTACATTTTTGAACTAACTTAATTTTTATATACGTGCACATTGATTTATTTTATAATCATAGAATGGATTACTGTAGAAGACAATAGTAGTGGACTAATTAGTATATCTCACACCATGTTCGGGACTCCCTTTAGTACCCTAAAAAATTTCATGTTTGTAGGTTTTGGATAATGGATTGTGCTATGTGGTGCTATGCTTGTACGTGGAAGATTATTATCACATGATAGATCTAGAGCATAGGATGCTTGTGGATATTTCCATTGGGGATTATGTGTTTTTTGTATTGGTTAGCCGTAGTATGTTTATTGTTGTACATTTCACCATGTTCATGGATGGTTATATATTATTTTATTATTTTTTGCAAGTTATTATTTTATCTTGGGATATTGTTCATTTATATATGATCCTTCTGTATATATTACAGATCTAGAGCGTATGGTCTCTCCACTATACGTCCATTAAACCCTCACTACTAGTCGGTACCCTCTAGCTCATTGGGACGTGTGCTTGATTCCTATTGGAAAACCACCTCAAGGCACTTTTTTAATTGGCCTCTCGGTCAAGGAATTATATGTTGTTTCAGAGGTGTTTCGTTTCATTTTTTCTTACAATTTTTGGTTTGTAGATAGGAGACTAAGCATGTGTTGGCACTTTGTAAATATCTCATGTATATGTCTGTCCAACCCAAGCTTGTGGAGAAAGATCAATATTATAGGTATGTGATTTTTATTCATGTTGTTATATATTATTGCTGCTTTTTATTTCACCTTTAGTGAATTTTCTGCTATATATAGTTGCTAATTTATGAGATTTCTTCCTTTCCCCAATATGGAATGGAATGATAATTACATTCATCCTTATAGTAGTAGTAGTTAATTTTTTATTCAAAAAGAAATAATGAAAGGACGCAAGAACCCTCAAGGGGGACGGAAATGGTGAAGCCCGAGCGCATCCCCTAACAGAAAGGAGGCAAATTTTGAAGGGAGGGAGGGGGAGAGTTATAGAGAATGAGAGGGTCATCTAGTCTACCTAAGCGGGCAAGGGAATCCACTGCGAAATTAGCCTCCCTTCAGCTGTGAGACAAACGAACTCCAAGTGAGATTTCCATTCTGAACCTTCTGATAAAGTACGTGAGTTCCCACAGAACCCCACACCACCCTTTAATAATCTTTACGAGGGTATCCGAGTCCGTTTCTATTTCGGACACGACCATCTTCTACCTTCTGCACACTAACAGGCCCGACACCAAAGCATGAACTTCTGCACACAAGGAGTTGCCAGGCCCATAAAATGCACCGAAGGAGATGAGAACTGATCCAGAGGAATCCCGTAGCATGCCTCCCCCCCTTATAAGCTCATATAATTCACATGCAATGCATGTTCCATTCCAAGTAGTTTGTATCATAGATGTCCTAGTTCAGGCTAATTTGTATACCCTAATTAGGTAATTATTTACCATTCTTAACTGTAGACAATGATTTGTGACTTATTGGAATTATTATTTTTATTCCCTGTTTAGTGGATTAATTGTATTTATTTCCCCTAAAAAACATTCATGAATATTGTTATGAAATATGGATGGTTATATAATATTTTTTCATTAACCTAAATGGTGTTTTCCAACATAACTTGATGGTGAGATTCTATTTATCCAGCCAATTTTTATATGTTGATCCATGACCATTGGTTACATGAGCTAAAACATTAATGGTTTTGATTAAATGGGTTCCAAATATAAAATTTATAATGTTTCTGGGCACTTTATAAATTTGGAAAAAATGACCCATATAATCAAACTATCACTTATGGACCTGTTATATTATGAAAATAGTTTGATTACCTAGTGGAAGTTACCTGAATTCTAATAGTAAGTTATAAAGGAAATTATTTTTAAAATTTTGGAAATGGTAATTCGTCTAACTTAACCAAGATTATTATGTAGATATGGTAAATTCATATTTTTTTTATAGAAAATGGTTTCCCTTATGAAGGTTAATATCTATATTATTTGAGAATGACAACCATATGACTAAGTACTAAATGCACAACTAGACCCAATTAGGTTGTTTGGGGCATGTTTTATATGAAATAAAATCATTATGTGTATGTATAAATATTAATTGAAACCAAATGTTATTGGGTTACACGTACATGGGATCCCAATCGTAATTTATTGACTATTGACTTCATAAATAGGGAATGGATTAAAATCTAATTGAACTAAGGTTGGCATGATGGGACCCTTATAGGACTCCTTTTTTTCTTTTATGCCTTAGTAACTAAACCCATAGAGGTTTTCTTATGTTAATGGGATGGATATCTATAGTGTCCTCAACCACATATATGTTATTACATATAAATGTATTCTGAAATTTTACTTAATATTTCAACTTAATTGATAAAAGAATCATTATATTCTTTTTAGCATTATTATTATAAGGCGACATTTAATTAAAATATCAATTACAAATTAAAGAGTTTTTCCACTATATAATGGAAGTTAATATTTTCATTAATTGGGACCAGTTATTAAATCCTTACAGGTAGATTAAATGATGGGTGAAAAGGGAAATTATTAGATAATTTTCTAATTATGTTGCATGGCATCAGCCAGATAAAGTGACAAGTACAGTTTGAGAAACATTTTCCCTTATAACTAGTAAATATTATTTCTATAAATATATACATTTTTAAAATGTATGATAAAAAGGAATTGATATAACGGATTGAATGAATCATTGTACTCGTGTTTATATCAGGCACCATCTTGTAAGTGTTATCCTTAGTTGTACATTGAGAGATGCATGAAATGTGAACATGAACGCTGACCTTTGAACATGGTTGGATTCTTCCATGTAGATGTGTTGAACTTATAGAAAATTTAGAATAGATGTTTTATCTTTATTTGAATTACTATGGTTTTCAAATTTGATTCCTTGTAAAGAAGGGGTGTTGTCCCATTAAGGTATCACCCTATGAGATAGTAAACCAGTATACATTCCAACTAAGGTTCTAGGCATGGTAAGTGCCTCATGTTTGATCTAGTTGAGCCAGGTATGACTCTTAGATAGTGAAATGACACCCCTGGTGGATGGTTGGTTTTATGTTAATTGACCCTCAGAAGGGTTTTTTCATATATGGGTACTTATATGTTTTATCCTTTTACCCTTTTCATTTTCATTATAAACATTCAATGGGAACCCCCCCCCCCCATTTGGATAATTAGTGATGATCCCATAATTGTAGCCTAATTCTTAGCAAAGGATGTCATTACACCACGAAATATTGATTAAGACCTTTTTTAGTCGATGCTTCTTTATGTTTTTTAGTTTAAACACTTCTAAAAGAGTTTTCAAAATACATTATACTCCATTTTACGTATTACCTTAAATAGGTTATGGTTCTCATGTGATATTTGTTAAGGATTGAGGGACAGAACTAGTGGCTATGTTTTGAGACTAGATCCATATGGCTAAGTGGAGAATATTGATGCCCCTACTTATGATTCAGAACCTATTAGGTCATTGTTTAGTTTATTCTATGGAAACCCATGGTACAATTTGTTTTAGGTTTTATGTTTTTTTAATGGAAATTTTCATGGTTTTACACTTGTTATGAAATCGATGTGTGGTAGATGATTGGGTTTGTGTTACATGAATGGTGATGATTAGGTGTTGAAGAAAGAACCTAGGGTTCATGGATATTTAAACTAGATTCAATGGGCCGGATAGTTCAGGTTCCTGGTCTAGTTGACCCGTGTTTGTGTTGCAGATGATTTAGTTTTTTAGAATAAAGCCTTGTGGATAATAGCAGAATGATAAATCGCAACACATGTGAGGTGATGTTTTTGAAGAGGATTTCCATGTGAAGTCATAAAATACTGAATTAGGATGTTATAGATAGCACATCCAGCTGGGCTTTATTGACATATAATTGATGTGATCACGAGTTTGGTCTAGAACCAGGTGATGCAGGATGCACACCCCTGTGAATGACTAGTTAGTTTGTGTCAGTGACACATGGTGACTATTTAGAAATGGAAGTCAGTGTGTGGCCTAGTGAAATCCAATGACCTATGGTTTCAATAACGTGATTCTTGAGGGAATTTAAACTGGAATTTTTATATAATATTAAAAGGAAGTTCTATGTGATGAGGGATAATATGAAAATGGGATGGGTAATGTGAGCTAGTTGACCCATGAATAGACTTGGAAAATAATATTAAGAGACATGGTGTCTAGAGTTGGAATCAGAATATATAGCCTTGTTTGATGTGATCATGTATCGGGAGGGGATCCACACACCTATTTATAAAATATTATTATAATCCTTGTCTGGACATAATCATGTCCCCTACATTGAATTCACACTGTTTAAATTTAGAGAGAATTAGATATATGAATAGCTACCCATTTAAATAGATGTTATGGTTTGATGAAGGGACTCCTTGGATGTTGCTCTCAAGGTGTGGTTTTTAGATATGGCAGTGAGTTCATAGTAAACCATTGGATATTGGAGGGTGATGACACTCTTTATGATTCAAATTCATCATTCACCATGAGAACTATGATTTTTAAGGGGGGACAAGAGATGACTTATAAATACACTAGTTCTCACGAGGAGTCATATCTTTGACATTCTTGTTATATATCAATGATAGAATTGGAATCAACTGATTAATCGAATTTCATATAACTTAATCAGTGACGAGGATGTTCCTAAGGTGAGGAGTGGGATGTTAGCTGCTGGTGGGAAACTCTCAAGTGATAATGTTAATGGGACCTTGAGACCAGTCATATGATGATCTCTTTGGCACTCATTTTTCATTAAATAAATATATCAATGTATGTCTGTGATCCTTAATAAATTCTAGGTATGGGTTCAATTATAGATCTTTGTGAAATCTTGATGTGCATGTAAATCTCAGAGTACCTTATGAAGATCAATGGATAATGGTTGAGAATAGTTTTAGTGCTATTGTTATATAAAAAAAACTTTTAGTAGGATATGGTTTGGTAATAAGACATCATCGGAAGTCGGGAATGAGCTTTGGTGTGCATTCTAAGAATGATCTTAGCGCACCTTGGGATAAGGACTCAAGAATATAGTTTTTTTTATGTGTTGTCTATAGGATATAATAATTTTCAAAAATAGATGGATGGAGGTGTTTTGACTTGATTTTCCCAAAATAGTTTGATGTAGTTAATGATTAACTATATCAGGCATGCCATTGTGATGAGACTGGTGCAATTTTAATGTTGTCTATGAATTTCAAGGAAAATTTGACCTGACCAATGTATGATTAGTCAACTAAAGTTTGACTTTTTTATAAAATCAATGACTGGTGGACCATCATCATGTTTCACATGATTGATGGGTTGGTAGGGTCACTAGAACACTATATAAGTTCTTAAATATGCTATTTTGAAGGTGGGAGTACTGTGACTTGGAGTTGGTTGTGAGAAATTATAGAAACTATAGTAGGGAATGTTATAGGTAGGTTTTTGGAAGGATACAATGATGTTATCATGTATCAGGGATGAAAAACTCACATATTTTATGTATTATTGTTTGTATGGTAGTTTTGATCATTTTCTAGAGTTTTAGTGGCCAAATTACCAGACATTTAACATGATTCCTAGAAGTATGTTGGGCATTATGAAATGAAACATGTCAACATAAACAAAAATTCATAACACAAGTAGGTGAGGTTATTTTTCATTCCTCCCTAAGGATTATTGAGGATTATAAGTTCTAATGTGGGAGGTTATAATTTTCAGATTTTTTGAATCAATTGAAAATATCTATAGAATTTTAAATTTTCATTTGGTGGACTATCCAAATATGTAACCCAGACTCAGAATGTAAATTTGAGTGTAGAAACACATAAAAGTTTTATTTTTGGATTTTTTTATGTATAAATAAGTTTATAAAGAGTTAAGATGAGTTCTCGGGGAGTTAAACTCCAAAAACTCTATTTTTAGAGAAACAGATAGGGGAACATGGTTGATGCATGACTAGTACTAATTGTGAATCCTAGAATATGTGGATTATTGTCTAAAAGTACATGGTTGGTTGGAACTATTTACCTTCATGACGAATTAATGTGCCCTAGTGTAGGGTCTAAGAGGGTGTCACCCGATTTTTTGAACTGAGCACCCAAGGATAAATGGTCATGCGAGGGTCTACAATAATTTATAGAGTTGGGTTCATAGGATGTAGATGGATTTCCAAACCATGTGCCAAGAATTTTTTGATAGTTCCAAATAACCAATCACACCACATACAAGGAGAAAGTTTTAGACAAACTATACACCCAAACAATGCGGGATGTGGATCTTGGATAGAGAGATCTTCATGATTGGTGCACAATTGTAAAAATCATGCAGCCTAACTGAAAACCTATTTAACAGAAAAAATGACCCTTTTACCTCATCCCTTAAAATATTTTCACCCATTTTCCTACACCATTTCTCCAAATTTGGTGTTATCTTCGTATGATCTAATTCACCATATTTTCATAGAATTTTTATAATTTTATGATTTCTATCCTTATGGATTGAGCAGGGTTAAGTAATTGATGTGTTGACCATCCTAAGAATATAGTATGTGGTCTACATGATTTTCCCTCAAATTTTCATCGTTATAAACTATTTCCATAGTTATTCGTGATATAATTTTCTATGTTTTTCTTCTAAATTATAAAAAAACATAAATTAATTACCTAGACCTCATTTATACTTGATATGACACCCTTATACATGGTTGGAGGCTGATGAAATCAAACGAAACCACCAAACAGAGCAAGTTAGACTAATTTCCCCCAAAATCATTTATTACCTATTAGACTAAACCACCCCTTAGGGTGCGTTGTTTGATGCACATTTCTATAGATCTCTATTGATATTTTTGAATCACCTTTTTTGGTGTGATGACTAACATCCATGGAATAAATGATTAAATTGACATAAATAAATGATGTTATGATCATGCCTATTTTATTTAATAAGAAAACCTTTTATTTGTGTTGTCTTATCTAATATAAATTGGTTATTTAATTAGAATAATCAGGAAATATAAAGAATGTTTACATTTATGGCCTATATTTTCACTTATAATGAAATCATAATATGAAATGTTTATTTACATATCCTCCTTTACTATTTATAATTGGAATTTAATATTTAATATTCATGTACATGACATTTCTGATTATTACTGAACAAATCAAATTATATAATTTGATTAAATTAAGATTGAATTGTAAAACCATGTCACTTACCCCTTCTTGGAACTTTAATTAGAATGGTTATTAAACTATAAAAGGGAATGGAATACTTTAGAAATGATTCACATATATTATGATTCAAGGTCATGGAATCCATTATATTATAATTTATGGGCATGGTTTCTCTTTTGTTATGATTCGCAGGTAGGGAATCCATGAGAATATTGTCATGAATATTATGGTTCATCTTAAGGGAATCCCTGGTCATGTCTTCCCTTATATTATTAATATTTTTATAGAACCATAGGCATGACATACCTTTTATTTTGATCGATGGGTATAAAACCCTAGGAATGACTCCCCTTATCTGGTATGTAATCATCTCATGTGGATTCCATGTTACTAAACCTCATGTCCATACTAGTACATGTATATATATTCATATGATTTTATTATGTATTTATATATATACATGATGGGAGGTGTTTGAAGATATTATACCCTATGATGAAGTATCTATGGTTGGCTAGGTATCCTTGTGGAACCTGATCCCGACTTGTTTATATTTACATTTATTTTATTACCTTACTTCTGATATACCAAAACACTGATTTATTTTATAATCATGGATTTTATTACAATAGACACCATTTGTGGTGGCCTTGTGAGTATATCTCACACCCTATTCAGGTTTCTTTTTGGAACTTGGATAGTCCCCATGCTTATGGGTTCAAGAAAATGGATTATGTTATATGATTCTATTCTGGTACAGGGGAGATTTGTAACACACAACTAATCTGGAGCTTAGGATTCTTGTGGATATAGCCATTTTGGATTTTTTATTTTATTTATATATTTTTTACCAATTGTATGTTTGTTTTTTTTCATTGTAGCATGTTTATAAATGGATTTACATTATTTTAATATTTATTATCAGTTAATATTTTATCTATCACTCTTTTTTATTTATTTATTCCTCCACAACATTTATTACATAACAAGAGGGCATAGTCTCCCCACATTACCTCTATTAAACCCTCATTTCTAGTTGGTTGGCTATGGTGTATAGGGAGGAATGATTGATGTATAGTGAAAAATCTGGTTATGGAATCTTTCTAAGTGTCTTCTCAATCGAGTATTTACACCTTGAAATCATATTATAGTTATTGCATATTGATTTTTATAATATAATAACTAATTCCAAATAAATTTGAGTTATAGTTTTCTTAGGGTGACTAGAAAAACATTTTTTGTGTTGAAAAACAATAATAAATTCGTGCAACTATCAAAACCATAGAAAACAAATGAAGATTTATTTAAAATTTATTTTACAAATTTTAGGATTATTTTTTATGTGTATGAGTAGGTGGAACATCAATACATTATGGAGTGTGGTCAAAATTATTAAATATTTATTTCAACTGTAAAAAAGCCATTAAAACATATGTTAGGGCATAAAAACAAATAAAATTCCCACATATTATTGTGAAATCATATAAAAATTACAAAAAATTTATTTTTGTAATATATTAACTAATTAAACATCAAATCAAGCTTATATTTTATCAAGATAACATAAATTAAATTTTTAGTACTTTAAAACTCTAAGATATGTGTGTAATAATGAAAATTAAAAAAAACTCAGATTGACATGAAATCATAGGAAAATGGTTTATAAATTATTTTTGACATGTTTGAATGGAAATAATATCAATATAACATGCAGTGTACTAGGAATGGATAAATAGTTAGTTTTTAAATATATCGATGTATTCAAAAACATGCATTATGGGATCAATATAAAGGAAAAAACTACCAATTGTTCTGATATCAAAGGAAAAAAAACATTTATTTTGTTTTAAAAATGTAAGAAGTAACAATATATGAATATGATATCTATTTTGATCAATAAGACCAAAAAAACATATTTAGAATTTTAAATATCAAAAGCATGCATATAACAAAAAAACCATAAAAGAAGAGCTCAAATAAATATGAAATAATATGAAAATTGTATTTGAATTATTTTTTCATGTATGAGTGTAAATCATATAAATATTAGCTGAAGTGTTCTCAAAATGACTAACTAAATAAATTTAAAGATACTAAAGTCTTTAAAAATGTGCATTATGGTGTTCAAACCAAGAAAATGACATAAAATTTTAGTGAAATCATGGGGAAATGTTCTTATATTTATTTATAAAATTAGGAACTGTATACAAATCTAATGTTATATTGTGATAAATCATACTTTAAATATTCTTAGTGGCTCTAATTGTATGTTTTTTGTTATTTTTTAACTTTACTAAATTTTACTTTTAATTTATTATATTTTTAGTTATTAGATAATGGGTGTTAATCTCATAAAATTATATGATTAGGTTTCCTGTGATCTTATTAAATTATTAATGATTTATACATATATTAAATTTCCGAATTTTGGTTGATTATTTTCTTTTTTTTATGAACCTGTTATGGATGTGTATTATTTTTAATTACATTTGAAGAATCATTACGTATAGTGATGACAATGTACATATCACTATTTCCTACCATGAGATAGACTATAGAAGCCACCATATGGAGGTTGGTATATGATCCAATTCCATAAACTATAGTGACCACCGTTGAGTGGTCTCTATTAGATCTCATGACATGACCTACATCAACTGACATATAACTACCGTTATACACACCCTCTATATGACGGTCTCTATAGGCTCCCACTGAAAGTCCTATAGTTTATTTGATATGAATTTCTCTTTGATTATAATGATGGGACATCAAATACCACCATATGATAGTCCTTAGGCATCCAAAAAAGCCCATTAGTGGCTACTATTCATAGTTTCTAATGGCCCTTTTGTGTATTAGTGTATACTAGATTTAATTCATTTAATCCATTTTTTCAATATAATATCCACATATTGTAATACATGAAGAAATAAATAAAAAATCACAAGTCCTATCATTACTCTTTAAATAAATCCCTATAATTATACCCCTATGATTCTATAATATTGAAAGAAGGGAGTTTGAGATAAGAAATTACCCATAGTTGTTAATGAATGATAAATTACATGGGGTACGCATGAATTCACCCTAAAGGACAAAATAAAATATCTCATACAATTCCCTAACTTAATTAATTGTGTGTATAAATATTCTTTCCATGTGTATTTTGATTTAATAAATAAAATATGTTGGAATATATTGGCCCTTGGGATGAATTTGAAGGTACATGAATCTTAAATTAGAAGGACAGATCTCTGAAAAAGTCACAACTCATATGGAATTAACAGTGAGAGAACACATAACCACATGTATCTATATTTGAGGAGTATGAATATTGTGTGAGGAATATTTATAGTAGAAGAAACCATATATATAAGAGTTTCCACTAGGTGAAGTTTCCTGCTTTAAATTTATTATATTTTATTTTAATTCAATTTCATGTATTATTATCTCTCTAATGTGATCTCTATTCTCTATGACCATGATAAACTATCTTAAGAGTTATTGCAAGGGTGAAGAAATTTGATTTTCACAAGTGCTATTATTTTTCAATTTAGTGATCTTATATCCATTTTTATAATTATAATGCGTGCTTTGGGATTGAGAAAGGTGATAGTGGTCCACATCCTTTGTATGCAATGCTATTCTTCTTCTAATATTTTTATTTATTCTCCCTCAATTAATTGAGTTCATATTTAATATGATATATCCTTAAAATTAGATAATTAAGGGTTTCCAATAACATCTAGAGATGAGAGTAATTAAATTCTCTTGATTAGGGTGAACTATAACATATTATCTATGGAAGAGATGTTTAGTAAGTGCATCATCAGATCCTTGGATGTATTGATTAATTATACCATAAAAATGATATATTAATCACTCGAATGATGTTTGTATTTTTTATTGAATGCATTGAAGGAAATTTACAATAATAGTGAAGTAAAAAAATAAGAATTATTATAAGGAATAACATGTTTCATGATAATATAACTGTGTTTTAATTTAAATTCATTTACATTCATGGTCTTTTACAAATTCATAAGAAAACTCTATAATATTTCCGTAGTTTTCAATATAAACAAAAAACATAGAAAAAATTATAAATATGTTACAGGAATTATAATGAGTGACTTTAAATGCTTTTTTGAAGACAAAATGTGGTTATCTCTCTAAAAGTATTAACAAGAAACAGGAATTTGTATTTGGTGTGAGTGCCCTTTGAAAAGGCTCTTCCACCAAACATGGATCTATTTCCAAGAAAACCACGATTTCATTTCATTTTTATTCACACTATTGTAAATATATTTTTTCCTTTTATATATTTTTTTTAAAAATATTTTTGTTCACCCAACTCCCACAATGATTTACAAAATTTAATTATTTATAATAAAAGTGATAGGGCTTTAGATGTTACATTATAGGGTGGTGTAATTTAGAGAATTCATTTAGGACAATAATAAGGCCTTGAGCACAACTGACTTTATCTCTTAGATAAAAAACTCAGTGATCTATCAGGGTAATTATTAAAATTCCATTCAAATATGGAAGAGTAACAACTAGAGCCTCTACAGTTCCATCCCATTATAGATGAATAAATATTGTAGGTTTATGAAATATATGAAGTCCATCTACATAGAAAACATTGAAATTTTCTTAAAGTGTAACACGATGAGAAACAAGTGATTCAACCTGATATATTATAGTGAGAAAAAAAAAGTTTAGAAACATTATATTTTTTATTTTATCAAAATTAATTTTAAATAAACACTCCCAGTTTTGATTTTTTAGTATCAACACTATTAATATAGACCCTAGTTGAGAATAATGGAGTTGTTTGATAGGTTTTCATAATTGATGAATACATAGGGCAGTAGTATGTATGATGCACCAAAATATATGACGAGGATGGTAAAAATATACATTCATATAAAGAATCTATATCTTAAGAAAGAATAAAAAATAATCAGTATCTTATAATAAAGTGGATTAAATCGACCACTATGGAACCCAATTGAAGGAAATAAATCTACACTAAACAAGTAGGCTAGGGTACTTGACCTGGGATTTACCCCTCACCCCCAAACTGAAATCACACCACCACCAATGCTAGGACACATCCTATAATGAAAATCCAAAAACTATTTGGTGCTTTAACCCCTTCATGTTAAATAATATTAGTATCATCCATATATATTATGAAAACCTCTTAAAGGTATTAAGTGTCACAATGAAAAGGTGTGGGAAAATTAGCTATATATTCAAAGGTCTCTCCAAATGTATTTAAAATTTAAGAGAAATTATGTTCTAGTGCATCCTATGAAGGAACCCCCACCCTTCCTCCGATTGGGGACAACATACTACCATTATACAAATATGGATTTTGAAAACACACTACTTCTTTGGGGTGGGGGTTACATATATATATATATATATATTATTTTTATTTTCATTCTATTTTCAATATATTGTTAATTGAACATCATTTTTTATTTCTCTTATAAATTTTTGAGAGGATTATGACTGAATTATAAAATAAAGATCGTTTGATGTTTTATTTCCATAAACAATAAAAATATAATTGTATTAGTATTCATAATTTTTTGTATATTATCATATTATATTATATTTGGAATTTTAAATCCATATTTAACTCTTATAAGGACAATTAATAACTTAATTTTGGGGGAGATTATGATATGGTAATAGTATGAGATTTTTTTGTTTAATTGTATTTTATTTTAGTATTTTTTGAGTCTAATTAACCACTACTACTATTTAGAAAATAATGAATCATTTTTTATTAATTTTATATTGTTAATATTTATTTGACCACTAACATGATACCTTTATTGGAAATAAATTAGAGCATACAGAGAAATTTTAATTATATTGTAATCTCAGGTTTATGATCACCATCTAATGTCAATTAACTAATAAAAGAGGATTAAAAACCCTATTTCAATTTTCATATATTTTTATTATGTTTGAGGGAATCATGATACATATATTATAATGTATAAATTTTTTATTTTCTATTCCAAAACTGTAGTAGTTAAGAAAATGTTATAATGAAAAAGGAATGTTATTATTATCCCATTAATTTTTTTAGTATACCTGATACTTGATCATCCATGAATCCTTAGAGATAAGGAATGAAATATTAGAAGAAATTTTACTAACTAAATCATAGATAAATCTTTATGGAAACATTCATGTTAAAGGTGAATTCTAAGTGTGGGGAGGGGAATTATTTGATGGATATTTGGAAGTAAGAATTTTTTTATATCTTACTAAATTTCAAGAATAATGGGTAGTTGAGTTCACATGATTTAATTGAAATCTTGTTCCCTAAAAGTCTCTATAGATTTAATTATAAAAAAATTGTTTTCATAAAGACTGATTTATGAGTGAATAATTTTAACATTTATATTTCAACGTATGGGTTACCATAGAATATATAAATAATGTGTATTACATTTAAGAATAAATAGAGATGAGGAAATTTCAATGAGATTAAATTGACACAATATAAAATTTTTTCTAAGAGTTTCATTTGTCCTCTTTGATATCTTTGATTTTAAAAGATGAATTATCTACCATAATATTTAGAAAACCCTTAAAATAATTCATTTTGATTATCATTTTATTTTTATCATGAATTTATGATCCAAAAATAAATAAAAAAATTAATATTTTCAAGGTGAGAAAAATTTACAATCATAATTTACCTCGAGTGAGAGATAAATATACGAGATGGTACATATAAATATCCATTATTGGATCATTATATTGATATTAATTTATTTTAAATAAAAAATACAACTGATTGGATAATATATAAGGCATGATGTATTCCATAATTAGATGAACCCTTCACTATAACTTTTTATTTAAGAAGTTTGAATTTGGGTTTGGTGTTAATTTTTTCGAAGAGTGGAAGAATTAATTATGGGGAATCTAAAGATAATTATTTCCAAAAAAATCATTAATATCCCATTATTTATAGCCACCATAATTTTTTAAAATGATGGACTCCCAATCTATATATTTTATTTTATAATAATCCCTCTTTTTAGCTCGTTTAAGAGGGAACCCATAAATAACCTGAAGGCCCAGAAGAATTAAGAATGAATTACATTACCCAAAGGCTTTAATTTATAAATTATTTACATAATTTTACCATGATTTATGGGGGAAACCAAGAAATATCACTTATTTAAGTCTACACTCAATTACCCACCCAATGTTTCTAATGGATTATAGTTTCCAGTATAAACCTACATGAGTTGATGACATATAATCTATATTTATACTTCATTCATGTGGCCAATATGATCCACCTAGTGGATTCTGATACTCTAATCCATCATCCCAATATTTCTCCAAAAGTTTAATCTATGCACTAGGCTTATAGAACCTATAGAACAAAGGCCAAAAGATGGTTTGAAGTCCCTATGCACTAAATTCCTTTGGTTCCTGGGAGGCCCTCCGGCATGAAGGCCCAATTTTATATCCCAAAATCCTTATTTAGGTGAATAGTGATAATGCTAAAATAAGGCTACAATACATGATATAGTATTTTTGTAGTATTTCTATAATAATTAAAACATTATATCCAACCCAGGTTTTATCGTTGGTTTTTTATATAGGTTACAAGGTTATTACCACTCAATAACCACCTCATCTAGACTTAAAACATAGGAATACATCATATTTTCATAATAATAATGTACTTATAGATTTAATATTAAAATGTAATGAAATATTTATTATAAAATTTTCATTGTATTTATATGATAAATTTACATGTTTATACATTGATAGAGGTTTTTTATGTATATTTTAAAATAGAGATGAACTAAACTATGGAAATATTGGAAATATGTGGGATTATCTTTCCAATCTTGATAAATATGGTAGTTCTAATGAGATATAATTTCCCATGATATTGATGTTAATGGTGAATTTATTTTTTCTCTACTCGTATTATATCTTAGAAGAGGTCCCCAGACACGGAAGAAACACTTGTTTCTTTCATAGAAAAAATTAGAGAGCTAATTCTACTTGTGATACAAGACTAGGAGGAGATACCACTTGGCGGTAATTTTTAACAAAACCATGGTGATACGATACCTATTCCATCACGTACACTAGTCCAATAAGGAGCTTTAATGAGAAGATTTTCTTTGTTTCACATTGAAAGAGGGATATTGTGAATAAACTCCGCCATTAGTGCTACTATTATAATGAGAAATTCATAACACCACCATCATGTATAATTAAAATTAAAAAAATTACAAATAGAAATAATGATGTGATGATCTATTTGAAGGTGGTGGTATAAAATCAATGGAATTCTAGTGTCACTATTAATAAAAATCCACATTAAGATCCTATAATGATAATATAGATATAAGTTCCCACATTTGGATTCCAACACAACTAATATAGGTTGTTAAATCACTCTAAACACTAACTATTTCTCTAAAGGAACCCATTCCTCACAATGAGTTGTCTATCATTCAAAACCCCTAACAAGGAGATTTCATTGCATTTGATCCATGTCACTTGTATAACATTCACATGTAATAACATGAAATTAAATAAATCAAATTATTCAATTCCTACCATTATTCATCATAAATATCCTCCTTATGTAACCCCCATGTTTCTAGAAGAATTATGGAAAGGATATATAGCTTTGAATTTTACTCAATTAGTTGATAAAGATGATTTCTACATGGACACCATGTAATATACTTATGGGAGAGAAATATACACCATACATACCTTATTTATTAAATAATTAGTTAGTAGAAGCATATTGTTCATATAGATTTTGATCTATGAATGAGAATATATTAAAACATAGTGGATCCAAGTACATAATTATATAGTAATTGAATCACAATGTAGAAGAGTGTTTATATTGAAGCTTCCCTTACTATATGGAATGATCACATAAACCACACCTAAACATGTGGATTTATCATTTAAGATAGTGGAAATTGTGAAAATATTTCAAATAGAATAAGGAAACTCCAAGATGGGGGTTCTCACATAGTGGGATTTCATAAATAAAATTGTATATAATTTTTTTAATTTATGTTAGTGTTTTTTTATTTGTAGATTTTGATCAATTTTTTACATGATCATAAACAACAATCTTTAGAGTTAGTTTGATGGTATAGATTAATGTTGTTATTAATAAATTTTATCCAATTTTTCATTGTTTTATAATCATTATAAGAATTACAAAGTGTTTTTTGGGAGGAAGATAGGTGAAAATGGCCCTCATACAGTGGATTGTATGATGAATGGAAGGAGACTACATCCTAGTAAACATGAAATGACGTGATATTTGTTGAGGGGATTTATAAATTTTTATCATTTAGTATAGGTTTAATTAGTGCATCATTGGATCATTGTATATATTGGTTTTCATAACATTAAAAATAGTGAGATATGTATCAATTGAATGATATTTTGAGTGTCATTAAATGGGAGTAAGGGATGTTAGTGTGATAGTTAAAGAACACATAAAACTCTCATAAAAGAGTTTCTATCATTCTAATTTCATTGTTTTTTAATTTTTATTCATTTTCATTCATTTTATTCTTAAATTTCTTTCAAACCAAATCCATATCACATTTACCTTATTTTAATTATTTATAAAAATATATATAAAAGTATGTAGAAGTATAATGAGTACCTGAAATGATTCCTTGGAGACAACCAGTGGTTATATCATAAGATACATTCATTTATATTTTCATTTGATGTGAAAACCGTTTTACAAGGACCTAGCACTATACTTGAACTCAAATTTAACCATTTTATATAATGAACATGATATGGGCTAAGATTTAGGGATGACCTCAATGGATAAATTTACTTATCATTATGGGGTTGGTCCATGAAATGATTTAAGAAATACATCCTGAAACACTTTCATAATGATAATATCCTTCGTCTTTATTCATTCCATTAAATCAATTTCTTGAGTTATTCATTCACACCCTGCCCCTTCTAATCTATCCATATCGTAATAAGATTTCATTGAAGGAAATTCTTTCACCCTTTTAATTTTAAATACTAATATATGTTTGTTATGAAGGTTAAAAGTAATAATTTAATCAAGATAATTAATATTTACCCTATAAGATGAGAGTCAATCCATGAAAATAATATAATCAAATAAAATAAATGAAAAAAACAACTATATTTTTAGGTAACACATTCCAAAAAATAATAATTGGGAATGAATATTACATCTCAGATGAAATATATATACCATTTAATTTTTTTGTGGTAAAGTAAACAATAATATTCTATGTGATTAATTAACATTCACCATTAGTTTTTCATATTTAAATGAATGTTTTTATTGATAATTAATCATTTAAAACATATTCTATTGTTCTAACATAAATATTTTGAAGGTATTATCAGGAGATTTACCGTAAGTATTTTGTGTTTAAGGTCATTGATTTATATCATCCATCCTTTGCATAAGGAATTGATCGCAATAATTTGTGAAATTATTATAGAAAAATTTTCATACTATAGTTTAAGGATTTGGAAAATATTTCATTTGTCTTTATGGATCCAAGCATGTCAGCTCATTTTTTCTTGATGTAATCATTATCAATATTCATAATCTCAATGAAAATTAATTCATATATAAAGAAGTTTTTGGTACATTGAAAACAATTATCAGTGTGTTTCTTTACATATATATGAAATATAGGATTTTTTAACTTCTTACATTCTTAGTCTCTATCATTTTAACTCAAAACATGGTTTTATTTATTCTTATTCTTATCAAATAATCCATAATACCTTGAGAAATTTAATAAATTACATTTCTATATTTCAAATACAATGGATAATATCCTAATAACTTTCAAGACATCAAATGGAAATATTTTTATAAGAACTTGACCTTCTTCCATCATAAAACCTATCAATTTTATACTTTATATCAATAAAAAATACTAAGGAATATCTTGTCAGCCAAGTAATGATAGCTTTAAAACCCAAAATGGACTCAGAATCCATCATCTTTAGCTCAAAAAAACATATACGTCATAATTGATCATATTTAAAGAACCCATGATTTTATCTAAGGTGTTATATATTTTTCAAAATAAAAATATTTTTTTGAGATTATATTTAATATATAAAATGTATTTGAGCCCAAAATTTATCTAATAATATTTCCAAAGGTACTTTTCTAGAAGGACATTTTAGAAGGTCTTTTAATGAATAACATTTTGGGAAGGTTTGGAAATAAATTCATAAAATTATTTTTTGTTCTTCAATACTTAAAAAAATTAAAAATATGTTCATGAGTCTACCTATGTTTGTTCAAAGGATCATGTTATACAATGTTCAAGTTATGAAGTCCTTAAAAAGTATGAGTTACAAAGTTGATGTTGTGATAATAAAAAGTTCCAGATATGATGTAGTGAAGTTAAATTTAATTATTTGATAGAGAATTTGGAAGATTATTAGAATGGATCTTTCAAATTTAGGATTTATAAGTTTATTGAATGAGACTATTAGGTAGATAAAGACTATATAAGGTATGAGTTTACAAAGATATAAATTTTTACCAAAAAATAAATCCAATTATCTCATAAAAATTATTTAAAGATTAATAGAAAAGGGAATTAAAATTATATTGTATAGAAATATTTACAATGTCTATTAGAAATAATTTTTTAATGATGATCAGACAGATTTATTTACAATTTCCATCAGAAAGACCATTCTATTTCTCATTAGGTGGAGGAATTTATAAAGTCGATCTGATGAAATTTTTTAATGTTGTACTTGATATAGTATTATAATGGTGACAAAATGAAAATTTATGAATATATATCATAGAGAAATGTAAACTCCATCAAATATATGAAATATCAATAGATCACTGAATTAACTTCCTTCATGGAGGAAACTTGTGCACAACACCAAAGATAGAGCTATGAGATAGTGGAGTTCATAAAATGATCATATGAACGTGTTTCCTTCATGTTTATACAATATTAACAATATTATGATGTTGATATAAATGTTTAATGCCTCGAAAAGAATATTTTTGAGTTTTTTTATATTTATGAAATTTTGATATGTTCATTAACAACATGTTTTGAGGAAATTCATATGGATAATATTGAATTCGATCTAATCAGTGGGTTTGAAGGTAATCATATAAAGTTAGATTTGTGTGGGATTTTGAAAAAAAAATAGATTCTTTTGTTATTAATTGATTATCCGAAGAAGGGTGATTATATAAAAGGAAGAAAGACACATTTTTCATAAATTATTAAAAAAATATTGAGAGAAATGTGATATTGAGAAGAAGATCAAAATGAGGAGTTTCATAAAAACCATTTTATAGAAGGATTAATTTATAAATTTAATGTCCCAAAATATTGAAGATGGAGTATAAACTTAGACATTTCTTATATATAGGCTCAGCGGAATATCCTCATTATAGCTAATGATGTTAATGTTTCATGACATCTTTCTTAGTTTGGTGGAGGAATTGTTTTTTAATTTTGATATCCATTATGTAAGATAAGAGAGATTCCTTCCAACTATTATTTGGGACAAGGATGATTCTGTACTATACATGTTTTAATCAATGATGATACGCATCTAAGAATCTATGTCTTGGGAGATTATGTAAACAAAATGTAATAGGTACCCACATTAGGATCAAATTGTGTAAAAATTGTGTGTCCTTTATTTTATCTTTCTTATCATTTCATATGGATGAGGCTGGGTTATAAATCTGAATAGATCAAAACCCTACCAAGTTTTAGTGGTTTCATTATAGGTGAATAAATTTTTAAAAATATTACCACTAATTTAACCCCATATTAGTGGTGCTAAATTACTGGTTACTTCAATTGGTATCAAAGGGACGCTGCCTCTATAGATCCACTTATTATATAATGGAGAATTTAAATTCAGTTAATAGTATAGGAGTTTTCACTTTCAATGGAAATAACTATTATGGTTGGCAGAATATAATGATACCTTATGTTTATTCAGTTATCCTAGATGCAGTGGAAGCAAAAACCATTGGATTTCTACATAGAGAAAAGGATACTATAACAAATTTTTTCTAATAGGATAAATAAGGAAGATGATGGTAATGTTTGAAATTATATTCTTATGTATTTTTATAAAAGAGGTTTTACAAATGTGATTTGAATTCAAATGGATAATGGGATTTGGGATAAACATGAAAGAATTTTCATAGGTGACGTTAAGATGAATGAAGTAAACCATCAAATCTATAGAGGTAAATATGAAGATCTGAAAATTGATGAGGAAAGTACCATTGATTAATATTTTATAAGGGAAAATGAACTGGTTAGTATCATCAACCATTTCAATGGAACTTTGCTGGATTGAACTATTGTAAAAAAATCGATGTGAAATTTTCTTAATCAATTTGATCCCAAAATATATACTATTGAAGATAGAGAAACAATTTCTCTTTATGAGATTAAAAACATTCTCATTACCTATGAAATGAGAAAAAATCCTATCATTAAGAAGAAGATTAAAGATTAAATTTATTTTTAATTAATAAAGAATAATAGAATTTTTTAAGAATAATATAGCTCACACATGTCAGAATATAAATATCTAGATGATGAATAATATTCTAGAGTCATGGATTTTTATCTCTATAAAAATTTAAAAAGTTTAAGTAATATATAAGAGAAAAATTGATATTAAATGTTTTAACTAAAGAGAAGTTAGTCACTCTACCTCATAAATTATAAGAAACATAATTGGTGTGTTTTGAGAAAATGAATGAATGAAAAGTACTCAAAAGATGAATAGTGGTAAAATCACTAAAAACTTAAATAAATATGCGGATAATAAAAGCATATATTATAGAAAGAGGAGGAGGAGAGTGATTTTTATAAAACATGATAATTACTCAATTCATAGTAATTCATCAAAAAAATATAATCTATTAAAAAATATTATCTTCATGGACTATATTAAGAGACATGAGGAAAAATTTAATTGTGATGAAATTCAGGGGGAAAGAAACATACATAGATTATTTTCTAAGATTAGAAGTTGAAGTGTGTCTCATGTAAAACACCAAACTAAATAAGAAATATATATTACTTGGTAATAAATATGGGTTGGAATATTTCCTTAAAATATAAGAATGATATCTCAAGGAAATTATATATCTCAAAAGCAAAATCTATAGAATAAGAAAAGATGTTAAAGAAAAATGATTAGAAAATTTCTATGAAGAAAAGAAGAATTAGACAGGACTCGATGAAGATGTATTAATATGAAAAATCATTAAAAAGGATGGATGTATATTTTTATAATTAATATAAATTTAAATAATAATCTTAAATAATTTTTAGAGAAGATAACTATAAAAAATAGGATTAAACTCAACCTCATGATATAAATTTTTCTAACATTTATTATACAAACTGTGAATATATAATAACAAAATAATGGAATGAAAAAATTAAAAAGCATGGTGAAAAATATACCTCCATTAAAAAATAGATAGAAGAATATTTTTTCTCTTATATAACTTATATTCCATTGTAAAGGAAGGAGGAATTTATAAATTTCGATGAATCTCAACAAACATATTTCAACCAAAATTCATATTTTTATGAAAGATCAAGATTCCAGGGTTGTTGTTGGTTTTTTAGATAATTATTGAAAAAATATTATAATAATGGGTATAACATGTCACTTCCTTGGATAAGTCACATGTTAAGTGGATAAATATTGGAAGGATGATAAGATTTAATTAAATTAGTTATATCATCCAAAAGTTGAATTAAAACTTTTAGAAACAAATTTCAAAAGAAATATATTTTGAAAGAAATAATAAGTATAGATTTGTTAATGAGGTATATATAATTTGTGATCAATCTGGTCATCATTCAAAAAACAATTATTAAGACTCAACCTAGACAATTTCTTCTCATTAGAAAATAAAGTAAAATTTTAAAAGGGAATATTGAAGAAAACATTTACTAGATAGGGTTGTGTGAAAAGCCAGAAAAGTGGGAAGCCTTGGATTATCAAATATGGATTACCTTCTCATATTTAAAGATATACGAAGATCTTAAAAAACATCATAATACCTTATGGAAGTGTTTTTACTTTCATAAATTATTTTTATCTCAAAATCAAAGAGGTTTGAACAACTGAAATTGAATCAAGAATGTTGAAGTGAAAATATATTCTATTTTTTTGATGGAATGAAACACAATTTACTAATAATTAGATAACTTTATAATAATGGAAATGTTGTTATATTCAAAAATTATTCTTTCAGTATAACATTCTCAAAATATGGAATGATTATTTCCAATGGAGACAAAAATAAAAGTAATTTTTTCCAAATCTGAGATCAAATTTACTCTTGTTTTTTGAGTTATGAAAATTAAAATGTTTTATGGTAATAGATGTCATGACCCATCCAGAAGGGGCCAATTGTGTGACTCCCCAATCCCACCTTCAATATTCCAAGGGTTGGCGACTAGCATCGAGAATGAATATCACCAACATGGGAGGTCTTAGCCTAAGTAATTTTATACACACACACTCATCCCTGGACCCATAAAATGTTCAAATACAAAAATAATTGAACAAAAATGAATACATGCATATTTATCCCACAACCAAAGTACAACATTGACTAATTAAAGTAAATAGGTACAAATACCCTCCCACTACAAAAAGTTTGAAAACAATTCTACCCTAAAAGTAAAGATCGGGACTCCTGTTAAGATACTATGGGAACAAACCTCAGTCTGTGTCATATCACTAAGCACCGCCTGGTCCTGGTACCTCATGGACTCTTTGAAAAGGTCAATCGTCTACACAAGACACGACATGTGCTGGAAATGACTTTGTAGGGGTGATTATAAAAATACGTAGTAGGACACCCCAAAACCACAAGGAAGATCCAAAAAGAATAACAGTCAACTCTACAGTTGTATATTTCTAGAATACATATAAAAACAATATCTAGACAGACTCAAAAAATACACACAGTTTAAAGGTAAAGTTACATCAATACTACAAGCCTAGGATTCTGGCTCGATGGTTCCACAAAGAACTCACTTTGGATAACAAACTCCATGAGTCAGATAGTACTGATGAAGTTCATCCAAGATGTAATGCTCATTGGGTCTCTCTATGAGAAGTGTATGCTGGAATTATGAAGAAATAAGATACATAGATGAAGAGTACTACCAAGTACATGGGGTATACTAATAAATAAATATATATATTAACCCACTATATAGATGATATACACCTATGTAACGTTATAACTGATGATAATAATTACTCTACCTAGGGAAAAAACATGATAGAGGATCTCACTTTGTGTCTCATAGAAGAATTACAACTACTCTACCCAAGAAGTCCTACTAAAGGTATTTCTTTCCCACATGAAAGAGGGGATTCCATATTAACCCTTAAGGAATGGATATGGGGAACTCACCCTAATGAAACCTTTCCAAGATACAGAGGAAATAATATCCATGAAACCTTTTAAAGAGTACACTGCATGTAGTAGGTGTTCATTCCATGTCCCTTCCACTCTAGGTCCAGCCCATATTAACTGGCCTATGTTCGTGTCTATGCCTGTTTTAGTATAACAACACATGGTGTGGTTTTTCCTATTATTTCTTTGTGTGTACCAGTACACAGCTCAACCCATGTAAGTTCTAGCTTGTTTTTGTTTCTGTAGAAGTACATAGCATGCCCAAACCCATTTAATATTGCTTGTTTCTGTGTACCCTTTGAGTTATATGCCAATCTATTGGCAATTGGCCACACACCATGTGATCCTCAATATCCAATCGAAACCCTAGTGGTCTATATAAGGTCCCCGCATGACATGCATCTCTTAAGAACACATTGTGTAGTTTGGGTTATCTTAGAAACCTTACTTCTTCCATCCACGTATGCCCACATCTCCACCACCTTGAAAATTAGCCTCAATCTCACTAGAAATCCTATATTTACTCTGGACAGGCCTCACCATGGTTGCTCGCAAGAATCCATCCTTCAAAACCATTCAAGGAACACCCTCTATTGTTTCCCATCACCATTCGTACACCCCACTCGAATTTTAGGTCTCCAATATAGTATTATTTTCATGTTTATACCACCGACAAACAATCCCCCACAAGACCATGTCCAGATCTATGGTATCGGATAATTGCACAAATAAAATGGTTTACAATGATCGATTTTCTGTTATTTGGGTCGAACCATGGGCTAATGATGACCACATGAAATTAATGAATGATTGGGGTATAAAACCACAAGGAAAAATCATAAGGAAAGAACCACAATCGATGATCATCTTGGCCTCAATTCATTTCCATTATAATGATGTATGTAGAGATAAAAGTTAATCAAAAAGAAATTCTCCCAATTCCTAAAAGAAACTAACGCATCATGAAATACATATGTTCCATGGACCAATATGTCAGTTTATTGATCCATGTTCATCATAGAAAATATAATGGGGAAATAAATTCAATAAAATAAAATTCTCTACCTTGAATTAGATCAATTGCAGATAAAGAATGGATCAGCACTATGATCGTAGAAAAGATCATATGATTCCACCTTTCACCGGTCATCGATCATAGACCCATTTGATGTTCTCCCATAGAATAACCTCCAATGATTCTCCAACTATTCTCTGAATATTATTGGGTACATCAGTTAAACCTGATAAGTCACCATAACCACATATTTATAGGAGAATCAAGGATTTTGTTTCAAAAAACAAATAAAATAATTTCATTTAATCATTTCATTTATTTTATGCTCACAAAAACTATTCCATAAACCCCCACACTGACAAAGGTTATGTTTCACCCAAGGAAAGAACTGAATTCTAAACTCAATGTTTCCCTTAGATTTTTAATTTGGGACCCCATTTAGAAATTATTCCACCATTTCATGAAAACTATGTGCATGTGATATTTAATATATTTCAAATATTTCAATGATTTTTTCCAAACAATCTAATCCTCAGAATCACACTCCGTCTCAGTTCCTGATCAGAAAAAAATCTATAGAATATCCAAATATAATACATATAAAATTCATTTCATTTCATTATCCTCACTTTGGGGAATTACATCCGTGAAAATCCAAAACAAGTGGCTATATAAAGATATGAGGTTATTGAGAATGAATTTGATCCTCCCACTCCTATATGATCTCGTAAAGATTCCCATACTAACATAATGCATTCACTAATGTAATATATCACCCATGAAGGAGCCTCTCAAATCAATCCAATATCTCTATTGGGTACTTACAAATGTTTCTAGATAATCGATTTCAATCTCTCCACTGTCAATAATGTGAGATGGGTCATGCAAGTACCTCCTCAACTACAACACGTGGGTGTCATCGTGTACTTGATATAATAAAGAGGTAATTCTAAGTGGTATTCCACCTCACAAACTCTACACAGTATCTAGAATGGATAATTAATCTTGTAGATATCTTAAGACCTTGGCTAAATCTATATAATCTACATCGAAGTGAAACCAGTAGGAACACATGGTATCCCTCCTAGAAATCCAAAGGCCTTTGTCGTATGTCTGCATAAGACTTATGAGGATCTATTTTCTCCTAATCTACTCCTGAATGATCTTCACATTCTCGGTAGTAGCTCACACAAACTATGGGACCATAAGTGTTGACACTCCTGGGTTAGTCTAGAAAAGTGGTAACCTACAAGGTAGCCAATACAAAGCCTTGAATGGATCCATACCAATAGTGGAATGATATTGATTCATGAATGTAAACTCCACCAAGGTTAGTTGATCCCCCCAAATATAGACAATCTATAACATGAAATCCCACATTATATCCTACATGATCTGAATGGTCTGCTCTATCTTGCTGACAGTCTGGGTGTGAAACACTATTCTTTAGTGAAAATGAGTCCAAAATGCCTCTTGTAATTCCTTCCATAATCAAGATTTGAATTGAGAATCACGATTAGAAATATTCATAGAGGTAAATCCATGGAATCAAACTATCTTATGCACATATTGGCTTACCAATATCTCTATTGAACAATTATCTAGGATAACTAGGAAGTGGGATGACTTGGTGATCCGGTCTATGATCACCTAGATGGAATTGTGTCCCCTGGATATATGTGGTAATAAAGTCATTAAGACCCTGTATATTCAATCCCTATTCTCTATGTAACCACAAGGTTTTGAGCTAAAACCACTAGAACTTGGTTCTCATCCTTTACTTGCTGACAAGTAAGGCATTAAGTGAAAAAATCTGCAACTCCCATCTTCATACCTAAAAAAATTAATATCAGAGATATGGGTACATCTTTTCAAAAACTAGATATACCAATAAATTATATTTTTTGTAACTATCTCATAACATTATCATGAGACGTCATTTTTACCATCTTTCATCCTCTAAAAAAACAATATTCTCCCCACCTTCATAAAATCTAACAGGGGAATGTCCAGTGGATATATGCGTTGGTTGGATATCATAGTCTGTATCACTAAGTTTCACCTCCTTAAATCTCTATAAATGTGGAGGTTTAACAACAATTTGGTAGAAGAAAGTTTCTCCATCTCCATCCATAAAGGATAAATATTATGTGGAAAACATCTCTAACACCTCGCTCAACAACTGCGAACAAGATCTGGTGCTGAGAGGATCTGATACCATGTTCCACTTCCCATGAGTATATAAAATCAAAAAGTCATAATATTAGAGGGAATCTATCCATTACCTCTGTATCAAGTTAGGATCATTCTAATAGAAGATATATCTGAGACTCTTGTGATCAAAATAGAAGATAAAGCACTTTTCCATTAGGTAGTGTCACCACATATTTAACGTGAATTCTACTGTTGCTAACTCAAGATCCTAGTTCACATAGTTTTTCTCATGTGGTCATAATTGACATGATCCATTAACAATAAACACCTTCCTATGAATCATAACACACCCAGACTCGGTTCCTAATGCGCCATAGAACACTACATACTCAACAAACTCCTTAGGTAATATCAAGATGAGAGCACTCATCAATCTCTGCCTCAACTCTTGAAAATCCTATTGGTACCCTCTATCACCATGAAATGGTTCCCCTTTTGTGAAAAATCCTTTGTGGGTGCTTATATCCTGGAGATTTCTAGTTTGAATCTCTGATAATTGCATTCCAACCTAATGAATCTCCTCACTTGTGTCATTCTCTTCGGTAGATCCCAAGATAACACTTCCTCAACCATGGGTCCACCACTACTCCATCAGATGAAATAAGGTGTCCCATAAAGTAGACCTTATGTGTCTAGAACTATCACATAGAGATATTTCTATATATATGCTTCTCTCAATGTACATCCAAAACCATTATCTAGTGTCTTACATGCTCCTTCTCAAAGATCGAGTACACATGGATATCATCGATGGAGACTCTTATGAACTGGTCTGAGAATGGATCAAAGTTCTTATTCATGAGTACCATAAACACTATTAAGGAATTATTCATGCCAAATTGAATAAACAAGTCCTCGTAGTGTCTATAAAAACATATAAATGCCATCATTTTAGTATGATCATCCTGTACATGCAACTGGTGATAGCCTGACCAGATTTCATTCTTTGAGAACCATCATTAACTTCTCATGTTATAAAACAGGCAATCAAACATTGGTTTTGGATACTTATTCATCATGATCACCTCATTAAATTGATTTATTCCACACATGGCCATAATCTATTATCCGCCATCTAGGAAAACAAAACTGGGGTTGCCCAAGGTGAAACACTCTATTTAATAGACCCCTTCCTATGCAAGTACTCCAACCACAACCTCATCTCATGAAGCTCTGTGGGAGCCTTTTGATAAAATGGCATAGATATTGGGGTCTTCTTGGGGTGTATATTAATATATAATTAAATATCTTGTGGGATACATAATCCCGGAACATTCTTAGGAAATAATTTTTTATACTCCACCGCCAATGTAGGTAATAGGGAACTAATAACATCAACTTCACCAAGGGACATGCTATCCAAATGATGAGTAATAAAATATAACCTTTTATACATGAGCCCATTTTATGATACCTTGGTTTCCATTTAACACATGAAGGAAAACCTTCTTCCATCACTATGGAAACAATGTATCCTATGAATAAAATAATAAATATGGGCATGAACTATAGGTAACCATCCCATACCTAATATGGAGTCGTAAGTATTCATCGCTTCTACAAAGAGATCACAACAAACACACTCTACTCCAAAAGCTAGGTCACACTATCAACACAATGGTGTGATTAGTGAGTGATCTCCAGTAGAAGTCTCCCAGCACAATGGTTGAGATAAAGGATCAATGGGAATCTCCATGTCTTGAACCAGATAGGTGGAAATAATGGAATTATTATAACCTATGTCTATTAGTACTATAGATAAGATTGAAAAGACACAAATCTCAACTCGTAAGATTCTGGGAGCATCTGGTTCATAAGCCTTGATTCCCTTCAGCTGCCCCCACCCCTACCATCCTGCTCCCTGAACCTGGTGCATGACACCTGGGGGTAGTTTTTTTTAACAAGTCAAAGTATCTACCAGCTCCATCTTCTCTCTCGGCTCCTCTCCCATTTCGTCCTCCATGTGGAACTATATACTCCTACCACTTCTTCTACATTATTAGACCATCCAAAATCTCCCTGTCATCCATATTATGGGTCAAAAAACCTCATTTGGGAGGTCCCCTATCATCACATGAGTAGAAACTTGTCATGTTCGGGTTCCGGAAGTGGCCCAGAGGCGCCCCATCCCCGGTTGGTTACATGACCTCAAGCGCATTTCCCCAAATGGCAGAGGCTACAGACTAGAGGTGATAGACTTGGGTGTGACGGTGGGGAAACTATACACTCATTGGCAGAGTACACAGTTGATGTAAACAAGTACATACAAGAGCGGAAGTAGTAATAATATCATACCAAAATAAACAGTAGAAAACTGATAGAAATAACTAAAGCACACATATATATAAAATGATGCATGATATATATATCTTGGAAAATAGTGAAACAAAGCACAATGATGAAATAATGTACTAAAACAATTATGAAAAAATATTAATCGGCTCCACAACATCGCAAGCCTAAGCTTGGTCTCATGCTCTCCAGCTCCACAACAAGTCAAGTACCTGAAGTAGAAGGGTGCTTGCCCTTGTCTATACCTGCAACAATATAATCTATTTGGGCCCAACAGCATGCCCCAAACAGGGTGTGAGACTATTCCAAGTAGGCAACCACCACGAGATCTGTGTCTAATGGTCAATGAGAATATGGCTGGTAAAAGTACCGTAAACAGTAAACAGGAGAGTACTCAACAGTAAACAATCCACAGTTTAAATATAAAGCAACAACTAAACAAGTAGATAAACACAATAGGTTTCCCTCTGGGAAGCACACTCAGTCTAACCCCTCTGGTCCTACCTAACATGTACAAGCAACCCTCTGGGTAGTACACTCATTCTGACCCCTCTGGTTCAACTTAAGCATAAACTCTTTAAGGAAGCACTTGCCTTCAATTCCCCCTAGAGTCTCGTATCATAACTAAAGGCGCTATAGGGAAGCACTTACGTCACATTACCTCCATGGCCTACATCGAGGAACTAAAGACACTCTGAGGAAGCACTCAAATTCAATTCCCATTGTTGTCTCGAATCGTAAAGTTATAAAGATAGTCTGGAGAAGCCCTCAGCCTCCATTATCCCTACGGTCTATACACTAGGTTCTCACAGCCCCGTGTAAGTCAAGAAAGTGTAGCAGTTCTTATCGACCAAGGTAAAACACAAGAACTAAATGGATTGAATAATATAGCATAATAACATAACATAACAATAGTCACACCATCCGACAATACTAGGCATGGGAAAGTAAACAGACACCTAGCAGGCAACTAGAGCTCAAGGTCAAACTAGGAAAAACATACATGGACAACACAACCTAAGCATAAAAACTCTCACTATTCACAATAAATTATCATCTAATCAATCATACAAGCATAGTAGGCAAACAAGAAGACTAAAACGGTAAACACGCAATACCCCGTTCATGGGTATTGGGCTATGTTTCACATAAAACTCAAGGACATTCAACATAAAGGAAAAAACCACCTACCTCGGCATTAGGAGATCGATATAAGTGAACCTCAAGGCTTCAATCTCCTTATAACATCGAATATCTACAAAAACGTCTAAAATGTTCAACCCATGATATCTCATGAGAGAGGAGAAATCAGAAGATGGTGATCTGGGAGAAGAGAGAACTCACCGATGCGATTCCAACGCAACTGATAGTGTTCGATTCAGAGGACGGAAGCACGCTCAAGGGTTCTTCTACGATCTGTGGCCGTACAGAGCACTCGGTCAAAAGAGACCTAAAAGAAGATTGTTCTGGTGATTAGACATGACCTCAATGTGTTTAATGAAAAAAAATTACACGGCGTGTACTTTTGAAGTAAGCGGCATGTACTCTCCATTTCTGTATTCTGATATAAGCGGCCTCCAAGTCACTCCCACATGGCCGTGTGTGTGGCTACTACACGGCCAGCACCCGGCCTCCGGCGGTAAGGCAGTACATGCCGTGTACTCATAAATTACACTCCGTGTACTTAGAAAATTTCTAGAAATTTCTCTTTTTCCCAAAACAACCAAAAAAGGAAGACATACCGGTTAAAAAGATCTGGGTTCTTACAAACTTCCCCCATTAAAGAAATTAGTCCATGTTTCTTCTAGAAATGGAGATGACCTTGTTTGTTTAATGTTCAAACTTTCCAATCCATTTATAATGGGTTTATTCATAGAACTGGAAACATCCAATGATTCTATATCCATTTGGACCTACATTCCAAAGGTAGATGCTCATTATTTGTGGACCAACGAGGCTTAAGAATTTTCATTGGTCCAGTGGATGGGAGGTCAGGCTCATAAAACCTTTTTTAGGGGAATTATTACATACTCCGGGAGTCTCTTATAGTTTTAAGTTATATTCAAAAATCCTTATTAATTCACCAAGTATTAAAATGACTTTTCCTTTAGATTTGAAAATCAATGATTGATATGTATGAGATTTATAGAATATTTTATATGTATTTGAGGTTATTTATAGATAGAGAATCATCCGTATTTATTATAGATTCTTAGTCAATGGTATCCTTCAACACATTATATAGAAATCTATTGTTAATTATGATAACCATACTAGTTTTAAAGCCACTCAGTGGTGCACTTGAAGTTTATTTTCATTCAGAAGGACAGGTATTATTTCAAAGTTGGGATCATATCCACAGATGGGCTACCTACGTATCATTGTTAAAAAGAAAGGAATCATAAACCATGTAGTTAGATAAGAAGGATTTAGTTTAACGTTATATGGGACGACAAAAGAATTAATGAAATATGGGCTTGGACTTTATAAAGGATTCCTACGTATTCTACATAAAAGGCAGAGATCAACGTCCACATAGTTCAGGGAAGAAATATGGGGCTTATGCATGGACCAAAAAGAGATTTCGAGATTACTTTTACACTCTAAGCTCACGTGAGTCATACTCGGTGTGACAAACAAGAGGTATCAGTATATCTTATGGTTATTCCATGAAAGATGCAGTCATAAGAAATGATGTGGGGCTTACATATGTATGATGGCCCAAGTAAATGAAGATTAAGACTTAGATCAGGAAAGAATCCTAGTAGCAGGGTCCATATAGGTATTTGTACATTATGGAGATTTGGCTTATTAACTCAGGACTTACTCATGAGAAGGAGGCCCAAATTAAGATGAACTTGTGATTGGGTTTAATTCCTAAAAAGGAAGCCCAAATCAAAAGAAATTAATATCGGGGCTTACTCCAAAGGAGGATGCCCAAAGTTAATTGAAATTATGATTGGGACTTAATCCTGAGAAGGAGGATGCCCGGATTAATGAACTTTGGGCTTACTCCTAAGGTAGACACCCATGAACAGGGATCTTGGGGCTTACTCCAAAGGAGGATGTCCAGATTAAAGATCTTCATATATTAAAGTATGATGTTGAATGAAGGAAATCTCTAACCTTAATGACATAAAGTTATGCAAATCACGATTTTTTGAGAGATGTTCCATTAAATTCATTTCTTATAAAGAATCCAACAAAGGAACCATGCCATAAATGGATTTGAAGAGGGTTTTAAAGACTAAATCTTGAAGAGGAGAGATGAATTTGGGGAAAGAAAGTAAATTGGAAGGAGGCGCGCAAGTCCTGGTCTGGCATGCACGTCCTGGTCGTGCAAGTATACTATCGCGACCTGAGTTCTCTTGGGTGATGGAGAACCTGTAGGGTAATACTTGGGTGACTCTGAACTTAGGCCATTAGTAACATCCCTAGAGGCATTCAGATGGGTGGCTCGCAAGTTTCCATGAGAGGTAATGGCGGCACACAAGTGTCTTCATTTTTCTTTAAGGGCCAGACACTTTGTGCACAATTATTGATGAGTCTAATACTTAGGCCTTATTCTTCCTCTTTAGAGCTTCCATTATAGGTAAAGAATAACCTTAGAAGTGTTCAGAAGATGTCAGGAAAAGTCTTGGGTGACCAGAGCTTGAATGTGAGTTTTAGAAAATTCATCCCTCAAATGGGGGGCCCACAGGGGGTATTTATAGGCCACCTGAGGTTTGGGTGAAATTTCATGTAGGGTGGGAAAGTGACCTACGTGGCCAAGGTTGGAATGTAGGTATACTTGCGCGCCTTAATGTCTTTGAAATATTTGATAAATCTTCCCTCTTATTTTCTCGAGGTATTCCCATTATTAAATCTTTGTACACTATGACATAACGGAGCATCCAAAAAAGCCCACCCACATAGTTGGATAAAAAAAAGGAAACTGGGTTTAACTCCGAGGTAAAGGAGAAACCAAGATCCAAAGGCGCACAGGAATGAGGCGTGCAGGATGTGGCGTGCAAGTTTTTGGATCGCTTATAAATATAGGCAGCACTTCACGCAAAGCATCCAGCATTCGAACGCTTCTCTCTCTCTTCGCGCAAGTTAGCTCTCGTTGCGTAGGTGTATTGGCTTTTTTCTCGTCCGCACTTCTGTTCATTGCGTCGCGCTTCCTCAGTATGTTTTTGACTTGCGCGCCAGTACTAGCACATCACAACTTGCATGACCTTCTTAGACTTGCGCACCAAGATTAGACTTGCACACCTTAATGCCTTAACCATTTTTTTCAATTTCATCACAAATTTTATGAAAAATAAACTTATGTAAAAGTTAATTATTTGATCATTGTGCAGATTCAATGGCTCCCAAAAGAATTGGAGTGGCTGATGAGTTGGCTAGGAAGCGGATTAATGACATGATGAACATCATTATCCACGATTACTCTGATATCTACGACAACACTCTCCCATATTTGGCCAATTACTTGAAGAGACATCCTGTAAATTTCCCACAAATTATTTACATGCCTTTATATGAACATGGTCATCTGCAAGGTGTCAATGTTCTAGAGACAAAGAACTATCACCCGTATTCTTGGATTCAAACTTACACAAACTTTTCTTCAGAAAATGTTTCAGTTTCAAGATCATTTTTTAATGATGGAGAAGTGGAGATGGACTACATAATTCATCCTAGCCCTTGTTACCCAGATTTGAAACCTCACAATCCTGAGCTGCAGCTACATGGCTATCCCTCCATTTTCTGAAATTCTCAGATGGATTAATCCAAGGGATGAAAAAAGTGCTGGGATTTCCATCTCAGAGGAGGTGTGAAGCCGACATGGATGTTGGTTTATTGGGTGTGAAAACCCTATGCAGAGTTTGTTGAGGATCTGATAGGAGCCACAATATATGAAGCTGTATGGGCTGGGTAGACATATTTATACAGGAATGATAACTTTGTGCCAGAGCTAATCATCCGCTGGAGCCCAGAAACCAACTCTTTCCATCTGACTCATGGAGAAGTGGAAATTAGTTTGTGGGATGTCTACAAGATCTCGAGGGCTCCAATTTTGGGTGATATGTATGATGAATTCATCCACCCATGGTGACATGGAATGATTTGGAGAGGACTCTAGATTTGGCTCGAGAATTATTGAAACTTTTCCACAAGATCAAGAATTCAATGTCCAAAAAACTCATTCTAGAAATAATATTCATCCAGAGGAGTGGATGGATATGTTTCTTATCAAGAATAAAGTGAAGGGGTCCACATATACTCATCCTACCAGCTGACCCAGAATATAGAAGAGGGGTGCTCTTGGAACATTCTGTCCAACTATGGAAGCGGGAGAGTTTGAAAAATGGGGGTATGAAGTGGACCAATGAATTACAAAGAAGATCTGTCTGGCGGAATTTTTAGCTTTTTGGCTCAGTGTTTATCTTTTTCGAGTTATGGATTCGAAGGGAGGCATTAGGACAAGGACCATTGTTGTTGTAACCAAGTTGGCTGAGAGGAAAATGGTTGTGTTAGCCACACCAATTTTGGCGAAGATTCATAGGAGCATACTCCATGTCTATATGGGTAAGTCTCCGTTGAGAATAGTGGGACCATTACATGTTTTGTGGGGATGGATCGCCACTCACATTAAGACTTATGCTATACAGAGCGGAGTACAGGTTCCTGGAAGTTCTTTCAGGCCATCATTACAGGCATATTCTGGAATTTTTCCATTGTCCCTCAACTCCTATGATCTGAAGGTGAGGCTGAGCATGTTCAAGGAATTCCATTTATTTCCTTATGGAAACCCGCCAACCGAGCAGTTTGTTAATGATGGAACAACTTGCCTAGAATTGAGGTCTTAAATGCTGGATTGCAGAGATGGTGTATTGGCCACCAGAATTGACAGAGAGATTATAAGCGAGGATAATGCTCTATATAGATTTCCATGCCAATTCAAGTGTCTGCAGCAGATTATTGTATCCCATCCTGTGCATGTAGGTCAGAGCTGCATCCAATGAATTCCTGACAACTATGGTTGTTGATAGCTATGGAGAAGACCAGGGCTATGTTTGACCTACCAGTTCCTGGAGCGGCGAGTCACTTGACTACATGTTATGCTGAGAACTGGGTAGAATCATACCTTGAATGTGTATTGAATTATCCGATTCCACGGGTGGGGACAAAAAAGAGAACTGTCAAGAAAGAAACCCTTTGTCTGGAAGGTGAATCTTTCTCACCCGGAGCTGATTCACCAGGTTCCTCACCTAGGGATGATTCGTCAGATTCCCATAATGTGGATGATGGGGCACAACATGCTTCAAAGCGGCCTCATTCCATATACAATCCTCCATCCAGAGTCAAGAGACCTACTCCATCAACTCCTGGTGAGTTATATCATTGAGGGAATTTAATAACCACTATTTTATAGAGCAACAAGTTTCATTTTCTTATCATTTATCTATTATTGTAGGATTTGGGGAGAATTTGAAGTCCCAGATTGTAGGAACCTCCTCACGGCATTTTAGTGCAAATGCTGAATATTTACGACCAGAGGCTATCCAGACAGGGCGAAGTCTATATTGTGATGTCAAAACTGCCTGGATGTACATATGTGAAGGGATACATATCCCTAGAATAGGGAGTCTTCAGGCATCTACTGATATCCGTTTCGAGGATAACCCCGATGAAGTGCAGGATTGCATCAAAGATATAGAGATTCTCATATATACCAATGATGATTCCATTCCTATCACCAAGCGGGTGAAATAAATGATGGATCATGGCACCACTGAGGAGATTGGTTCTTCAGTAGATGAGGAGTCGCACAATTACGTGGCTACTTAAGATATATGTTTATTTCCTTATTTTATTTGCAACTTGATTTCAATAAAATCATTGTTACACAAGGAAATTACTTTCTTCGTCCTACAGCTTGTTAAGAAAGGAACTACTAAGGTCCCCTCACTACATTATAGCTCTGGTGGCACCGCTATTAGAGCCACTAAATCACTTCACGAGCTGGGCGAGGTATCTCCAAGCTGGAAAGGCATGGATGAGGAGTTATGAAGGTCTTTTCACTCTCCAATACCTATATTTGTAGGTAATGATGTCAAAAAACCCAACAATTCAAAGAAAGAAAGGCATCGAAGGAAGAATTCCATAGCTAAATGCTTCATCAGTAGTGGTAGGTCCTTCAGATAGCCATGAATCCTAACTCATGAAAATATTCCTCATATTTATTGGGATTGCAGGGGCTTCCATGGTTTCCCCTTTGAGGGAGAGGACTAACCGTCCACTGAGGACGACTGAGGGTGCTGGTGAACAGTTGCAAATTCATGTTGGCCTGGATACTCTTGGAGAAGAGCCAGCATATGTTCCCAGTACTTCTCATGTTGCTGCTATAAGGAGAGAAGAGCCTGCTTCTGGTAATTTAACAATACTTCATATAACTTTGAAGGAAAACATCAACTGACTTCCATTTTGTGATACTTTAGGTTCAACACCTGCACTAGAACATTTGGTGTCCAGTGCAACTGAATCCACAATTTTCACTGAAGAAGCTATCCTAGGTCAGATTCCGCATGATGTGGGTCACCAAGAAGATATATCAAATGATCCCACTAGTGAGACTAACCAGGAATCTGAGATAGCACTGGATTAAATGATGAAACTTTGAGAATCTTTTGAATAAAATTTAAATCATGTAAAATTACCATGTGATTTAGAAGATTTTCAATGTGAGTGTTATCCTTCGTCAGCTTAAAAATTTCTTATTTCATATTTGACCATGATTGGTTGAAATTTTTAGTTTCGTCTAAGCAAGCTACTGACCTACTGATGCTTGAAGGGGGTAGAGACAACCCTATCATTGTAGAGACACTAGCTCAAGTGGAGGTTAACCTAGTAGAGCTTCTTGAAACCCATCATGAAAATCCTATTGAGGCAAGGAAAGATGGGGAGGAGCCTTCTCATAATGTTGATCTACCATTGGGTAAGGGATAATAATATTTGTGGATGTACTTAATTTGCAAGATATCTAAACAACTTTTTTATCCTTTGGAACTAACCAAAGATTTCAATTGACTATGTAGGGACATAAATTTCAGGTGGTAAATATGGAGGTGAAGCCTCAACCTTCGCCCCAACGGGAGTAGAAAGTGAAATACCAACGGTAAGGGGGGAAGGAGGAGAACATGGCACTTATTTAACTACATTAATCCCGAACTATATTCCCCCCTGTGATAGTGATGCTGAATCATACCTAGAGGTGCAGAAGGTGCTCCAATTTTCACGTCACAAGGCTTAGAAAAATACATAGAAGATCATATCTAAAGTACCTCTTGAAGAGCTATCTTTGAAAATCCCGCAATTTTCATCGTTGTTCATCATGTTAGGACTTGGTGGTTTTGGATATCAAGAGATCCATGCCGCTATGAAACAAGTCATCTTGAGGAGGGAGCAGGAGAAAATGTACCATCAATATCTGACCAGAGTGAGGATGTTGACCAATATTGGCGAATTCGAGGCTGCGGTGTCTCAAGCTGAGGCTGATCATGATGAAAAGTTGAAGGATCTGAAGCATAAGATCAAGAAAAAAATAGTCCAACAGATGCACCTTCGGCAACAATTATATACCATTACTGGGGAACTTGACCAGTTTAACAATTCACTAGAAGGAGTCCAAACTAATGGTATGAAATCCATCGTGAATGCCAAGAAAGCACTCCATCAAGCTTCAGAGAGTGAAGCTGGTCGAGAGAATGAACTTCAAGTGGATGTTGATGAAGCTCAGGATTCCGTAAATAAAATTTATAGTTATTTTGAAAGACTCTTGTAATTATTGAAAAAGAAAAGAGACTATAATCAATGGATGTATTTCTAACTCTTGTGCATCAATGAAAAACACTTTCATCTTCAATCATTTGTGCCTGCATTCTCTTTCTACTTGCTTTAATTAATTTTACCTAATCCAATGGGCCTAGTAAGCATAGTTTGATTTTTTCTAGGGTGATGCAATCAACCCCAAAAACATTGCATCTTTTATTGATCAATATTGTCTAAATCATACAATATGTATGTTTAGCGTGTTGGGACTCGACTTTTGTTCAGAGTTCGTGTTAGAAGTTCCCAATTTAATGAGCACCCTGTCTTTTGTTGGCAGTTAAAGTCATGCATGTCGGACATAAAAAAATGCTAATGTTTAAAGGTCGAATAGCTTTGACCGATTAAATTAAAATTGACTCAATTCCTTGATGATTTGTTTGAAAATATATTACCACATTCAAGTATGGGGAAAACATGTAAACTATTACATAAGAAATTTTGAATATGAGGTATGATATGAAAAAAGGGCTAAAAGGCATTAGAGGAAGTATTTCCTAAGAGTGAAGTTACCACTATTTTCCAAACCCATTAGGGGGTTGAATTATTCATGGACACTTAAGGGCATTGGCTACATTGTCAAATAATAGCATCTTTCAGCTGACAGGTCCGTTATGTAGAATACTTATGCAAGGACACCTAGGGGCACATGATGCATAGTCAGGCAAAAGAACTCTCAGAAATTTTACTTTTTTATTGCTAAAAATCCAGTGGATGTTTATGGAGATTCAAATTTTCCAAAGCATAGAGTTTTCTGTATGGAGAGGGGTGCTTGAATATGGAGAGAATATTCCAAATCAATATTGTCAAAGAATTGGATGAATTAAACTCCTACGAAGGTCTGACCCAAATGTATGGAATGAAAATATAAACCATAGACTTGAATACTTTCAGATCATGAAAAATAGTATGGGGTAAATTTGTTAAGGATGTCTATTTTTTTGGATCCTATATATTTTTGATAATACCAATAAGGACAAAATAGGTTTTCCTCCCAAGAATGAAATTACCACTATTTAACAAACCTGTTAGGGGGTTGAATTTTGTGTGGCCACATAAGGACATTGGCTACATAGTCAAATAATAGTATCTTTTAGCTGATTGGTTCATTATGTAGACTACTAATGCAAGGTCACCTAAGGGAACGTGCTGTATAGTCAGGAAAACGAATACTCGGGTATCAGAAATTTTGTGGCCAGAAGTAAAGAAAAGGGTTACTAAGATATGGAAGTATTTAATGTTAGTAGCATGACACATCAAAATGGGTGTTTTCCAATGCATGGAGGAGATACACAGACCAATGCAAACCATAATCATGTTGTGGTTGTGTCCTGAATTGAGATGCTGGACTTCACTATGTATCCCATAAGGATGGGAATCAAGTAATACGTAGTTCTTAAAATATAGTTTAATGTTATGTGGGATGAGAATATTGGAGATCTTAGTTTAGGGTTGTAGAGTTCAGACCATAATGAGGGAGACACCTTGTGTGTTTGTTATAAACTTAATGTGAATAAAGACCAGGGTTTTCCTATCACATTCATGTGCTCACTGGGGGACTTCTCAGTCGAGGGACTGACAGTGGAGTTTCAGGTTAGGCCCAAAGACTTGGGGCTGGGTCTGAGGGATTCTCAAATGTTCCTATGTATCCCATAAGGATTGGAATCAAGCCATACATGGTTCTTGAAACACCTTCTATACAAATTTAGTTCGTACATGTGAAGGGTGAAAGGGGAATTTAGTGCAATGATGGTTGGATACAAGATTAATGGTTCGGTAATTGCCATGTATGCATGTAGTCCTTGTAATATAACATGATTGGGGATCAGTGTTAATAATGATTCACTCTCAGGTGAGGGTGCCAGAGACTATTGTAGTTTATTTTTGTACAAGAAAAAAGTGTGAATAGATTAAGGTCATATGCATGGACCAGTGTGGCATAGTTCAGCGTCATGTAGCTAGGATGTATTACTATGCAATTTAACGTCTTCTAGCAAGGAAAATGGGGGACTGTATAGTTTAACGTCATATAAAAAAGACGATGATGAACTAATGTGAATATATTAGTTTCGGGGGGCCTTCACGGATCAACATCGTATGAGATGGAGGTGAACCGATGTGAAAATGTTGGTTTTGGTCTTGAACCTCGGGAGGTTTCCAACGTACCCAACCTAGAAGGAAAGGATCAAAGTCTGCATAGTTTGATTGAAAATAAATTGGTGATCGAGTTGTACTTCAGGACAATGACCTAAAAATGGTGTTAGGACTTACGCATGGTTAGCGGCCCAGAGAGGGTAATATGGTTGAAGTTTACTCTAAGGTATTGTGAGTCATACTAGGTGTGAGAAACAAGAGGTAGAAAAAACCCTAATGATGCAAAGTTTAATGTCATGTAGGAAAAAATGGTGTTGTATAGTTTAGCATCATGTATCTAGGACGTATTGTAGTTTAACGTCTTGCAGGACATGTGCACAGTTTAACGTCAAGTAGGACAAAAGGGACAAAATTTAACATCATGTTGGATGATGGAGGGAACATGCAGTTTAAAGTCTTGCAGTAAGGACCAAAGGGACCATGCAGTTTAAAGTCTTAAAGCAAGGACTAGAGGGACCATGCCGTTTAAAGTCTTGCAACAAGGACTAGAGGGACCATGCAGTTTAAAGTCTTGCATCAAGGACTAGAGGGACCATGCAGTTTAAAGTCTTACACCAAGGACTAGAAGAACCATGCAGTTTAAAGTCTTGAAACATGGACTAGAGGGACCATGCAGTTTAAAGTCTTGCATTGAGGAATATAAGGTGTCTTTGTATTACACAAAATACTTCTTCAAGAATCATTCATTGGATTGAGTTGTAATGAGTTCTCCATCCATAGAGATTAAAGAATAAGCTCTATTGGAGTAGACCTTATGTATTGAATATGGTCCTTCCCTCTTTGGCTCAATCTTGGGATGTTTCTTTCCTAGTATCATTGGAGTTCTGAGGACCAATACCAATTCTCCTTGAATGAATAAACAAAGACGAAGTTTTTTGTTGAAAGCTCGTGATATTCGATTCTGATAGACTTCCAAGCGGTACATGGTGCACAATCATTCTCAATCTAATCATTCCAATTCATCCAGTCACTTTTGATATTGTTCGTATATAGATTACTGGCCACAAATGGATACTCTGAAAGAAGGTAATTGAACCTTAATGGGCAAGACTTCTTCTGTTCCATATACCAATGAATATGGAGTTGACCACGTAGCAGTGCTGGTTGTTGTCTGATAAGCCCATAAAGCATGAAAAGGTTTATCAGGATATGATTTCTTATCTTTATCCACCATCTATTGTAGTATATTTAAAAGAGTCTTATTGAAGGCTTCTATTTGACCATTGCCTGCTATATGATTCCGAGATGAATGGTTGGATTTGATGTTGTATTCTTAATACAACTTCCTTACCTCGGATGAACAAAAGTTGGTGCCATTTTCCATCAATATGGTATGAGGGACACCAAATATGGTAACGATGTTAGACTTGATGAAGCTAACAATGCTTTTAAAACTAACTTCTTTGAGGGGTATTGCCTCTGCCCATTTGGAAAAGAAATCAGTAGTAATATGAATATACTTAAACTGTTTGGATGTAGCTGAAGGGTAAGGTCCTACTACATCCATTCCCCATGTAGAAAATGGCCATGAGTTTTTATCTGTATGAAGCAACTCTGTGGGTTGATGAATGAAGTTGGCATATAGTTTGAAATAATGAAATTCTTAGTGAAATCAACACAATCTTGTATCATTGAAGGCCATAAGTATCCAAGTCTTTGAATTTGATCAGACAATCTATGTCCAGACTGTTGGGCCCCACAGAATCCTGCATGTACTTCATTCATGACAGCCATTGTCTCTTCACCATGAATACATCTGAAGATAGTTCCATCAAAACCTCGCTTATAGAGAATTTCTTTGGTGATCTGGGCTATCATACAGAGTAAAATTGACCACACGTCACCAGACTTGTTCTTTCACGGCTCTATCAGGTTGTAGTGTTTCATTTTGAAGGTATTCCTTGATAACTGTCATCCATCCTGTAGTATAACCATATTCTTCAGAAATGGGACTTATATCATTGATTTGCTCTATTATGATTTGAACATAAATTTAAACCGTACGTCGGTGGGCAATACTTATGATTGTTTTGTCCCGATTTAGATCTTCCATAGCTGTGGATGCATTATCCAGTGCACCATCTTGAGCATTTTTTGATCGCAGGACATAAGAAAATGTCAGTTCCGAAGGAAATTTCACCATTAACTCTCTGACATAATCATACAAAGGGATTAACTCTTCTTTTCTGATGAAGAGTCTACCTGATGAACCATTTCAGGTTGTACCTTTTTGTGGAGCGGTGCCCATACTTTTGAAGCAGATGGCATAAAATCTTCTAGAGTCAAAGACAACTTAGGCTTTGACATGAGCTCGTGTTCTTCTGACTACTCTTCTTTCTTAGAATTATGATGCCCCTTTGAGGATTTTTCGTCTGATGAAAGGAGTTTTTCTGTGGCAGAAATAGCAGAAGGAACCATTGGTTTCTTCAATTGTGTTCATAAAATGGAATGAGTTTGGTTGATAGTTTTCCTGACCATTTAATCATCATATTTCTGCGCATTTTTACTTTTGAATTTGTGCCACTCACCTTCTTCCTCTGGATCAGAAGCTCTAACACTTGCTACCTAGGCTGAAGAACCTTTCAGTTTTACCTATCCAGAGTCCACCATCTTTTGTAGGAGGTCTTTAAAGACAAAACACTCTTGAATGGGATGACCCAAAATCTAATGGAATGAGAAATAGTTGGGAAGTTCTTTATCTCCTTCCTTTTTTGGATTTTTAGGCCCTGGCAATTGAACCAATTTATTTTTTAGAGAAAAACTGAAGTAACCAGGAACATGTTCATTTCAGAAAGAATAAACTTTGTTCTTTAACTCCTCAAACTATTTCTATCTTTGATCTCTTTGATAATATTGACGAGATAGCCTCTATTGTTGATGCTAAGTAGGTGGATACCTTCGATAAGATGAAGGTTTTGAAGAGAAAGTAGGTATATATGCTTGTTTAAGTGTAACTGTAGCAGTATCTTCTCTCCCCATTCTCATTCTTGGAGCTGATGGAATTATACGAGACTTAGCCTAAGTCTCTATAATAGAATCTTCGATCTGCTGAGCGATTGATGTAAGGTCTCAAAACCCTCATGTGTATTTCACAGGAATCAACGGTGTGAATAATTCATCACGCAAATTCTCCACGCATATTGGCAACAATTTTTCTTGAGGGAGTGCTAAGCTTATTAAATATGTTAATCCCTTCCAGTGAGAAATGAAATCCAAAACTCTTTCATTTTCCCTTTTCTTACAATTAGTAAGATAAAAAACTGTCGTCTCTTAGTAATGATGAGGTAAATTGAAGAAGGAATAATTGACAGAGATCTTCCCACCCGATAATTGACCAAGACTGCAAACATGTAAACCAGACCAAAGTAGGCACTTGTAATGACTACACAAAACATCTGAGCTTAACTACTTCTTGTTGTTGAGGAGTTCCCATCATAGGATCACAACGAGAAACCAAATGTGTTCAGTGTTTTTATGGGTCTCCCGAACCATTAAAAATTGGGAATGTGGTATTCACAATATTTGATGGGGGAGGAATTGCATCAACCCATTCATGGTAAGATTTCTTTTCCAGTTGAACTTGTTCACATTTTCCATGCATAGCTTCCAATCATGCTACTAATGACTCAATGGTAGTAATTAATTTTTTAGAAACATTTGGTTGAGCTTGGACCAGAGCAGGTGCAATAACTGGAGTTTGGACATGTTTGGTGACTGGTACTACAACTGATGGTAGCACTACCGGTTGTTGTTGCATATGTCCCATAGGATGAGACCTGTGAGGGTGTACTTGTAAAGGGGGATATTCTTCATCCATCATAGTAACTGCAATGAATTCCCTTGACTGACTAACTTCAGGATGCTTAGTGGGAAGACTACCTTGAAGTAGTTTTGCATTTAACCTCCTTAATTCCTTAATTTTTCCTCTTATTGTGAGAACCATTCCCTTAATGAGAGTTATTGGACTTCTACAGAGGTAGGGTGGGAATTAACCTGACTTTTACCATTTTCCTTGGCATATGCCTTTCTCGATTATGGAAGGCCATTTCCCAAAAAATACCATGCCTCTGAGCAGCCCTCTGGCTTCTACTGCGCACACCTTATTGATTTATTTCTATGTGTACAACTTCTTGAATAGTAACTTCTTTATCTGATCCCTCTAAGTGAGCCTCATGTTTTGGGGGATCAGTGACAATGAATTCGATGACATTTACCGATGCATAATGCATTGTAGTCCTTTTATGGGAATTTCTGTGATATTTTCTTCTTCTATGTCCTTTATGAGACAGTTACTTTTGATGAGTTGATCCATCAGGAACATCTTGATGAACCGTAATTTGGAGGTAATATCATGATAATTCGGCTCTGTTTTCATCTTGTGTCTTCTTCCCTAATTGAGAGAAGACTGAATTTCATTGAGGAAGAGATTGAGGATTTGAAAAAGTCCCCAGTCCGGTGGACTGGGGCATTTTCTATTTTTCCTGCTCAACTCCTCAAATCCTATCTGTTGATCTCGAGGGTTGGATTAAAAGAGTTACCAGTCTGGAAAGCTGAGGTAGCTCTTGAGATAGTACATCTGAAACTTTCTTAAAAGATCTTCTAATTTGGTGGACTTTAGTCTGGAAATTGGACCAATGCATCAACCTACATCCACTCAAATCACCTGGCTCAGATGACCATTGGATTATTTCTGACTCTTCTGTCACCTGATGATGTTCATGCTCTAAACAAGAATCTTGTTCTATATTCTAATTTTCTTTATGCAAGAGTAGTTTGAAAACTTGTTCTTTATATTCCTGGTTTTGGGAAGAACTAGTTGAAGCTTGTTCTTGGGAAAGCCTTTGATTACACACAAAACCAGGTATCTGTGGCCAGCCATGGGCAATAACATTGCATGAGACCACTTTTGATGGGATTTGTTGATAGGAGAGTACAATGAGATGCAGTTCTCCATGAACACCCCATCCCTTGATATAAATACAAGATGGGGGATTGGTAATTAACTGGAAAAACCTTTTTAACGTGCCAAGGCATGAACGCTGAAGGCCTCTCTACTACTTTTCAACCTTTGAATGTCGAGAAACTGAGAGAGATGCCAAGTCAATTTGGCTTTGCAACCCTTCTATTATCTTTTCATGATTTTGATATTCATCATAATATAATATTTTATTTTTTAAGTGAGAAATATTTTTCCACATGTTGAGACGAATATCATGAATACAATCTTCCATCAACATTTCTCGAATATCATACTGAGAGTCATCCAAAGGCCAAAACCTGATTGGTACTTCACCTTTCACTAGTTGTTTTCTCATATTCAGCACTTCCTCCTTATCATTAGATAAAGATTCTTCTACCTAATTAGAACAAAGTTGATGCTTCTTTGTTGCTTCATCAGATTCAACAAGATTGGTAGAGAATTCATTTATCAAATTAGAAGATGAATGGCCCAGGGGTGGTTTGGAAAATGACCTACACCCCGGGCTATCTTCTGATTGATAAAGTATTTCACCTGCTAGTGGTAAAGCATCAAAGATGACTGGCTTCACATTTGAAAGTGCCTCAAGATAAGAGAGATTTCTTGTTACTGCATTGTCCATTGAAGAATTTTTCAGGCAATGCGAATTACTACTAGAAATGGGTATGACCTTATTTGTTTAAGGTTCAAACATTCCTATTAGTTTCTAACGGGTTTATTCATATAAGTAGAAACATCCAATGATTCCATATCCATTTGGACCTACTTTACAAAGGTAGGTTCTCATTAGTTGTGGACCAATGACGCTTAATAATTTGCATTGGTCTAGAGGATGAGAGGTCAGGCTCATCACACCTTTTTAGGGGAATTATTACCTACTTTGGGACTCTCTTATAGATAAGTTATGTTCAAGAATCAGTATTAATTCACCAAGTATGAAAATGAGTTTTCCTTTATATTTGGCAATCAATGATTGATATGTATGAGATTTAGAGAATATTTTATATTTATTTCTGGTTCTTCATCGATAAAGAATCATCCATATTTATTATAGATTCTTAGTCAATGGTATCCTTCAACATATCATATATAAATCTCTTGGTCATTATGATAACCATACTGGTTTTAAAGCCACTCAGTGGGGAACATGAAGTTTATTGTCATTCATAAGGACATGGATTATTTCAGAGTTGGGATCATACCCGCATATGGGCTACCTACGCATCCTTTTTAAAAAGAAAGTAATCATAACCCACGTAGTTCGATAGGAAGGATGTAGTTTAACGTCATATTGGATGGAAAAATAAATAATGAAATATGTGCTTGGACCTTATAAAGGCTTCCTACGTATTCTACTTTAAAGGCAGAGGTCAAATTCCATATAGTTTGGGAAAGAAATATGGGGCTTATGCATGGTTAATGGCCCAAAAAGAGATGGCGTGGTTACTTTTACACTCTAAGCTCACGTGAGTCATACTTGGTGTGAGAAACAAGAGGTATCAGTAAATATGATGATTATTCCACGAAAGATGCAATCATAAGTAATGATGTGGGGCTTACGTATGTATGCCAACCCAAGTAAATGAAGATTATGACTCAGTTTAGGAAAGAAGCCCCGGAGCATGGTTCATAAAGGTATTTGTACTTTATGGAGATTTGGATTTTAACTTGGGACTTCCTCCTGAGGAGGAGGCCCAAATTAAGAGGAATTTATGATTGGGTTTCATTCCTGAAAAGGAACACCAAATCAAAACAAATTAAGACTGGGGCTTACTCCTAAGGAGGATAGCCAATGTTAAAGGAATTATGATTGGGACTTAATCCTGAGAACAAGGAAGCCCAGATTAAGGAACTTTGGGCTTACTCATAAGGAGGATTCGCATGAACAGGGAACTTGGGGCTTATTCCTAAGGGGGATTCCTAGATTAAAGATCTTCTCATCTTAAAGGATGAGGTTTAATGAAGGAAATCTCTAACCATAATGAAATAATGTTATGTAAATCATGAGGTTTTGAGAGTTGTTCCATAGAATTCCTTTCAGATAAGGAATCCAACAAAGGAACTATGCCGTAAATGGCTTTGAAGAGGGTTTTAAATACTAAATATTGAAGAGGAGAGATGATTTTGAAGAAAAGAAGTGAATTGGAAGGAGATGCGCAAGTCCTGGTCTGGCACGTAAGTCTTGGTCGGGCATGTATACTCACGCGACTTGAGTTCACTTGGGCGACGGAGAACCTGCAGGGTAATACATGGGTGACTCAGAACTCAGGCCCTTAGTATTATCCCTAGAGGCTTTCATATGGGTGGTGCGCAAATTCCCTTGAGAGGGAATGGTGGCGCCAAGTGTCTTCATTTCCCTTAAGGGTCGGACAGTTAGGCATGCATGTATTGATGAGTTCTAATACTTAGGCCTTATTATTTTTCTTTAGATCTTCCATTATAGGTATAGAATTATATTAGAAGTGTTCAGAAGATTTCAGGAAGATACTTGGCCGACCATAGCATGAGTCTGAGTTTTGGAAAATTAGTCCCTCAAATGGGGGGCCCACAAGGGGTATTTATATGCCACCTGAGGTTTTGGCAAAATTTCACGTAGGGCGCGCAAGTGACTTGCGTGCCCAATGATGATGCACATTTATACTAGGACACCTTAATGCCTTTACATTATTTGATAAATCTTCCTTCATCTTTGCTCGAGGTATTCCCCTTAGTCAATCTTTGGAATCTATGATGGAATAGAGCGTCAACAGTCCCCAAATTTCCCTAGCACGGCATAGAAAAAGAAACCATGAATAGCTCCGACCACTGGGCTTGTACATCGGCCTCCCTCTCCCAAGTCTCATCCCGTACCCACCTGTGTTTCCATATCACCCGTACCAAAGGAACAGACCAGCCACTGAGAATATTTTTACTACGATCAACAATCTGGATAGGCTGCTCCTCGAAGGATGCATCCACTTCGAGCTCAACCTCCTCAGGTTGAAAGACATGAGACGGGTCTGAAAAGAAATGTTGGAGCTGAGAAATGTGAAAAACATCATTTATAGCCCAGTACCTCTGAGGTAAATGCAACTGATAGGAAACCAGCCCAACTCTCTCCAACACCTCAAATGGCCCGACGTACCTCAGCGAAATATTACCCTATCTCCTTATCCTTTTGTGTCCCAACCTCGCTGTGACATGCAGGAAAACCTAATCCCTGATCTCAAACTCTAGAGGTCATCTCCACTGATCAGTATAAGGCTTCTGTCGAGACTGTGCAGTAGCCATCCTCTTCTGAATCATCTCTATCTACTTCGTGGTCTCCTAGACATGACGAGGTCCTAACATAGCTACCTCTCCTACCTCCATCCAACATAAGGGTGGTCAACATAGCCTACCGTACAAAGCCTCATAAAGTTCCATCTAAATATTTTCTTGAAAACTATTATTGTAGGAGAACTCCAAAAGAGGTATATTTTTCTCTAAAAATCTCCAAAATCCAGAATGCATGCTCGGAGCATATCCTCAAGAACCTGAATCATACACTCGGACTAACCTTCAGTGTGGGGGTGGTAAGCTATAATCAAAAGTACCTGTGTACCCAAAGCCTTCTGAAGACCCCTGCCAAACTCGAGAGGTAAAACTAGAATCTCTATCTGAAACAATGGAGTGTGGAAATCCATGTAGACGTAAAATCTCATAGATGTACAACCATCCCATATCATCAAAACTGAAGGTCTCCTTGATCGGTAAAAAGTGATCAACATTCGTGAGTCTGTCAATGACAACCCAAACTGCATCATTCCCTCGAGGCAGCCTTGGTAAACCTGTCCCTAAATCCATCTCAGCATCATTCCACTTCCACTCGGGAATGGGTTGTTGCTTTAAGATCCATACAGGCTGCTGATGCTCTGCCTTCACCTATTGATAGGTGGAACACCTAATGAAAAAACCAGCAACATCCCTCTTCATACTTGGCCACCAATACTGGCGGTGTAGATCATGAAACATTTTGGTGACACCAGGATGAACTGCCCAATCTGAAGAATGAGAGCCTCGCATTAGCTCTTTGCATATGTCTGTTTCCACCCATACGCGCCCTTGGAAACGCAAGATTTAATCCTCACATATGGTCCATCCTAGAATCAGGTCTTATCATGACACACTCTCATGTATGACTGGGCCTTCATAATCAGATAGTTGTATCATTCGTACTCGATCAAGAAATGTAGAGGTAACAATTACAGAAGAAAGGAAAGTATGTCCATGTTTGTCATGAACTTCCAAATGCTTCTCAAAGAATAGATCTATAATCTGCCACTCACTTTCGGCCTCCTGAACTACCTGTATCTGAGTCATCCTGCTCAACCCTTCAGCCACTGTGTTACCATTCCTAGGCATATAGGAAATCTTGAAATTGAAGGACTGTAGGTACTCAACCCACCTTCACTGTCTCAAATTCAGATCACGCTGAGTGAAGATGTATTTGAGACTCTTGTGGCTGGTGAAGGCAACAAAATTCTCCCCCAGAAGATAATGTCTCCAACAGCATAAGGCATGAACAACCAAAGAAAACTCAAGATCGTGAATCAGGTTGTAATTCTCATGTGGCCTAAACTACTGAGACCCATACGCAATGACTCCATCTCCCTGCATAAGCCCAACTCCCATCCCAATACCTAAAGCATAAAAATACATAATATATATCTTGGCTGGATCTAGGAAGACTAGTATTAGTGCTGAAGTCAACCTCCCCTTCATCCCCTGAAAGGCTGACATGAAAGAATCTAACCACAAAAACATTGCACCCTTATTAGTCAGACTCATCAGTGGTGCTTCTAAGTGTGAAAAGTAATGTATGAAACGTTTCTAGTATCCATCCAGCCCTAGAAATCTCCGCACCTCAAAGAAATTCTTCGGCTTCTCCCAAGAGACTACTTCTCTCACTTTTTCTGGGTCTACTAACACTCCTGTCTCTGAGATGACATGACCCAAGAAGTGATTCTAATCCATCCAAAAGTGACATTTTGAGAGTTTAGCATATAACTGATGCTCTCTTAGTGTACTCAAGGTGATCTCATGATGTGTGGAATGGTCATGTCTAGTGTGAAAGTACACCAAGATATCATCCACGAAGACCACCATGAAGGAATCCAAGTATGGATGGAACACCCAGTTCATCTATGCCATGAACATTTCAGGCGCATTCGTGAGACCGAACGACATTACCATATACTCCTATAGACCATACCTGCTCCGAAAGGCTGTGATAGGTATATTAGATGGTCTAACGTGCAACTGATGATAACCAAACTTCAATTCGGTTTTCAAGAATACCAGGGCTCCTCAAAGCTAATCAAAGAGATCATCAATCCTTGGTAAAGGATATCATTTCTTGACCTTCAACTGGTTCATCTTCCAATAATCCACACAAAGACTGAGGGTACCATCTGCATTCTTCACAAATAGGACAAGTGAACCACAAGGAGAAGTACTGGGTTGGATGAAACACTTTTCCAGCAACTCCTCCAACTGCTTCTTGAGCTCCTGCAACTCTGGTGTAGCCATCCTATAATGAGGAAGGGACACCAGTGCCGCTCCTGGAACAAGATAAATAGATAATTATACCTCATTCTATAAAGGAAAACCTAAAATGTCCTCTGGAAAGATGTCTCTGAAATGATCCACCACTGGAGGAAAGTCTAACTGAGAAGTCCCTTTATCATCCAGATATAATGTAGCCATATGGGTTGTAGATCCTCCTAACCCATGATGCTATGGACCCGCTCTGCTTTCCTGGACATCCCACTCACCCTTATGAAGGAACGATACACCCTATGGTGATTTGAAACTCACCCTACGGTGATAACAGTCGACGACTACCTGGAAGGGAACTAGCCAGCCCATTCTGAGAATGACATCATAGAATATCATCTCTAGGACATAGAGGTCCCATAAAAAGTGACACCCACCAACTTTTAGAGGGAATTCCTTACACTGACATACAATCACCATTCTAGTCCCCAATGGAGTGTCTAGGGTCAAGATATCAGCAGAAGAAAAGATGCAGCGCCCAAGGATTTCCACAACTACAACAGATATAAAGCTATGGGAAGCCCCTATATCGAAAAGAGAAGCTAAAACTGAGGCAACTAAGATCGTAACTCGAACTGTAGAAGGTCCGGGATCCTGGTCCTGCTGGGTCTGCTCCATTGCAAAGGTATGGCCTGCTTCACGACCATGTGACACTGCCTGACCACTCTGAGCTGATCCACTATGTTGTCTCTAAATGACCGGCGACTGACCACCATGGCCACGACCTCCACCTCAGCCTGAAAGACCGGAAGAACTCCAGTTCCCTGACAAGTGAGAAACTAGTGGTGTTTCTCCCGAAAAAGGAGTCCTAGAAGAATCCCTGCCACCAGATGCTGGAGAGAAGATCTGATAGAAATTCTAAAGGTGACCCAACTTTCCGTATGATTGGCACTCCATTGTGTATATCGGGTAGTGTGGCCTCATATGCCTGCTCTTCCCACACTGGTAGCACACCACCTTACTACCATAAGAAGTGTCTCACCTCCTTGGATCACCACATGAAGACTCCCCATGGCGCTTCCTACTGTTAGTAGGAGTGATGCTAACTCCAGATGCCGAGGCTCCCTAGTTCACAACTCCAGAATCCTTCATATTTCACTTCGTGATCAGTGACTTGTTGATAATAGAAGTGATAGAAGTCAACCAGAAGATATTCACCTATGATCGGATGTCATTCATCAGACCATCCTCGAACTTGTTTACCATGAATAACTGATCACCTCCTGAAATAGGTGTGAAGTGCTGCAGCTCGGTAAAGAGGGAGGAATACTCCATAACAGAAAGAGTACCCTTCTTCAGACTCATAAACTCTCAAGATCGATTGGACCTCAAGGTCTCTGGAAAGAAGTTATCGTAGAAGATGCGCTGAAAAGCATCTCATGCCATACCCTACTGGCATCCTGCCCGTGAGATCACATCCCACCACCTCTTGATGGAGTCCTGAAGAATATTGGTAGAGATCTAGACCATCCTCTCTGGAGGGGTCTCTAGATGCTCAAATATTGTCAGCATGGCTTCTAGCCACGACTCTTCAGCCTGAAGCCCTCCTTCCCCTGAGAAGGTGGAAGGATGCTACTATTGGAAAACCCACGTCAAATCAGACATCGATGGGGTAAGAGACGATGCCCCCTGAAAGGTCTGCATCATCCTCATAAAGCCTTCCCTGAAATGTGCATCAGCACCTGTGTCCAGTATAATGGTTGGTTCCAAGACTGGAACAAAAAGAGGATTGACGTGTAGTCCATGATCAGCCACATCTGATGTCTGATCACTACACTGAAACTGGCACACAACCAGAGGACGTCTCGGTGTCATGACTCTGCAAGGTCAAATCCACACCTTAGATAAAGATTTTCTAGGACTGAAAAACTGGAAGTAGATGAATGGAAAAGGAGAAAGAAAACATTCAAGTTTTTCAAAACATGATTACAGAGTGCGTATGTCCCCTACATGGCATGTTCCCTTAAGTCATTCACATGGGCGTGTACTTTTGCCAAAACTAGCCGTATAACACCCAAACCACATGGCGTGTTGTCCTAACACATGTTATGTACGAGAATCCTTTTTCTCTGCCGGAGTTCTTCTACATGGTGAGGTCACACATCTATCTTAAGGCAAGACTACACGGTAGACACAGTGTGTACTAGACAAGCTTCACCAGGCCCGTGTTTTTAGTGACACGGATTGACACATGGCTCACACTACACGGCGTGTTAAAGGTGGACATGGTATGTATGTGAAAGGATAACACTGACCCGTATTGTTGGTTACATGGTCAGCTAGATGGCTGACACTACACGGCATGTTCCTCTAGTACAAGGTGTGTTACTACAAAATAATCCATATCTCGTGTCTCTACCCACATGGATTATGAAAAGGTTAAAGACTACATGGAGTGTACATACAGTAAACGACATGTACTTAAGAGAAAATGTTTATTCCAAAATAGAAGAACAGATGGCGTGTATTAAAAACTACACGGTGTGTATTCTAGGTTTTTCCAGACAGTAAGCCTCAGAAACTACTCCAGAACCCAGAAAAACACTGAAAAGAACATTGGAAGTGCCAAATTCTGATCCGTGAGGGGCCATACTCCCCACGAATCAAATCTTGGAATCATAAAAATATTATAAAAAGGTTAACAAGTCAATGATCCACAAAATTGCAGTCTATGAGGGCCCATAACACCTCAAAACCCAAATTTTGGCGTTCATTCAGACAACTTTAAACAAACAATACCCTATCAAACATTAGGTATTTGTATCAAGGCATCTATCACAACATCATGAATATTCTACAAAACATCTATCACAACAACTTGAAATCACTAATAAATCCTAAATGGCATGGAAAGAATGCATGACATGTGATTTTTTAACATGTGCCTATATGATGCATGAGATAGCATACCCTCATCTCATCGGGTTGCGATGGAAATAGAACTTCAATAACTCAATAGTAAAAAACCAAATCATGTGATTCACCCAACGATGAAAATAATATCAACTGTAAACTTGAAAAACCAGAATAAATTTCAATAAACAAGGTAGATTGGATTTCCCCTATACACGGGGTAGCTACTCCTGGGCACAACTTATTACCAAGTACCTATTCCTTACTATCCCTGGATAAAGGATCCAAATAGTAAATCAAGAAAAAAGAACCCTATATTACCACTCTGTAACATCCCAGTTCTAGTAGCCACCCAGAGGTGCCCCTTACTCGGTTGGTCACATAGCTTCAAGCACATTTCTTCAAACGCCAGAGGCTGCCGACTAGCAAAGAGGGCATTGGGTGTGATGGTGGGGAAAGTATGCCCTCATTGTCAGAGTACACAACAGAAGAAAACAAGTACATACAAGAGCGGAGGAAGTAATAATATCATACCAAAATAAATATCAGAAAACTGAAAGAAATAACTGGAGCACATATATATAAAAAATGATGCAGGATACATATCATGGAAAAGACTAAAACAAAGAAAAATGAGGAAATAAAAAACTAAACCAATTACAAAAAAAAATAATCATCTCCACATCATCGAAAGCCTATGATTGGTCCCGTGCTCTCTAGCTCTACAACATGTCAAGTACCTGAAGTAGAAGGGAGCTTTCCCTTGTCTATACCTACATCAATATAATCTGTTTGGGCACAAAATCATGGACCAAATGGCGTGTGAGACTAATCCGACTAGGTAACCACCATGAGATCCTTGGCAAACAGTCAATGAGTATATAGCAGGTAAGAGTACATGAAACAGTAAACATGAGAGTACTTAAAAGTAAATAGTCCACAATTTCAAAATCAAGAAACAAATAAACATGTAGATAAACACAAAAGGTAACCCTATGGGAAGCACACTCAGTCTAACCCCTATGTTCCTACTTAACATGTACAAGAAACCCTCTGGGCAGTACACTTAGTATAACCCCTCTTGTTCATCTTATGCATAGACTCTCTAAGGAAGCACTCACCATTAATTCCCCCTACAGTCCCATATCATATCTAAAGGCGCACTAGGGAAGCATTTACGTCACATTCCCTCTGTGGCCCGTGTCAAGGAACTACAGACACTCTGAGGAATCACTCAACATCAATTCCCCCTATGGTCTCACATTATAAAGTTAGAAAGACACTATGGAGAAGGCCTCAATGTCCATTCTCCCTATGGTCTATACATCATGTTCTCAAGGCCCCGTGTATGTTAAGAAAGTGTAGCATCTCGTATCAGCCAAGGTAAACCTCAATAACTACCTGGCTAGAATTCTAAAGAATAACAGTATAACAAAAAAATAGTCACACCATCCTACAATACTAGGCATGGGAAATTAAATAGCCACCTAGTAGGGAACTAGACCCCAATGTCAAAACATGAAAATCATGCATTGACAACAAATCCAAAGCACAAAAATTATACCTATTCACAGTCAATTATCATCTACTCAAGAATACAATCATATCATTCAAACAATAGGTGTACAACGGTTAATGGGACATACCCCGTTCATGGGAATTGGGAAATTTTGCACATAAAACTTAAGGGCATTCAACAGAAAGGCACAAACCACCTAAATCAGCATTAGTAGATCGATATAAGTGAACCTCGAAGCTTAAATCTCCTTATAATGTTGAAGATATACAAAAACATCTAAAATGATCATCCCACAATATCTCATGAGAGAGGAGAAATCAGAATATGGTGCTCTAGCAGAATAGAGAACTCACTGATGCAATTCCAACGCAACCAATGGTGCTTGATTCGGAGGACGGACACAAGATTAGGGGTTCGGTGAAGATCCGTGGACGTATGAAGATCTCGGTCGAACAAGAACTAAAAGAAGAGTGTTTTGGCAATTATACGCGACCCTGGTGTGGTTAATTAAAAAAAGAAAGTACATGGTTTGTACTTTTGATGTATATGGCATGTACTCACCGTTTTCGTACTCCGCATTAAGTGTCCTCCAAGTCACTCCAACACGGCCGTGTTTGTGGATACTAAACGGCCTGCCCATGGACCCTTATGGAAATGCAGCACATGACGTGTACTCATAATGTACATGGATTAAACTTAGAAAAATTCTAGGAATTTCTGATTTTCCCAAAACGACTAGAAAAGGAAGACATACCTGAAAAGATGATCTGGGTTCTTAAAAAACTCCACTCTATGGGATGACTGGACCCATTCTGTTAGCCTTGAAAATCATACCCTCTATCATGGGGCCTCCTCCTAAAATGTATTGAATGTCCCGACCCCTGAGATTGATGTTGGATTCTTGAAGTTGTGTTTTATGCTCCTATAGGCCCACTGTCGAAAACCACTAGTTCTGTCTGCACATCCAAGAAAATATCAACCACTAAGGCTCTCTCTAGTACCCCATCATAGGTAGGAATAGATAGAGGTATAACACTAGATTAGATGACTCTACACAGTCCTTGATCAATGTTCCGATCCTTGAACAACTGATCTCAAACCATATATATTGAGAACATGTAGGGGTTTGTGAACCTCGACGAATACTAATCTACTATCGTGCTTCTCTACTCGAGCTGCAGAAGATTTTGGATGCATAAAACCCTTTACATAGAAAAAGGCAACTCCTTTTTGAAAAGAAACTTCAAATATAATCATGATAGATTCATCTCATCATAATAATGGGTTACTGACCCCCACAACCATCGTATTGTTCAATAAGAAGGGCTCACTACAAGTACCACTATCTGATCTGATGGTTTCCTAACTAGAAGGAAAACTCATTTCCCCACCTTAAGTAAGTCCTCATGAACTTCTGTGTCAAGCTCACCTCAGAACCTAATGGGTCTCTATAAATGAAACTCACGAATTCTGGTCTACCTACACACCTCATCCACTTGTATTTAAAGTACTATTTTCTGGTATACAAGTGGTGGTATATCTGGTGCACCTTCTATAGGTAACATATTAGTTACTGGTCTCTATATCAATGCACCATCACTAAGGGGATCATCCCGGTTATCCTAATGCTAGATCCAAGATGGTATATGATGTGGAGGCATCTTGAATTAGAAAATATCCACCGTGGTCAATGTGTATATGTAGAGAGTTGACTCAAGAAGGACGTGGAAACAAAAAACTATTCTTATATGATTCATGTACCATTTTTCCCTTGAAACTAGTGTGATCATGTGCCAATTCTAAAGGAAGGTGATCTGAGTCCTTGTGTATGGATATGTTAAATATTGTACCAACACTGGAGTCCCTAGTCTAAAATCAAATCTCAAAAAAAAACATAACACTATAACCCTAAACCAATCTCATAGACTAAGGTCTTAAGGAAGTACACACAACTCTAATTCCACTCTATCACAACTCGTCCCAAACGGTCCCATACTGTGACTCTCCAATCCCACCTCAAATAGGCCAGGGGCTAGTGACTTTCACTGAGAAGACATATCACTAAAATGGAAGGCCCTATCATAAGTACTTGTACACACACACACACACACATCTCCAAGCCCATACAATGATGAAACATAAAAAACAACTGAAAAACCGTGCATGAATACATCTATATCTCACAACTAGAGTATGACATGGACTAATGGAAAGTAAACATAACCAAATACAATCCCACCATATAGATCCAAAAAATAATTTAAACCTAAAAGATAATATGGGGACTACTATTATGATATCTCAAGAACACACCTCCATCTTTCTGGACTCACTATGCACTACCTGGATTTTTTCCCTTGAGGAATTTGTCAAAAGGTAAATCATATATACAATACATGAGACATACATGAAAATAACATGTAGGATTGAGTATAAAAATACCCAATATGTCACCCCAAAACCATATATCATATAACAAAATAATAACAATCCTCTCTACAAAGGGATCTGTATACAATTCATATGAAAGGAATATCTAGATATACTAAAAAAGACACATAGTCTCATGGTAATGTCACAACTATAATACCAACCTAGGAATCTAGATTGATGGTTCCATAAATAAGTCTTCCAGGAGAACTCACTCCATCATTAATATGGAACTAATGATGTCTGTCCTAGAGTTAGTGTTCCTTGAGTCACTCTATGATAAGTGTAGGCTAGAAGTCTAAAGATATGTAATAAAAAAAATGAGGATCACTCCCAATGCCATGGGGTATACAAAAAAAATTAATATAGATTAACCCACTTAGTAGGGGATCAGTGCCCTTGTAGTCTTGGTCACGATGATTCTTAGAACTCCACATAGGAAAGGAAGATGATATAAGATCCCACTTCATACCTCATGGAAGGATTCGAACAAATCTATCCAAGAAGTTCTTCTTAAGGGATCACTTTCCTATGTATAGGAGGTGGTTCCATAATAACCCTAAGAAAATGGATATGGGGAATGAAATTGAATAAAACATGTCTAATATATAGAGGAAAATGGATCCAAGCCAACATTTAAGGAGTACACAATGTGTAGTAGGAGTACACATTGTGTCCCTTTGACCCCGAGTCGTTCTCAAGTTAAAAGACCCATATCCATGTATGTTATTGTGTACATGTAACAGTACATAGTGTGACTCTATTTTTGTACTTTTTCCTATATACTAGCACATGGTTCAGCCCATGAAAATGCTAGAATAGCCATTTATGTGTAGGAGTATGCATCATTATGGGGCTCCTGTACTCCATCCCATATCCATTTGCAATCCAATACATGTCGATCTATAAAGGAGGTGTTACAAACCATGTTATAGTTTCAAACTCCATGTGATCCTTAACTTCCCCCAAAACCCTATCCACCACTATAAGGGCCCCACATGACATGTGGCTCTGAAGTACAAGCCATGTTGATCGGGTTTTTCAGAAACCCTGGTTCTTACATTAGCATATGATCGTGCCACTATCACCTTGGTAATTAGAATCAATCTCACCATATATCATGGATATACTCTAGTTGGGCCTCAACATGTCCATTTTTTGTAATTCGGCATTCAAAACCTTTTGAGAAATTCCCATCATAGGTTCCCATTGTCGTTCATACACGTTGCTCAAACCAGGGGCCTCCAATCAAGTCTGATATGTATGCTGATATGACCACTACATGATCCTCACACCGTAATGAGTCCAAACCTATGATATATGATCATTTCACCAAGAAACGGGTGCACAATAATCAAATCATTAGTATTTGGTTCAGCCACATGCCAATGAATAACACCCACAATGAATGAAGAAGTGGGGGAGAAAAGAACAAGGAAAAATAATGAGGAATAGACCTTGGTCAAGGTATTTTTCATCCTCAATTAAATTCCATTACATTGAAAAAATTGATAATATATAATCACAAGGAAATTCTCCCACTCCTGAATAAAACTAAACCATCCCATAATACTCATGATCAGTAGATCAATCTATTGGTTGATTGATCCATGTTCATCAAATAAAAGATAATAGGTAAATAAATCCAATAAAAATAAACAATATACCTAAAATTAGATCAATTGGTGATGAATAATGGACTTACTATATGATCATTGGAAGGATCCTCTGAGTCTACCACACATTGGTCATCGATCTTCAATCGAATTTATGTTCACCCATGGAATCTCCCCCAATATCTCTTCAATGGTTCTGTAGACATTAATTTTTTAGTGGATAGGCATTATAATTAATCATAACCATATATTTATGGTATAATATAGGTTTCTTAATGAAAAAAATAATTTAAAAATAATTTAATTATTTTATTTATTTTATACCTGTGATGACTTTTCGACAAATGTCACATACTGACAGAGGTTATGTTGAACCTAGGTTAAAACCTATGTTTTGAACTCAATTATTCCATCATATTTCTAATCTAAACCCTTATCTAAAATATATTCCCATTTTTAGGAAAACTATGTGAATTTTCTATTTAATATATTTAATATATTTCAAACATTTGTTTCGGGAACACTGAGCCTCAGAATCACACACCCTCTCAGCTCTTTATCCCAACAAATAATCCATACAATATCCAAACATAATACATAGAATAGAGGATTCGTTACACATGATACTTTGATATCTAAAATAGAAAAATCTGGGAAGAATATTTAATAATGAATCTATAAGTTTCATCCTCAACTTAAGAATGAAAGGGATATTTTTTGTGAATCCAGTGAAAAAGAAAGAATTTTCAAAAAAAAATCATCAGAAGGTACATATTTAGTATACTCCACGTGTTGATCTTATTCACTCTGATATCTTTTAAAAAATGAGACATTTTTCCAGAAAATGTGATTTTTATTTCCAAAACTACAGTAATGTCTTTACATAAATGAATCAGTAATGGTTATAGAATACAAATATAAGGCTTGGGGTGTGTTAAAGATATTATAGAAGGAGGTTGAGAATGGAAAAGGTGTACATATCATAAAATTGAGAGAGGAAAATATAAATAAGTTTATATATAACTCATTTTAATCATATATATTAAATAATCTTATTCGACATCTATACAGAAGTTCTGACACATGACAACAAAATGGAGTGGAAGAGAGGGAAAACCAAAGACTAGATAAAAAGGGATGAGATATTCTTTCTAAGTATAAAAAATTAACATAATTATATTGGGAATCATTTTTTATGGGTTTATATAGATATTATAAATGTTTTCTAATACCATAATTATAGGAAACTCCCTATGAAATGTTGTATTAAAAGAGTCCTCATATTAAATAATATATAGTTTTTCAATGTATTTCCTTGATGAATATTAAAAATAAAAATTTAGGGAAATTTGATGAAAGGGTTGAAATTGAATTTTCTTAGAGTATACAACCAACATAAGAGACTACATGCAACGGATTAAATAGTTACAAAAACTTATATAATCATGGGATGTTATGGTGATTGAAAATAACTTAAAAGAAATAGATGGAGGAAATGATTGTTTTGATATTATATGAGAATGAATTTTATATCCTTTCAAGTGAACTAATGAGGAAAATGAAGAATGTATATATGAGTTTAAAAAATTTTCTCCAAAGTATCTATTGATGAGGAATAAATTGATGAAAACAAAAAACAACAAATTTTGAAGGATTCAGACCAAAGTAGAACAAACCAACATTAATTGAAGAAGTGGATTTGTAGTTTAGTCAAAAAGGAAACTAATAATAGAGAATCAAAGAAAAATTATATCTTAAATAGAACTAATATCACTATATATATATGTTAAACATATATAATGGTTGTATTTATGAATAATGAGTCATTTGGGATTGGTAATAATGATACCTGGGAACTTATTCCAATAATATAAGGTAAACATGTAAGAGGAACTAAATTGGAATTCTAGAACAAGCGGAATAAAAATAAAGAGTTCGGAAGAAATATATTTAGGCTCCTATAAAAAGGTTATGTATAGGTTGAAGTTATTTATTTTGAAGAAACATTCACTACAATTACAACACTCAAAACTATCAGAATGTTCTTAGTGATTGGTTCTCATTGAAGATACAAAGTCTATCAAATTGATGTTCATTAAACATTATTAAATGAGGAAGTTGAAGAAGTATTTTATGTTTAACAATAAGATATAATCATCCTTGAAAAAAATAGAATAAAATTTTAAAATGGATAAAATCTTGTACATGATAAATTATTCTCCCCATGTATTGTTTTCAAAACAATATAATTTCTTCCAAAAATCAAACTTTTCTTGTGAAACAACATACAAAAATCCTTATATAATGTAAATAGATGCCATAGTTTTATATTTTTTTATTGATCATATTATTCTTTAAGGTGATAAAAACCATTTTTTGGAAGAATCATCAGAATAGTTTAAGTGGTTATTTGAGATGTCCCTTCATAGGTAAATAAATTTCTTTCTTAGGGTATAGATCAAGAAAAATTAAGTTAATATCTTTATTTAACATAAAAATTATGAAATAAAATTATTAAAGAAAAATGGTATGAAGTATCCAAATTAAGTTTCTACATCTATTTTTATTTGTATGAATATGAATAAAGAAAATGTAGGCCAAAGTGTGAAACAAAAAGGCTTTCAAAAGGTGATCAAAATTTTACTATATCTTATATTATCTCAACTAGATGTTATTTTTCCCATAAATTTATAGTTTATGTTTCAATGTGAACCTAAATAATCTCTCATGATTTTTTTCAAGAGAATTTTGTGGTTGGTAAAAGGAACATTGAATTTTGGATTTATGTAAAAGAAAATTAATAAGAATAACTGACTTGGTTTTATGGATACTGATTGGGATCGTGATTATAATGATTGAAAATCAACACCTGGAGGAACATTTTTCTTGGAAGAGAGCTAATTTTTTTGGAAAAGTAAGAAACAAAGTCCAGTAAAATTGAGTACAGATGAATTGAAATATTTTTTTTACATATTTATATACTCAAATGATGTTTATGAATGTACAACATGAGGATTTTAGTGTCAATGTTAAGAAACCAATGAACATTGTTCATGATAATCGAAATGAAATTGATTATTCTAAAAATACTATCCAAAAGTCAAAATCTAAGCACAATAATATTAAATATTATTTTATCAAGTATTTTCTAGTGGAAATTTAATTCTTGAGTATGTTCCAAAAAATATATTAAATTACTGATATATTCAAGAAAGCTATACCAATGAAAAGATTTAAGGAAATGAGGTTTAAAGTATACTTTCATTCAATATTACTAACATAAAAAGGTTATTGAGTTTTCCCTAAGATTATTTGTATTTCATTTTTAAAAGGGTAGAATAATTATAAATATGTACTTTATATTTTGCTGGTCTAAAGCTGGTTTTATCTTTAAAAGGCAGAGTCATGTTTTGGAAGTTAGATTTCTGGAATATGATATCATTGATGGGTATTATTTCAATACCATGTCCACAAAATTTATTATCAAAATGGGATGAAGTTATTTTAAAAACATTAATTTATATGGAAGTGTGGGGTCAAAATATTTTTCTTTGATAAATTATATTGTTTGATGGTGAGTTTGAAAAATTATATTTTAATATTAAAAAAATATAAAAGGAGAGATTGAAGAAGTCACAATTTTTTGAAGGTTTTTTCTTTCTTTTAACATACAAATATATGTTTGATATTATTTTATACATATATAAGGTATTTAAGTCCACCATTTCTATAAGAAATGTTTTGGAAGGAAATTTTAGCAGGGATATTTCTAAAAGTACATTTTGGGAAGTACTTTTACAGAATAACATTTTTAGAAGGTTTGGTTATAAATTCACAAAATTATTTCATGTTCTTAAATTCCACCAAGAGTCATGAATGTATTCATGCTTCTATCTGAGTTTTTTCAATTCTTAATTATTTAAAAAGATAATGTTATGAATTCTTCATAAAGATTGAGTTACAATGTTGGTGTTTTGGCTGTATAAACGTCTATATATGATGCATTTAAGTTACAACTAATGATTGGAAAAAAATATATAAAGGTTACTAGAATGAATCCATTAGATGGAGGATTGGGAAGTTACTTGAATGAGTCTATTATACATAGATATATTTTATATTTTTTGATGTTAGAAGTCTTTAAATTTGGACTATTATAAGAGATCCTTTTCTCTTGGAAATACTCTATAGAGATCATTGGAAAAAAAATTCAAATTCTATCTGATGAATAAATTTACAATATCCATCAAACCAAATTTTTTAAAGATAATTAGATGGGGACATTTATAAATTCCTTTTGAGATACGTGTACAAATCCTATTGGATGGAGAAATTTACAAAGTTAACGAGATTGAATTTTATGAGTTTAAACCAGATAGTGAATTATGAAGTTGATTAGATGAAAATTTATGAATCCATTACATTATGGAATTCAAAGTCCACTAAAAATATCATATTATGAAATTATATGATGTCTACATATAACAAATCGGTCTTGATATACATTAACAATACATAACTTTTGTGGAATACATATAAACTTTCACAAAAAAATCATGAAGATTGTACTAGTCTACTGCCTTTGGAAACATGGAAATATAAATAGTAGTACGTAAATGAGCTAAATTATCTCCCAATATGTTCTTCTTCACTAGAACCATTATTATACAAATCAAACATAATACATATCTTCATAACCAAGGTAAGGAAACACAAAAAGTTGTGAGTTCAAATTCTTAGTATGGGTAAACAAGGGAGGCATGAAAGAACAATCATTTACATAAGGGTTTAAGAACATGATCATGTAAATAGAAGATAATACCCTGCATATCAAAGATCATATTCATGAAACATGGAATAAATTAGAGAAGTTCATAAGACATGAATAATAAGGAATTAATGAATATAAGCCATGAAATCATAACATTGGAATGAAACACAGGATTGTGAAAGACATATAAGAATATAACTATTTCTATAGTAGCCAAGACATTGCTTCTAAGACCATCTTGGTAGTCATGGTACACTCACATGGCCATATTAGTAGCATGATTTTAGTCCTCATACCATATTTTTAGTTATGGTTCACTCCCATCGCCATATTAGTAGTCAAGGTTCATTCCCAATACCATATTAATCTATATCATGAGATATAAATCTTTTCCCAATTCATTGGTGGGAGATATAGGTCTATCCCATCTCATAATGAAATCATACATACATGTTACACAAGTTCATAAATAATAATATCCTAACACATGAAACAAAATGGGTATTATAAAAATTTAATCATATCATAAACTGTTGAAAGAGATAGGATTCATAATCTTTTCATCATAAACATATCTATGAAAAGAAGCGGGTTTCAAAATCATATAAACCGTTAAAGATAAATGGGTTTCATAGAAATAAGTCCATAAAAACATAATTCATTTAGAGAAATAAAATTAATGGAATCATTGAATAATTTCCCAATAAAGGAATGAGTAACACCAATGTATGTAATCTTATAAAGGAAATAAATTTGAAAGATCTTTTAAAAATACTTATTGATGAGAATATTCATTCTTCTATAAAAAATAATTTCTATAACATAAAACCAGTTCAAAACATTTTTATTCAAAAAAAATCCTTGAAAATATATAAATGATGCATTGAAAACATTAAAACATTTTTAAAATCATTTTTACTTCAATGTTTTCTTCATGGATATTTTTTAAAAAAATTGAAAACATTTTAATTTTTTTTTTGAATAAAATATATTTTCGACTAAGGAGAGGGACGACCATATTTTACTAAAATTATTATCTTATATACCCAATTGAAGAAAAATGATACTAAAATATGAGGAAAAATGGATTAAAAATATGATAAGTAAATTCTCGATTGTTCTTGATAGATGGATCATAATATTTCATCAAAGATATATAGTCATTAACAATCTAAAAAGCGATGAGATTGCTTCAATAAACTATCACCACTTGGTTACATGGGAACATACTCTTCATGTAGTAAAAGGAAATTACCTGAAGCTTAAAATATAATTAAAATAAGGAGATTAATTCTATATCATAGAAGTTTATTCACCTATAAAAATATTTTAAGTGCATAATGATACATGAGTCTCAAAGAAGCCAAATAGAGACAAAACATTTTTCACAAATTTTGTAACTTTTTAAACTGGAAAAAATGAAAGAAAGTTCATAAAATGTATATTTTGAGAGGCATAAATTTATGTAAAATTTATATATAATATAATCATGGGAATTAAATATAGCACACAAAAGGAAAGAGTGGCGAACATAGCGTGTATCTCACGAAAATAAAAAGTGAGATGAAACCCCCTAACCTTGTGTCTTGAATCTCCTCATACCTGCTCAAACAACTTGTTTAATAAATATAAATTCATTATACTATTTTAATTTAACCATATAATTATATCTAAAACCCTATATGTTTTTATCATCACCTTATATTACCCCGCTTGTTAATGATCCTATGTTACGATTTCACTTCGGGTAATATTTCTTTTGTTCTTCACATGTGTATTAAATAGTTATATAGTTCATCCTTATACTTATATAAAGATTATATAATGTGAAAAATGATATAAATATCAAGTATATACAATATATGGTTATTATAATAATCTATAGAATATATAAGTATAAAAAGGAAAACATTGTTCTTGGAGATGGTTGGTCGTACTATGCATGAACACTATTTCAATATAATTGTCGTGTTGAGAGAAAGAAATTAAAATACATATATATATATAATTAGTTAAGTAGCTTCATGATATAATTTATATCATATATATTCACTAAAACCATCCTCAATATAATCCATGTAGTGTATTAATGAATCATATCACTTTGAGGGGGCGGTAGTCCACAAATCCTCAAACAAAATTATCTTACTTCAATAAGATGGAAAGCGTAAAGGTATGTTCTATATAAAAATTAAAAACGCATAAATACATTATAAATAAAATATATATCATATATAAAAATATTTTCCATCATAATTACCCCCATGAGAGGCGGTATGAAAAATTTAACAATCATCATTTAGTGAGGTTGTAGTTCACCATACATATACACAATATGTTTGTTATCCATTAGATAAAGGTGTGTGTAACTTTAGGTTGAAAACTAAGCATAAAAAATAATATTATATTTTTTATACTTTTTTTTTCACAAAATAATGGAAAAAGGAATGTTGAGTGGCTGGAGAAAGAAAATAAAAAAATTACATGAGCGAAGACGCTACCTTTTGACCGGGTAAGTCCTTTTAGTTTTTAACTAAAGGATTACTTGGATAGCCTTTACCCAATAGAAGTATTATTGGAGGAATATAGGTATATTGGGAAATGTATTTATCAGGTATTTTCCAAACATAAATTGTTTTAAAGGTGTGAAGAAGTGGGAGAGGTGGTGGCTTTTTATAGTGAAGGAAAAAATAATCACTTGGAATTTTTTGAAACAAGTTAGATATACACATGATATTACCTAAAACAAGTCATAAAAAACCAAAACAATCAACAATAGAAGGTTAATGGTATAAATATGGACATAAAATGGGTTCTTTATAAGTGTATAGGTCTTTTTGGTCTTAAATTTAAGGTTTAGTATTTTATTAACTTAATTTTTCTCTTAACCAATGTAATTAATTCTAATCACATTCAGTAGAATTTTTTATAGAAAACAAATTTTACAATATTAGAGATTATAAATTATTATTATTAAAAATATGGAATCCATTTCGTCAAATTCTTATCACATAGGGGGGATAGATTAATTTAATATTAATCCCACTGCTAGGATGATGCTGTGAGTTTTTAATGTAAAAAGGATCAAACGAATGCTAAGTTACAATATCCAATTTAAATGTGAAATTGGTTACAACGACCTAAATTATATTAATGGATAAACATATTATATAATTAAACATTAAAACTAATTTAAAATATAATTTATCATTATAAATAAATTAGTTGAAAATTCAGATTTGAATTTAAATACGGTATTTTTTACTATTCATCCAGAAATGAAGTTTCATAGAAAAATCCCAACAATTAACCCTAGGATAATTTCAATGTTATAAATTCCAAAATTTAGTTCATTTGATCAAATAAAAATTCTAATTACTTATAAAATTACTTTTATTATTAGAAGCGGTTGATTCTAGAAAACGGTATTTTAAGACATAAAAGGACTTTACCAAAAATCATATATTTCATTATCTATATGTTTTATTTATAAAAAACAATTATAAAAAATATTTGAAAAGTAGTTATTTATTTTTATATTCCTAATCTTAACGAATTGTTTATAATTATCTCATTTAAATAAATACATCATTAAAATTATATTTCATAGAAACTCTGTGTTGCGTGTGATGTATGATAAGTCGGTGTCGCATGTATCATATGCCAAGTTGGTGTTGCATGTAACATACGCAAAGTCAGTGTTGCACGTAACATATATAGATTTGGTTCCATGTGAATGGAATGTTTGAATTAACACATTTTTTTACCCAAATTAATATATAATTTATTTTAAAAAATGTCCATAAAAGCTCAGCGTGTTATATTCTACCCCCCTTAAAAGGAATTTTACCCTCTAAATTCGTTACTCCAATTAAAAAATGAGAATACTTATGCTTAATTATATACTCAATTTCCCATGTATCTTCATCTAACTGGTGATTTCTCCACAAAACGTTGACCAGGTGAGTGGTCTTGTTTTGTAGAACTTTCTCTAATTGGTCATGGATTTCGACTAGTTGTTCTTCATAAGACAGATCATGCTTTAGTGGTATGACCTATGATTTTATTAAATATGTAGGGTCATGTATGTACTTCATAAAGGGAGATACGTGGAACAGATCATGGCCATTGGAGATATTTGAAGGAAGTTCGGAGTGATAGGCTATTGTCTCGATATGACCAAGAATATCAAACTGACTGATATACCATGCTCTTAGTTTCCCTTTCTTACTGAACCTCATAAATTCATTCCAAGGTGAGATTCATAGAAACACCATTTGACCAACTTCAAATTATATATTTCATTCATGGTTATCAGTGTAACTTTTCAGTCGACTTTGAGTAACCATGATATGCTCTCAAATGACTTTAACTTTCCATGTTATTTCTTCAGCGATCTCAAGTCCCAATATACTTATTTCTACAACTTCATACCAAAATGTAGCATCTATACATTTCTTCCCATATAAGGATTTATAATGTTTCATATGAATGATTTATTGAAATCTATTTTTGTAAGAAAACTCAACTAGAGGAAGATGTTGATCCCAACCACCTTTGAAATCCAGAAAACATTATCTCAACATATCCTCTAGGGTTTGAATTGTTCTTCAAGACTGACCATTTGTATGAGGATGATAAGCAGTACTAAAAGTAAATTATATATCAAGTGTTTTCTGAATACTTCTCCAAAATATTGAGGTAAACCTCAAATCCTGATCCGTTATAATTTAATGAGGTACTCCATGAAACCTTATAACTTCTTTAATGTATATCCTCATAAGATGATCCAGAGAGAAGTCATCTCTAATACCAGTGAATTGTGCTGAATTACTAAGGCTATCGAATAACACCAATATAAGATTAAACCCTTTAGGGTTTTTGGGTAGTCCAATGGAAAAATTCCTAGTGATGTTTTCCCATTTCAATTCTTGTATGGGTAATGGATATAACATTTCCTTGGACTTTTTTCTTTCCACATTAAATTGTTGGCATACCAAGCATGAAGATATAAACTCTTTGATATCTATCTTAATTTCAACCCCACAAATGTATTTTTTCAAGTGCATATACATATTCATACTTCCAGGATTAATAGAGAATGAAGAACTATGATCTTCCTATAACAGCTCCTTCAAATCTAGTATGGAGGGAACACATAAACGGTTCTTGAACATCATCATTCCATCCTGATCAAGGATAACCTCAAAAACATTTCTGACTTTATTTTCCATCTATTTATGTTCTTTCTAGGCCTCCTTAATCTTCACATGGATATAGGGTTGAACATTCTTATGAGAAAGATATGATTTTTACCCTTTATTTTCAATTTTATCTCCATTTTTTGAAAATCCAGAAATATGGGATCTTTTGTGATCCTCATCATGGAAAATATGGCATGATCCTTTAGAATCAAATCATCAACCACCTTGTTCGCTTTCCCAGTGTGGTAATGTATTGATTTATCTTAATCCTTTATCAACACTAATTATATTCTTAGGTGCATGTTCAACTCCTTTTATGTGAATATATATTTTACACATTTATGATCAGTATATTTATCACACCTTTCTCCATAAATATAGTTCCTCCATATCTTTAATTAAACAATTACTGTTGTAAACTCCAAATCATAAGTTGGGTAATTTTGATCATGAATCTTTAACTATCATGAGGAATAGGATATACCCATGTTATTATGCAAAAGAATACATCTCAATCCTTTATTATATGCATCGTCATAGATTAAAAACCCTTCTCCACTATAGGGAAATGTATACATAGGTGAACTGACCTACCTTCTCTTCAGTTCCTTGAAATTCCAAAAGAACTTGACACCCTTCCAAGTTAAATTGGTTAGAGGATTATATAGTCATCATAAGTTCTCTATAAACTGTAAATAATATCTATCTAAAAAAAGAAAGATATGAATCTTATTCAACATGGTTAGTATAGTAAAACATTCAATAGCCTCTATATTTTATTGATCTACTACTATACCATTTCTTGAGATTATGTGACCCAAAAATGAAACCTTTTGCAGCCAAAATTCACAATTTTTAAATTTTTTATATAGCTTATCCTTCTCTATGGTCTTTAGTATAATTTTCAAGAGATCTTCATTATATTCCTTTCTCTTTGAATTTATTATAATATCATCTATAAATACTTCCACAAAATTATCTAGTTAATATAAAAAGAATCAATGCCTTAAATCCACAAAGGTACAAGGGGAATTTGTAAGACCATAAGGCATGAAAATATATTCATAGTTTCAATACATTATACCAAATTTTGTATTTTGTACATCCTCTTTCTTGACCCTCAATAGATGATATCCATAACAAAGGTCAATCTTGGAAAAATATTGAACTCTTCACAGTTTATCAAAAAATTTATCAATATGAGGAAGAGAATACTTGTTCTTGATTGTGATGTTGTTCAACTCACAAGAATCAATGTAGAGTCACATTGAACCATATTTATTTTTCACAAAAAGAACATGTGCACCCCAAGGTGACACAATTGGATGAATAAATCCCTTATCAAAGTTTTCATAGAGTTTCTTCATCAATTATGGAAACTCAATCAGGGTGATTATATAAGGATTACTTGAAATTTTTGTGGAACCAAATACGAGTTTTGTTGAGAACTCAACTTCACATTATGGTGGAAGACTAGGAAACTCTTCTTGAAAGTCATCCAAAAAATCTTGAACAATATGAATTTCATCGATTTAGATTTTTCACCAACTATTTGAGATAAAAAACCATTTGGAATTAGAATTAAGACCCATTAACTAGCTTTGATATCAACATGAAGTTCATACTTATCATCACATTGATGGATGATCATAGGAGGGTTTGAAATATCAAATGTAACTTCCATTCCTCGACAATTTTGGCCTAATTTATGTAGAGAAATCCAATACATGCCTAAAATGATATCAAATTCAACCAATGGAATAATGAAAATATATTTAGGAAGAACATACCCAATAACTTCAACTAGAGAGGAATCATAGAATTTAGATACAATCATCTTACCATTAGGGGTGTGAACTACTAATTCCACATCAAATTGTTTTGGTGGAATATCAAAAACCTTAGAAAATTATTTATATATGAAAGAGTGGATAGATCTAGAATAAAATATGAAAATAGTTTTTCTATATTGGATGCTAAGTGTACCTTTAATCACATTGTTATCTTACCCCTCATCAGAAATAGAAATTTCCGGAGATTTACCCTTGTCCCTCAGTTTAAGAGGTTGCAGACATCGATCATCATCACCAAACCATTGTTTTGGGAAGTGGTTAGCATAATTACCATTATCCTTACACTTGTAGCACTGAATCATGGTAGGGGCATTCTGTTCCACTTTTCCCCATTCACAAGGTTAGATAACTTATTCCCATCACTTCCCCAATCAATTTCCCTATGACCTTCCTTTATGAACTTAAAAAAAATTTTAGAACCCTTATGGAATGTTTCTTTATGATTATTCCCATACATAGAGAGTAAAGGAAATATCATCTTCTTTTATTCATGTTTTTTAGATTTTCCATTAAACTCCTTCTTCATATTCTTGTCAAAACCATGAGATTGATAAGTGACTCCCACCTCAATTTCAACCTTGATTTCCCAACGCACAATCTCTTCGTAGCTACTAAAGTATCTTTTGGCCAACTCTCATATGAGACTAGGATTTATGCCACTGAAGAACCTATTAACTTCAAATTATTTTTGTATAATAATTTAGGAAGCATACCTCAAAATCTCATGAAATTATCCCCATAGGTACCAATAGATTTATCCTCCCTTTTCTTCAACTCAAGGAACTATTTCTTCATCTTTGTATGAAGCATCCAAGGAAAGTAATTATTGAAAAAATAAGTTATTGAACTCATCCAATTCCATGGATTCAATATCATCTTTATTGCATCGTATTCTTGATTATTTTCCACTATTATCCTACTTTGGTTTCTAACCGATAGATAGCCAGAAATATTTTCTCATGATTCAATCACTAGAAAACAGAGAATATTTTTTCAATAGTATGGATCCATTGTTTAGTAAAAAGTGGATCAAAACTCCCTCCAAATGAAGTTGGGAATTGCTTCATGAAAGACTAAAAAAATTTATTTCCACTTTTTCTCATTTTGGATTCTGCCCTGATTCAAAGCTGGAGAAAGCTATTTCAGCATTGTAATGAGGTTTTTTCATTCCAACTCCGATAGCATTAAATTTATCCGGAGGAAAATCGTAGCATTTTCTATCACAATCACTATAAACATGGTTCCTTCGGGTTCCACTCATCGACTGAAACCAAAATCACACAGTAAGAAAAAATTATCATAGTAAAGAACCACATAATCCGGAAATTTCATTTATAGTATGTCTAAATCATGACACATTATTTAATATATGACACCTTATATTTATTACAGGTTATTCATAGATAAGTAATAATTAAATATTTCATGATTTTTTGTGAAGATTTTGGGAATTTCCAAAGAATATCTTCCAGGAGTGTCAAACCAGGTGTGCAGTAAGGCCAATTTTCATGTACCATATTACCTTGAATCAGGCCTGAAACATCTTGTCAGAGTTGTTACCCTTAGGTACATATGTTCTAGAGCCACATCCACTTTTTCTATCAATACATGTATTTATTTATAGAAAACCACTCACTATATCCTTTACCATAATTCCAAGACATTTTTCTAATCTTTGACTCATCCATATACTTATCCATAGAGATTTATTTAGGGTTATCACTAAGGTTTTCTCATCTTAGTTTTCCAAGGTTAACTAAAAGGTTCCTATAATACCAACTATAATGACCCGTTCTTGATATACATTAACATTACCTAACTTTTAGGGAATACATAAAACATTACACAAACATACGCATGAAGACCATACTATTATAGTGCCTTTGGAAACATGGAATCATAAACAATGGTACATAAATGAGCTACATTATCTCCCACTGGGTTATACATGACTATCACTCTTCTTAAACCCATCAAAAATATACATATCTTCATAACATGGGGAAGGAACCATAAAAAGGGGTTATCTCAAATAATCAATATTGGTAAACAAAGGATAAATGTAAGAATAATCATGAGAATAAGGGTGTGATAACATGATCATGAAAAGAGAATATCATACCCTGTATATAAAATATAATATAGATGAATCATGGAATAAATATTTGTAGTTCATAGGACATGAATAATATTGAAAAAACATTATCCTAGAATGCATAACCTAGGAATGAAACATGTAATTGTGGAAGACACATAAGCATAAAATTATATCCATAGTATCCAAGGAATCACATGCAATACCGTCTTAGTAGTATGGGTTTACTCCTCAAACCAACTTGGTAGTTATAGTTCACTCCCATGGATATATTAGTGGCATGAGATTACTCCTCATTCAATATTTATATTCATGGTTCACTCCCATGGTCATCATAGTAGTCAAGGTTCATTCCAAAGACCATATTAATCTCTCTCATGAGATATAAATCATTATCCAATTCATTAAAGGGAGATATGGGTCCCACCCATCTCGTAATGAAATCATACATACATGTTCCACAAGATCATAAATAATCAAGTCATTACCCCTGAAAATAAACATGCATTATAAAAATGTAATCATTTCCTAGCATGTGAAAAGAGATAGGTTTCATAATAATTTCTTCATTAAACATAAACCACAAAAATAATAGGGTTTCAAAAACATATAACCCATGAAGGAAAAACATGTTTCATAAGCATAATTGCATCAAAATATAATCCATTAAGAGAAATAATTTGAATAGAAACTTTGAATAATTCACCCATAAAATAATTAATAATTCTAATGGATTCTATCTTAGAAGGGTAATAATTTTGAAGGATATTTTAAAAACATTTATTATTTATAATATCCTTTAGTATTTATAAATTTATTTTATGACATAAAACCTTTTGAAAACATTTTTCTTTTAAAATATATTTTAAAACTTATAAAGGATTCTTTTAAAATAATAAAACATTTTTAAAAATATTTTTCCTTGAAAATTATCTTCATGTATCTTTTGAAATCATTTTTGAAAACATGGTTTCTGAATATAATCGATTTTTGACCGAAGTTAGCGACAATTAGATTTTACTAAAAACATTATCTTATGTATAAAATAGTGGGAAACATGGTACTAAAAAATAATTATATACGGAATAAAAAGAGGAGAAGGAAACTCATGAGTGTTCTTGAGAGATGGATCATAAAATTTCATTAATGATGCAAATTCATTAACAATATCTAAAAGAAATGAGATTGTTTCAGTATATTCTTACCACTAGGTTATATGGGACCATAGTTTTCATGTTGTAAAAGGAAATTAAAATAAGCTTAAAATGTAATAAAAATAAGAATATTCATGATATAACATGGAATTATTTACATCTCAGAAAATATTTTAGTTGAATAACAATACATAAGTCTCAAAGAAGGCAATTTGAGACAAAACATTTTTTATCAATTTTTTAACTTTTAAAGCTCAACCCCATGAAATAAATTTCATAGAATTGATATGTTAATACCCAAAACTAAAATTACTATATACATAGAATACACTCATTATAATAATGTAGACCACACAAAATGAAAGAGTGGAAAACATAGCGTGTATCTCACAAAAATTAAAAGTGAGAATAAATCCCCTTACCTTGTGTCTTGACTTTAATAATACTCCATCAAAACACATGTATAATGAATATAAATTTATTACACATATTTTACAGAACCATATCATTATATCTAACACCGTATATGTTTTTATTATGACCTTATATTACCTACTTGTTAATTATCCTATGTTAAGGTTTCACTTCGGGTAATATTTCCTTTGTTCTTTGTGTGTGTCTTAATATGTTATATTGTTGGTCCTTATAATTATATCATGATTATAGAATGTAGAAAATGATATAAATATCTTTTATATGCATTATATATGAGTTATATTAATCTATAGTATATATAATTATGAAACAGAAAACAATGTTCATGGAGATGATATGTCGTATGTTTGCCTGAACTATGGGAAATCTAACCTATACTAATAGTTTGAAACCATTGGGATAGGCCTTGAAACCATTGGGATGTCATATTCTAATGGTTTTAGAAACCGTTGGCATATGGGTCACTCGAGTATCCTTATACCAATGGTTCAGTGAAATCCATTGGAATAGGTTGTTTGGAATTTAGATTATCCAATGGTTAAGTAAGTACCATTAGCATAGATGTATCTAAATGATTATAGATAGTTGGAATATATTAAAAGAAATGGTTGAAACCTTTGGGATATATATATCCTAATGGTTTGAAATCATTGGTAAAATCCTATAGTAATGGTTATGTCTTAACTGTTGGAATACCATTACAGTAGGGTTCGATGAAGCCATTACAACAGTTTTTGAAACGTTGGGACAAACCTATGTCAATGGTGTTACTTTAACCATTGGAAAATGTTTTGCAAAAAACATCACCAAAGGTTTTGAAACCACTTGTAAAAGATTTTTCCAATGTTTTTGGATGAACCATTGGAATATGTATGCAAATGAGGCTATCCCAATGCGTTAAAACTGTTGGGATAAACTTTTCCAAATGATAGATATATATCAATGATTATGTAACCATTGGTATACCCCCCTAAACCTACACTACCCCAAAGTCCCCACTCACCACTCCACTGCACCCCCCATATCCCACTCCACTATCAACTACATAATCTATCATCCCCCACTTCCCACTCTACTATAGTACCCCCCCCCCCATCCCCCACTCCATTGTCCACTACAGCATCCCACACTCCCCACTCCACTGCAGCCCACCATCCCCCACTCCCTACTCCACTACAGACCCCCACCACCACCCTCACTCTACTGCAGGTTAGAGGAAGGAGGGTGAAACCACTTTTTCTACAGAAGGGACTCATATGTATGAGTATTCAGAAGGAATTAGTGAGATTTTTTCTCTATAGGGGGGACATCAGTGAAGTGGATTTTGCCCTATTCTGGTTGTTTTTTCTCTTGGGTCCATTATATAACATACCTTCTTAGGTGAAGCTGAAAAAAATTGTGGGTGTTCGTTTCCACAATGAAAAAATACAAGGAGTTTTTAATCCTTCATAATAAATAACCATAGTTAATTTAAGGGGACTATATTATGGTCTTGTGGATGAGAGACTTGTAAGAAAAATAGAGTTTTCAAAATATATGATGGAATTATTTACCTATAGTCATAAGGAGACTAAAAAAACATTAGAAGATATCAAAGAGTCTATTTTCAGATATAATTGATATGGATCAAAGCATGAAGTCGATCTATTCGAATTTATTACATAAAACGTATACCTGACTATGCTGTCATTTGGTGGGTTCTCGAAATGGAGGTACAATATTTTAGGGTTTGTTTTGGGCATGTGACTTATCTTGCAGTTTAGGATAGTTATATTTCTTTTTCGGTAATGTATTCTAGAAGCACACTATTTTTGGTAGTATGATAGATGTTTTTATCTCATATTAAATTTTTTGATAAAAATAAACCATGATCATGTCAAATGCTAATAGAGGGGAAACCCCATGTCACAAGACCATTTCTTTTCAAAGGGTGGTGATAAAGACATTGGTGGATTCTAACTCTCTAGGAATGACTTTAAGAAAATTGTAAAACTATCAAAAGTTTATTTAGAAAAAGAGAGGTGTCCTATAAGGATTAGAGTGATGATGAAATGTAGTGGTAGAAAAGGAAAACACATGATTTGATTTCAATGAGTGATGATTTCAATGTGATTTCGCCAGTTTTATTTATGTCAAAAATTTTAGAATATAAAAATTATGGATGGAGGTAATTTTTAATTATATTTCTATAGACCAATTTACTATACATCTCTAGGATTGTGAAATCTTGGTGGTAGAATTTTGAAATTGAAGGTTCTAAAAGGAGTGGGTTCGTAGACATGTAATCTTATGTGTGTCGTGATTATGTTTATCATGTGTTTGTTTCATGTCTGTATTTCTTGTTCACTTATCATTAGTTTCAAGAATGAAATACACTTTTAAATGTTTTCTTGGTGGTAAAAAAATCTCCTTAGTTAACATAATTATGTGGTATCATTATTATCATATCTTATATAAGACTTGTGAATTTGATTCTTTTTATTGGTAGTTTGAATATTTTTGTTTTCAATAGAGATATATTATTGGGTTAACCTAGCAATTAATGTCAATGTATAATCAATAAAAGTACATATGACATCATTGAAATCCTTTTGGTACATGTGTCACTGTAGCATAGGTGGGACCATAATGAGTCTTGGGATGGGTACACCATTACGTTAGACAAGTTACTTAATCTTCGATGTAGACTCGACTAACCTCCATATTTTTGAGTATAGAAATCCTAATGGTGGGGAGAATGTGACACCCCTATTTTGTGATGTACCTATTCTTACTATGTATTTATATAAGTGTGCTCAGAGTGTGATTGGAGAATATATTTTTAGGATCATTGTGGATCACTATGATATGGTGATGGCCATAGTCCAGAAGATGGCTCCGTACATGGACCATATGCGGCCATGGATAGGGAATTTTCCAAATGTAATGGTTGATTCCCAAGGTGTTTGTTCATTATAGGACTCATGGGGTTTATTCAAAACATATAGGTAGAACACAACATATCATGGTCCAAGGAATTATTCTCACCAAATTTTTTTAAATAGTAGAATCAACCAATGTATATTTAGAGGACTTATGCACTTTTCTGGATACCATGTGTCATTATATTGGGGTATCATTACTTGGTTTTCAATTACTTACTAAAATGTTTTATTTTGTTTTATTAGTTATACAATTATTCTATATTATTTGTATAAAATTTCGATAACTTTTTCTTTTTTATGTGGGGTGTGTGGGAAGTTTTTGGTGGGGTCACATCATGACTTTGGGAATATCTTTTTTATATTACACCTTGTTTTTCTATTTTATTCCTACTTCTTTGATGGGTTAGAAGGTAGTATGGTTTTTTGAAGATGGGTTGGACCTAAAAACATAGCTAAAGATGCTACAAGTGGTCCACCATGTTATTTTTCAGTGCCACCATCCATCCAGATAGAATGGAAATGGCTACACCAATTCTTCTATGTCCATCGGACTATTGGAGGGTCTCTATCATCTAGCAGGTGGGATTGGAATTAAAATTTTTTACAATTTCTGTAGCCACCATCTAGCTCGTCGATCACCCCTACCAGCCCCTTGGTCACCCAAGACTGATGGATGGTCTGTCAGCCGGCCGATGGAGGCCTCCATCATGCTAATGGACACTCTAGAATGGATTTTAGTAATACGATTTTAATAATGTTTTACTAGAACCCCCATTTTATACTTCGATTTACCACTTTCTAAAATTAACCTACAAAAAACTAGGATCCTTTCAATAACATTTTTTCCTCTCACAACTCCTTAATGGATCAGAACTCCCTTCGAAAATTGGAATTTGGCACCACCAGAGATTAAGGTATACATATAAATACCTATTGGGTTTTCATTTCAGGAAATTGGGACCAATAAATTTGAAAAAGATGAAATCGAATTGGTCATCAGATGTAAACCCCCAATTTGGCCTAAAATTTCAGACTACATGGTTTAGTTGGGAAGACTGTATAAATTATACCTTGAAGGAAGCAATAGATATGGTTTATTGAATATTTAATATCACTGGATGTTAAGTATTATAACTCACATTGTGTACCTATAGTTGACATCCTGTCATGAATAGGGAGTACACTCTTATAAGATCATTTCTTTGTAAACATCATGTTGTACATGACCAAACTGCATGTACCATGGTTGGAACATGACTTTGGTTTATCTTGAAGTACTCATTTTCTAACCATATGATTTTATAGGTTGTGTGTTATAGAGGTACAAATAATGTAAATTAGTTTAAATTACATGATAAGATGAGGTTCATTCCAAGTACCTCTCTTGGTTCTATATGACTGTTTCCCTCTGGAATGGGGGATGATCTTATTGATTTAAGATTCCAACATTCCAAGCAGTTTCTAACGGGTTTGTTCATAGAACTGGAAACATCTAATGATTCCATATCCATTTGAACCTACTTTCCAAAGGTAGACGCTCATTAGTTATAAACTGATGAGGCATAGGAATTTGCATTGGCCGAGAGAATGGGAGGTCAGACTAATCACACCGTTTGGAGGGGAATTATTGTCTACTCTGGGACTCTCTTTATAGATTTATGTTATTTTTGTGAATCCTTATTACATTACCAATTATAAAATGATCTTTCCTTTAGATCTAACAATAAATGATTGATATGTTGAAATTTTGAGAATCTTTTATATGTATTCAAGGTTCTTCATCGATAGGGAATCATCTGTATTTGTTTAGAGATTCTTAGCCAATGGTATCCTTCAATACATAAAAAAGTCTCTTGGTCATTATGATGACCATACCGGTTTTAAATCCACTTAGTGGGGCACTTGAAGTTTATTGTCATTTAAGAGGACATTGATTATTTCAAAGTTGGGATAGTACCCGCAGATGGGCTACCTACGTATCCTTTTTTTAGGAACAGGAATCAGAGCTCACGTAGTTCGAGTAAGGGAACATGATTTTTATGATTGATGGCTCAAAGAAAGATGTCATAATTACTTTTACCCTGTAAGATCATGTGAGTCATACTCGGTGTGAGAAACAAGAGGTATTGGTAAAACCAGACAATTATTCCATGAAAGTTGCAATCATAAGAAATGATATGGGGTTATGTATCTATGACTACCTAAATAGATGAAGATTAGGATTTACTTCAGGGAAGAAATCCAGGAACATGGTCCATAAAGGTATCTGTACTTTATGGAGATTTGGATACTCTAGTTTGGGGCTTACTCCTGAAAAGGAGGCCCAAATTAGGAGGGGACTTATGATTGGGTTTTACTCCTGAGAAGGAGACCTAGATCAAAAAGTAAATTAGGACTGGTTAGGAGAGATTAAGTCTAGGGCTTACTCCTAAGAGGAAGTCACAGGTTAAGGGAATTGAAAAATTAAGGGACTTGGGGCTTACTCCTAAGGGGGATGCCCATATTTGGGAATTTTAAGATTGGGGTTTACTCCTGAAAAGGATGCCTAGAATTAATGGTAATTATGACTAGGGATTATTCCTGAAAAGGAGGCCCAAATTAATGGGAATTATGACTGGGACATACTCCTGAAAAGGAGGCCCATGTTAATGAGGACAAGGGGCTTACTCCTAAGGAGGATGCCCAAATTTGAGAATTATGACTGGGGCTTATTCCTGAAAAGGAGGCCCAAATTAATGAGAATTATGACTGGGGATTATTCCTGAAAAGGAATACAAAATTAATGGGAATTATGACTGGGACTTAATCCTAAAAAGGAGGCCCAGATTAATGAGGACTTGGGGCTTACTACTAATGAGGATTCCAAAATTTGAGAATTATGACTGGGGATTATTCCTGAAAATGAGGCCCAAATTAATGGGAATTATGACTGGGAGTTACTCCTGAAAAGGAGGCCCAGGTTAATAGGAATTATGACTGGGACTTACTCCTAAAAAGGAGGCCCATGTTAATGAGGACTTGGGGCTTACTCCTAAGGAGGATGACCATATTTGAGAATTATGATTGGGGCTTATTCCTGAAAAGGAGGCCCGGTTTAAGAGAATCTATCAACTTAAAGGATGAGTTTGAATGAATGAAATCTCAACCTTTAGTGACATAAATATGTGTAAATCACTAGGTTTTGAGAGATATTCCATAGAATTCCTTTCAGATAATGAAGTCAATCAAGAAAACATTCCATAAATGGATTTTAATAATGTTTTGAAGACTTAATCTTGAATAGGAGAGGTGGAATGGCATAAGAAGGGTTAAATGGTAAATAAGGGCACCAAAATATTCAAGGGTGTGCAAGTCTTTCCAGGAACGCAGGTACTGTGTGGGCGCGCAAGTCCTGGTCACACAGGTATACCTGCATGACACATGTGTACTTGCGCGATTGTTAACCAGTAGGGTAACACTTGGATGATCCTTGACCAAAGCCTTTATAATTATCCTGAGGTACTTCCAGAAGAGGGGCGCGCAAGTATGTTCATTTCCCTTAAGGGTAAAAACACCTTAGGTGCGCAAGTGTTAGTTAATTCTAACACTTAGAACTTACTCCTCCTGTTTAGACCTTCCATTCTAGGTGACGAATTACCTTAGAAGTGTTCGAAAGACTTGAAGAAAAGACTTGGGCATTCAGAGCTCTATATCTGAATTCTGGAAAAAATCCCTCTCCAAATGGGGGGCCCACTGAGTTTATTTATAGGCTGGATAAGAGCCTGAGCGGTTATCACATAGGGCGCGCAAGTCACATTCAAGACCATTTGTCGTCACGCAAGTGGACTTGCGCGACTGTAAATGAACTTGCGCGGCGCATGTGCATTTGACTCCTTTTTTATTCCTTTATCGATTTTTGATGTTTTCTTCAAAGGAAGAATCAAATTGTGCTATGTCATTTTCCCTTTTCATTCTTTTAGACAATGTGACGAAAATGAGCGTTAAAAAATGTCCCCCCTCAGAGTTGGATCTGAAAGAAATGAGGATGTTACTCTGGGGAAAAGAAGAAAACAAAAGGAAAGGCGACACACAAGTGTTCAGGGCACCACACTTGTCGCGCAAGTGCGAGTCGCGTAGGGATGGAGCGTTCTAGATGGAGCACTCTAGCTGTAGGCGTGCAGGTGGGTCGCCTGGCCTATAAATATGCGGTCATTTTCCATGCATAGCATCTGATTTCTGGATTTTCGAGCTCTCGCCGTGCAGGTCTCCTTCGCCACAGTATAACCCCGGTGGTACTGCCATCGGGACTGCTGATGAATCTCCTTGTGAACCGGGCGAGGTATCTCCAGGCCAGCAGACCATGAATGAGGAGATGGTAACGACTTTTCATTCTCCAGTCTAGGTACCAATAAAGGGGACTGCCGATACTCCAAAAAAACCAAAGAAGAAAAGGCAACGAAGGAGGAAGTCCACAGTTCAATGCTTCATTATCTGCGGTAAGTCATTCGGGTAATCATGAGTCTATACCCATGAAATGGTTGGTCATATTTCTGGGAATTACAGGGGCTTATTCAATTCCCCCTCAGGGAAAGGACTGATCCTCCTTCAAGGACCACAGAGGGTTCTGTAGAACAATCACAAATTTAAGATGACTTGGCTACTCCCGAAGAAGAGCCAGCATCTGTTCCCAATATCCCTCCTACTGCTGTTGCAAGAATAGAAGAACCTGCTTCTGTTAAGTTAACAATGCTTCATAAAAATGTTGAACGAAACACCGATTGACTTCCATTATGTGATACTTCAGGTTCCAATTCTGCATTAGAGCTTCTGGCGGCTGTTGCGACTGATGCTGTGATTTTATCCAAAGATGTTGTCAAGGGTCAGGGGCCGCAGGACGTAATTCTTCCAGAAGACACATCAAATGCTCCCATGGGTGAGACTAACCAGGATTCTAAAATATCATTGGATGAAATGATGAATCGCGGCATGTCTTTCGAAGAATTGTATGGTCATGCTATGTTATCATGTGATTTAGAAGACCTTGGTTGTGAGTGTCATCCTTCACCCAGTAAATTTTCTTATAATTTACACTTCTAATCATGATTGGAAATAATATGCAGTTCCATCCATAGATGTTGTTGAACTACCAATGCCTGAAGAGGGTGTAGACATTGATGTCAAACCTACCATTGCAGAAACATTATCTCAAGTAGAGCCAAACCCAGTAAACCCTTCTGAGACCCATCTTGAAGATCCTATTGAGACTGGGAAAGATAGGGAGGAGTCTTCTGAGGATTCTAATCTACTTTTGGGTAAGGGATAACAATATTTGTGATTGTACTTAATTTTAAAGACAATAGATTATTTTTTTATCCTTTGAAACTAACCAAAGCTTTCAATTAATTATGCAGGGCCATCAACTACAGTGGCTAGATCTGGAGGTGAGGCATCAGCCTCTGCCCCAATGGGAATTGAAAGTGAAGAAGCACAAGTCAGGGGGGAAGGAGCAGAACAGGGTACTTCCTTAACTGCATTAATCCCAGATTGCATGCCCCCCTGTGATGATGATGTTGAATCATACCCAGAGGTGCTTAAGGCGCTCAGCTTTTCACGATGCAAGGCATGGAACAACATATGGAAAATCATATCTCAGGTTCCTTTAGAAGAGATATCATTGAATATCCCTCGATTATCGTCCCAGTTCATCATGCTAGGACTTGGTGGTTTTGGATACCAAGAGATCCATACTGCGGTGAAACAAGTCATCTTCAGGAGGGAGCAGGAGCAAAAGTGTCGTGACGATCTGACCATGGTGAAACTGTCAGTCAACAACGTCAAATTTGAGGCTGCGGTATCCTGATATGAGGCTGACTATGCTGCCAAGATGAAGGAGCTGAAGCATAAGATCAAAGAAAAATTCGTCCAGAAGATGAACCTTCAGCAACAATTAGATGCTGTTACTAGGTAGTTCAAATGAATGGTATGAATACCATTATGGTGCCAAGAAAGCACTCCATCAGGCTGAAAAGAGTGAATTTGGTCGGGCGCATGAGCTTCAAGTGGCTGCTGATGAAGCTCAGGATGCGATTCATCAAGGGAAGACTTATGTCCACAACCTTTTGTAATTTCCGGAAAAAAAGAGAAGAGACTCCAATCTGTGGATGTCCTTCTAATTCATGTGCATCAATGGATATAATGCTTTCATCTTCAATCACTTGTGCACGTATTTTCCAGCTACCTTCTTTTAATTTTACATAATCCAATGGGCCTAGTAAGCATAGTTTGATTTTTACTAGGATTATTATAAATAACCCTACAAACTTTGAATCTTTTAATTGCTCAATATTTACTAAATCATACAAAATATATTTTTAGTGAGCTGGAACTTGAATTTTATTCGGATTTCCATTGTCTTTTGTGGGCAGTTTAAATTCATGCACGTCAGACATAAAGAGGCTAACGTTTAAGGTCAAAATATCTTTGACCAAATGAATTGGAATTGACTCAATTCCTTGAAAATTCATCTAAAAACATATTAGGATACTCAAGTATGAGGGAAAATATGTAAACTATGACTTAAGAATATTTGAATCTGAGGAATGATATGAAAAAGAGCTAAAAAAGCATTTAAATAAGTAGTTCCCAAGAATGAAGTTACCATTATTTAACAAACCCATTAGGGGGTTGAATTATGCAGGGCCACCTAAGGGCATTGGCTGCATAGTCAAATAAATAGCATCTTTTGGCTGATAGGTTTGTTATGTAGACTACTTATGCAAGGCCACCTAAGGGCACGCGCTGCATAGTCAGGCAAAAGAACTCTCAGAAATTTACTTTCCTAGTGCTAGAAAGCCAGTGAAAGTTTATGGAGATTCAAATTTTCCAAAGTATAGAGTTTTCTGTATGGAAATAGGTACTTGAATATGGAGAAGATATTTCCAAACAAGATTATTAAAGAACTGGATGGATATCACTCTTACAAAAGGTCTGACCCAAATGTAGGGAAGGATAATATAAACCATATACTTGAATACTTTCAGATCATTAAAAAGGATATGGGACAACTATGTTAAGGATGGATATTTTTGTGAATCCCAACATATTGTCATTAAGACAAATAAGGACTAAAAAGGATTTCCTCCCAAGAATGATGTTACGGCTATTTAACAAACCCGTTAGGGGGTTGAATTATGCAGGGCCACCGAAGGGCACGTGCAGCATAGTCAGGCAAAATAACTCTCAGATGTTTGACATTTTTGTGAATAGAAGTCAAGAAAAGGGTTACGAAGATCTAAAAATATTTAAGGTTAGGATTATGACACATAAGGATGGGTATTGTCCAATGTTTGCAGAGATACACAAATCAATACTAACCATAATCATGTTGTGGGTGGGTCCTAAATGGAAATGTTGGACTTCACTACGTATCCCATAAGGATGGGAATCAATCTATACGTAGTTCTTGAACTATAGTTTAACGTCGTGTGGGACAAAAGGATTGGAGATATTAGTTTAGGGTCATAGAGCTTGGGCCATTATAAGAAATACACATTGTGTGTTTTCATGGGGACTTTTCAGCCAAGGTACTGAAAGAGGAATTTGGGGTTAGGCCCAAAATACTTGGGGCTAGATTCGAGGGACATTCAAACGTTCCTACGTATCCCATAAGGATGGGAATCAAGCCCACGTAGTTTTAGAACTACCCTCTATACAAATTTGGTTCATACATGTGAAGGGTGAAAGGGGACCATAGTGCAATGATGGTTTGACCCAAGATAAAAGATTCGGGCGTTGCCTTGTATGCACATAGTCTTTGCAATGAATCATGATTGAAAATAAATGTAAATAATGATTCCCTCTCAGGTCAGGGTATCAAAGAATATTGTAGCTTATTTTCATACTGGACAAAAGTGTTGTATAGTTTAACGTCGTATAGAGAAGACGAAAGTGGACCAATGTAAAGATATTGATTCTAGAGGCAGTTTCACGAATCAACATCGTACGAGATGGAGGTGAACCGATGTGAAGAGATTGGTTTTGGGATTGAACCTATGGAGGTTGCCTACATACCCAACCTCGAAGGCAAGGATCAAAGTCCATGTAGTTCAATTAAATGATGAATTAGTGATCAAGTTGTTCTTGGGGAAAACGATCTAAAAAATGATAGTGTTGGGACTTACACATGGTCAGTAGCCCAGCGAGAGTGTTATGGTTGAAGTTTTAATGAAGCTCACATGAGTCATACTCGGTTTGAGAAACAAGATGTAGCAACAACATTAACGATGCATAGTTTAATGTCATGTGGGACATATGAATGGACTATGCAGTTTAAAGTCTTGCAGTTAGGACTATTGGTGCTGCACAGTTTGGTGTCATGTAGCAGGGAAAAAATACTGTTTAACGTCATGTTGGACGTATTAAAGGATTTTTTGTACAGTTTAGCGTCATGTAGTTAGGATGATAGGCACAACATAGCTTAATGTCATGCTGGACAAAAAGAGGACTGTGCAGTTTAATGTCATGCAGTGAGGACAAAAGGTTACACCATTTAACATCATGTTGGACGTATTGGGGACTCTTTCACAGTTTAACGTCATGTTGGACGAAAAAGGGATGATATAGTTTATCGTCATGTTGGAAAAAAGTGCCAATATTTTAAGGTCGTATGCATGGACCGTTGGTTATGCAGTTTAACGTCTTGCTCGACGTAAGGGACTTCTATATATTTTAACGTCATATAGCAAGGACGATGAAGGGGGACACAGTTTAGCGTCATGTTGGATGAACATGATGAGCAGTTTTAATGTCATGCAGGACGGTGGTGCATTTTAAGGTCATACCACACCATTGATGATATATTTTGTGTTTGTACAAAATACTTCTTCAAAAATCTGGCATTGGTTGGAGTAGTGATGAGTTCTCCATCCATCGAGATTAATGAATAAGCTCCATTGGAGTAGACCCTATGTATTGAGTAAGGTCCTTCCCATTTTGGCTCAAGCTTGGGAGGTTTCTTTCCTGGTATCATTGGAGTTCTGAGAAATAATACCAATTCTCCCTGAGTGAATGAACGAAGATGAGCTTTTTTGTTGAAAGCTTGTGCTATTCGATTCTGATAAACTTCCAAGTGGTGAAAAGTGTACAATATTTACTCATCTACCCGTTCCAATTCATTCAATAGTTTTTGAGATTGGTCATCTGTAGATGACTGATCAAAAATGGCTAATCTGAGTGAGGGTAGTTGAACTTCAATAGGCAAGACTACTTCCATTCCATATACCAGTGAATATGGAGTTGACTGCATTGCAGTGCGGGTGGTAGTCCGATAATCCCATAAAGCATGAAAGAGTTTATCAGACCATGACTTCTTATCTTTATCCACCATCTTTTGTAGTATATTGGAAAGAGTGTTGTTGAAGGCTTCTATCTATCCATTGGCCACTGCATGATACCGAGATGAATGATTGGATTTGATGATGTATTCTTGATACAACTTCTTCACCTCGGATGAACAGAAGTTGGTGCCATTGTCCGTCAATGTGGTATGAGGGACACCAAATCTGGTAATGATGTTAGACATGATGAAGCTAATAATTCATTTAGAACTGACTTCTTTGAGAGGTATTTCCTCTACCCATTTGGAAAATAAATCAGTAGTAGTAAGAATATACATAAACTACTTGGCCGTAGCTGAATGGTAGGGTCCCACAACATCCATTCCCCATGTGGAAAATGGCCATGAGTATTTAGCTCTATGAAGGAACTCTGGAGGTTGATGAATGAAGTTTGAATATACTTGGTATGAATGACACTTCTTTGTGAATTCAACAAAATCTTGCATCATTGAAGGCCAAAAGTATCCAAGCCTTCGAATCTGATCAGACAGTCTATGTCCAAACTGGTGGGCACCACAGAATCCTGCATGCACTTCTTTCAGAACAACCATTGTCTCTTCACCATCAATCCATCTGAAGAGAACTCCATCAAAACCACATTTGTAGAGAATATTCTCTAGGTGATCTGGACTATCATAAAGAGTAAAATTGACCACACATCGCCGGATTTGTTTTTTCTCAGCTCTATCAGGTGGAAGTGATCCATTTTGAAGGTTTTCCCCGATAGGTGACATCCATCCTGTAGTATGACCATAAGGTTCAGGAATGAGACTAATTTCATTAATTTCCTCTGTTCTGATTCGAACATAAGGTGAAATTGCACGATAGTGGGCAATACTGATGGTTGTCTCGTCCTGATTTGGATCCGCCAGAGCTGTGGCTATATTAGCCAGTGCATCAGCTTGAGCATTTTGTGATCGCGGGACATATGAAAATGTCAGTTTCGAAGGGAATTACTCCATTAACTCTATGACTTAATAATAAAAAGGGATTAATTCTTTTTTTTTTCTGATGTCATAACCCCCATTGACTTGTTTTATTACCATGTTTGAATCACCTTTCACCTTTAAGTGATTCACTTGTGCTTGAAGAGCCAATTCCAAGCCTACGATGAGAGCTTGATATTCTTCTTCATTATTGGTACCACCTTCCAATAATAAGAAGGAATAAGGTAACACTGCCTTTTCTAGAGAAATGAGCACAATTCCTAAGACATCTTTGTTGAATTTAGGATTTTCCATTTTCCTCCTTGTTGGACTTCTGGAAGCACCATCAAAATACATTTCCCAAGCCTAAGGACTTTCTTCAATAGAGAAGACTTCTTCATCAGGGAGTTCAATATCTGAAGATGTGTCTTCCACTGAATGGTGTTCAGCCAGGAAATCAGTCAGAGCTTGGCCCTTTATTGCCTTTTGAGACACATACTGAATGTCGAATTGCTGCAAAATAATTGCCCACCTTTCCAGACGTCCTGTAAGTATTGGATGACTAAGGATAAATTTGAGCAGGTTATTGTGAGATACCAATTGGACCTCATGATATTGCAGGTAGTGTCTCAACTTCTGAACTACAAATATTAATTCCAGGCAGCACTTCTCAATACATGAATACCGGGTTTCTACTTCAAGCATAGTCCAACTGAGGTAGTAGAGGCTGTTTTCATTCCCAGCACCATTCTTATGAGCAAGAAAGGCAACCAATAATCGCTCTAGAGCTGTTATGTAGAGGATACATGGTCTTCCTTCAACAGGTGGCATGAGTACCGGTGGACTCAAGAAGTATTTCTTGAGAATATTGAATGATTCTTGACATTCTTCATTCCACTGGTAAGTGACTCCCTTCTTCATCAATTTGGTGAAGTGTAAACTTTTTTCCTTCCAAATTGGAGATGAAACGCCGAATATAGGCTAAGTGTCCTTGATGTCCTCTTAATTCTTTCAAATTTCAAGGAGGTGACATACCAAGGATTGACTTTGTCTTCTCAAGATTGACTTCAATACCATGATGACATACAACAAAACTGAGAAATTTTCTGAGGTTACCCCAAAAGCACATTTTAAGGGATTCATCTTCAAATTATGTTACCGAAGTTTGCAGAATATGACTTCTAAACCAACCAAGTGATTAGAATGTTGTTTGTATTTGACCACCAAATCATCCACATAGGATTCAAAAAATTTCCCTAAAAAGGGTTTGAATATTTGATGCATGGCACGCTGTTATGTTGCACCTGCATTCTTTAAGCCAAAGGGCATTACCCAGAAGCAAAACACACATTGAGGGGCTCTGAAGGATGTGGATTCCTCATATTATGGAGCCATTCAGATTTGATTATATCCAGAATATCCATCCATGAAGGAAAGTTCTTCATAGCCAGTTGTTGCATCAATTAAAAGTTCTGTAATCGGAATTGGGAAATCATCCTTAGGACAATGCCGATTAAGATCTCTGAAATCGATGCAAACTCTAATTTGTCCGTTCTTCTTATTCACAGGGACAATATTAGCCAACCACTTGGGATATTGAACTTCTCTGATGAAGTTAGCTCTGATAAGCTTATCCACTTCAGCTTCATTTTTGGAAGCATAAGTTTGGTGTGTTCTTCTTGCGGCTTGCTAAAATACTCAATGCTCTTCTGGTAAACCCAAATGATGAGTAGCGACATCAGGATGAAGCCCGGGCATCTCTGTATAGTTCCAAGAAAATATATCTCTATTTTTCTTTAAAAAGGAAATATACATCTCTTGTTCTTCAAGAGTCGGGGCCACACTGATTAATGTGGGGCGTGGATCTTCTTTTGTACCCAGATTTATTTCTCTGAGTTCGTCCACGGTGGTAGAGATACCCTCTTCAAATTCTAGAGGAGCATCTCTGAGATCTTCCTCTTCATCTTCATTATGTGTTATTTCACCCATTTCTACTTGCATAGTAGATGATGAAGCAGAACATCCATGATCATAAGAGATGTTAAAATTGTAACATCTTGAAGAAGAAGCTTCCATTTCTGACCCAATTGATGATGAAGGGTCTTCCTTGGGAAATAAAGAGGAGATGATGGATTGAGAATCGACATCATTGTTCACCTCCGATGTTACTATAACTTATTCTGGCCTGATTAGCGAATTATAGACATGTTGTATTTCATCAGATGAAATGAAGAAATATCCATTTGAGCTTTCATCATTGCCTGGAGGATCACCAATTTCTCCCATGTTTTCTGGCTCGATTGCCATAATTGACATTATGGATCTTTCCAAAAGAGTATTTTGATTTGGGTTTATCTTGTCAATTTGACTGATAAGAAACACATAATCTGTACTCACATGTGTAAATGGATTTACTGAAATATTCTCTAAACCATATAGAGCATTAACTTTGGTAATCTCCCTTTTTGTGGATTTATCCTTTCCCTTCATGTGATAGAATTCCGCCTCAATGTATTGAGACTCACATTTCTTGAACAGGGCCTTATCACCATACAATGTCCCAACTTGACAATCGAAACAATATTTGAGACATTGATGGTATGATGAAGGGATAGCCACATGTTGCTGTAGCCAGGGTCTTCCAAGAAAGATGTTGAAGGCTGAATCTTGATCAACAACCATGAAATCTGAATTAGATACAATATCTCCAAACTGAGTTCTGAGTGTAACCTCGCCCAGTGGTTCTTGTTCATTTTTATCATATCCTTGTAACATCACGGTAGAAGGAGATAAATTAGATTCCATGAGGCCCAATCGACGAATTGTATGAATGTGCATGAGTTTGACTCCTGAACCATTATCAATGACAGATCTTTGGACGTCTAAGCTATTGAACTTTCAAAATAAGTACAAAAAGTCTAATATGTCCATGCACGACATCATCTTCATCTTCATCAGTAAAAGATATTACTACATGGCATTCTGTAGGATTATTCTCTATGTGATAGATTTTAGCTGCAACAATTTTAGTTTCAAACTCTTGAGGACTTGACATAGCCTCAATGAGTGCTTCTCGAATATCCTTTAATAAATTCAAAGCATCCAGAATTGATAACTTGGCTGGTACTTGGGCCCGGTGTTTCAATACATCATAATTTTGATCCATAGGTCTGCGTTTCCCAACAAAAACATGTGGTTTAGGAGGTGCCTTGGGAGCAGATGATTTGGAATTTGATGCATCTTGTATCGGGATTGGAGTTGGCAATATTCTTCATTTTGGAAGATTAGACTGATTAGATCCATTTACTTACTGAGAGGAAGAAGATGGAACCTTAAACTGGTCTTCCAGAATAATTGTGCTAGGACTCAATTTTCTATTGGTGGAAGAACTTTCTAGTTCTTTTTGAGCTCACTAAAGGGCTCTGCCATGAGTTTCTGCTACATACACAGTTCTAGAAGCGGTATAATTGGAATAATGGCTTCTGAAAGATCCACATCTTCCTCTGTATCCTGAGCCTCTGGAACTTCTTCTGATTCCTCTGTTTGATAGAGGGAATTCAGTCTCATCGAAATCAAACCTGCGATTGGCATATGGATCTGTTAATTGAATCATATTAACAGAACCAAAGATTAAATCTTCATCCGATGAGGACTCTGCTTGACTAGACAATTTAGGTTGTTCCATTTGTTGGGACGATGCCCGTTGCTTCGAAGTAGATGGCATGAAATCTTCCAGAGTCAAAGACAACTTAGGCTTTGACACATAATCATATTCTTCTGATTTTTCCTCTTTATTGGAATTATGTCGTTTCTTTGAGGATTTGCCCTTTGATGAAGAAGGTTTTGCTGCAGCATTCATGGAAAAAGGATGAATTGGTTTCGTCAATTGTGTTCGCAAAATAGCAAGAGTTTGGTTGATTGTCTTTCTGACCATCCAATCATCATATTTTTGGGCATTTTGGCTTTTGACTTCTTTCCAGTCGCCTTCCTTTTATGGAACTGTAGCAGTAACACATGCTACCTGAGCTGAAGAACCTTTCAATTTGACTTGTCCCGAGTCGACCATATTTTGCAAGAGGTCCTTGAAGACAAATCACTCCAGGATGGGATGCCCCAACATTTGATGAAATGGGCAATAATTGGGATGGTCTTCATCTCCTTTCTTTTTTGTCCTCTTGGTCATTGGAAATTGAACCAAATTATTTTCCAGAGCTGAAATGAAATAACCAGGAACTTGTTCATTTCAGAAAGAGTAAACATTTATTTTCAAATCCTCAAATTGTTTTCGTCTTTGATCTCTTTGATTATCTTGAAGAAACAGCCTCTGTTGTTAGTGCTCAAGAGGTGGAGCCCTTCGATAAGATGAATGTTTTGTGGTAGAAGCAGGTACAGGATCTTGTTTAAGCATAACTGTACCAGTCTCTGCTTTACCCATTCTCCTTCCTGTGGATGATGTAATTACACGAGATTTAGACTTAGTCTGTGTTAGAGAATATTCAATCTGTTGAGCGATTGAAGTAAGGTCTCGAACCCCCCCCCCCCCCTCCCCGTGTATTTCACAGGGATCTGTGGTGTGAGCAACTCATCACAAAAATTTTCCACACAGATTGGCAAAAATTCTTCCTGAGGGAGTGCTAAGCTTAGAGAATATATTAATCCCTTCCAGCGAGCAATCAAATCTGAGACCCTTTCATTATCCCTTTTCATATAGTTTGTAAGATCAAAAACTGTTGTATTTGGAAAAGTTGAGCTGAATTGAAGAAGAAATCGTTGACGGAGATCTTCCCATCCGGTAATTGACCGAGATTTTAAGCTTGTGTACCAGACAAAGGATGGTCCTTGCAAGGTTCGCACGAAGAATCTGAGTTTCACTACTTCTTGTTGTTCGGAAGTTCCCATCATAGGATCGCAACAAGACATGTAATGCGTCAAATTCTTTTCAGGATATCCTGATCCATTAAAAATAAAGAATACAGTGTTCCCAAAACTTGGTGGGGGAGAGACTGAATCTACCCATTCAGGGTACGCTCTCTTTTATGGTTGAACCTATGAACACTTCCCTTCCATAGTCTCTAACTGAGCTGTTAATGACTCAATGGTAGTTATTAACATTTGAGAAACATCCGGTTGAACTTGGACTTGGGCAGGCGCAATGACTGGAGTTTGAATAGGTATGGCAGCTGGTACTTCAACTGATGGCAGTAGTGCCAATTGTTATTGCACTTGACCCGTAGGATTAGACTTGTGAGGGTGTACTGATAAAGGAAGATATTCTTGATCCATCTCAGTAGCTGAAACAATCTCCCTTGACTGGTTGGCTCCAACACGTTTAGGAAGAATACTTCCCTGAAGTAGTTCTGCATTCAACCTCCTCAATTCCTTCATCTCTTCCTCCTGTTGTGAAACCCTTTTCTCTAGTGATAGTGATTGGCCTTCTCCAGAGGAAGGATATGTAACCTGATTCTTTCCCTTCCCCTTGTTTGATTCCTTTCGAAGAGGGGGAAGTGGGTTACTTGAAGGATTACCTAGGTTCTGAGAAATTCTTTGATTTCATGTACGCACACCTTCTTCATTTGTGTTTGTGTGTACATCTTCTTGAGCAGGAACCTCTTCATCTGAATCCCCTGAGTGAGCCTCATCTAGTGGATCAGCAACAACGACATTGATGACATTGATTGATTTATAATGCATCGCATCCCTTCTATCATCATTTCTGTGATATTGTATTCTTCCATATCTTTGATGTGACATTGCATTTTGTTGATTCGATCCCTCGGGAACTTCTTGACCAACCATAATTTGGAGGTAATCTCCTGTTCTCGCTCAACTCCTCGAATCCTATTTGTCGATTCTGAGGGTTGGTTTAAAAGAGTCCCCAGTCTGGCAAGTAGAGGTGGCTCTTGACATGATATGTCTGATACTTTCTTAAAATCTCTCCTGATCTTGCAGACCTTGGTCCGGAAATTAGCTAGATACATCAACCTGCATCCACTTTTATCACCTGACTCAAAAGACCATTGGATGATTTCTGACACTTCTAGCACTTGATGATGTGCTTGCTCCATATGAGAGGCATGTTCAATATTCTCGTTTCCTTGATGCAAGAGTAATTCAACAACTTGTTCTCAGTATTCTTGATTTTGAGAGGAACTAGTTGAGGCCTGTTTATGGGAATGATTTTGATTAAAAACAAAGCCAGGTATTTGTGGCTGGCCTTGGGCAATAACATTGCATGAGACCATTTTCGACGGGCTTTGCTGACTGGAGAGCACCGTGAAATGCAGGGCTCCATGAACACCCCATCATCTGAAATTAATACCAGATGGGGCATTAAAAATTAACTGGCACAATCTTCTTAGTGCGCCAAGGCATGAACGTTGAAGGGCTCTCTGCTGCATTTCAGCCTTCGGATATCAAGATACTGATAGATATGCCAAGTCAATTTGGTGTTTTAACCCTTCTATTATCTTCACATGATTTTCATATTCATCATAAGATAATACTTTCTATTTCAACTGGAAAAGAGTTTTCCATATGTTAAGATGAATATCATGAATTCCATCTTCCGTCAACATCTCTGGAATGTCATACTGAGAGTCAGCCAGAGGCCAAAACATGACTGGAACTTCACATTTTTCCATTTTTTTTTCTCAAGTTTAGCATTTATTCTTTATCATTTAATGAAGATTCTTCTACCTGTTTTGACCAGAGCTGGTGCTTCCTTGTTGCTTCATTAGATTCAACAGGATTGGTAGAGAGATCACTGATCAAACTAGAAGATTCATGACTTAGGGGTGGTTCCGAGAATGACCTGCACCCTGGGCTATCTTCCGATTGAGAAAGTATTTCACCTGCTAGTGATAAAGCATCAGACATGACTGGTTTCATATTTGAAAGTGCCTCAAGATAAGAGGGATTTCTCGGCACTACATTTTCCACTGGAGCATTTTCCGGGAAATGTGCATCACTACTGCAGAGAGGAATTTCGTAGTAAAATTCATCATCATGGGGAGGACCACCATGGTGGGTTACAGTAAATGATGAGATCTCTTGCTCCTTAGTCTTCTGACCACACAGAGGGTTCCTATGACACTCATCTGAAGATGAAACATTGAGATCGACCGAATTGTCATAAAGAAAGACTTCATGAGGAAGTGTCTGTTGAAGACCTTCGGAATTAATGTTCCCACTATTGGGAAATGTGGGAGTAGAATATTGAATTCCAACTGATAACTGTCTGAGGGATTTAAGAACTCTAGCATCGAGCAAGGCCTTGTTACGAATTGGATCTTGATTTCTTGACTGTCCTGGGCGGATCTTTTTCTTAGATGCCTTCTTACATAATTTAGCAGGTGTGTGTGCCTGTTTAGGAGAAGTGATCAGGTTAGGCTGATTATCTTCGCTAAAACCAGGTGTATGTTTCTGACTTGGTTGTCCATGTGATATTGGGGAGTATGCCCCACAACCCTCTCGGACTGGAACAGATGTGTGTGTCTGTTCTAGAGTGAACTGTTGATGTGTCACTCCACTGGTAGGGATATATTTTTGTGTCTTTCCCTGAGATGTTGCTCAAGCTGTTATAATATCCTGGAAAGCATCCAGAATATGATCAGGGATTTTCTTCTTCTCTTTAACCATTGATAGAATATGCTTGGTGACTTCAGCTGTCGGAATGGGGATATACATCCATTCCATGCTTGGAGTAGGTGTATGTGCCTGCTCATGTCCTCCTTTTCCTGTCAGTAAATCTTGAAAGTACTCAATTGTAGGGGAAGAGAGTTGAGTCTGCCTCTTGTTTTTCGTCGGAGCTTTCCGACTGACTTCTCCGAGTGATACCAAGCGAGACTATTGGTAGGCTTGATCAATACTAGCAGGTGTATGTGCCTGCTGATTGTACTTCACCAAATGTGGTTGACGAGATCCACCTTATGTAGTCAGACGAGCCTGCTGACTAAATGACGATGTATAAACATGTGTATGTTCCTGTCTATAATACTCCGCCAGAATTGCCTGGTGGTATTGGCCTGATGGTGCCAGACGAGTCTACTGGACAACGGAATTAAAATGGGTAGGTGTGTGTTCCCGCTTGTTGCTTGCCACCTAGTTAGGTTGGTGGACTTCTCCAGAGATGGAAGAGATGAGAAGCTGCTCACTATTAACCGGATTTCTCCTCTGGCAATTCGTCTTTCCTTCTGGGGTTCAAGGAACCTGAGCCGAATGCCTCGAGTTGGTACCCTCATCATATTGAAGGCGCACTGCCACACGAGTCTGGTGGCGATTATTGATGGGATCCCTCAGGAAGGACTCATGTCTCCTTGAATTAAGGCCCTGGGGGACCTGCTCATTCACCTCCTTAGAATATGGGAGTGAATGGTGATTGTGTTCTAGGGATAATGACCCGAAACGGTTGGAGATGGTGGTTAGCACCTCCTGCTTCTTGATTGATGGTCGTCGTTGTCCGGATGGCCGGTGTGAGTTATTCACTTGGAGGGCTTTTCGGGCAACCTCCAGAGATAGAATGGTACCGTATTGACGGTACTCCTAAACTAGCGCGTTTGATACCCAACGTTGAAGATGCTGAGTAGGTGATATCGTCTTTAGAGTGGACGATGATCCAGCAGGAGTAGCAATAGTGAAATTTGCAGTAGAATTTATCACAGCAGACGTATTCACGGGTGTTAACTTATGAGAATCCATTCTGGAAATGCAGAAGATCTTGGAAGAGATTGGTTGTTTAATATAACAGACATAATCAAGATAAATTCAGACCCTACATCTTTTGGAAGAGCACATATTTCAATGATTGTTTTTGTTGGCCCTATCATTGAATTTTAAAATAGAGGCCTAACAAATAAGCAGAACATCATTTTTACTTCATTAAGGATTCACGTCGGGTTCACCATTTTTGGTTTCCCTCTAGAATGGGGGCTGATCTCATTGATTTAATATTCAAACATTCCAAGCGGTTTCTAATGGGTTTGTTCGTAGAACTGGAAACATCCAATGATTCCATATCCATTTGAACCTACTTTCCAAAGATAGGGGCTCATTAGTTGTAAACTAATGAGGCTTATGAATTTTCATTGGTCGAGAGGATAGGAGTTCGGAATCATCACACCTTTTTTAGGGGAATTATTGTCTACTCCGGGACTCTCTTTATAGATTTAAGTTATGTTCGTGAATCCTTATTACATTACGATGTATAAAATGAGCTTTCCTTTAGATCTGACAATCAATGATTGATATGTAAAAATTTAGAGAATATTTTATATTTATTTTAGGTTCTTCATTGATAGAGAATCATCTGTATTTGTTTAGAGATTCTTAGACAATGGTATCATTCAATACATAAAAAATTCTCTTGGTCATTATGATGACCATACTGGTTTTAAAGCCACTCAGTGGGGCACTTGAAGTTTATTTTCATTCAGAAAGACATTGATTATTTCATAGTTGGGATCGTACCTGCAAATGGGCTACCAAGGTATCCTTTGTTTAGGAAAAGGAATCAGAACCCATGTAGTTCGAGTAAGGGAATATTATTTTTATGATTGATAGCTCAATGAAAGATGTCATAATTACTTTTACACTCTAATCTCACGTGAGTCATACTCGGTTTGAGAAACAAGAGGTATTGGTAAAACCAGACAATTATGCCATGAACGATGCAATCATAAGAAATGATATGGGTCTTATGTATGTATGACTTCCTAAATATATGAAGATTAGGATTTACTTCAGGGAAGATATCCAGGAACAGAGTCCATAATGGTATATGTACTTTATGGAGATTTTCATACTCTAATTTGGGGCTTACTCTTGAAAAGGAGGCCCAAATTATGAGGGGACTTATGATTGGGTTTTACTCCTGAGAAGGAGACCCAGATCAAAAATTAAATTAGGACTGGTTAAGAGAGATTAAGTCTGGGGATTACTCTTGAGAAGAAGGCCCAGGTTAAGGGACATGAAAAATTAAGGGACTTGGGGCTTACTACTAAGGAGGATTCCAATATTTGGGAATTTTAAAAATGGGGTTTACTCCTAAAAAGGATGCCCAGAATTTATTAGAATTATGACTAGGGCTTATTTCTAAAAAGGAGGCCCAAATTAATGGGAATTATGACTGGGACTTACTCTTGAAAAGGAGGCCCAGTTTAATGAGGACTTGTGGCTTACTCTTAAGGACGATGCCAAAATTTGAGAATTATGACTGGGGATTATTCCTAAAAGGGAGGCCCAAATTAATGAGAATTATGACTAGGGATTATTCCTTAAAAGGAGGCCCAAATTAATGGTAATTATGACTGGGACTTACTCCTGAAAAGGAGTCCCAAGTTAATGATGACTTGGGGCATACTCTTAAGGAGGATGCCCAAATTTGAGAATTATGACTGGGGATTATTCCTAAAAAGGAGGCCAAAATTAATGGGAATTATGACTGGGACTTACTCCTGAAAAAGAGGCCCAGGTTAATGGGAATTATGAATGGGACTTACTCCTGAAAAGGAGGCCCAAATTAATGAGTACTTGGGGCTTACTCCTAAGGAGGATGCCCAAATTTGAGAATTATGATTGGGGCATATTCTTGAAATGGAGGCCCAGTTTAAGATAATCTCTCATCTTAAAGGATGAGGTTGAATGAATGAAATCTCAACCTTTAGTGACATAAAGATGTGTAAATCACTAGGTTTTGAGAGATATTCCACATAATTCCTTTCAGATAAGGAATTCAATCAAGAAAACATTCCATAAATGTCTTTGTGGAATGTTTTGAAGACTGAATCTTGAATAGAAGAGGTGGAATAGCATAAGAAGGGTTAAATGGGCAAGAAGGGCACCAAAAAAGGCAGGGGCGCGCAAGTCTTTCCAGACGCAGGTACTGCGTGGGCGTGCAAGTCCTGGTCACGCAGGTATACCTGCGCGACACATGTGTACTTGCGCGATTGTTAACCAGTAGGGTAACACTTGGAAATCCTTGATCAAAGCCTTTATAATTATCCTGAGGTACTTCTAGAAGATGGGCGCACAAGTTTTGGTTAAGAAGTAGGGCGGTGCGCAAGTATGTTCATTTCCCTTAAGGGTAAAAACACCTTAGGCACGCAAGTGTTAGTGAATTCTAACACTTAGACCTTACTCATCTTGTTTATACCTTCCATTCTAGGTAATGAATTACTTTAGAAGTGTTCGGAAGACCTGAAGAAGAGACTTGGGTGTTCAGAGCTCTATATCTAAATTTTGGAAAAAATCCCTCTCGAAATGGGGGGCCCACCAGGTCTATTTATAGGCTGGAGAAGAGCCCGAGCAGTTATCACTTAGGGCGCGCAATTCACTTATACGACCATTAGTCGTCGTGAATGTGGACTTGCGAGACTGTAAAGGAACTTGCACGGCGCATGTGCATTTGACTCCTTTTTTATTCCTTTGTCAATTTTTGATGTTTTCTTCAAAGGAAGAATCAAATTGTGCTAAGTCATTTTCCCTTTTCATTCTTTTATACAATGTGATGAAAAGGAGCATTAACAATAACCTATATAAAATATTACACATTGTTTATTTCTTCTGAATTCATGCACATGACATATCACTTTGTACAAACTCAAATCATGACATGTAAGAAGACTATAATGTGTAATATTTGTACATATATTTTGATGGTTACCTTTACTTATATATTACATATTTTCCGTGAATTGATATTCAAATTCTTGTCCCATTTAGATTGGATAATGCACAATAGATACAAATCATTTTGTTTAGGGATATCTTCAGTTAGATATAAACCTTTTTTGGTAGTGAATATATGTTAGAATGTGGACCCCTATCATAATCCTATGTAAGGGTTGTTATTCCCATCAGACTACATTGGGAACAAGCATCCTCAATATGTTGATTATATAGGGTTGGTATTCTTCCTAGTTACATGATCCTTGGATCTTCTTTTAGTAGAGTATTTATTTGTACCAACTTAATTATAAAAAGGGCATGGGATCCTCCATTGTAGTTAATATTCATCGAAACTAATTGATATGTTGGATGATGCATGTAAAATATATTTAAGTCCCGATGTCAGAAAGTGTAAATTACAATATGGTTATTTTTTATTCTTCATGGAGATAGATGCTTGTTGGAGTGAGTCAGATTTATTAAATGGGTTATTGCAAATTATCCTTTCATATTAATTATTACCCTTCCCTATTATATTGACCATTGCTGAGAGATAAGGGTTTTCCTACTATGTGCATTAATTTTCTACCCTAATTTCTCGAAAAAATGCATCATTTTGGGGTATCAATGTCTAAACACGGTTCTCAAATCCTATCAATAAACTATATTTTGAAATGATAGGGAAAAATAGAGTTTATAAAATATAGGGTGATCACTATGAGAGGAGGCTCACCAGAGTTTGGTACTGACGACATTTAAATTAAATCACAACACATATCCCTCACTAAGTTCATAAAACTAAACCTACAAAATCACGATACACTCATCTCATTTTTCTCAAAACCAAACCAATTTCAATATTTTGTTTTATTTATGGGTTTTAAACAATTTAAGTCATTTATATACTATTAATAGTGCATCAAACTCGAATTCCACTTAAAATTATTTGAAATTAGTTAGTGTTTATTAGAGTTTATATTTTTTACTTTTCCCATTTTTTACACATAGTATCACCCTGTTTTAGTTTGATAACACACATATACCAATTGATAAAAAAAAGGAAGTGGACCACAATTTTTATCTGGGATTTAAAACAATATAGGAAGACTGAATAATAACATACAATAATAGGTTGTACTAATTGGAAGATAAAAAGTACAAGAAATGAATAAGTAGTAGGGCAAGGACTTTATTTGGTTTTATTCTAGGGTCTTAAACTTGTTACCTTAATACTTCCTACCACTCTTGGTATTAAATTTCAATAAAAGGATGGGAGAATTTGATACAACATACTCCAGTGCATGTTTTAGAAATATTTCATCTAGATCTATACTATTTATCTTGATTAATGGATCCCTTATATAATATTTTAACTAGTCAAGGGTGTTTGAATAAGGTGACCCTGATTCATCACTCATTTTTTTGGATGGTAAAGATTATCTTCATCAATATAATCATCAAACCACCAGTGCATGATTTAGTTTGGATAATATGTTAGACTTGAGTTTCAATTTAGTTTGGTTTTGTTCAACACAAGTTAGTTCAGGTTATTTTAATTAGATTTAGTTTGTGTTTTTATATTAGCTTGGAAAATTTTATTCATTGGGTTCTATCGATTCGGTTTGATTATATTTAGTTCATATCATTTTGGTTTTGTTTAGTTTAGTTCATGTTAGTTGTGGTCATATATATTTTAATTCATTATATTTAATCCAATTTGATTCATCATTTCTTATATCATATTATTTCAAGTTATATTAGTTTGACTTAGACCAATTTAGTTTAATTCATTTTTTTCTATTTGAATTCTATTTTCTTAATTTGGATCATTCTAGATCTATTTTGGTTGACCTAATTTAAATTTATACAAGTAAGGTTAGATTAGTTTGTGAATGTTTTCTTAAATGGTTTATTATATTTTTTATTTTGGTTTTACTCTATCCATTGTGGGTTTGTATGGTGCCACTTTATTTAGATAAAATCAATTTGGATTTACTCTTCAGAAACATATTTGGATTGGTTTCCTATGGTTCATCTGGGATCATTATGTTTGATGAAATTATAATTGAGGCGGGTCATGAGAGGACTTACTAGACTAAACTAAAAATGTATAATTTTTTTTGGCACAATATGATATCATTTGTTTTAGATATAGTTAGTTTTAATTTATTTGTTCAGTATAAGCTAATTTAATTTATTATAGATTTGTTTAGGAATATTCAATTTTACACTTTATAGGTTAATTTAATTTTGATTATTTTGGTTTTTCATACATATAATATTTCATATTTCGCCAAATTCCATTTGAATGATTTCGTTTTGGTTTTATATAAATTGGTTTGTTCTGATTTAGATTAGATTAGGTTGATTTGATTTAATTCAATTCGGAAAACACTTCATTTAATATCAAACAATTTCTCTGAATGATCTATATCATTATTTAGTAGAAAATCATGGTTTGAAATAAAAGCAATAATTTATTATTTTAATTTAATGTCCAATTAGTAGGTAGAAACTACCTTGACCTCCATCTTCTCTGCCTTTGAAGACATAAACTCAAATATCTTCCATCTACCAGTTGCATGCATATGCACTTTTGCACATATGTATGGACACCTAGACCCTATGTACATATTATCATGGCCAAATATGTTGTAGGCGATCCTTACATATATTCTTATACCTGAATATACACCTTTACCTTACACACATATATGAATTTTTCATATATATACATAATCCCACCAATCCCCAATATATATATTTATACTGCCATGAGTGAATATATATATATGTGTGTGGGGAACTTATTTATGTATATTCCAACATATTCAAACATGTTAAAGTCACCTTTGACAATTACAACCCCAAACCACCATAGCAAGGTCAAAAATACTCTAGAAAAACAAAAAAATCATCCCCAAAACCCCTAAATTAAAAAAAGCAAAGAAATGAAATGGAACAAAACATACCCGAAACCCCAGGAGAATTTTTTGTTTTAAAAAAATGATTCTCAATTTGTTAGTCTGTATAAAAATTTAAAGGAATGGTTTTTATTTTAAAATAATATATAATAAAAAAACAATTATTTGGTAAAATAAAATGGATTGGTTTTGGCCAAGAGGGAATTTGGACCTATTTAATGGATGTGAAATTGAAAGCTTCAAGAATTGGTGAGTATATACATTTAATTAAAGTGATCAAAATTTATATTAACAGTGTAGAGGAAACCAAAAATATCACATAGGTTGTTTCTGATCCCCATTGGATAGAAACTACTTGCATAACATTAGAAATCAGCACCTTACGTACTATTTCATCCTCAAGACTATGTTAAAGACATTATATTAGTTATTGAGAATATAGAATGGGTAACCCATACATTGCACATCCATGAAACATAAAATAAATATAAGTAAAAACGATAAATTCCCCATATAAGATTAACACAATTAACATCAATTAAAAATTAAAAAATTAATCACAAAAAATTCATTAGTTTGGGGTAAAAATGTTTAAACGTGGTTCTAAAATCCTATCTATAAACTATATTATGAACTGATAGGGGAAAATAGTGTTTAAAAAATATACGATGATCACTATGAGAGGAGGATCACCATAGTTTGGTAATAAAATCATATTAATTAAAATTAAAACACATATCCCTCACTATGGTCAAAGACCTAAACATACAAAATCATGGTACACTCATCTCATTTTTCTCAAAAACATACCAACTTAAATCTTTCATTTTATTTATGAATTTTAGAATAATTTAAGCCATTTTTATACTAATCCTTGTGCATCAATTTCAACTGCCACTTAAAATTATTTTCAGTTTCTATTTCTAAGAGTTTATAAATTTTTACTTTGGTTTCATCAAGAGATTCAGTGATCTCTTTCATGAATGTAAAAATTTACAGCATTGATTGGGAGCGGTGACATGAAATATTTATGATTTTTAGGAATTTTACATTTATATGTTTTTGTGTAGAGTATTCCTATCCCCTTAAATTCTTGACTATGTTTCTTGGGATGTTTTTTAGCTTATATCAGGTTGGACTAATGTGTAGTGGTTTTCATGAAATATTAGAATTAAATGTGGAAATTTTGGTGCATTAGTATTTATGAAATGGTGATATGGGAAGTATTAGATTCTTTCGTAGATAAAGAAATAAAAGAACCAACAAACTGAATAAGATTTAGAGGGAATACCCAATTGTAGTTACAAAACTAGTAGTGAAGGACCCATCAAAGGAATGAAAAAAGGTAGATCTTACCCACAACTATAAGGGTAACCAAAAATGCACACACTAAATTAATTTTTCTGCAAAAAACAACAACAAAAAATTATTAAACCAATTTAAATGGGGTAGGAAAGATGGATCAAACATTGGAAATTTGTGAAATATCAATAAATCAAACAAGGGTTATTCATTTCAGTTATCCCAATTAAGCATTTTGAAATAAAAAACATTTATTTAAATAAATAAATAATGGGAAACAGCCTCGATGTCATGCCCAAGGATCCACATGCATCATAAAAAAATTAGATTCCATAAAACAATTTTGAAAGACCCCCTACATTTTACCAATGCTTTTCAACTTTGATAAAAGGGGCCAAAATTAGATGAAAAGTCATGCTAATCTCATCCAGTCTCTCCCTTGATCAATTGGGCTCATCACATTGCCCAAAGCTTCTAAGATACATCAAGAAACAATTATTAATTAATTTTAACTAACAAAGTAATTAAATTTAACCCTTTCATATTATCAGTTAACTCACTAGAACATTATTCTATGTCAAAACCATTAGTAAAAGCATGAATTCCACTCCCAATGCTTCCATGAAACTAGTCTATAAAAATTACAAATTAGAAATTCCTATTCAATAGCTAATAAAATTGATTTTGGGAAAAAACCCTTAGAAGAATATGAAACATTGAATACCTTAATGGATTGATGTGAAAAAAATATGAAGGCATGATCTTGGGTTACCCTATTCCTAATCATAGAATTATCTCTATCATAAATGATTGATTTCCCCATACTTTAGTGAAATGTATGAATAACCCTAAAATGGAAACTTTTTAAATCAGAAATGTCATAAGTGAAATGATGCAAGAGGTAAGTAGAATGCCTCTATGAATTTCTTGAAAATTACATGCATAGAGAAGAGTTTGTGGGGTAGGGGTGAGCGATGATAGCTAGGGCTCCGGATAGAAGGAGGGGAGAGGCGATCGGTGAGTAGGGAGCGAGGAGCGGTGAGGGGCGAGCGGGGAGCGGTGAGTAGAAGGTGGAGAGCAGTGAGGGGGAGTCAGGATGGGATGATGGGAGTGCAAGGTAGATGTGATAAGTAGATAGGGGGTCGGGATGTGAGAGGCAACGAGGAGGGGAGGAGTGGAGCATTATTGTATGGATCGGAGAAGTGAGGCACGAGGGGAAGTCGGGATGGGAGAAGGGGAACCAGATGGAGAGAGGGTGTTTTAGTGATTTATGGAGGTCTGTCCCAATTTTTTTCATGAAAACTTTGGTATATACTATAATATATTACCCTATATCAATTTTTATAGAAAAATTTTTGAATAGTGGCATGGAAATAAACCCTATTTGTAGTAGTGATGAACAATATTTCTGTTTAATTATCGTGTTGATAGAGAAAAAGTAAAAGAAATATATGTATATATATATATCCTTATTAAAATAGATATATTATATAATATATATATAATATATATTCACTTAAACCATCCTTAATACAATCCATGTAGTGTATGAAATAATCATATCGCTTTGAGGGGGCGGTATTCCAAACATCCTCAAACAAAATTATCATATTTACACAAGATGGAAAGAAGAAATGTATATTCTAAATAAAAATTAAATAAGAAATAAGAATTATAAATATCATATATATCATATATAAATAGAGTTCGCATCAAAATGGAAACCATGATAGGTGGTAAATAAAATTGAACAATCCTCATTTAGTGAGAGAGTAGTTCATCGTACACATAAACAATATGTTTGTTACCCATTAGATGGAGGTGTGTGAAAGTGTTTTTTTAATGATTAGAATAAAAATATCCAAGTACATTGAGGATAATTGTGTTGTTATAAAAACATGGAAAAAAATAAATTAGAGGGGTGTAGAAAGAAAATAAAAGAAAGGAATTGAAAGAAGATGTTACCTATTGATCAGGTAACTCCTTTTAGTTTGTTCCAAAAGGCTTCCTTGGATTGCATTATGCCCAAGGGAAGGATTATAAGAGGAATATAATAATATTAGTAATTTTATTGGTTTGGCATTGGCCAAACATAATATGTTTTATAGGTTGGAGGAAGTGTGATAAGAGGTGGATTTTTATAGTGAAGGAAAAGTACTCACGTGGAATTTTTAGAAATAATTTATTTGCACACCTGATCTTACCTAAAAAAGCCATAAAACACTAATAAATTATCGATTAATATATTAAATATGGATATAAAATGGGGTTTTTTACAAGTTTATAGCTCTTTTTTGTCTAAAATTTATGTTTTAGTACTTTATTAACATAAATTTTCTCTTAACGGATGTAATCAATTTTAATCACCTTCACTAGTATTTTTGGTTAAATTTTTTTTTACTTTATTAGAAATTAGAAATTATTCTTATTCCAAATATGTAATCAATTTCTTCAAATTATAATCACACAAGTGATAGATATTAATTTAATATTAATCCCATGTCAGGATGACAATGCAGGTTTTTAAAGTAAAAAAGATAAAAATATTTCTAAGATTTTATATGAAATTTCAAAGAAAAATTCGTTCAAATGACCTAAACTAAATTAATTGATATAAATATAACCTAATTAAACTTTCAACACAATTTAAAATTTAATTTATCCATATAAATAAATCATTTGAAAAATAAGTTTTTAATTTAAATCTGACATTTTTCATTATTCATCGAAAAATGATGTTTCTAAAAAAATATAGAAAATTAACCATAGGATAACTTCAACATTATGAATTCAAAAAAGAATTATATTTTATCAAATTAAAATTATAAATTTTTCTAAAATTAATTTTATTATTACAATCGGTTAATTCGATAAAACAGTATTTTAAGACATAGATGGAATTTACCAAAAATAATATCATTCATTTCCAATATGTTATATTTATATAAAAAAATAATAATAAATACATGAAATTTTTTTATTACTCTTCATATTAATTATTTTAATAGATAGGTTATAATTATATCATTTAAATAACTATATCATTAAAATGATGTTTTATAGAAACTCTATGTTGTGTGTGATGTACTCTAGGTTGGTGTTGTGTGTATCATATGAAAATTTAGTGTTGTGTGTAATGTATTACTAGTAATTGTTTCATGTAACAGACACTGATTTTATTTCATATAAAAGGAATTTTTGACTTAATTCATTGCAAATCACAAATGAAAATTTAATTTATTTAAAAAAAAATTCATAAAAAAACTCGGGGTGTTACACTAGTAGATGGAGGAGAATTTTTTGTAAGACCAACTCGAGAGTTACCATATATAGGAGTTATTAAATAGATTACTAGATAATGAACAATCAAGATTATAGGACAATGTTTCCATAATTTTTGTACACTCTAAAAATTAGTATGATTATGATAAATATTTTTAATGACTCAACATTCAAAAATGATTGTTTTTTATTCTCATCAATATTTGGGGAATGTTTGAAATGTTTGTTGATTCTGAGTTTTAATTAAATTCATATGAATAATGTAGATGCTGAAAAAATTGAGGGATTTCATGGTGGTTAAAAGAATTAGTTGAGTGGGTTTTTAAAAAATTGTATTTTTAAACTTTATCCTTTACTATTAGAGTGTGTGTGATCACATAAAGGGTTCACAAAATCATTTTTCAAAGATATTGAAAAATTCTTTAGAATGGTGAGTTTAGGAGATGTGTATCAGATGAAGAAGTTCAATCAGAACCATTTTTTGGAAAACAATATTTTTGGATGTGAAGTTACCAAATATTTAGTTTGGATTATTAGATTCAATATTTCTTATTTATAGTCTCATAGGAATATTTTCATTATAGTTAAAGAAGTGGCATGTTTAAGAGGTATTTCTTAGTTTTCTAGAGAAAACTTTTAAAAATTATGATATGCATTATTTTTTTTCTTGGGTGGTTCCTTCCCATCATTATTTGGGTTAAGGATGATTCTTTCCGTACCCACTTTTTTTCTTGATAGAGATTAAAAGAGAATCTATGTCTCAGGTGATATCCTTTTCATTATTAATATTCCTAAAAAGGTATCCACTAGTAATTACTTTATCATTCATATTTATATTTTATCAACATAATATTTTTTATTTAGAACATTATACAATAAATATATTCTAAAAATATAATTTCAAGGCATGATATAAAAGTGGATTCATGAACCCACCGGATGATCGAGGTCACTAACTCATAAATTGTTTAGTCATTGAATTTCTATGACATAGAAAAGTTATTTTCATCATATATTTATGATTATTGTCCATAATCAATGTCATTTTAGATAAATTGGGTATTTTATTTTCAACCTGAAAATCCATTCCACTTGAGTGAATTTTACAGTAATAATTTTATAAAATCTTATTTTCATTATGCCTGACATTACTATTCATACATCTCCAAATACACACCATCTTTAAAAAAATTTAAAAAAATAATAAAGGTAATGTTATAATTTGTCATAATAAGAATATAGTGAACATGTTTTTCTATATACTAAATCTAGTGATAATTATAATAGTTCTCTAGAACCAAGGGTTATATTTTTAAGGTTTTTTGTATAATTATCAAAATTGAATAAGCTTTTCTTTAAAACCAACTACGATGCACCTATAACATGATTTTGGATTAGTGTGATAATATTACATCATTTAATACATAATATAATCAATGTATAAGTTTATAAATTTTGAATTTAGGAGTTTAGAGTCATTGGGAACCACATACATTATTTAAAATGAAATATAAATTTAGTTGTCTAAAAAATACATATGTACATTCTATTAATTTTATTATGTTTATCAGTTATACTCTTCATAATTTACCAGATTTTCTAATAAAATGGGAAACATATGAAAATGGTGAGCTTATATGTATAATGAGGGTATCATAAAGGCATGATAGTGTATCATGTAATACTCCTCTATAAGACATGGTTTAAAATAAAAAATTAAATATAATAAATATCTAATTCCAATTATATATAAATAATGGGGGAATCATTACGAAACACATGTAAATTTCATAGATAATAATGAGTCATCATGGAATATAAGTTTTCATCATTGAACATAAGGAAATCTGCATGGAGCATAATAAATCATCAATGGATATAAGAATTAAAGGAATTTTAGTGTATGATAACTGAAAATTATAATTATGTTATAATAATACTACTTATGAGAAGGTTTACCACTAAGGTCACTTCATCATAATGGGATAATTGGATAAGGCTACCATCCAAGGACATGGTATCATAATCATGCCTCCTTCATTGTATCTCAAAAATTGAAACATTTCCTAAATACATTGGGGGTATATAAGTTCAAGACATCCATTTAGTTTTCTAGAATTTTAATATATTACTTGAGACACATACATGTCCAAATAAAATAAAATATTAAGAACATGAAATAAATATTTAATGCCACCCCATGAGTAAATAAGGTGGGTGTAATCTAAATAATCATTTTTCAATTGCGTTGGATGGGTATCTAATTTAATACACTAAAATAAAGTAACGATGTATTGGATATTCATAATGAAGACCTCAAAATGAAATAAAACTAGGAAAATGGTAACATTTTAGTGATTATTAATTATTTTATAATGAATGTTATTGGTAGAAATGTTACCACTTTAATTGGATTATAAATAATGAGGATTTACAAAAAGAAGATACATTGGAAGTGATGTATAAATCCACTCTCCAATATAAAAAAACTATTTTTTATAACACATAAGAGGTTAAAATAAATGAGTGAAAAAAAATAAATAATAATAAATCATGTTAAAAAAGGTCGTATGGAATACTTTCCAATGTCCCAATCCAATGTATCACTATAAATGAAGATGTTAGTGATACCACCACAAAAGGGGCCCCGATAGAGATTGGTCATGACATATAATATTTCTTCATAATTTCTATAGATTCCTAGTGACTTCCCACTTACAAATAATTTTCGTCTAGTATTTCCTCTTAAACTTACCTACATGATAAGATAAAATTATTACGATTTATAAATTTTTTTTAGATAAATATATTTCATAGAAAGGGATGGATAACACATGGATATAATAACTAAAATGGAAGATAACTTGATGTATATTTAATAATTAATTAACTATAATTTTAACCTCGAGATGATTAATATGATGTAACTCCAAAGAAATAGATGAAAATAGATAAAAAAGATAGAGACACTTACCTTGTAGGTCACTTACATGTTCAAAAGGAATACCATTGAAAACATTATGAAACAGTTGAATAAAAACTATATAAATATTATAAGGGTACAACCATGTTAGGTGTCTTTATATAGAAGAGAATATACTGTTGTGGGTATAATTTATATTGAAACTTAGAGAATAAACAAGTTGTGATGGTTGAGACTTAGGAATTGTTATATTAGAATATACAAATTTAAAATTCTAGAATAGTTTCTCTACAATATTTTATATCTTCTTATAAAAACACATATATTTAATACACCTTAGGTCACGATTTATTACATAAACATATACATATTAAAAAACTAAAATATTAAGAGGCCTAGTGTATTTGGGTAATTAGATACAACAAACAATGGCTTAAAATAGGGACAGACTACATTATTTAAAAACTCCACAACATTCCCTTTGAATCCATTGATTTTTTTAATATTACATGTCATTACCTAAGGATGTTTATAGAAAGAGGTTATCTATAAATCCTAGTAAAGGAAAAATAAAATGATAGAATAAGGTATAGAAGTATCTTGGAGTCAAGAGGCATTGAATGATGACATAGAAAGGTGAGAATTGTAATCATGAACATCGAAGCATGGTATTAGATGATAACATCAAGGTAGAATAAGAAACGAGGAAACAACATAAAACATGAAATCATAATCATATGTGAAGGATAACCATTCATAAATCACAACATAGTCTTATTAATATAAATTGTCATGCAATATACATGGTACCTCATGTTGTAAGAACATTACTCGATGCATTGGAGTGCTATATAATTCTGGACAGACCTGTCAAATTTATATCATGTACATACATCTTTGTGTCCAATAGTTCATATAACATAAAAATGTATTTGAACATAATTAATACAATGATTACAGAGTGTGTGTTATATAAATATAATTCAATAATCAATAAATAATAGGCACATCTAGATGAATACCCTTGATTGGAAACGAAGATGGGTATTCACAATACTAATGTTTGGCATGGAAAATCATAGGATAATTTTAGTAGTATAATGAGTGTACATAAATATTCATGTAATTGTTAAATGATATTGAAAAGAGTTCTCTCATTATTTTTATATATAAATATAATTAAAAGGGATGTGTAAAAAGATATTCTAATATGAAAAAATATAAATCAAATGGAATAATAAAAAAGTGTTTGAATAAAGAGAAGGAGAGAATCCCATACCTTGAGAGGGAACTTCTAAAATATTTAGAAGAGATTATTAAGATATTTCGAACACGTTAATATTTAATTAGAGAGGAATAGGGAGATAAAATTCATGATTATTGGGTTTTTTGTGAGTAGGAATGGGAGTCTTGTTGGATATTTATTGAAAAAGATAGAGTAAATCTATTAATTTCTAAAAATAGGTTTTGGAATATCTATAATAAAATAATAAAACCCACAGACCATCCCATGGTTTATACCAAGTTTTTTGAAAAAGAAAAGTGGTTTTCAATATTTTATTAGCATAGGAACCGAACCCCTTAAAATAGTACCATTGGTGATGTGGAAGTGATCCATGTTCATACAGAATTGATTTTAAGATGTTAAAATATACTATAATATTTGGCGGATTAATTAAGGGTTTATAAAATTAATAAAATAAGTTCAAAAATACATTATTTGAAAGGAAAAATATATATTTTATTTTGGTTTTCTTATATGGAATTTATTACATCACTTTTGGGGAATTATGATGACATAATACAAAGAGTATATTTATATAGTATTTTACTGTTATCCAAATAATTTATTGACATAGAAAATTAAAAAATATTAACCAATGGATTAATTTTACATGATGATTTCAAAAATATAATTTCTTTAATCAATTTTGTTTCTAAATTTGGAAATTTTCAATTAAAAATAAAAAACTATATTTATAGTAATATATTATTTTTTATGATATTTACCACTTTATGAACCTTATAAAAACTAAATTACAGTTCATTAAATTATATAAATTATATTTAAATATTTATTTGATAATAATAATATTTTCTTAATATATTTTATATTTAAAAAAATATTGATTTTATAAAAAAAGTTTGTTAATGGAAACTATATATTTCCCAAAAATAGAATTTCGATTTCATCGTATCAAAATATATATAAAAAATATAATCATTGATAATTAATAATAAAAAGGGATAAATATAATAATTATTTCACTAAAAATAAAATATATAAGTTTGTACTGGTTGGGCCTAGATACATAACACCTTATTACATCAACATATTCCCTAAGGATAACATAGATTCTTAATAGTAACTCTAAAGCCTCTGAATTTTTAAAACATAGATTCTTAAAGAAACTTTTAAAAGGAAATATTAATTTCATCAACTCCTCAATCTGGCCCTCTATTAGAAACTCTTATCAGAAGATTATGGCTAACTCTAGATGGATGGTCAGCGCTGACTCCACCATTAAATTCTGGTGTGACAACTGGATAGGTAATCCTTTAATTTCTATACTGCCTCCTAATAACACTCCTATAAACACCACCCACACAATTGAAGATGTTATGCAACTTTATAGGTATGATATCACCAACGGCATTTCTCAAATCATTGAAAATTATACCTTCTCCATTTTTGGGGACTTCCTTGTTTGGGAACCTGCTCCCAATGGCATACTTGACTCAAAAAACTTCTACATGCACAACTTCTCTGACAATGAACCTAATTATAAATGGGTGAGTACCTTCAATAAGACTTGGATCAAACCCTCCAGGTTCACCCTTATTTGGCGTATTTCTCATAATAGATTGCCCACTGAAAATCGACTTCAAGCATTGGCTTTCAACTTTGCTCAAAATGTCAATTATGTAATCAGCATAGAGAGGATTCTGATCATCTTTTCTTGTCTTGTGCTACGGCCACAGCTCTATGGAAATACATTTTTGAGATTTTTAATTGTTCATGGTCCTTATCTGACCTGATTTGTTTACTTTTGAAGAAAATTACTAAATAAGAAGCCTCTCAGCAAGTCAAAAACATTTTTCTTGCGGCAGTGGCTGAACTCTGACATGAAATATGGTATGTAAGAAACGATATTATCCATAATAATCACTCTTTCAGTCTCAATGCAGGAAAAGCTCGAATTCTCATTGCGATACATGAAGCTGCATCAATTCAAAAAGATTGTTGCAGTAATCATATTGGAGACTTTGAGATCCTCAGACGTATCCGTGTCCCGGGTATTTTCCCGAAGATCAAGCAACCCTTTGAAGTTTTCTGGAAACCTCCGATGCCGGGTTGGATTAAATTGAATGTCGACGACTCCTCTAAAGGCAATACTGGACCTGCCAGTTGTGGGGCCATTTTCAGAGATTCTGATGACCATTTCCATGGTTTCTTTTACAGTGGGTGTGGGATTTCCTCTTCCATTGAAGCGGAGATGCTTGGAGTCATACATGCTGTTGATTTTGCGCTGTAAAGAGGTTGGCGTAAACTGTGGATTGAAAGTGATTCTACCACCATTGTTCAAGCCATTTGGAATAGATTTATTCATATCGCCTGGCCGCTTACTACGCGTTGGATGAACTGCTTGAATTCGCTTCAAGAGATCGAATACATAGCTACACATGTCTATCGCGAAGCTAATGTTGTTGCTGATGCACTTGCCAACAAAGGTGTCCACCAGAACATGACTTGGATGGATGTGCTGCCAGCTGATTTTCTTCACCTCTTTGAAAGAGATTATAATAAAATCCCATCCTTTCGTCTCATGTAAACTTTTGTTTCTTTAATTAATAAATGGTGTTTCAGTCTTAAAAAAATGGTTTGGGTCGTGATATCAATACACTTGAAATTATCCAATAAAAAGATTCACTCAAGATTTAGATGTTGAATCTCAGATTCTGTTTGGTCAAGGTAAAATCCTAGTGATTCCATATCCGCTACAAGCTTTGATAAATTGTCTTCATAGGGTATGATCCTTTAGGTCGAGGTGACTACTTCTTTCATCCATGTACTTTGTTTTTTTTCAAAACCCTTAATGTATACTAATCATAAATCCCACCGTACGAACTTATTATCAAATATTAAGACATTTAATGGTTTTTTGAATCCAAAAAACAATATTTTATAATGGTCCAAAATAACCAAAGCAGTGCATGTGTTTTCTATAACTAAGTTACTTAATAATTAATTAATTTATTTGAAATGGAATTTCAATTATAACAATTTAGATAATTACATTCTCTCCTACTGAAAATTTGACCTTTAAAATTATATTTCAATGACTAAAATAGATGAGGTTAATTCAGTTTCCACACCACTTTCATTCCCATATCTCCTCTTTAAACTTGTGGTTCTTCCACAACACTTTAACTAAGCAATTTTTCAAGCTTCATAGAAAATTGTCTCTATGATCTAAGATCTTTATCAGATTCTCCTCATATGAAAGATTATTCTCCAATGGTACCACCTCATGATAAAGTATATTTAATGGTTACTGCATTTACTTACACAAGAGGGATATGTGGAAAACATAATATACTTAAGATAGGTTAGGTAGGAGTAATATATGATTGGCTATAGATCCGATGAAATCAGGGATCTCAAAGTATCAGATATATCTTGCTCTAATATTTCCCTTACTCCCAAACCTCTTGAATTTATTCCATGGAAATATTAAAAAGAACCCATATCTCCGAACATAAACTCTAGTTCTATTTTATGATTATCAACAAAGGTTTTCTATCAACTTTTTGTAGCTTTCATATGATGTTGAATAGTTTGAATTTTATTTATCATCTGTAGGATAAGATTTAGTCCCATAAGCTTCTTCTCTCCAACATGATCATAACATGTTGGAGTCTACCACAACTTTCTATATTGAGCCTCAGAAGGTGCTATCTGATTGTTATAATGGAAAATATTGTAATATAACAACTACATTAGGGGAAGGTGTTTATCCCAACACCCTTTGAAATACATTAAACAATATACAAAATATATTTTATCATTTTAATAGTTCATTTAGACAGACCATCTGTGTGAGTGTGATAATAAATACTTAAAGTTAGTAATGTATCTAGATCTTACTGAAGTCTTATATACAAACTTAAGGGAATCCTCAGATATTGATCAGAAAAAATGGAGAGTAGAACTCCATCCAGTAATACCACATCCAATATATATATCATGGCGAGTTTTCATATAGAAAAACCATCCTTGATTAAAATGAAATTCACTAACTTTATAATGTGATCGACTTCTATCCAAATAACACCACTTCCTTTAGGTTTCCTGGGGAGTCCTATGACGAAATCTGTGTTTAAATTTCATGATTTTTATATAGGTATCGAAAATAGTTTCATCATACCCTTATACATTTTTCATTTATCCCTGACTTGTGGTAATACCAAGAATCAAGAAAATTATTCAACAATATCCCTCTTTATTTTATCCCACGCGATATTTTTCTCTATATCTTTATACATCTTAGAACTTCTTCGATGAATAGATAATAATTATTTATACACATGATCTCAAATGTCCCTATTATTCTATAGATTTTATGGGACACATATCCAAGTTAAAAACCGTATAAATCAGTATTTAGAAATGTAAAAATTTGTATTATTCAATACATTTTCATGTATCACCTCCTCATTCTTTTAGTCCCCATTGATCCTCTCAACAATGGATTGTTTGGAAACTATTTGAGAAAGGTAATATAATTAACCTCTTATTATTACCATGTATATCCTTTTCATGTCTAATAATATTAGATTCATTTAAATTATCATCATAGATGGGATTGTAGGGTTCTTTCTACTCAGAGCATCTACAACTTTTTACTCCTTCCCATGATGGTAATGGACCGAACAATCATAACTGATTATTTGATACAACCAACTTCATTGGAGTATATTGAGATTTTTTTTGTGAATATGTACTTGAGTATTTTAATATCCATATATATATATATCATCATTCTCCTCATACTGATAATTCATCCAAATTATTAATTTGACTATAACTGTTCAAAATTTGGGATCCTGAGTTAGGTAGTTCATCCTATGGATCATTAATTGGTAAAAGGAATATGTTGTCACTTTTTCACCTTGCATTAGTACACAACACTTGAAATTTTTAGACATATAACTATAGATCAAAAATCCTTCCCCACTGGTGGGTAATTTGAGGACGAGTGTAATTATTACCTCTTTATTAACTATTTTAAAACTCTATGCACATTCATCAGTCCATAAAAAATCACTCATTCTTGAGTTATCTTGGTTAGTGGGATTGAAAATCATGATAAGTTTCCACAAATTAAAAATTATACCCATATTAACTAAGAAAACTGTGGATATCCATCAAAGATATTGGTATGTGGTATCTTTTAATTGCCTCTATTTTCAAATGATCCAATCATATCTTTTTTCCAATGATAAAATTCCCTGTAAATGTTACATGCCCTATCCATTACTCCCATTTAATAAAAATTTTAGATAAATTTTCATTTTAATAAGTATTTTTTATATAATTGAAATGATAACCATGTTCGTCCATTATTTTAGAGTAGATAAGATTATCATCTATAATTCTATGATAAATTTGATAAGGTAATCCCTAAATACTCTATTCATTATTTTCATGAAGATAAATGGAGAATTACTATGAAAAAATGGAACAACTATGAACATGTAGTTCCCATATCGTTTATGAGAAAATATATTTGTGATATCATCCTTATTTACTTTTACTTGATAATATCCTAATCAATGATCCACCTTAGAGAAGTAAAAGACTCAAGATAACTAATTAAAAAAGTCATCAATTCATGTTAGAGGGTACTTTTTATTTATTTTAATCTTTTTTATCCCATAATAATAAATATAGAGGCACATTAACTTGTACTTATTTTTGATGAATAAGACTAGATAACCCTATGGTGAAGCAATTGGACATATAATCCCTGTATTATTATTCTCTTGCAGTCTCTTCTTCAGCTCATCAAGTTCAATAATGGCCACTGTGTAGAGACTATTTCACATTATAAAAGGCTCAAGTATACTCTTTATTGATAATTAAAACTCAAGGCATAGAATAAGACCTAGAAAAGCTTTGGGAAATATATCTGAATATTCCCTTATAATTTTATTTTCATCAAGGATGATCCTTTCCTAAGCCTTAGTCATTTGATCAAGATACGCTTACACATAAAGAAATAATATCCATGCTTGAGTTGATGATTCCAAATGAGATTCATTCTCACACTTCCAATTGTATAGAATCATTGGATGACTCATTATGCATAACATTATATCCATTTCTTATAAATTTATTTTGGTTCTATATAATTATATACAATATGTACCTTGAATTATATAAAATTACACTAAAAGAAGTATCATAATATTCAATGGGAAATTCAGCCTACATATATTGATAAGGGAAGAGTTATATTCATAGGATACAATAATTGACCACATTTTTGTCTTCAACGTTAACATGAATTCCATGTTTTGGGGGGTGTTTGAATAGTTCTACTAAAATTGTTTGATATGCAAGATTTTATAGAACTATAATCAGATAGTAAATTCATTATCCTTGAATGGATAACGAGCATATATATCACTACTTCATTGTCAGGATCCCCCTCAAAATTTTTTATGACATAATATTTCCATTTCACTCTAGGCATTGGAGGTTTTTTTTATTATTTATAATCAATAACACTTGTCTTAGTGCATTGATACACACAGTGTACTTGTTTCGTAAAGTTGAAACATTGGACAATGGTATGAGCATTGGATACAACATTCATTTCTACCATCACATTGGTGGGTTCTCCCATTAACATTCTCAGGCTGTATTTCCTTCCTTTCCACAGCTAAAGTATTTATTTGTGCCCTTCAAAAAAATTATGGAATGATTCTGCCAATAATTTTAACAAGACGGGTGTTGGAAATTATTACCAGTGTGGGATTTTTCTATCATTCCACCGAAATAAAAATCCATTCTTTTTTCTTATCTCTAGGATCATGATACATTTGAGATTCCCTGATATCCATCCTTTTCAACTTTTGCTGAACAAAATATAGTTTCTTAATAGTATCCAAATCCTCAAATCACTAAATATTTTTGTGGATTCAACATTAGTCTTCCAAAGAAGTAGTTACCTTTACTTTTAAGGTGAATGAAAAAGTTGGAGGAATACTGGGATGGTCATGGGAAGTTTACCTAATACTCCTAAAGGGATTTTTCATCCTTCTTCTTGAGGCCAAGTAAATTCCTCTCCATTTTATGCTAGTGAATGTGGGGAAAATACTTGTCATAATTTTTTCCTTAATTATTTACAATACCTCATTTCAACATCTTCCATAAGATTCATATTTTTTATCAACACACACCATTGATAAGATTCTTCATCCATAACATAAACATCCAACACAATCTTCTTTTTATGAGATAATTGAAGGATGGAGAAGATAATTTCAATGGAGTTGATCCATTGTTTTTTAATTATAGTGTTGGATGATCCACTAAAAGTTGGAGGCCTTTTTTCCATAATGGCCTCAATTAGATCTTACTCATTCTTAGGGGGATATGGATTTTCCCCTTGGATCATGTTTCTATTAAAAACATGAGTTACGTAAGAAAGTACTACCAAGATGTTCCCAATTACTACTCCTACTAGGCTGGGAATCTCATTTTGATAGTCATCACATTGCCCCTCTCTTTTTGGTCGGCTTAGTTCCTCATTTTTCCATCCATTTACTAAAATAATAGTAATATTATGGATGATAATTTTAAAACGATTAAACACATAAAATATAAACTATTAATATCTAAGTTAGAACTCATAAATTATATATATTCCATCACCTAGGAATTTATATGTTTTAATCTATGTTATCCATAGTCTACTTCCTAACAACTGAAATACATGGAAAGTTTTTCCTATAATAATGATTTGAAAGTAGCATGTGAATTTACGAAATAATATGCCCCCAACAATGTCAAACCAGGTGTGAAACAGAAGTTATTTATCATTCACCTGGTTATGATTGACTCAACTCACAATTCTTTATTTTTTAGGTTAATATCCCTAGGTACAACTATTACAGAGTCATATATACTTATAATATCAAAACAAGGATTTTATTACTTAGAGACCACATGCTATATATTTTACCATATGTTAGGGATGCTTTTCTATGTTTATAACTAAGTAACTTACTAATGTTTTCTGATCCAAATCTATAAAAAAAACTAGACTTTCCTTTGATACCAACTATGATAACCCATGTCGTTAATACAAATTAATTTATGATTTATTACATAAAGATACACATATTATAAAACCAAAATATTAAGATGCCTAGTGTATTTGGATAATTAAATACAAAATATGAGCCATTAATACAATTAAAGTATTAAAAAGTACACAAAATGCCTTCAAATACATTTATTTTATAATACTAATCAAGATAACCTAGGGATGTACATAAGAAAGGGGTGATCTATAAATCAAAGTATGGGAATAATCAATCTATGACATAATTCAAGGTTTTGTATGAGATTCAAGAGGCATGAAATGATAAAATATAATGGGGGAAATCATAATTATGAACATCAGATCATTGTAAATGATGATAACATCAAGGAAAAAAAGAAAAGTGGTAATGAATTAAAACAATACATCATAATCATATTTCAAGTCCAACCACTGAGTCATTATAACATAGCAGGATTATGATAACCTCCAATTCACTATACATGGTATTTAATGTGATAAAACATTACCAATTGTGTTAGAGTGATTTATAATTTCAGGCCCACCCATCACATTCATATAATGTACATGCATTTTTGTTCCACAATGAGAATACAATATAAGAATGTATTTCATCAAATTTAATGCCCTGATTAATGATTTTGGGTTACATATATAGAATTTCGAAATCAATGGAGGATAATAACACCTAGGTCAATACACTTGAGTTGAACTAGGGGTGGGTATTCACTACACAAATATTTTTCATGGAAAATCATAGGATAATTTCAGAAGGAAAAAAAAAGTGCACAAAAAGATTAATGGAATGTTTAAATGATTGTGAAATGAGGTCTCTCATTTCTTGATAACCAAAATGGATATAAAAGGGAGGCTCAAGAAAATACCAATATGAACAATTCAAAATCAAAGGGAATAATACAAACAAAGTGCATGAATAATGAGGAGGAGGAGATAATACCTTACCTTGAGAGGGAACTTATAAAAGATTAAAAAGAGATTATTAAGAGTTTGGGACCACCTTGAGAGGTATTTAGAGAGGAATAAGAAGAGGAACATCATGATCAATGGGTTTTTAGTGACGTGGAATGAGATATTAGGTGTGTATTTATACAAAAATAGTGTGTAATTTCTTATTAATTTCAAAAAAATAGGTCTTGGACACTGTATAATAAAATAATCAAAACCAAAAACCTTTCCTTTGGTTTTTAAAATGGTTTCTACCAACTGGGATTGGTTTTAAGTATTATATTATGATAATAACTAAACTGTTTAAAAATAATACAATTGGTTATGTGGAAGTGTGTTATGTGCATACATATTTGATTTTAAAACATTAAAATATAATAAATGTTTTGAAGGATTCATTAAGGGTTGAAAAATTAATAAAATAACTTAAAAATTCACTATTTTAAATGATAAATATATATTTCATCATGGATTCAATTTATGACATTTATTACATCACTATTGGACCATTAGCTTTTCATAATACTTGTCTTATATTTATACCATATTTAATTTTTACTCTAATTTTAGACAGTCTAAGAAAATTATCAAATATTTTCCTTTGGATAATTTCAATGTGGTGATTTTAAGAATATTTTTTATTTTATCAAAATAATTTTTTAAAGATTAAAATATTCAGTTTTAAATTAAAAACCCTATTTACTGAAAAATACTCATTTTTATGATATTAATCACTTTCTAACACATATAAAAATTAAAATGGACTTTATTGAATTGTATTATAACTTTCTTTAAATAATAATTATATAATAAAAATATTTTATAAAAATATTATTATTTTTATATTTTTTAAATTTATCTAAAATTGTTCTTTAATAGAAATTATTTATTTCCTAGAAATAAAATTTTGATGCTTCATATCAAAATATAAAACGCATTTTATAAGAACTGATAATGTAATAATAAAAAGGGATAAATAACATAACTATTTAGTTAAAAATAAAATATAAAAAATATACTGCTAGGGTCTAGATATATAAAATATTATTATTCTAGAATATTTTCTAAGGGTAAGGTATGAAATGGTAGTAGTTTCATTGTGTGGTTTGATGAATGTGGTTTGAGTCATAATCTTGATAAGCTAGAGCTTCTCCCATAAAATGTTTTTTTCTTGAGCTTCAATTGTTGAATGTCAACATGGATTTGGTAAAGGGTAAATACCTATGATGCCATATCCCTTTAACACTTCAATAAATTTTCTTGATAGGCTATGATCATACTAGCAGAGGCCATCACTTATTTCATTTGTGTTAATTAGATTTTATCACAACCATCACTATATATTTATCATAATTTTCAATGTACAATGACTATATTATCAACGACTAATATGCTTAACCATATTTTAAATTAAAAAAATATTTAAAAATGGGACAAAATAACCAAATAAGAATATGTTTTTTCTATAAATATACTACATAATAATGAATTTATTCATTTTAATGTGAATTTCATTTATAAAAGTTCAGGTCGTTGCACTTCTATAACATGATACATGATTTAAAAAGTTATTTTTTTGACCATTAAAACCCAAGAAAACCAATTAAAATAAATTTATTGATGTATTAAAGATATAAAAAACATATATTATTTATAGAGAAAATATATATTTTATTCATTTAATAATAAAATAACCAATGAGAGGTATAGTGAAATATTTGAAAATAATTTTAACCTATATACAAATATTACGTTATAAAAATTATAAAACCAAGATGCTATATCATTTTTAGATTACAATTGAATTATATAGTATACTATAGAAATATATTTTTTTATAATATTTCGATAAAATTAATCTACATCAAAATATTCCCATCTTTTTCCATTACCAATTTAAGACATGGTTATTCAATATTTTAAACCCATTTTCTTAGAATGAATTAATAACAATGAGAAATTAATTTACTGAATAACTGAAAAATAAAATGGTTTCATTATGATAAAAGTTATTCAAAACGTTTATAAACACCTTATTAGATTCCCAATGACAGCCTTATCAAACTAAAATAATAATGTAATAGACACATTCACATATAACTGTTAATAAATTTCATACAATATAAACATAATTTTAATTATAAATTCATTATTTAATTTATATATTTTTTAGATTATACTATTTTCCCTTCATAATATTCTCATTATATTTATAAATGTAATAAAATAATTTGATTTAGAAAAATTATTCCTCATAGTTATGATTTATTTTCATTTACATTTAACTCTTATGCTTAGAAATCCTCTTTTATATTTACATTGGATTTTTAATCTTTTTATTATTAAAACTATAAATTTAAATCACAGGTCCTTGAGTATAAAAGTTTTAGTTGAAACATAAAAAAAATTCTAACCAAATTTACTCATTGGATATTATTTATTCCTATAAATAAAGTGGACAAAAGTTTTATATTCCTCCTAAAAATTGAAAACTTTCCATACTTAATCACACTAATGAGATATCGAATTTGATCCTGAGGAAGCCCCTTTTATGTAAAAATAAATGATCAAAAATTAATCCAATCAGTTAAAAGAATTATATTCTACTTAAAATATAATTTCTCTACAATCCAAGGACATAGGAAATTATAGTTCTAAATAATGAACATGGTCTAATGAAACTAAAGAAGACCACTAAAGAATAAATACTGATTAAACAATGTAATAACCTATCTAGAAGAATCCAAAGAAACCACACCAACTATAAACATAAGACTATTAAAAAACATTACCTTAGTATTAAAAATTACAAAATCAAATAAATGTAAATTCCAAAATCCATCATGAAAATAGGCTTCCATTAAACCAATTCCATGTTGGAAAGCCTCTTACCATTCCAAGTTGAATTTTTTCTTATTTCTCATTGAATCCAAATATGTTTTGGAACAAATTTATGATAGAAATATATTTCATTACACCTCATCTAAATAACACAAGACATACAAAAATATTCCTAAAGTAACTCTATATAGAACAAATCAAACCGTAACATAAGTAATTTATTAATAGTATCATACTATTCTAAATTGAAATGAACTGTACTACACTAAAATTTAAATAACTAATTACCATGATTTAACAAGACAATATCATGTAAATTAATTTCTTATAGAAATAATTAGAATTGGAAATAATTTTCAATAATAAAATGTCATAAAAAAAGTATATTATTTACAATGTTTCATAAGAATGATGAAAATTTTGAAAAGGATAAAGACATTAAATAAATTTTTTAAACTATTTAAGATATTAAAGAAATTATTAGGATTTAATAACATGATTGAACTGAATAAAAACAATTATGGGCATAGTTCCATAAAATTTGATCACCCATAGGATGTTGACGAATGGGAATTGAATTGATAATTTCAATATCCTTATTATCTTAAATGGAGGTAACCTTATCAATGAACCAATTGAAAAAATCGTCATTAATAATATCCATCATAATTAAATCACACATATTTTACTGAATATGAGATATAACAATTCTATCCAAGAAATTCATTTTCCAAAGATCTATAAAAATTATATCCTTATTACCATCTCCTATTTTCAAAAAAAATAACTGGGAGACTAGTGATTTGGTCACCATATACTTTTCCAAAAATAACATGGACATGGTCTAAGATAAGAATGAAATATATCAGAATATTGATAGTAATTTACCTATAAAACTTGAGTGAAGAAAGTGGAAGTATTAAAAAATAAACTCCAACACAACATTCAATGTATTAAACATCCCCATATAACTAAAACCTAGGTCACCATACTCTCTAAGGAGACAATGATTATGGTGACCTGAGTTTAACAGACCTTTACCTAGCCTTTTTTAAATATTTTATGGTGTTTGGGGGATTTTTTATGTTTTTAATGGGTAGGGGTTTTGTTTTGGCTCTTTAGGTCCAAAACACTCATTTTGGAAGCTATGGTGGATAATGTTTCATTTTGTTGGTCGTAGAGAATTATTCACTTTTACGGATAATGAAAATATGTTTTAAATGACTATTTTGATGTATTTTTGAACTTTTGGTTGATTTAGTGTTTAAGACACCAATTTTGGGGTGGGTTGTTACGAAGGGTGTGATGTTTGAGGTGATTTTGTTGAAGTCCCTATATTAAAAGAGAATAGGGGTAATGTAAATTTAATTTTTTCATGGTGGAAGTGTGTTGTGGTGAGATGAGTTTCGTTGTGAGGGGTTTTTTTATCGTACATGGGTCATAATTTAATCATATATGGGTTAACCTTACATGGGTTTTAGTTTAATTCTACGTGAAGGTTTTTTTTAAGAATTTAATCTTACATGAAGAGCTCACTAGACCATGGTGAAATCATTTTTACTGAGCATGGTGGATGGTGGTTTATGGTGGAATCCCTATTTTAAATAAGGAATATATAAAAAACCATTTTAGGATCCATGATTGTGTTTTTTTTTGGTTGTGAGGTTCTTTCTTCTGGGTCGATCATATGGAGAGTTTTGAAACGGTAAGGGTAGTTCCTCTACACTAGGAGGTTTTCCTTAATGTTAGGGTCATTGTCTAATAAGAACATTTTAAATATAACTACACCAAGGTTATGGAAAATGCACAATTAAAATGGTTTAAAATTTTATCAATAAAGGGTGGATTATAAAATTTAATGACCCATAGTTAAGGATTTATCTTTGACTAATGTGATAATGGCCATTTTGGAATCAACCATGTAATGGTTGGGGTATATCTTGTTTTTTAAATAAATAGGTATAAACCATGTATCCTTGGTTTGAATTTATTTCTATATCTCAGACTTTAGAATATTACAGGGTTCTTTTAAGGTGATTTAGTTATCCCTTGGGGGATATTAACCACCCAAAAAATGCAGATATTTTTTCCTCGATCCAAGGAGACTCACTTCTCATCTTATATTTTTTTATCTATTTACTATTAGACATATTCTAAGACTGGTTATTTTGTCTTTGGTTAGTATTTCAGTGAGGTGTGATGAGGGTTCATTTTGGATAGGTCCTTAGGTGTTTCCCATTTAGTTTGGAGAATTTTGATACTTGGTTTATTTTATCATGACATGGTATCCCTTGAAGGTTAAATCGAGGGTTGGGATTCAAGACTTCTACAAATTAGTTAGATGAAACTTTATATTTATTATTCTTCTATTTTCATTGCAAGAATGGTATAGATTTAACTAAATGAAGATAATGAATTTGATCAAAAAAATTGAAAGTTAATTGGTGATTCACATGTGATTAACTTTACCCCATGTTATTGACTAAATTTATATACTACTTAGTTGATGATACCATTATTAATTGCTTTCATTACTACCATTGTAAAGTTACAAATATCTCTCATAATTTAATAGTTACTTAAAGTTGTTAATAAAATAGTTTTGTGAAAATATGGAATTGTTTCGTTGACATTTGAATGTGGAACTCTAATTTAACATTAATGAAGGTGTGATATGGGTATCTATAGAGTGAATTTCTATGATATTTTTTATTTTTTATGAGGTTTTACATTCTATGAATAGAAGATTTATGGTTGGTTGGGATGATGAGGTGTGGTTTGGTTTTAGTGGTAATGGATGAGTTACTATGTTGATATTATTGTAGTAGATTGGATAGTTATATTGAAAGGTAGTTTTTTATATCTATTATCATGTCTATTGGAATGTGTTTTGGGTAGGTTTATGTGGTGTTGAGTTTAGTTATTGAGGGGATATGTTATAATATATTAGTGGAATAGAATATGTGTGTAATAAATGAATCCAAGAATGAGAAATAGTCTGAATCATATACATGATCTAATAATAAATTAATTTAATTAAATATTGGAATACATATTAATTTTGAAAGATGAATATCTTTATAAGGAAAATGATATATTAATGTCCTAACATAAAATATAGAAAAATGAATGGAATAATGATTTTAATGAGGATGAAAAATAGAATGTATATAATTACATGAATTATATGATGAAATGGGATCATAAGAAAATTGTTATATATTTTTGTGTGGATAGATGTGGTTGGTTATGATATCGTTTTGGTAGTGATTTTCAGTGTGGGTGGTAGTGTCTTCTTGGTCTTGTGGACATTTGTGGTAGTTGGTGATTTTTCTATTGGTTGGGGATTATGGTGGAAAAGATATATGTTTTATATTCAAGTGATTTCTTACAAAACACCAACCAAATCAGATAACCGTACTGACTTGCAAATGGTTTATCATCTGGGTGTTTTCTATTATAACTAGGTCAGTGAAGGAACATATAGTTTAATACACCCTCTTCCTCTCCGTCTCCTCCAGGTTTAGTATGGGATATGATGGATAATTTTAGGTATATTCATACATGATTTAATAGATAAATATTTTTCATTTAATAACCTATATTACATATATGTGGTTTTGATGATGATACATAGTGGGGGGTTTTCATAGTAGAAGGAGGGATGAAGTTGATTCCCTTCATATTCACATTACCCCTAATATAATAAGGTTTTGATGTGCGATTGTGATGAAATTTTTAGTGATTATGAGATTATAACCATGGTGTGGCATGTGGTGATGGTGGATATGTGATGATGATAATGTTTTGGTTATTGTATGTGTTATATGGTCCAAATTATGGATAATAAGTGTAATGGAAGGATCTCATAACGGATGAAAGCACAAGACATATTTCATTTGGGTGTTAGAGAAACAAACTAGTGGGGAATTTTTTTTGTGGTGCCTTCAAGACATATAATATTTTAATACTATATTATTATACATGGATATGATATTGGTGAGTGATCCATAGTGATATTTATTGATAGTTGGTCTGTAATATGTGCATATTTTTTCATCTATTTTACCTGTAAGGAATCAGTATTTTTATTCCAAATTTTATGAGGAGGATAATACTAGGAATACCTGAATTATCATACACATATATAATAATATATCTCTTAGGTTTCTTTGAGGGAGTTGACGACGTAGTCAGATGTTACTGGCTCGAGGATTGGAGTTTCTTTTGGAGTCACAATCGAAGTATTTTCCTTTTTGGTATATCATTTTGGAGACTATGACTATATATGAAATTTATATGAATTTCGAACCAAGATAATATTTTATATTATGGTTGTAATTTATATATTGATTTATTTTTCTTAGATATTTGAGGGTAACATTGAATATATGTGGGTTTTATACCCTCTTTTCTAGTCACAAACCATTGTCCTATTGGAGATGTGATTTGGTGGGTGGGGGGAGGGGATGTCACCCATGTCTTTATTATAGGACCAATAGGGGTTATGAGTACCTACAGGTCCTTTTGGATAGATTTCAATGCTATTGATGAGACTTGGGATGGATTTTTGGGTTAGGTACTATTCAGGATTACATGGGTTTTGCAGAGAAACTGTATTAGTCAAACTTAGTGTGTGATATGGAAAGGGAGGCCAACAAGGAAACAAGTGATTAGAGTCCAATATGATCAAATTTAGGAACCATAACCTCACTTGAAATCATATTAAATGTAATGTTGATTTTGGGGTAGATACCTATGATATGTGCACACATCATGCATGTTTTTTCTTCTGTTTTTAATGAGCTGATTCTAGGGAAGTCAAAATGAATCAAATTAAATGATCATAAATGAATTCCATGTTACTAGGCTGGTGATTTGACATTATTAAAATGTAGATATGGTTTACGGTCATTATTTAATTGTAGATTAGATTTTATAGGCAAATTATTATGATCCTATTTATTATAGGAGGGTAAACATAGCCGATGATTAAGAATCTACAAGGATGATATTGCATGAGTTACACAGTTAGAGTTTAGTGAAGTTTAAGGGTATTGTATATAATTTTGGTATGGAGTAATATTTTGATGGGAAAATATAAAATTTAATTTGATCTATTCTAAAAATGAGTATTGGGTACTATTGGATGTTATTTAGGTGATACAAGTTGTACGTCAATAGAAGTTTTTGTTTCCCACAGAGTGTGTGAGGTTTTTGATTTCATGGGATACTATCTAGAGGAAATTATATGAAGATTTTATTCCATTAATGATAAATTTTTTGAAGATAAAATATTAAGTATTCATTCATTATGGGGGCTGGGAATGCAATATATCGAGATTCAAATCATGGATATTATTTGTGTGGCCGATAATTTTATTTTAGATAATTTATCCAAAGTGTCGTGTTTGGAGGAACTATGCCTAAATATTTAGTATATAGTGAACCCATTTATATAGAATAAATATTTTGAGGTGTTAAATAAGTAAGAGATGATTGCGAGGATTCATACACAATCAAGATCACTATGAGAGGGGATCTATCAGAACTAATAATGGGGTAGAGCTAGTTTTGGGGGATCTTAGATGTTGGGGCAGTTGAGTTTTTGACATATAGGGAATTATCCACACTAGTTTTCTTCTTGATTATATAAGGAAGGTATTTATCATTCATATACTAGAGTATCCATTCTAGTGTATTTTTATTATGTGGGTCAGGGTCATCAAGTATTTCAATGCCTAGATATTATTGGTGGTCAGCATAGTATTGGTGGACAGTTTCAATTTTTACTATAACAATAATTGCTACAGAGACCATATTAATGAAAAGATTTGTGAGGGGTTTCTTAGTCTTGTGGAGAAAAATATGAAAAGTATATCCCCATAATGTCCCCATCCTCATGTATATAGGCCTAAGCGCAACTGTGGAGGACCACTTTAGTAAGGATAGTGATTCATATGAGTAGGGCATTAAGATTTACATGATATGGATATTCTTTCACTTGGTGGGCCAGAGATAATTTTATGTGCCATATTATTTTTATCTAATTTTTTTTATTAGTTTTATTCCAGATTTTCTAATTTAATTTTTTCAATTTCATATCCCACACCTCAATAATAATGGTGGAAAGACTTCCAGTCCACCTATTGTTGATTATTCTAGTGGGAGTCCAGTCTTGTTAGTTTGATGTGTTCCATGATTGAGATTTGATGATGGGAGAATATAAATACTTGGGAGATTTTTTTATAGATATAACCATATGATGTCATTATTATCATTGATTAGTTATATTATTCGCATAAAATCATCGATTTATTCTAGATGAGAGTTGTGTTCTGTAAGATCCCAACCTTTTCTAGAGATTTTTTAAGATCATTTGAAGGTACTCTTTTCCCTTGTCCTGATTAATTTTCATTTTCATTTTACCTTGGGGTGTGTTTTGGTAGAAAATTTTCTAGAAAAAATAAGAAATAGGGTAGTTCATGGTTGGCACATGACTTTACCTAACTATGCGACCCAGCAAAACAAACTGTGCAACACTGGAAATGGGGGAATTGCATGGTTGGCACAATGTTTTCCAAATTGTGTGACCTATCAGGAGTAACCATTAACCCCTATAAAATAGGTTCACAGTTCAGGCACACTATTAGGGGAATCCATGCATCTCTTCCCAACAAACCATGAAAGATAATTAAATTTACCCAAAATTTAGTTTTAAAAATCCCTGAACCCCATTTATAATACAAAATTGACCCACAATCCACCCTAAAACCGATTTCATGATTTTGGAGCATCTTATATAGATTATAATCCCTAGAAAACTCTGTTTATATGATTAGAATCTGGGATCAAAGATCTTTACCCTTCCCGGTAAGAGGATCTCATCCCGTTTGCTTTCACGTTCCTCCTCCCTTCTTCTATATTTCTATAAGGGATATTATTCTCTAGGTTGGTTAGGTATATACCTAGTTTTTTATATTGGTATAATATAGTAGATGTTGACATATATTTATGAGATCTTGAATTTTTAAATCTTTATTTAGGTTATATATTTGGATCTCATTTTACATCGTTAGTCCGCTGAAATTTGGGGATTTCAGTTGGGTGATTATTCCATGAAGAATTGAGGTATGTGAACTATTATTGAAAACCCATAGTGTTGATATAGATTAAATGTATGTGATTGTAGAATTTCTAGGGTTATTTTAGTAATTGAAATTCCTAATTGAAATATTCAATGTGGATAATTAATTAATAGAGGAATTGGGGATTTTATTTAATGATTGAATTGTGGAATATGGTATAATTAATTGTTAGGTTAATTATCAAAATGATGAATTTTTTATTAGGTATATATAATTGGTAAATTAATTATTAAATGTTTATACTGTGAAATTATTAATTAATTGTGGAATTAATTAATGGAAGAGATTTGATTAATTATTTAGTGAATTAATTAATGGGATATATTTGATTAATTAATTATTATATTAATTAAGGGGATTGATGTTGTCAATTAAATTTAGGGTTAATTAATGGAAATGGGTTTAATTATTTAATTATTTCATTAATTTGTGGAATTATTTTTGAAATTTTTATTGGTTGTATGTCACTTGGTTGTGATAATGTTGGAATGTAGTAGCATATGGGTTAATTGAGGTGTGAGTGAGTGATTTCCTAAGGAAAACTATGAGAGCTTCCATTTTGAATTTCGAAGGATTGTGAGAGCCTTAAGGGTGGAAGAGCATGATATATCCCATTATGATTTCCAAGTTACCATGGGAGCTCTTAGTGTTTTTCCATGGAAAATACAATGATAGATTTCCACTTTGCCTAAAAATCCACTAAGCATGGTTTGTATTATTCACATTAGACCGTTGATGATAGAGCCATGTGTGCACATTTCTCATTACTGACTGATTTACATGTTTAATGTATTTTATCAGATATAAATTGTTATAATGATGGGTATATGATATCCCTATGGGATTTTTCAGACATCGGTATGAGTTGAAGAAAGTAAAGATATTTTAGGTGTCACTATTACAAAATCATCCTTTAATAGTGCTAGAAATGACCTTTATCAATGCTATAAAAGTGATGACTACATGAGAGAGGTTAAAATCCATGGTCTTTTTTCAATGCTGAAAAAGCAATGATAAAGGGGGGGTTTATCAGGGCTAAAAAAGAATTGATAAATGGGACCTTTATCAGCACCTTAATTTTTCACTGCTAAAGGAACCATTTATCAATGTGTTTCGAGCCATGATAAAATAGACCTTTATGAGTGTAACACCCCGAAATTTTATGGAAAATATTCTTTTTAATTTCATTAATGTCTTGTGTTGTACGCTACACCAAACGAAACTTTCACAACACGCATCCTTGACTTGCCTTCCATTACACACAATCGCGACCTTCCTCGATAGCGTGTGTAGTACGCAATAACGAGTATCACTAAACAACAATATGCTATTAAAATATTATTAAAATTAGCCGTTATGAATAGTAATAACCAATTTTTGAAATTTTTTATATTTTATTTTTCAAAATGGAATTTATTTTTGGATTCGTAATATAAAAATTAGCTTAGGGTGAAATTTTGGTACTTTTCGGATAACTTTCATTTTCTGATGAATAGTGAAAATTACTAAATTTTAATTAAAAACAAATTTTTTAATAGAAATAATTAATAGTGATAAATTATTAATTTGAGTGGTTTTAAAGTATATTTAGAATATATTTTTACAATTGAATACAATGTTGGTCATTGGATGTAATTTCACATTTAAACCAGACATAAACAAGTGTCAATCTTTTGATAGATATTGTTTCTTAAAAACACGCTATTTGTTTTAATAGCGGGATTTAATTATAAAATTAATTAATGCAACTTCTATGATATGAATTTGGTAAAATAGACTTCATTTTTGAATTCGGAATATGAAGTATAGCTTAGGATGAAATTTTGGCATTGTTCTGAAAAACATCAATTTTTGATGAATAGTGAAACTACTAAGTGGTAGTTAAAAAAACTGAATTTTTCATAAAATTTAATTTTACCGCTTCTGTGAATGTAATTTCAAAAATCCATAAGACACGGTTGTTGTCAATAAGTAAAATGTGGTTCAATGAGATGAAAATAATTTTTGGTGAATAGTAACTTTTAACTTTTATTTAGCACGGATAAAAATAAATATGGTAATTAAGGGTAAGAATGATATTAATATTACCCTAACACATGTCCTAATCCTATTGGACAAGTGTATCTCGACCAAAAACAACCTTAAGTGTAAAATATTATCATTTAGGCCCACTTGGATTAGATTAGGACATTTATTATTACTTAATTCAAAGAAGAGTTAAAAGAGTTAAAATCAAAGTTTATTTACTAAAACATTTTTAATATAGAGTTATACATAATATAATTTCGACTATAAATACTTATTAGAAAGATAAAAATATTTCCTACATAATGGTATTTTATTTGTAATTTTTTTACATTAAATAATTTAATTTATTTATGACACAACGATGATGCAGTAATTATCTTATTAATGAAATATTGACATAATTGATGTTATAAATACCCAAATAAATATAATTTGAGACTTTTTATAAATTCCACTAATTTTCAAGGTTAATATGACATGTTAGTATTTATTTAATTAACGTTTTTAGAACTTATCATTCTGTTATGAGTTTCACAAAAATCAATTACTAAATAGTGTCAAAATTGACATAAAATAGTTTTTAAAACAAATATTATATTATTAATTTTTATTTAATTACTAAAAATCTAAGGTTCGAAATAATGACTTATATAAGGATATATATATTAATAATAAATAACTTGGGGTTCGTTTGGCTTGATATAGTAAGTTTATTAACCATATAGTGTAAGAAAACAAAAAGACACGGTAAAAGTTAAATTATTTAACTTAGAGTTAGATCTAATTGATAAGGTTAAAATAATAATCTAAACTTCTCTAAATCCTATTGGATGAGAGGATTGCAACCCATCCCCACTTTAGCTTTGAAATAAGACCATTTGGAACCATTATAAACCGAATTTGACCTTAATATAAAATAATATTTTGAGATTTTCCTAAGATGCCCCTCTCCTCCCTTATAAAAGGGCACCTCCTCCCTCTCCTCCTCACACCAATTTGAGCATCCAAGCTCGTCCAACCCCTGCCAAAATCTCTTCTCCACTTCCCTATTATCATCCTAGAGTTCCTGGTCTTCTTAAAAGACCAATTTTAGTGCCCTAAAAGGAGGTCTCAAAGAAGCACTTCAAAGAAGAGGTAATATCCATTACCGATCCTTTCCAATTTCTTTCTTCTTCAACTTCTTCTTCTTTAGGTGTTTCATTATGAAGTAATAACATCAGTATCACTCATATACTGGTATGTTATTATAAGTATGAAACAACCCTATTTAACCATCTATCCATCCTACGGAAAATGAAATCACCGCGCATGCGTACGTACGGAATACCGTCTCCACGCCGTTGTGTAATCTATTTTCCACCACCACCTTAATAGGATGGGTATAATGGTGTAATGAGTAACTATATATGATTATTATAAATTGATATTGATACTGAAATATTATACATGCACTTTAACACAATTCCACGACCATGGGAACGATATCATCGCTCGTGCGTACGTACGGACTACCGTCTCCACGACGCGATGAGATTCATTCTCAATGATTAACCATTCATGAATGATTATAAAGTATATATAATAAGTACTAATGAAATATATGAAATAATAATGATACTAGATTTATGTATATTTATATGTATGTCATCTACTTAATTCCATTCAATTCAATAAAGAAACGAAAACAGCGTTCATGCGTACGTACGGACTACTGTCTCCATGAACGGTGTATTTCTTTCCATTTACTGATTTATTATATATGTATATTATGAATATATATATATATATATATAAATCATGTTTTATATCTTGGAATTAAGTAATCATGATCTAAGTAATCATATGAATAATTACAAGTTAAAAACACGAACGACAAATGAGAAGATTTTACCCAAAATGCTACTTTAACATGAATTTACAAAAGAACGGGTAATATAAAGTCATAAGTGGACCATATATGATATGATAACAATGTATATGATTCTGGAATAAGTCAATAACATGATTTAAATCATTATAAAGGAGGTTCGGACACTTACAAAGCAAGTCGGACCTAAGGTAAGGAAAATATCACAATCTCATTTTTATCTGAGATTGTTCATAATTTAGTATTTACTGGGGTGTATTTTATCATCCACATCCATGTTTCCTAAATATGTATTATTATTTACATTCACCTACAATTGTTTAAATCCTATTTTACCCTTCGGTGAGTTTTTAGTAAAAGATATGAAAGGAATCTTTTGTCGTTTTTCGTACGAGGTACTTTTTTTGACTTTTTTGACAAAAGTACAAGGAGAATGTTATTTTTAACTTATATGGCGTGAAAGGATTTTTACGGTTTTCATAACACCTCATTTTCAAGAAGATTCCTCTACAAGATTGCATGATTATTTTCAACAAACCCCTTATCTTTTAAAATTGCATGGAGTTTTGTGAAAATAAAATGATATTAAAGAAGAAAGGATATTTTCCTCAAGAATGGAGTTCAAGTGTTTTATCAAAATTATTTTCCATCTAAGATAATAAAGGGTTCTATTTTTATCTCTATTATTACATTGATTTGATAATTTTGTGATGGAATTATTTTTATGAATTCCTTTATCTTATATGAATTGTTTTATGATGTCATGATGTTTAAGATTCCCATTTTTATTACATGGGTTATGAAATGATGTATGATTTATGATTTTGTGGCACACATATGAATGGTATCATTATGAGATGGGTGGGACCTATATATCCCTCCAATGCATTGGGTAAAGATTTTATATCTCATGAGATAGACATGGCTGGAACGGTAGGTTATACCGGTTCAGTGAAATAGGACTGGAACAAGGGTGACTCGGTTCAGAAAGGGACTTTGTCCACTAAGAAAGTATTGGAAATGAGTCTTGACTAACAAGAAATGATTCTCTATGATTATGTGTGTATGAAACAAAGTTTCATGTTTTAAGTTATGATTATTGTGATTACATTTCACTGCCATGATTTATCCCATGTTATGAAATTATGCTCTCTTTTGCAGGTTAAGATTTCCAAAAGTTATGTTCTTATGAATATGATGTGATTGATTTTTCTTTTGTTTACCCTTACTGAGCATTTGAGATCACCATTTTTTGTTTTATTTTCCCCAGGATATAAAGAAAGGTTTTAGGTAAAAAAAAGGGAAGATCTTTATGGGAGATATTGAAGATCTTTCACCACGATTAGAAGACTACGTTCCGAGTTTCCAAAGACACTAAACTATTACGATCCTTGTGTGTGTGTTTTTTTATTATCTACTAAGTATTCCGCAAAAGTAATGTGATGTCCATGTACGTTATGCTTTGGGTATATACAGTTGGTATCAGAGGAAAGGTTTAGTCAACCTTTTGAAACTAGGATGCGAGAACTTTAGTGAGATACCTAGAGATATTTCTAAGGTATGTCTAGGGATGTCCCTGAGGATAAGTATACGTATAGGATATAGTCCTAGAACTATGGTAATGATCTTAGAATTTCACCTAAGATGTTAGATATTAAGGGTACTCCCCCTTTATTATGTTGTTTTCTCTAGCATGATTTTTGCCTCTCACACTATTCTTTTTGGGTTTTAGAAAATGGCTGGAAACAAGATGATTCACGATAATTGAGGATATGATGGACAATGGAATGATATTCTTCATTAGCAACCAAATGAGATAGGATTTGGAAGTCCAAACATCATTGTTATGCCGAATCAGAAATCTCATAATATGATCAATAAAGTAAAATTTGGTAAGTTTCCTGACTCGGCTAATAAGAGAAAGATGGAGTTTCATGATGATCATAGAGGAAAGAAAGTCCAATTTCCCCTATGTAAATCATGTGGTAAGAGGCATCAAGGAGAATGTTTCAAAGGAACTGGAAGATGCTTTGGGTGTGGAAAAGAAGGACACAATGCCAGTAAGTGCAAAGGAAAAGGTTCAGTTAACACCAGGGATGAGGATAATGGTATTGCTACGACATCAACAATGGTTAAATGTTTTAAATGTGGAATGTACGGGAATTATGAAAACCAATGCCCTAAGGGAAAGTCTCATGAAGAGAATCAGTACGGCCATATGGGTAGTATTTATGTTGATGATGATGAAGAGAATACAAATGATATGTGATATGAAATAATTGTTGAAGCTCGGTCAATGGTTTAAGAAGGTAGTGGAATGATTACATGTTTATCAAGTGTAATGTTGTATAAAGAATATCATGGTACTATGGAATAAAGAGACATCTAAGGATTGTTACACTGTTGTCTTTCCTTGAGTTTTGAAAGTGTATGATTAATTTTACCAGTATCAATGAAAGGTTATTCATATATTTTTGGAATGTAGATGATATGCGCATAATGAAGGGATAAGGAGAAAAATTAAATGTTTGATAGTATTCATGAGCTCATGATTGATATAAGGACTAAGTGATATCATGGTTTGAGTATATAGAATTTTGAGGATTTTGGTATGTGGAAAGTGTTAACTTTTAACTTCATTCATGTTTTCACTAAGGTTCAATGGGTATTCATTCTTCAAGAGAATACATGATTAAGGCCTTTGAAGGTTTGGAATGTGACCAACAAGACATAACTTATTATATATGGGGATCAAAGATGGTATTAAATCTCTGGACTGCAGTATTATAGATAAGCATAAAGATTGGAATGTATTATGTTGGACATCTGTTAGTATTGTTTAAGGATAGAAGTTTTTCGATATTATTGATGGGATGTTATTGTAATATAGCTTTAGAAAAAGGACACCCTGCAGGACGGGCGACAACCCATCGCGTCGGACAAGGCTGTGGGAATCGAACCCACAACTGAAGTGCGGCTGGCCTTTATCGCCTACCACTGGCCTACAGGAAGTCCCTGTTTAGTGGAAACTAGTTTTATTATATTAAGCAGTATGATATATGAAGTATAAGTCCATTTTAGGAACCATATATGATTAGTCTCACTATAGATCGACTTATGTATATAATTTTTGCTAACCTTTTGTTTGAGACAGATGGAATGACCCGTCATTCTATCACATGATCTGCTAACACTTCACGAATAACAAATTCAACTTCATTTATTTAAGAGATAAAGTGGAAATTGTTTAAGGCACGAACAACAGTGAGATTGTACCAAAATAATGTAAGTATTTATTCTAATTCAAATTCATCAACTTTAGGGAAACGATCTTGAAAACGAAAAATGTTGTCCTAGTGCTCTTATATCTAATGAATCAGATGGTACCTTAGATTGTCACAAATTTATGGCTTTGTGATTGCTAGCTTTTCAATAGCCATGTTCTCTACCACTCTCCATCAGAACATGACAGTTAGATTTCTCTTCTATATCCATATGTGGAAACCCAGTGATTAGTTTATTTGGGTAACCGTTCCGTTTCATACTTTTGTTTTTAAAGATTGGTTTTGGAATTCCTTTTTACGATGTGGGTTTCTATTAAAGACACTTTCGAATAGTAAACCATTTATAACCCCGACGAATTTCGAGGGCGAAATTCCTTTTAAGGGGGGTAGAATGTAACACCCTGAAATTTTGTGAACAATATTCATTTTAATTTCATTAATGTCTTGTGTTGTACTCTACACCAAAATAATCTTTCAAAACATGCATCCTTGACTTTCCTTCCATTACACGCAATCGCGACCTTCCTCGATAGCGTGTGTAGTACGCAATAACGAGTTTCACTAAACAACAATATGTTATTAAAATATTATTAAAACTAGCCGTTATGAATAGTAATAAACACTTTTTGAAATTTTTTATATTTTATTTTTCAAAATGGAATTCATTTTTGGATTCGTAATATCGAAATTAGCTTAGGGTGAAATTTTGGTACTTTTCGGATAACTTTCATTTTCTGATGAATAGTGAAAATTACTAAATTTTAATTAAAAACAACTTTTTTAATAGAAATAATTATTAGTGATAAATTATTAATTTGAGTGGTTTTAAAGTATATTTAGAATATATTTTTACAATTGAATACAATGTTGGTCATTGGATGTAATTTCACATTTAATCCAGACATAAACAAGTGTCAATCTTTTGATAGATATTGTTTCTTAAAAACACGCTATTTGTTTTAATATCGGGATTTAATTATAAAATTAATTAAATCAACTTCTATGATATGAATTTGGTAAAATAGACTTCATTTTTGAATTTGGAATATGAAATATATCTTAGGATGAAATTTTGGCATTGTTCTGAAAAACATCAATTTTTGATGAATAGTGAAACTACTAAGTGGTAGTTAAAAAAACTGAATTTTTCATAAAACTTAATTTTACCGCTTCTTTGAATGGAATTTCAAAAATCTGAGAGTCACGGTTGTTGTCAATAAGTAAAAATTGGTTGAATGAGATGAAAATAATTTTTGGTGAATAATAACTTTTTACTTTTATTTTGCACGGTTAAAAGTAAATAGAATAATTAAGGGTAAGAATGATATTAATATTACCCTAACACATTTCCTAATCCTATTGCACAAGTGTATCTCGACCAAAACCAACCTTAAGTGTAAAATATTATCATTTAGGCCCACTTGGATTAGATTTGGACATTTATTATTATTTAATTCAAAGAAGAGTTAAAAGAGTTAAAATCAAAGTTTATTTACTAAAACTTTTTTAATATAGGGTTATACATAATATAAGTTAGACTATAAATATTCATTAGAAAGATAAAAATATTTCCTACATAATGGTATTTGATTTGTAATTTTTTTACATTAAATAATTTAATTTATTTATGACACAACGATGATGCAGTAATTATCTTATTAATGAAATATTGACATAATTGATGTCATCAATACCCAAATAAATATAATTTGAAAATTTTTATGAATTAAACTAATTTTATAGGTTAATATGACATGTTAGTATTGATTTAATTACCTTTTTTCGAACTTATCATTCTGTTATGATTTTCACAAAAATCAATTACTAAATAGTGTCAAAATTGACATAAAATAGTTATTAAAACAAATATTATATTATTAATTGTTATTTAATTCCTAAAAATCTAAGGTTCGGCAAAATGAATTATATAAGGATATATATATTAATAATAAACAGCTTGGGGTTCTTTTGGCTTGATATAGTAAGTTTATTAACCATATAGTGTAAGAAAACAAAAAGACACGGTAAAAGTTAAATTATTTAACTTAGAGTAAAATCTAATTGATAAGGTTAAAATAATAACCTAAACTTGTCTAAATCCTATTTTATGAGAGTATTTCGACCCCTCCCCACTTTATCTTCAAAATAAGACCATTTGGAACCATTATAAACCTAATTTGACCTTAATATAAAATAATATTTTGAGATTTTTCTAAGATGCCCCTCTCCTCCATTATAAAAGGGAACCTCCTCCCTCTCCTCCTCACACCAATTTGAGCATTCATGCTCATCCAAACCATGCCAAAATCTCTTCTCCACTTCCCTAGTATCATCCTATAGGTCCTGGTTATCTTAAAAGACCAATTTTAGTGCCCTAAAAGGAGTTCTCAAAGAAGCACTTCAAAGAAGAGGTAATATCCATTACCGATCCTTTCCAATTTCTTTCTTCTTCAACTTCTTCTTCTATAGTTGTTTCATTATGAAGTAATAACATCAGTATCACTCATATACCGATATGTTATTATAATTATGAAAAAACCCTATTTAACCATCTATCCATCCTACGGAAAATGAAATCACCGCGCGTGCGTACGTACGGAATACCGTCTCCACGCCGTGGTGTAATCTATTTTCCACCACCACCTTAATAGTATGGATATAATGGTGTAATGTGTAACTATATATTATTATTATAAATTGATATTGATACTGAAATAGTATACATGCACTTTAACACAATTCCACGACCATGGGAACGATATCATCGCTCGTGCGTACGTACGGACTACCGTCTCCACGACGCGATGAGATTCATTCTCAATGATTAACCATTCATGAATGATTATAAAGTATATATAATAATTACTAATGAAATATATGACATAATAATGATACTGGATTTATGTATATTTATATGTATGTCATCTACTTAATTCCATTCAATTCAATAAGGAAACGAAAACAGCGTTCATGTGTACGTACGGACTACCGTCTCCATGAACGGTGTATTTCTTTCCATTTACTGATTTATTATATATGTATATTCTGAATATATATATATAAATCATGTTTTATATTCTGGAATTAATTTATCATGATCTAAGTAATCATATGAATAATTACAAGTTAAAAACACGAACGACAAATGAGACGATTTTACCCAAAACGCTACTTTAACATGAATTTACAAAAGAACGGGTAATATAAAGTCATAATTGGACCATATATGATATAATAACAATGAATATGATTCTGGAATAAGTCAATAACATGATTTAAATCATTATACAGGAGGTTCAGACATTTACAATGCAAGTCGGACCTAAGGTAAGGGAAAATAGAACAATCTCATTTTTATCCGAGATTGTTTATAATTTAGTATTTACTAGGGTGTATTTTATCATCCACATCCATGTTTCCTAAATATGTAATATTATTTCCATTCACCTAAAATTGTTTAAATCCTAATTTACCCTTCGGTGAGTTTTTAGTAAAAGATATGAAAGGAATCTTTTGTCGTTTTTCATACGAGGTACTTTTTTTGACTTTTCCGACAAAAGTACGAGGAGAATGTTATTTTTAACTTATACGGCATGAAAGGATTTTTATGGTTTTCATAACACCTCATTTTCAAGAAGCTTCCTCTACAAGATTGCATGATTATTTTCAACAAAACCCTTATCTTTTAAAATTGCATGGAGTTTTGTGAAAATAAAATGATTTTAAAGAAGAAAGGATATTTTCCTCAAGAATGGGGTTCAAGTGTTTTATCAAAATTATTTTCCATATAAGATAATAAAGGGTTATATTTTTATCTCTATTATTATATTGATTTGATAATGTTGTGATGTAAATATTTTTATGAATTCCTTTATCTTATATGAATTGTTTTATGATGTCATGATGTTTAAGATTCCCATTTTTATTACATGTGTTATGAAATGATGTATGATTTATGATTTTGTAGCACACATAACAATGGTATCATTATGAGATGGGTGGGACCTATATCTCCCTCCAATGAATTGGGTAAAGATTTTATATCTCATGAGATAGATATGGCTGGAACGGTAGGTTATACCGGTTCAGTGAAACAGGACTTGAACGAGGGTGATTCGGTTCAGAAAGGGACTTTGTCCACTAAGATAGTCTTGGAAATGAGTCTTGAATAACAAGAAATGATTCTCTATGATTATGTGTGTATGCCAAAAAGTTTCATGTTTTATGTTATGATTATCGTGATTACATTTCACTGCCATGATTTATCCCATGTTATGAAATTATGATCTCTTTTGCAGGTTAAGATTTCCAAAAGTTATGTTCTTATGAATATGATGTGATTGATTTTTATTTTGTTTAGCCTTACTGAGAATTTGAGCTCACCCTTTTATGTTTTCTTTTCTCTAGGATATAAAGAAAGGTTTTAGGTAAAAAAAGGGAAGATCGTTATGGGAGATATTGAAGATCTTTCACTACGATTAGAAGATTACGTTCCGAGTTTCCAAAGACACTAAACTATTACTATCCTTGTGTGTGTGTGTTTTTTATTATGTAATAAGTATTCTGCAAAAGTAATGTGATGTCCATGTACGTTAAGCTTCGGGTCTCTACAATGTGTGCATTTAAAATTGATGATAATGGGCCACACTACAGAACCACTATAGTGTGCTGTTATAACATACTGAAACACTAGAAACACACCAGATATATTTAAAAACAACTCCAAATACAGGATTTAAATGAGATGAAATTTATAACACAAACACAAGAAAAACACTATATTAAAGAAATTCCAAACTTTTGTTTATACAATTATATAATAGAAATTATTAAATGCATTCAAAAACATCAATGTACCTTTATCTTTTAATACTAACCCGACCAATGCTATTTTGAAAAAAACCATCCATTCTTGAGAAAAATAACACCCCTGTATAAGAAAAAATTATTATTTTATTAATAATCTAATGAAATAAATTAACAAAAAGTGTTAATTTTATTAAAATCGATGTCAATTTAAAATAAAAAGACACTTGGGGTCATACTAGTCACACTGTGCATCGTATTGAAGTGTGCATAATTACAGCATGTCTCAAAGGACCTTTGGATCATTGTCCTAAAGTATCAAAACAACCTGAATGTGTTTACTTGGTTTTGAGTGTGTTAGTTGTCTTTTTTACTAAAATGTCATTTTAAACTAGAATCATAGACTTTTGACTCATTCCAACCACACTGTTTATCTTTTTTACATGAAACAGATTCTTAAATGTCGTAGAATAATTATGAATCATTCTCCTAAATTTTCAAGAAAATATGAGTGTGTTTGATTAGTTTTCATTGAGGGACACTTTTTGAACTAAAATATTTATTTTAATTGACAACGAACACTTTGAGTCATACCGAGCACATCGTGTATCATATTGGGGTGAAACTATTTCTTACACATTAAAAATGACTTATGGATTATTTTTGTGAAGTTTCTAAACAATCAGAATGTGTTTTCTTGATTTTGAGTAGGACAGTTGTCCATTTTACTAAAATTGATGAGTATATTAAATAAAAAGACTCAATTTTAGTCATACCAGTCATACCATGTGTTAGATTGAGGTGAATATGTTTCATACATTTCCCAAATGACTTTTGGATCATTTTACTAATGTATAAAAACAATATGAATGTGTTTTCTTGGTTCTTAGTGCGTCAGTTTTCTTTTTTACTAAAATTTCAATATAAAATTGAAACATGCACTTTGACTCATACTGATCACTTTGTGTATGAGAGTGAGGTTTGGATGAATCCTACACATAAAAAATGACTGATGGATCACTTTATTAGTGTATTTAATCAATTTTAATGGGTTTTCTTGGTTTTGAGTAGTTCAATTGGCATTTTTACTAAAATTGATGTCAATTTTAAATACAAACATGCACATGGAGTCATATTGGTCACACCTTGTGTCAGATTGAGGTATTAATGGTTCATGCGCATCTCAAATCCCATATGGATAATTTTCCAAATGTATAAAAACAATAATATTGTGTTTGTTTAGTTTTGAGTAGTTTAGTTCGTTTTTTTACTAAAATTGATATCAATTTTAAAAAAGGCACACATGGAGTCATACCGTTTACACCGTGCATCAGATTGAAGTGAGGTTGATTCCTACACATTCCAAATCACTTGTGGATTTTTTACTAATGTATCAAAACAATATGATTGTGTTTTCTTGGTTTTCAGTGCATCACTTGTCTATTTTACTAAAATTTGATTTTAAACATGAAACATGAACTTTGACTCCTACAGATTATATAATGTATCAGTTTGATGTGAGACTGATTCCTTCATATTAAAAATGATTTTTGAATCGATTCCCTAAATTATCATGAAAATACTAGGAAATTTTTACTATTTCTAGTGAGTGATTCTTTTTAAAGTCAAATGTAAATTTTAAACTAATGACTGACACATTGAGATAGTTTTATTTTTTTCTCAAATTAATGTCTATTAAAAATATAAATAAGTACTTGGAGTCATACCAGTCACATCGTGTGTCAGATTGAGGTGGGGAAAATTACTACACATCCCAAAGTCTCAAAAAAATCCTAACTGTCAATATTACTATGATTTCTAATGAATTTATTTTTCAAACATCCAACATTGTATGAGAAGATTTGAACATACCACATCAACTATAAAAAAAGAATCCACATGAATAATGAAAGAATTATTATGAGTAATACTGAAATGAAATAAATTAAACATAAATATCAAGTAATACATTAATTCTATAGAAAATTATTTTACTATTAAAATATCAAGATTACCTCTGTGATTGAGCAGCTACAAAAAGGGCTGAAAGATGGATAGACCACCCAAACATGAAAAAAGTAATCCACTTTTATTATAAACCAATTATTATGTGAGTAATAATAAAAAATAAATTATTCATAAATATAAAAGAATACATTAATTCTATGGAAAATGATTTTATCTTGTGTGAAAACATCTATATTACCTCAGTAATTGAGAAAATGTAGCGGTGTTGGTCTTCTTGTAAAGGTAGTGGAGAGAACATTAAATAAATAGATAAATGCAACACTTCAGGGTTGAAAATATTTTGAAGGATAAGAATCAGGAATGTTGGACATAGCAACCCAACTCAAACAAAATAATCCACATGTATAAGAAAAAAATTATTATGTGAGTAATAATAAAAATAAATAAATTAAACATAAATATGAAACAATAAATTAATTGTATAGACAATTATTTTACTATGAAAACATCAAGATTACCCCAATAATTGAGCATAGGCATCATCATTTCTCTTCCTATAAATTAATTGGAGGAAACTTGAAATAAAGTGATAAATTCAACACTAATGGGGTTAAAAGGTTTTAAAGGAGAATAATTCTGTGAAATTTTTGGGACAGAAAGGCATGCAAGATAGACGAAGTACCCCAACTCAAACAAAAGAATCCACCTATATAAGAAAAAAATAATTTTGTGTTTAATACTAAAAAAATTAATTAAAAATAAATATGAAACAATAAATTTATTTTATGGGCATTGATCTTACTTTGAATACATAAATATCTCCTCTTTGATTTGGAAGAGACAGTGTTGTTTCTCTTCCTACAAAGGCTTGACACATATATAAAAATCTTCAAAATAAATTAATTTTGTAATGAATAATGAAAATTAAATCAATGTTTCATTATATAATTTTTTTATGAAATAGATAATTTATCTCATAACATAACCTTTACATCTTTCCAAAGGGTTTCTTTGGCCCAGATATAATCTAATAACAAAACTTTGGATTCCCCATGCACTTCATTACAGTTTAGAAGACAATATGGAACTCACGAAACCATGATAAAATTAATGATGTTGATTTATATTGGGATTCATCGATCAATAGAAGAAAAACAACGATTGTTTGTGCATCACTCAGAAAGTTAATAATAAAACTAAGGATTCTATGTGACCTTCACTGCTATTGGTTAACTACCGCTTGGCATAGAATCTCAACTAAACTTCCTTCCTATAATCCTCATGATTCACTCATCCCATGCACATGGAACACCATCTCTATCTTATCACTATTCAGAATTATGTTTTCCTTCTCTTCCTCCCAATTTTTTTCTTTATTTAAACAACTGTAAATATTTTTCCTTCATAGCATTTTCTGACACTCGTGTTACTTCATAAATCACATGTGTTTCCACAAAGCCATTACCCAATGAATTATATTATTCTACAATCATTGTTCTTTATGTTCATGAATCTAATTAGCTTTTTTCTCTCTATGTGAGGGATTAGAGAACCATGGGGGTGATGGGTAGGAAGTTCAGGTCAAATTTCATGCTAAGTGGTAGTTAACCAATAATAGTAAAGTGCACAGAGAATCCTTAGATTTGTTATTGGATTTGTGAGTGATGCTCAACCAATCCTTGTTTTTCCTCCATTGATAAATAGATCCAAATATATATAAATATTCTTCCAACTATTCTAGACTGGTTTTTCTTGAATAATAACAATTTAAACAAAAAAATAGTATTTTAGAAGGGTGTTCTACATGCTCTTTTATGAAAATGATGAACTCTTTAACTCCATATTCGTATTATTTTGTCAACTGATAAGAATACATCCATTTTCAGTTCATATCCATCCTATTGGGTTCCTAAAAGATTAATTGTATACAACATACAAATAAATACACATAAGATATTCATTATCAAAAGGGAATTTTTAAGGAAAATCTAATAAGAGAAACTCAATATTTGATTGTTTCAAAGAATTTAATTATGTAGAAGAAAATGGTTAATTGAATTTAAGAGAATAATAACACCACATAAAATATTTCTTAAATCCCGTAAACAAATGTGAATATAATATAAGAAATTAAGGAGTAATAAGAAAATAAAATATTATAAATGAGAACAACAGTCTCTCATTTATTTAACTAGAAGATATAAAAATGTATTAGAACAAGTGATATGGAAACCTACAGAATTATTACATTTAAAATTAATGGTATATCAATATTTGATAACATATCAAGACACTTCGAATGTCATATCACCACACTGACTCACCCCAAGGAAATTTAAGGTACTCTTATTAGATGTAAAATTAGCATTTACTAATGGATTACAAGAATTGGAATTACATTAAAAAAAGTATATAGTTTTCTCAATCATTAACATGAGAATAATTTTCGTGAATTGAAAAAGGTGATTTATGAATGTAAACAAGAACTAAGATCATGGCATTCAAGTTTTGATGAATATTTAAAGAAAAATTAATTTAAAAAATAATGAATTTATCAAAACTATTACATGAAAAATAATTTTTTGGATCGATTGAAAGTGTTTATCAAGGTGGATGAAATAATATTTATAGGTTCAAGAGTTGAATAATGGGAATAATTTTCTAAATTAACAATGACCAACGTTTAAATGTTTATGATTTGTGAGTTGACATTTTCCTTCATTTATAGGTGACTTAGGAAATTCATGGGATATTTATTTCTCAATCCATGTATGTGAGGTGAGTGTCTTATAGATATAAAAAGAATATTAAAAACCCATCTTGATACCCATTTATAATTGAATAAAATTTTCAATTTTTTTGGATGAATTTTAATCTATATCATGATAGTGTCCAAGGGACATACTTGACCCCCTCGAGCCGGCAACAATAACCAGGGCATGAAAAACAACCCATTGGGAATGATTTATCCCATAAAAACTAGAAAAATAAAATTTAAATAAAAACATACATGATGCATCCATATATTGTATTACCACCCAACATAGATAAGTAGGAAAAAGAAGATACAAATTAGAATTATATAAAACAAATCCCTTAACCTACCTTATACTCCATCACACCCAAAATTTCCAGTTTCAATTTCTAAAATTTCACTAGTGTGGAATAAATTGATAGAATAATGAATGAAAAATATGTATGATAACTTTAGGATATAACTTTTGGAAATTTAAAAAAAATACAACAAAAAAACAATATTTCACTCCATATGTCACCATCGAGTCCAAAAACAGTAAACTCTTCATGAGTGATCATGATTTGAATCTAAATTGAAAACTGGGAAAATTGAAAGGACTACCTTGCTATTATAAAATCAAAACACCAAAAATAACGATATCTTTGAATAATAAATAAAGAATGAAACAAAAAATACATAAATAAATGTTAAGTAAAACCTCATGAGGTTGAAGAAAATTTTATTCCTTCTTTGGAAACCCTAACTAAAATTGAACAATGGATGTTGGATGAGATGTTCAAGAAACTGGAGGCAGTTGAGTGGTGTTATTTGAGATTTGATTCACCGAGGAGGATCACCAATAGTGGGTGGCTTCTATGGAAACATTATTATATTGTGATGGGTTCACAAATGGTTAGGGTTTCTAAATTATATCAGGACACTTATATCAATTCTTATAAAAAAGAAATGATAAAAGAACTCTACATCAATGATTTTTTTCACTAATAAAGGAATTTTTTTATCAGAACTAAAAAATTACTAATAAAACCAATATCTATCAGTGCTAAACTTACATCCTGCTAACTTTTCATTTTACCAACATTTTTTTAGCACAAATAAAGCCTCATCTTTATCAGTGTGAAAGAAGCGTAGATAAATATTCTTTTATCAGTTCTTATTACTTAAGCATTGTTAAATTATTTATTATTATAATTCTTAATTAATTTTTTACACATATTGATATATACATAATAAGTATATATAAATATAAATATAGTAAATATATTCTTTTTTAAATATATTTATTATAATTTTATAATTATATATTTATAAATATAGAATTTTTGTTTAAAAATAATATTTATATTTATATATATATTACATGGTCAGGAGAAGCGATGGTGGGACATCGAGTCTCAATATGGATAGATGTAAGCTATCAAATGGAAGGACACTCAGGAGAATTTCTTAGAGAACTTTTATCTAGACAAATAGAGACTGGACATAATAGTTGAGTTTATGAGGCTGACTAATGAGAGTATGTTAGTGATGGACTATTCTAGATGCTTTGATGAATTGTAGTGATTTGTTCTAGTGTTGGAAGGATATGAGGATACTATATAAAAGAGGTTTCAAGGAAGACTTAAGTACGAAATTTAGTACAAGGTAAATATTTTTAGACTGAATAAGTTTCCAGGGGTGGTGAATTGGGCTCTCATGACTGAGGGGAACCTAAAAGAGGATTCTAGTGGAGGACAGGTGGTTTCTCCAGCATGGTTAGGGAGTATGACTTCTAAAATAAATAAATGTCATTATTTTAACTTTTCCCAGATTAGTGGTTAAAATATTATATATGAGGAAATGTTGGTTACAAAAGACCTTACCCTTGTGGGTTTTCACCAGTGTGATGGGTCGGGACACTTCCAAAAACATTTTCCCCTGCCACTAGTAGAGTGTTGAGGCTAGAATAATATAGGGCATCTAAATAAGTTATGCAGGAACCCATGATAGACAATTATTTATGGATTATCTATACAAAACTTGAGTATGGTAAGAGGATATTCTGCACCATATTAGTGTGTGAGCTAGAGTTATATTCGTTGAGGTGATAGAGACAGTAAAAATAGTGATTCTAGGAAAGAGTGCCTATATCATTAGGGAGGGGTAGCTCAGGGGAGTCATACTACATCACAGGGAAGAGGGGTAGTACAATTACATTCTATTCAGCCTATACTTGTGAATAGAAAGGCAGGACCATTGACGGTGAGAGGTATTATTCTTGTATCTTTTACATTATCTAGTTTCATTTTTTATATCGGTGACTCTCATTAATTTATATATAAAAAAACATGTTAATGGTTTGATATTGATGGTGAAGTTAGAGAGTAGGGTTATTTCAATAGATACACTATTTAGAGTAAAGCCTAGAGATATTTGTTTGTGAAAGGGGTGTTCTCTTGATTTCAAGGAGTGCTATTTTCTTTGGAATATCTATATTCTGGATATTCTAGGATTTGATATAATTTTTGGTATGGACTATTTAGTAGAATACTGATCCCACATTAATTATTACTAAAGGAGAGTTAATTTTATGTCTCCTAAGGTTGACCATTACAGTCACCATGGATAGTGAGATGTCCAGGAAGGCCGAGCAGGTCCAATTACTAAACAACTGTGAGATCTCACAACCTAGGTTGAATGTCTATTTATGAATGATGAAGGTGTTAAGAAACATGTATTTATACACATAGTGGATAGGTTTCAGGATGTGCTTCTGGAATACTTCTCTGGTTTACCACCTGAGGGAGATGTGGAATTCACTATTGAGATCATTCTAGGAGCAAATATAGTTTCAATTCCACCGTGAAAGATGGAATCGATGGAGATTCAACAGATCAAGACATAGTTTTAGGAGTTGGAGGATAAGGGGTTTATCAATTTAAGTTTTTCACCCTGGGGTTCTCTAGTTTTTTTTCAAATAAGGATGATGAGAGTTTTCACTTTTTGTTGATTAGGATAAGATGAACTTGATTACCATGAAAAATCATTATCCACTTCTCTGTATCGATGATATTTTTGACTAGTTTAGATGACCATGTGTCTTTTACAAGATTGAATTGAGATCATGGTATCATCATCTGTGATTTCAAATTTTTTATATACTGAGAACTACTTTTAGAAGATGTTATGGCCTTTACAATTTCTTTGTAATTCCGTTTGGATTGATTAATTAACCAATAGTGTTTATAGCCTTGAGGAACATGATATTCCATATGTACCTAGATCAGTTTGTGGTAGTGTTTGTGGATGAAATCTTGGTCTACTCCAAGAATCATGATGATCATGATCAACAATTTGATATCATCATGATTACACTGGGAGAGAATCAACTATATTCCATGTTATATTATTTTTAGTATTGGATTGATCAAGTAAACTTCTTAGGTCAAATAATCTAAGAGTAAGTTTTGTTTCTGGGGTGAGGGAAAGTACAGGAAATTGTTTATTAAATGAATCACAATACTCTTTTGATATCCAAATATTTATGGGGTTAGTTAGATATTATCAGCGGTTCATCTAGGACTTTTCCCAATTGGAAGTATAGCTTACGGGTTTGACCAAAAAGTGGATAAAGTATGAGTAGTCAGAAGAATGTGAGAAGGCCATCCCACAGTTGAATAAGTATCATAGATCAACGCTAATCTTGATCCAACATGAGTCAAGTGAGGATTATAAGGTGTATTGTGATTCTTATGGGATTAATCTTAAAGTATTATTGATGCATGAAGATCTATTTGCTATGTATGGGTCTCAACAATTAAGGCTACATGAAAAAAAATTACCCCACACTTGACCTCAAGTTAGCTATAGTGGTTTATGATTTGAAGTTTTGGAAGAATTACCTGTTGGGAGAACAGTTTATTGTGAATACTAACCACAAGAGTTAAAATTATTCCATTTCACAATTATATTTGAGTCTCATTCAATAGATATAGTTTGACTATATGAAGTCATTTTAATTCAAACTAGAATATATTCCCAGGAAAGGAAACAATGCGGCTGATGCTTGGGTAAGAATACTCAGAATCAGGCAGTTCAAGAGTTTGGTGTTGAGTTGAAAATAATGAATATACTAGTGGAGAAGCATGTGGTGGTTTGAGAGATTCATGTGTAGATGAATATCATATCAGTTTCATTGGGTTTTATACTTAACATAAGGATTATAGATAGAATATATGAGGATCCACAGTTCTTGACCTTGAGGGAAAACCCTGAACATGCGGATTCACCTTCATATAGGAGCATAGATGAGGATGATATCATCTATGTCAAGAATCAGGTTGTTATGACAACGAGAATGCAAGAGGAGTTAATTTGGGGAATTCATGAATCTAAGTGGGTGGTATATCATGGTGTGACCAAAATGTACCGTGACATAAAAATACATTTTTTCTGGTAAGGTGTGAAAAATAACATATCATGTTTTTTACACAATGCAACACCTTTCAGCAGAAGAGGGTAGAGCATCAATGACATGGTGGTTTACTATAGCTATTTATCATTTTAGAATGGATGTGGGATGACATGGCCAGGAAATTTTTGGAAGGTATACCAAGGAAACCCTAGAAGAATTATTCTATTGATGAGGTTTTGGAAATTCAAATGAAAGTAGTGAATTTCATGCCTATATGGGGGACTTTATCGGTAGTTCATATGAGATATTTGTATGTTCAAGAGATAGTCCATCTGCATAGGGTTTCATGAACTATAGTTTCAAACCAGTACTCATGTATTCCTTCCCACTTCTAACAGGGATTATAGAAGGTTCTTGGTATATAGGTTTTATTTAGTAAAACCTTCCACCAATATATAAATGGAAAATTAGAACATACTATACATGTTCTTGATGATATTATAACAATAATGTGTCCTAAAATTTGGAGGATCTTGGGATAGGCACCTAGCTTTGGTGGAGTTTTACTATAACAATAGTTATAGGGAAAAGATACAGATATCACCATACAAAGAAATTTATTATTGGCAATGCAGATCTCCTCTATTCTGTATAGAGGCAGGTGACTCAGAATTGTTGGGATTGTGTCTCGTATTGGAGATGTTGGAATTGTTTCAGTTGATTTAAAAATGTATGGCTTTGCCACAACAAAGATATACGTTTTATGCTAATAGACATTGTAGACCCCTGGTTATTATTGGGGTGACCATCTATTCCTTCCAGTGTTTCCAAGATTGGATCACCATAGGATACAGAGACATGGAAAGTTAGCATCCAAGTTTGTTATACCATTTGAGGTTATGGAAGGAATTAGATTGACTATATACTGATTAGATATTCCATAAAAATAATATTCTATGAACTACATTTACCTTGTCTCACAACCTTATCGGTATCACCCCAACCCATATCTTGTGAATGAGGTGGATGATGATGAGTGTAAGATAGATGAATCCTATGTGGAAAATATGATTCGTTTATTAGATCACAGTGAGAAATTATTGTGGGGAGAGGCCATGCTAATAGTTTGTGTATTTTGGAAACATGGCCACGTTCAAGAGGAAACATGGGAAAGAGAAGAAGATATGTGGGATTAGTGGCATGATCATTTTTGACACAGAATCTCAAAGATGCTTGGGAGGGCAGATCAAGGATGAGATGTTATAACGAGTAGTTATTATAAGATCATGACCTTTTATAAAGTTTTACTGGGCTTTCCTTCAGTAATTTTTCACTTGTGTTGAGTATTATTCATTTGGGTTTTACGTTGGGGTGTTTTTAGGTGTAAATTTGAGAGAAAAGGAAGAAATGGTGTAGTGTATGGTTGTGGCATGATTTTCCCTAACCATTCTCTCCATCCCGACAAACTATGTGACCTCAAATAGAGGTGAATTTCATGGTTGGCCCACAATTTTTAAAAAATTTCACCCAATTAGAAGAAACTGTGAACCTATATAAAAGTGGTGCACAGTTAGGGGAAATCGTGCTCCACCACCCAGCAAACCATTCATGGTAATAAAATGAACCCAAAATTTATTTTTAAAAATTCTTGATCCCCCTTTTTAATCAAAAATCAACCCCCATTCGATCCTAGGACATCTTTCATGATTTTAGATACATCAAAATAGATTTCATTCCATCTTGGCCTTTTTATGGGTGATTCAAAGTCCATATCGAAGATCCGCACCACTCCCGATAAGAGGATCTCAACTCAATTTCTTTCTCATTCCTCATCCTTTCTTCTATATATATTTATGGGAAGTTATTATACATTTTGGTTATATCTATACCTAGTTTTAGGTTTTTTGGATCTAGATTTAATAAAAATTTAATTATTAAATCTTTATTTAGGTTAAATATATAGTTCTCATTCTATTATGTTAATCTGCTGAATTTTGGGTATTTTTATTGGGTTATTGTTCATCAAAGAATGGATGTAGGTGGTCTATTAATCAAATCCCATATTCTTGATATTAATTATGTGTGTTTTATTATATAATTTTTGTGGTTCCTTTAAAAATTGAAATTCAAAATTAAATTACTTAATGTGAAAAATTAGTTTATTAAGTAAATGTGAATTTGATTGAATAATTAAATTGTAGAATTTGGGAAAATTAATTCTTGGTTTAATTATCAAAATGTTGAATTATGAATTAAGAATAATTAATTGGTGAATTAATTATTGGATGTTGATATTGTGATATTATTAATCAGTTTTTGAATTAGTTAATACATGATATTTGATTAATTGTGGGGTGAATCAATTAATGGGATAGATTTGATTGATTAATTGTTTAATTAGTTAAAGTGATTGATGTGATTAATTAATTATTGGGTTAATCAATAGTAATGGGTATTATTAATTAATTAATTAATTAATTAGCTGACTAATTTGTGAAATGAATATTGGTTTTATGTCACTTGGTTGTGATTATGTTTGTATTGAGTAGCACCTAGATTAACCAGGGTGTAAGCAAGGGATTTCTCGAGGAAGACCATGATATCTTCCATTTTTATTTATGAAGGACCATGATAGCCATTGTGGAGGTAGTCTTTGAGAGATTCCATTATGATTTCTAAGTGACCATGATAGATCCTAGAGTTGGGCCAAGGAAAATACTATGAAAGCTTTCCCCTTTTCCTAGAATGATACTAAGCTTCATTAGCCTCACTCACATTAAACCCTTGAGGTTGGAGCCTTAAATTCAAATTACTCATGTCATACATATTTACATGTTTTATTTATTGTTTCAAATGTAAATTTTAATAATAAAGGGAAATAATGGGATTCAGATATATGAAATCCCATAGGGATATTTCAGACTCCATAATGAACTGAAACATGCATTGAGAGTTTGTGTATCCTTGGGAACCCAGGTGTTATGTGGTTAAATAAAGTTCAATTTAATAAATATAAACTATTTACTTTTTTATACTTTATTCATTATATAACTACATACACTATTAAACTGGATATTTTTTTAGATGTTTTTTGTGGTGGACTCCTATGTTTTCCTCACACCCTATTCAGACTGCATTATCTATACTCAAATAAAATTTGCGTTTTGTAGACAAGAAAATGTTAATGGACCAATATTTGATGGATTATATGGGATGGATCATAGATGAGGGGAAAATACATGATTTGTGATTCAGTTGGGGGTGTCATCAATTTCTTTTTTTTGTTTCATTTTAGACAATTGAAATGTACATTGGGATGCTATATTTTTTTCTTTAGAGTTGATATTTTATTTCGTATTTTGACCATCTTGTGATATTAGTTCTTTCAGGTTATGATTATATGTTATTCAGTTATTATATATTATTTTCAACTAATGTATTACTCTGATAAAATAGGGTATAATCTCCCCATGATCGATATATCAGACCCTTGGTACTAGTCTATATCCTCTAGCATAGGTGGAGGTGTGTTTTAGGTCACATTACAAATCAGATCAGGGAAACAATGTGTGGAAATCATGTTGGGAAGTTAATTATTCTATGAAATGGAAGGGAAACATGTAGTTTTTGTTGTTGAGATAGACCATCAGAAGAGTCATATGAATTTAGATCCTATTTTTTCTTGGCTAGTGTAGTTTTCATTTGTTTTAGTAGAGGAACAATTGATGGAGTTATCTAAAGTTATCGATGTGTTTCCAACTACCTTCCACTATGATGTTACCCCTTGATGTGATTTTTATTTTAGGATATTTCTTCAACCATGTTCCTTTTGTATTTTTATGGATCCTTATAAAATGAAACATTATGAGTTGTGGGAGTTGAGTATTTAGATAGATGACTTGATAGAGAAGGGTTCATCTAGTCTAGTGTGTCCTTATGGGGTGATATGGTGTTTCTCACTAAAAAGGTAGATTTTGTTTTGAGGTTATACATAAACCACTAATATTTGAATCGGGTAGAATTTGAGAAACATTATCCCCTTTTGATGATATATTATTTTTTCAATTAGTTGAAGGGATCGAATTAATTTTTAATGATGAGTATAAAATCTAGGTATCATTTAATGAGGGTAAAGAAGGACACCATAAAGACTATATTAGATGTTTTATGGGGACTTCAAGTTCATGATTATGCCTTTCAATGTCATATAAATCCAACTATATTTATGGGACTTGTGAATTTTTTATTTCAAGAATTGTTGCATCAGTTCATGATAGTATCCTTTGGTGATATTCTTCTATGCACGAATTCAGAGGAGGATCATACTGATCATATTAGGGTTGTTCTATAAGTCTTTTGACACCATAATATCTATTTAATGTTTTCTATGTTAATGTTTTGGATACGTAAGGTGTATTTTCTCAAGCACATGGTGTCTCAATAGAGAGTAATAGTTGATACTTTGAAGATTGAGGTTGTTGTTTATTGGGAAGAACCCAAGAATACTGCACGTGTTAATATTTTCCTTAAAATTATAGGATATTATTGATGGTTCTAGATTTATTTCTCTTGTATTATATCCCCATTTCATATTATTAACCAAGAAGGACAAGGCCCTCATATAAACATATCAGTGTTAGGAATATTTTGAATACCTTAAGTAGACATTTTTGAATTCTTTTATTATTTATTTTAGAGAAGAGTGAGTCATGTTTTATATTATATAAAATTATCCTTATATATTTTTTGGTTTCACCTCAATACTATATGATGAAATGATCACATATGAATCTAGGAAATTACATCCCTATGTGATTATGAAGATGCTTGGATTATGATGGAGGAGATTACAACAATGTATCTTGATATAGAGAAGGAATATATTAGAATTTTCTTAATCAATATTCTAGTGTAATATTTTATAATGTAGTATGCTGAAGAGTATCAATGGGGAGACTTAGTGGAATAAGTTATACAAGATCACATTTCCGTTAGGATTCTTTTGTGATATGGTTTAAGGATGATTGATATCATATGTTGTTCCACAAGAGGTTGGTTTTTCTGTTGGTGATGTGTTAGGTGGTTCTTCATGAGTTTCAAAGATCACTCTTGGTTGTGAATTATGGTATATTTAAGATCTATCATTCCTTAAAGAGTTAATTTTTGTGGATAGGGATGAAGTGATCTATATTGGATTTTGTTTCTTGGTGTTGGGTATGTTAGTAGGTAAAGGTAGTGAATCATGTTCATAACATTTTGTCTCAACCATTGAATTTTTATAAGTCTAAGAGAGAGGAAATCTCAATGGATTTCATCATTGGATTGGATCAATTATAAAGAGGATATAACTCTATTTGGGTGATTTTGGATTGGTTGATGATTTTTTATTATTTATTAGAAATCAAGGAGTTGAGTGTTGTGTATTTTTTGGCAAGACAACATATGGATGAGATAATGAATCTTGATGGGGTTCCAAGGATGATCATTTCTAATGAGGATGATTATTTTACAACCTGATTCTAGGGTATTATATAGTGTTCCATTGGATACTAGTTAAATCTTAAAACTACATTCTATCAATAGAAAAATGATCAGATAGAGTAGACCATCCGTACACTAGAGGATATGTTGCAAGCCTATATTTTTATTTTAGAGGACTGTGGGTAAGAAATGGTATTTGGTCAAATTTTCCAAAAATAATATCTATCAAATAATAGTTATAATGGATTTTTTTAGTTTTTGCTTGAGAGTAATATAATATAATATATATATATATATATATTTCTAGGTAGAGATTGTGTAGTTGAGAATACTTGGACTATATGTGGTGAATAGAATTCCCAAGAATGTGATGATAATTCAAGAGTGGTAGAAGGAGGTGAAATACCATGATGTGTTTTGATAATAAGAGAAGGTGCCCATTGGAGTTTGAAGTCAAATATCTTATATTCTAGATTTTTTCCTTTATTATGGGTAGTAGAGGCTTTATAATGGGACTAAGATATCCAATTAGTTTATTAATCCCTTCGACGTGTTAGATCATGTCGACTAGAAGGAATATTAGTTAGTGATCATTATACATCTATATAGGATCCCTGATGTTTTCCATGTGTCACTTACATTTAGACGTCTTGATGATGACTCTCGTGTTATTGATTGGGGTGAGTTAGATGTTGATATTAATGTGATGTTATTTGAAAAACAAAACAAGATCCAAGATCATATAGAGAGGGTGTTACACAAACATGTTATCCCTTTGTTTCACATCTTATGGAGGAATAATAGTTTAGAATAATTTAAAATGGAATGTGAGATATATATATGCATACTTAGTACTCTGAGCTGTTTTGAACATTTTTTTCATTGACATAAATATTATTGTTTACATTAGTTTTATTGAGATTATTATATTAACGTATTTCATAGTGATTTAGTGATGGATTCGTTCTTTTTTATGTTTATTTTCTAGGTATTTTTTGGTATGTAGGGAATTGTTTTCCTTCTATGTTTGGAATTTTTTCTTTTTTATGAGAATCATTTGATATGTATCAAATGTAATGAACTAGGTTTCTTTGTTCTTTAATTTTGGTTATCGTAGGCTTTTTATGTGTTGAGGGTATGTTTAAAGGTGTATTACTATTATAGGGCTGAGTTATGGAATTTTAGGTCTAAAATTTCTATTTTTGATTTTGTAGTTGAGATTGTTTCTTGGATATGGTCCTGGATAATTTTCTATTTTGATGTATGGAAAAACAAGGGCATGAAATAACTATTTTTTTGGAGTTTAAAATATTTAGTTGATTCTTCCTTTAAAGCAGTTGTTTTGGATTTTGGGTGATTCTATTTGAAGGGAATGGTTCTTGGGGAGATTTTTTGTAAGTCCCTATGTAAAATTTGGAGTTTGTTAATGGTCTTTTTGGTGGGTGTTGTGGGGCTACACCATGGTGATAAAGGTTGTGTTGTGAGGGGTTGGTTTAATATTACAATGTTTATAATTTAATACTATATGGATTACCCTAATATGTGTTATGGTATAAACCTATATGATGATTGGGTTCAAAAATTTAATGTAATGGGAGGATCACATTACCTCGTGTTGATGACCATTAGGTTGAGTTTGGATTCTGGAGTTTCAGTTTGGAATCCTTATGGAAAATGGGGAAGGAAAAATTCATGTATTAAGAGCTTTGGTGGCATTATTCCATGGTGGTTTTTTCTTATTAAAAATTTTTAGTTATAGGGAGAGTTTTAGGATAGAGGGGGAATTTATTCAACATAATTTGAGTTTTTTCTATAAATAGTGGTTATAATTTCTCATTTTTTTGAATTTATTTCTTTCTCTTGAAAATTTCCCAATACTGGTGTTCTTTTTGGGGAATTTTATTTATCCCTTAGTGGATATTTAACACCAGAATCATGAGTTGATTTCATCCTAGATGAAATGGGATATTCTTTTATTTATTCATTTATTTCTTATCAGTATATTTCTTCTTAGAGTATATGGTAGAGGGGTTATTTTGGTTTTGGTTATTATTTTTATGTGTTTTTATTTGGGTTAATTTTGGTTAGGTCATAAATTTGTTCCCATTATTTTTATAGTGTTTTATCCTTAGTTTGTTATATCATTATGTGTTATTCCTCAATTATCAATTGAGGTGGGGGATTGGAAAACTTCTCCTTTTTAATTATATTTAGTTGTCGATAAATCATGATTTTGTTTCATTATGTAGATGAAATGAATTAACCTAATTTAATACAATAAACTAGATCTAATGAAATTTTAGATTAAGTTTGTATTCACATGTGTTTTACTTGAATAAAAGTTATTATATAAATTTTGTTTCTTTATAGCTGATTTTATGGCTATGAACACCTTTTCTTTCTTCCATTTTTTTATCACCTCTCATAATTTAATAATCACTTAATGTTGGTTGTAAAATGATAGTATGGAAATTTAGAATTTTGGTGTTGGAATTTGAACATGGAACTCTGATTTAACATAAAACAATTATTGATGTGTGGATATCTAAAGTGTATTATAACTATTTATCCTTTTTCATCTATTATTTATAAAGTTTTTGTGAATAAATGATTTACTAGTGGGTTGGGGGATGGGGTGTGGTATGGTTTCGATGGAAATGAATGGGAAATTGTGTGAATATAGTTGTTTTCATATGAAAATTAGTGGAAGTATGCCCTAATATTAATTATCATTACGGTCATGGGGTTGTCTAGGGTGTAATGGGTTGGTTCAGAGCCTAGAAACCAACATGGAAGAGAAAATGACCTGTCACACGGTTTCTGAAAACCATGTGAGAATTCCCCATGGTTGCAAACAAACTATTTGGCTAGTTCTATAATTTGGGCAGAGGTTTTCCACATGATTTGTGCATAGTTAGTCTAATAGTGTGGGTAAACGATGTGTCACCCATTTTCCTACAAGAGATCATGTGACATGGTGCATAGTTTAATAAATTATGCACCTAAACTGTGCAATTTAGTCTTTTTGGGTAAAATGATGATTTTCCTCTGAAATGTTTTATAACATAAAAATTATTTCTCCCATATTCATTTAATAGTAAAGGGAAACCATGGAATCTCTCCATTGAACCTAAAGTAGGATTCCATACACCTTATTCATCTAAACAATGATTTAAGAATAGTTCGTATCCTTAGATCCGTAATAGTAAGGCCTTATTTTTTTTGAATCTCATGTCTCTCTTCTAGGAATCAGCTATACTATATGGACATAGGCTCATATTCCCTAATTTTTAATTATTATTCCACCCTTTATATTTCTTCCAACTAAAGATGAATCCGAACTTGATACTAGAAAAACTATGTAGCACAAAACTAAGGTATTTGGTCATTTGTTTTTCATTGAATGTTGGATTATTAATATGTGTCAGTGTTCTGTTCACCCAATTTTACTCCTTAATTGAAATTTAACCCTATTATTACATATAATGTTCTATATAATTGAATAGGCGTATTATTTCCATGGTATAAGTTTTATACCTGGAATAAGGTCCACCCCATTGGTGAGTTTCCATGAATTTCCCTTTTATGGATTTATACATTTAACACCCTCTAAGGTGTGCCTTTATCCCTTTAATGGGTTGCTAAAAATGGAATTAGTTATAAATGTAATTTCAAGTTTTTTAGATTGAAATTGAATTTATTTAAGGGTATAGGATGTATTACTTTTCCCTTGGCCCATGAATTCTTTGGTTGTTTAAATCATGGTTTCCTTTACTATGTTTGTAAATTAGTGGTTATGACATGAATCGATTGAATTGGATTGAATTGGTAAAACTGTTGTATTTCCCAAGAGATATATATGATAAATAATCCCTTTGGTAGCTTGTAATGATTTTTTGTCTTTTTGTTCTCCAAATTCCCATATTAGTATTTGAAGGAAATCCCAAGAGCATGGCCTTGTTTTTCAATTGCCTTAAATGATTGATTTTCACCTTTTATTGTTTTTCCCATTTGAGTTATAGGATAACCAAGCCATGTAGGTTCTTGTTATACCTTTGAAACCAATTATACAAAATATTAACACATGATAAATAGAAATTCCAAGACCTTTGAGGTTGGTCATGTCTTCATACACCTTTTGAGGTGGCCATATTGGAGGATGCTCTTGGTTTTCACCTTAGAATGTTAAATGAATTGTTAAATGGAATGGAATTAGTCAAAATAAAAATATCCTTGAGTGACACATGGATTCATATTAGAATACCATGGATGGATTCATGTGACTTTTGATATTTGTACCTTGACTGATACATGGATTCCCCTTAGTATTCCATGGAAATACTCTGTAGTTAATGTGATTACGCCATGAGTGATACATGGATCTATTAAGGGAAGCCACGTATGGACTCAATGATGTTGTACATATATGTTGTGTGGTAGATGGATACATGTGAGGGATTCCATGTATGGAATCAAGGTGAATTTGATTATATTTTATGGGTGACACAAGGGGATTCTTTATTGGATCTCTAAGGATGGAGTCAGATGTCATAGAATTTATATCACACCTAGAGAGATACAAAGTTCTTAATAGGTTCTACAGGGATGGTATTATTGGGCGTTGACTGATATTTCACTCGGATTGATACTTGAATTAAAATTTCTGAATTTCAAAGATATTATTAGGTTATAAATTGAATATTGAAATGGAATGAATTATAATGCTTCTACCAATACAAAGTATGATCTTGGATTTTTTTTCTTCACTTGTAATTCTTTAGATGGAATTCTGAGGAATTTGTTATGATTCCAGTTACATGGGGTATTTCGGTCTTGATCTAGATCATGAGACTTATAAATTAAATTAAATTAAATTATTAAGTGAATATGAATTGAATAGAATGGATACAAATGAAATCTAGTTCATGTAGGATTTTTTCTCTTGAGTAATCCATTACATTCATCTTTTCTTTTTTTCACACTTCATGTCATATATATTCAATAACTAATTGTCATAGACATTGGGTGATTTACTAATGGGATTAAATCTAAAAATCTATTTAGGTCAACTTTTTAGACCCAAACAGATTATATGATTGCAGGTAATGATAAGGAATAGTTCCCTCCGACAGGTACATGATATGCTACTTAGGAGCAAGAGATTATGGGACCATGATGAGGCCTTTGATGCTATTGGGGTTCTTTTGTACTCTTTTACATTTTGTAAATTTTATATGGATTTTACATTTTACCTGTGTTCCTATTTTGGTTTCCTTGTTAGAGACATATGACTTGTAGCATTATTCTTTATATGAGACATATTCTATTGTTGTTCATTATCATTATTCTATTGTTGTTTCTATTGTATTGTATTACCACTTCTTCTACTTGTATGACATTTATACTATGTTGAAATCTACCAATGGTGGAATAGTCTCCCCTATAACTCACCTGGTCCCTAGCTACTAGTCGGTAGCCTTTGTAATTTGAGGTGATGTGCTTGAGTCCATCTGGCCAACTGGGCTTGGAGCACTATTGAATGACATCTAGGTCTGGTACATTATAAAGGGGTATCAGAGGGATTTCTTTTCTGGTTTGACATACTATTTTGTGACAATAGAAATAGATAGGAAGGATGGGAAATTGGTAATGAGCTATGCTCTGTCTTAACTAACCCACGTATAAGAAAAATCCAAAATGCCATGAACTGAATTTCTAGTTTTGGGATTTTGGATATTCAATTGAATTGATTACACTGTTGGGTGATATACTTGATTTATGATGTTATTGTAGATATTATTTTGGGGTCTATTATATTGAAACCTGAGGAAATTTAGGGTATTCTATCTCACACATCATATAGTCACTTGTTAAAAATCACATGCCATTAATTTTTACAATGCCATTTAGAGATAATTACTTATTACATGTTTTTGTGATAGATGTCATGATAGATATTCTTATATATGGGATAGGTATATTAGTAAATGTTGTGGTATAAAATATATTGACACGGATGTTTGGTACCTGAGGTGTATGAGACATCTTGGATTGGAATTTTCTAAATCATGATTCATTTTTAAAGTGAAATGTGTAATGATATTCCATAGGTGGACTCCAAGCTTTTATTCTTAGTGAGTATGGGACCCCATGGATAGAAACTCAGTGTACCACAGATTTACCTTTCTAAATGGAATGTGATAAATAAGAAATGAGTATCAATTCTAAATTTGAATTTGAACATGGTTTGAAATGATAATCATATGAAGATAAACGAAACTAAAATGGATTATGACAGATCAATTTACCAGCACCTTACTTAGTAATTGGATTTTGGTAGTGTCTCTCACGTGTTTGAAACCTAGACCTGACTGAAGGGTTAGACAGAAGGGTGTGTTATTACATATGTTGTCTTGTACCTGTCATATCTATGTATCTAAACTTTTGAGCTGGGAACTCTTTAATGATCATAAACTGAGGTGTGTGTGGATGGAATTATAGATCTATGCCACCACGATGACCTCCAGAGGTATTCCAGGGGGGATGGTCATGATAAACCTCTGATGGTGGTAGGCCATGAACTGCCAGTAGATCCTCTAGTTGTGCCTATTGTATCATTGACTATTATACTAGATGCGGGTGCTAAGCCACAGTTCCATGAAGGCTTTATGGGGTTCATGCAGACAATTTATGGAGTATTGTGATCTACCCCAACTATGATAGAGTTGACGTGTTAGTTTTAGTTGAAACATCCACCCATGTTTTTAGGGTATAGAGGACCACGGGAAACATATTCATGGCTAGAGACAATGTTTTTTTATCTTCGATAATTTAGAGACTCTTCCTGAGAGGAGGGTAAAGCTCACTAGGTACATGATGTGTGATTTCACCAAGAGATGGTGGGATGTTATCACACTAATGGTTCATTGACTGGAGATGGGATGGATGGAGTTTTATACATCCTTATAAGATTATTTTTATCTAGATACTTTGATGGAAATTGAGCTCAAGAGTTATTATATCTGGAGCATGGTGTGCTATTAGTTATAAGGTAATCTTCTCATTTTACTGACCTCTAGTTCTTCACACCTATTCATATGTGTGACCATATATAAAAATCTATGAAATTCAAGGATGGTCTCAAGTATGACATCTAATTATAGGAAAATGTATTCCAAATGACTAAGGTCCCTCGGATAGTGAATCATTTTCTAATTATAGAGCATAACCTGACAGAGTTTAGAGATGTGATCTTGGGAGGTTCTCTGCCTTGGTCCGGTACTGCATTGACCGATAGTAGAAAGCATCATCTGGAGCTTCCATGTGGTGATATTAGTAGTCATAATACCTCTTTAGGTATCCAGGTGAGGTGATAATAGTGTGGTAGGCTGAGACATATGAGTCCACAGTGTACTAAGGATCCTGTTGAGTGCCGATATTGTGAGAACATGGGCCATCTACAACACTTCTGTAGAACATTACCACCCACATCCATTAATTTAGGGTTTACAATGACTCCACAATCAATAGAAGGGTTAGTATCCTCTCATCAGGCTGAGGGATGGAGTACAACAGGCCGATCAGGCCATGGTGGTTGTGGTCGTGGTTGTAGTAGTTAGACATCAGGTTCATAGTGACAACAGGGTGGATCAGCTAAGGGTATCAATGTAGTGACATAGGTCCAAATTATTGGCTAGGAATATATAGTGCAATAGACCCATTAGAATAAATATCTCAAACCTTCTACTATTAGAGGTATTATTCTTGTAGCCTCCATTTTAGCTTTGGCACTCTTTGATATAGGGTATTCACATAGTTTTATATTTTTGTGTGTTGTGGAGAGCCTTGGGATCTGTGTTTATAATTATAATAATGTTAGGACACTAGAAAATCCATTAGGGATTAGGATGAGAAGTGTGTGTCAGTGCAGGGAGTGATCCTTTGAGGTTGGTGGATGTGACTTCGTAGGGGACCTCTACATCCTTGAGATGATAGGATTTGATATCATTCTTGGGATAGACTGTTTGGTTCCCCATTGATCATTTGTTGATTTCTATTGTCATATGGTGAATTTCACATCACCAGATGGTGGAGAGTTTCTTCAAAAAGGTCAATACGATGTCTAGGAAAGAAGATATGGACTCGAGCATTGTGGGTTGGGCAGGATGAGAGCCTAGATCTCTAGTTTATATCTGGATGATCATGGAATGCGTCATATTTATTTCCCTCTAGTGGTTGATCATTTTAGGGATTTCTTCCTGGAATAATTTTTAGGATTACCTCTTGTGATAGAGGTAAAGTTTTCAATCTAACTAGTTCCAAGAGATACACCAGTGTACATTACTCTTTATTGGATGGCTAGGATTAGGTTTCAAGAACTCAAGAGGCATCTAGAGTATTTAGTGGAAAGTTATTTCATCCAACCCAATACATTTCTATTGGGTTCACTAGTCCTTTTTACAAAAAATATTGATTATACCCTTAGGCTATTTGAGGATTACCAAAAATTGAACCAGTTTATATTTAAGAACCAATATCCTTTTCCATGGAGTGATGATCTCTTCAACCAGCTCCTAGGAGCTCAGGTGTTCTCATAGACTAATTTCAGATCGGGTTACCATCAAGTGCATTTTATACCATCATACATACCTCACACAACCTTATGAAGCATGTATAGTCTTTATGGGTATTTAGTTATGGTGTTTGGTCTCACAAACACACTGATGATCTTCATGGAACTAATGAAAAGATTGTTCTACCCATATCTTGAGTCGTTTGTTGTGGTTTTTGTGGATTATATATTAGTGTATTCTCACAATAGACATGTCCATGCCAGAAATCATGGGTTGTTTTTAATAAACTATGAGATAGTCACTTATATTCTATTCTAACAAAGTGTCCCTTCTAGATGGATCAGATTCACTTCTTGGGTCACATCATCTTAGAGTCAAGAGTATTTGAATACCATAAGATGGTGAGAGAAGTAGTTAGATGGGAGTATCCCAAGAACACATTTGAGGTGAACATTTTCTTATGTATAGTTGGTTTCAAGAGGAATTTCATACAGGACTACTCACACTTAGTAGTTCCATCGAAATTTTTGACTAAGAAGGATGTGAAGTATGTATGGTCATATTCTTATGAAAGAACCTTTGAAGAGTTAAAATTCATATTGACATCATCACCGATACTGATTTTTCCTGAGTGGGGTAGGATTTACACTATGTACTATGATGCATTGGGTATAAGGATTGGAATAGTTATTATCTAGGGGTATTGAGTCATCACGTATGGGTCTAAGTAGTTAAGGCCACAAGAGAGGAATTACCTGACATAAGATCTCGAGTTAGCTTCAGTTGTTCACACATTGTGTTGTTTGGGATATAACTTATTGGAAGAGAATTATTTTCTTTACATGGACCACAAAATTCTAATTTATATATGTACACAGCGTGATCTAAACCTGAGGCAGTGATGGTGGGTTGAGTACCTATAGTCTTTTGACTTCGAGCTTTCTTAAAATCTGTGTAATGTTAATGCATTGGTTAATGCACAAATCAAGAGTAATCATATACAAGTAGTGTTGTAGGTTGGTAGAAAGTGGAACCTTAAGGATTTGTTCTCTGAGATGCACTTGGAGGTACATGAAATTCAGGGGAATATGTTTCTTCCATCCTTAGTTGTTACCTCTACCCTTCTGGATAAAGTGAGGATTTTAAAGCTATCTAATTCCAAATGTATAGTTATATTTTGGAGTGTGGAAGGTGAAGAACCTCCTCATGGTTGGATTTTATGTGAGGATTAGATCCTATGAGTACATATTCTTGTATGGGTGTCTTCAGAAATGTTCAAAGAGAAGATGCACGATTTTAATGCTTCATCATGGGACGTGCATCCCAGTGTTACCAATATGTATCAAGAATGACATCATCATTTTGGTGGTCAATAATGAAAATAGATGTAGTTAGATTTTTTATGAGGTGATCCAATAGTCACCTAGTGAAGGAAGAGAACCAGCGACCAACCATACTTTTACAGTAACAACTCATTCCCAAGTTGAAATGGAATGAGGTCGTGATGGATTTCGTGATAGTTATACCATGGTGTCCTCTAGGTAATGATATTGTGTTTTTTATGAGATCATGAAGATATATCATTTACTAACAATCAAGGAAACCTTTAGTGTTGATGAGTTTGGTAGGTTGTACATCCATGAGATTGTACGACTACAAAAGTTACCACACACTATCTTCTAGATAGGGATGGCGGGTTCGATTCTTGATTCGAGAAAAGTCTATAAAGGAATTTGGGTACATAGGTGCTTCTGAGCATTGAATACCACCCACAGATGGATGGCCAGTCATAGCGCTTGATTCAGGTTCTTGAGGACATGTTTTAGGAATGCAACCTAGATTTTGGGGGCTCATTGGAGAGGCATATACCCCTGATTGAGTTCTCTTAATAATAAATTCTAGGCTTAAATTCATATGTCTCTATATGGGGATTTGAATGGTAGGCCATTCTGATCACCCCAATGTTGGATGGAGGTAGGATAGGTAGCTATGTTTGGACATTGTATTGTCAAGGAGACCATAGAGAAGGTGCAACAGATTTAGAAGCATATGGATACTTGTAGTCTCATCAAATATATTACACTGATTTACATAAATGAACTCTAGAGTTTGAGGTTTGGGATTAGAGTTTTCTATATGTTCCAATGAGGCTGATACAAATGAGCATCGAGAGGCATGGTAAACATTCACCGATATACGTTAGGCTATTCAATATTATAGAGAGAGTCGGGCCGATTATCTATCGGTGGCAGTTACCTTATAGGTCCTGAGATATGCATGATGTATTCCATGTTTCTCTACTACAACATTACTTTTCAGACCCATCCCATACTTTTTTGAATGAGGAGGTTGGGTAACAAGAGGATGTGTCCTTTGAGAATAATCTAATGTGAATTTTAGATCATAAAAAGATGGTTCTATAAGGTTGGTTTGTTTCTTTATTATGTGTAATTCTATTTAACGACTGAGTGTAAGATGAGACCTAGGAGATGGAGGATTATTTATGATCACACTAGCTGGATTGTTTCTCAAATCATTCCTTTCCACCAATGGAATGGAAATTCGGGGTAAAATACTTTAAGGAGGAAGTATGTAAGAACCTGAATCTTATTTGATGTATAAATTAATTTTTTCCATTAATACAAATTTTAAATGCCAAAACATATACTATGGTTGAGGCCCATTGGGGATATGAGGGTATCATGGGTGTATGGGGATGTTTTGTAGCTCGAAAGCTTAGATAGAGGAGGGAAAGGCATCTAGTACGATTTTTTCAACCCATGCGAGAATGAAACATGGTTGCATAAGAACCATGTGGCCATGTTTATAATTTTTCTAGAGTCTTACCCCACCGTTTGTGTACAAGTAGTCTAACCATGTGGATAAACCATGTGTTTCCCGATTTTCCCATAGGAAACCATGTGCCTAAACCATGTAGCCTAGTTTTTTGGGGTAAATTGAATAATTTCCCTTGAATTTTTTATAACTTAATACTTATTTATAAATTCATTATTATACAACAAAGGGAAACCATGTAATATATACTTTGAGCATAAAGTAGGATTCCATATCCCTTCTTCATTTGGACTTGTATTCAAGCATGTCTTGTCTCCATGGACCCATAACAGTAATCCCTTAATTCATTTTTGATTTTATGTCATTATTCTTGGAATCATCTATGCTATTTAGATTTTGGCCCGGTTTCCCTAATTTTTTGATTCATCCATTCATTAGATTTCATCCAATCTAGGAAACATTAGAGCTTGATACTGGATGTACTATCTATAACAATCCTAAGGTAGGTTTTCTTGTGATTTTCATTGAAAGTCAAATTGTTTATATGTGTAGGTGTGTCACACGCCCAATTTTCGAGTGTCGTCTTAATTAAAATTGAACCCTATTATCACCTATCATGTTATAGTTAATTTAATATGACTTTTTATGAATTTTATATGTTGTATACCTTGAATAAGGGCCACTGTGTGGGTGATTTTCCTTAAATTTCTCTTTTATGACTTTATACGTTTGACACCATTTGAGGTGTGCCTTTATACCTTTCATTGGATGATAAAAATAAAATTCATTATAAATGGAATTTAAAATTTTTTAGATTGTAAATAAATTGACTTATTGGTATTGGATGGATGACTTGAACCTTGACCCATGTATTCCTTTGTTTTTTAAACCAAGATTTCATTTCCCATGTGAGTAAAGTAGTGGTTATGACTTGAATCTATGAAATTTGAACGAATTTCTAAAATTGTTGTTTTTACCACATGATATATATTATAATTAATACCTTTGGTGGAATTTTACGATAATTAGGCTTGTTTTCTTAAACATTACCATGTGATTATTTGAAGGAAATTCCTTGAGCTTGGCCTTGTTTTTCAATTTCTTTAATAGGAACGAATGTCACCTTTTATTTATTTTCCCATGTGAGTTATAGGATAACCAATAATTATAGTAGATTTTTCTTCATTTGAACCCTATTATTAAAAATATTACCACATGATAAATTTAAAGTCCACGTTCTTTGAGTTTTTCCATGGCTTGATACACCTTTTCAGGCGATCTTGTTAGAGGATGCACTTGGTTTTTACCTTGGCATGTTAAATGAAATGTTAAATGGAATGGAATTGGTTAAATGATTAATATACTTGAGTGAAACATAGATTAAGAATAGAATACCTTGGTTATACTAATGTAAAAAATTTAACATTATACCTTGATTGGTACATGGATTCACCTAAGGATTCCATGGAGGGACTCTATGGTTAATGGGATTACACCATCGGTGATACATGGATCCATTGAGGGATTCCATGGATAGACTCAATGAGGCTGGAGTTATGCGTTGAGTGATAAATGGAACCATGTGAGGGGTAGATTGGATGTACTCAATGGGAATTTGATTATATGTCATGAGTGATACTTGGGGATTACTAAGAGGACCTCCATGGATGGACTCAGATGACATAGACTTTATATCACACCTAGAGTGATATCGGGTTTCTGAGAGGTTTTATATGGATGGGTTTTGTAGGGTGTTGATTGATATTGCTCCTAGATTGATATGTGAATTCAAATTTATAAATTTCAAGGATGGGATTATCTTATAAATTTAACATTTAAATGGAATGCCTTATGATGAATTTTCCAAGACAATGCACAAGATTGGATTTGATCATCACTTGTACTTATTTATATGGCCTTCTGAGGCATATATTATACTTTCAATTACATAGGTGATATTATGGTTGATCTTGATCTTGATACTTAAAAATTCTATTTAATTTAATTTTTATCTGAATATGAATTGAATATAATGAATGTAAATGAAAACCATTGCATATTGGATGTTATGTTTTAGGTACTTCCATGATTTCTGATTTTCTTTTTTCAAACTACCTATTATATATATTTACTGACTAATTGGGACAAACCATTGGTGGTTACCTATTGGAATTATAGCTCACACCCTTTTTGGGTAACTGGTTTGGACCCAAATAGACAATATGATTATAAGTAATTATAAGGGGAAGAACCCTCTTATAGGTACTTGAGATGATTCTTAGGTGCAAGAGGGCATCAGACCAAGGTGAGGCTTGCGATGCTACTGGGATTCTTTTGGCCTTTTGGTTCTTTTGATATATGGATTGTCTATCTTCCTTGTATTCTTATTTTGGATACCTTATTAGAGGAATATGACATGTTTCGTTATTCTATATATAATTGAAATTCTATTGTTGTCATTTATCATTATACTGTTGTTGTTTCAATTGTATTTTATTACTTGTTCCCCTACTTTTATTATATTTCTGTTATGTTACACTATGATAATAAGGGAATTCTATCCCCAGTGACTCACCAAGTCCCTCACAAATAGTCAAAAACCTCTAGAGTTTGGAGAGATTCTCTTGAGACCATGTTACCAACTGGGATCAGAGGACCATTGAGTAGCATCCAGGTCCAAGATGTTACAATTGTATGGATATAGATGTGGTGGTATGGCTAGTTATGTACAAAATAATTTGTTATATGGTTATTATGGTATCTTTTTTCATGATTAGTGTATAAATTTATGATATGATTGGTTTGGTTGTCAAGGGGATGTGCTATAGTTACCGAACTTCTTGGAATATAGATGGAATTAATTAATTAATTAATTAATTGGAAATGGGTTGAAATTGAAACATTTTGGAATGTTAAATGAATTATAACAAAGTATGGGATAAATAATAATTGTAAATAATGAACGAATTGAATCAGAAATATATTTAAGAGTGGATTGAAATTAAACATAGAAAAACTAATGGTATAATAAATATAATGAGGCTAGAAAACTATAATTTAGGAATTTAATGAATGGAATGCAGAAATGGAATATTAATAACATTTTTATGACTATTTATATAGATATATTGGCTCATAATGTTGTAGTTTTGGTATCAATTTTTTATGTTTGATTATATTATCAATATAGTGTTATATATATTCTTCTATTTTTTTAGTTTACCCTTGAGTTGGCATGAATGTTGTTACGATATATGTCGTATCATCCTGAGATTTATTACTCACCGCCACTTGAGTTGGATAAAATTACAAATGACCAAATGGTTATGTTTTGGTTATTTTTCCCAACATTCATGATGGATAGAGAATAAATGTATAACCACTTCCTCTTTACGAATCTTCCATCCAAGTGTAGTGCATGCTATGATGGATCATGATAGGTATATGCATATTGGATATAATTGAAAGGTTTTTTTATGTAATTTACTTGCGATTTTGGTTATGTTTTTTTATGATATTATATGGTGGGAACATGTATAGTAAAGTACATAATGCTATTTATTTCCTATACATTCACATAAGACTACTATGATAAGGATATGACGTATGGTTATAGTGAAATATGTTGTGATTATAAGGTTATGGACATGTGGGGGTATGTGGTGGTGGATATGTGATGATGATAATTATTTGGTTGTATTATGTGTTATATGTTCGTGATATGGGATATCAAGTGTGACAACATGGTTTTGGAAGGGATGGAAGGACCAAATATATGTTGTTAGGGTGTAAAATAGACAATCCATGGGTATGTGGTTTCATTGAACTTTATTGCCATATAATATTTTCATATTATGTTTTTTAATTGTATGTGTTGTTATCTAAGTGAACCATAGTGAATTTGGGATATTTTGGACCTACCATAGTTATGTGTTTCTTCTTCTGTATGTTCACATGGACACTAATAGAATTCTCCCACGTTTTTATGAGAATTTCTGAGGAGGGTTATACTGAGTATACCTTTTTAATCACACATATATATATACATATCTTTTAGGTTTCTAGGAAATATTTTTTGACTAAGCTGAACATTACTAGATCGAGGATTGGAGTTTCTATTGGATACCTTGTTTATGTATAAAATTAACATGAATTTTAGATCAGGCTATAAAATAATATTATGGTGTTGACTTGTGGGTTTCTTTATGTTCCTTGAATATATGAGGGTAATTCCAAATATTTTTACTTTTTATACCATTAGTGATAGTTACCAACTCATGGAAAATTGGAGGTAGGATTTGAGGGTCACCCTGAACTACACCATAGTCCCAAAAGGGTTACTTGGTGGGGATAAGTTATAATGTTTTTACCTAGGAATTCTGATTTTTTTATTATGAACATAAAATTTATCCAAACAAAATTTAGAAAAAATAGAGAAAATATGCATAACCAATGAGTCAATAATCTAAAAAGGTTATATAATATATATTTTTTGGATTGTGACACTGATTTCAAAAGTATCAATTTTTTAGCATTTGAAAATTTTCCCCATCCACACATGAATTCTTTTACAAATACTATCACTCATAGAGTTAAAAACAACCATTTTATCCCTACCAATAACATAATTAAAACTAATACTTTTAGGGAAATGGTCGACTTGTTTTACACTAAAAATGTTCTCTAATTAGTTCCTTTGATGATTTAAGATACCCTTTCTAAAAGTAAATTTATTTTTATAATATTTGTTCTTATGCCTATAATATTTGTTATAATAATAAATTAATTGAATAAAATTATAACGTTAATAACCATATATCATGAAAAATTAAGACTATCATATATTAAAATCATATGGGTGATTTTAGGACCAAGTTTATTTACATAAAAACCATGATTTCTTCCTTCTCTAGTTACATATGAAAAATGTTTTAAGAAAATTTCAACTATGATAATAATTAAATATATGGAGATGGGGTCTCGTCACAGATGAATAATTAATGGAAAATAGATCTTGATAAAAAAACTATTAACCTTAATATTATAATACATATATTAAATGAAAATTATAATTTTATATTATTTTTACCAAAACCATATTTATTGGAACAAATTTAAGAAAACATCATTCTGATATATCATGTGATTTTTTCATATCAGCATTAAAAGAAAATGTTCTATTCCATACAATATATAGTAATTTCACATAATGGATCTATTCATGATTTATATTATATTTATAAGTAGTTAATCACTTAGGGGAAAATATTTTAATTATAGAGATGTTAAATTGAAAAACCATGCTAACTTTTTCTGTCATACCATTGAGAATATTTTATACATAACATTAATAAAGATTATTAACCTAAAATCTAAGACCAAATTAAGAGCATAAACCTCAGGTATTTAGGAAATTATAATTTAATTAAAATGATTAATATAAATTATTTATTTTTATAAATCACTCAAAAGAGAAATAATATCTGAAGCCACAACATACTATGAAATTATATAAAATGTCATTGAACATTTCTTTAATCCTAGATCCTTCATTAGATGTATTCATGTTATCATATCATAAAATTCATAATTAAATTTTTTTATAAAAATAAAACCACTCATTTTAATTCTAACACGAAAAATACAATAATTAATTTCTTCTATAACAGAATTCATACCCATTTCAAACCAATCATCCTAACATTCAGAAATAACATATTTCATATCATTCCCTTTTTTAGACCACCTTCCATTATCACAAATAATTTTTCTAATTCTCTTATTTCTCATAGTATATTATTTTTATTGGGAAAAACTAATGTTTTGATCTCCTTCATGAATAATTGATGTTTTAGGCCTTAGGTGAAAAAATGTATAATTATTAAGTGGTTTATTTAAATTTTTCATCAATGATCACTAAACCATAATTTTTTTAATATAATTTTCATTGTCAGGAATATCTTTATCAGACCTATAAAATCAATAGAAACTTCAGTTCTAAATATCTATAGTCACCACTCATATTTTTTCATTTAATGTTTACCTATCCTAATTCCACACTATCAAAATAGGTTTTCCTTAACTTTGATTCATAACCAAAATGTTTCAAACTAGAACTCACACTGTTTGAGTATTACTTTTATTACAATCATCTATGAAAACAATATGACCATGCTGTAAAAAATTTGCTTTATATGTGTTAATTTAATTGATGGAAATAAAATATTCCACTCTAAAGGTCTTAAAAATGATCAGGCCTATATGAAATTCTAAGATTTTCTATTTTTACATGAAACCATATAAATGGATTTAAAACACCAAAATGATTAGAAACATAAAAATAATTAATAAAATTCCAAAATGTTTTCATAGAACTGGCATCTCTATTGCTCACATTACTATTTTCAAAATAAATAATAATTTCATTAAAATTTCCCTAAAGATAAAAGGACTATAAACATAATCTTTAATTTTCCTAAGAAGATTCTATGTTTTTCAGTTATCAATACAACTAGGCCAACCATACTTTCCAAACAATTGTATAAAATATTTCCATCACATCTTGTAACTCTAAAGAAATATGTTTTTTGTATTAATGTTTAATAGAAATATCAAGTTCATCAATACAGAATAGATAAAATCCACATACATAGACTATTTTTTCACAGTAAGGAGATTTTTTAACCTTAACACCATATTTAAATATGTAATGTCCTGGATTATTAAAAAAACTCTTAAGAAAAAAGTCTATATTGAGACATAATTTTTTTACTCTAATAAAGGATTAATAAAACTAACTATGGGTTTCTATTTATATTGTAATTACAATATAAAGTTGTCATTTATTTATGGTGTACTGATCACCCCCTTATTCAATATTTTCATTAACAATATACTAATTTAATATACAAATATGAACAAGAAAAATACACCTGTTTGAGACAATCAACTTGTCAACCTGATGAAACAACCATATGATGTAATTTTTCTCATATAAAAAACAACTAATAAAACTAACATTTGAAAATGTGGATGAAGATAACAACATAGATGTTGACTCACAATCTATGGAAGAAGATAACCTTCCAGATGTAGATGAAGATTAATAGACCCACCAAAAACTAGATAAACAAAAAATAATCCTAGATTCAAAAGATATCAGTAATACTAAAGTATTTCTATATATCAATTCCATATATGTCAACCCACTAGTGGTGGATCTCCTAGATAGTGACACCTTAGTTGTTTATAATCGCGTGCTTCCTGACTACTATTTTGTTCCTATTTCCACAATAGACCAACTAGATAAACTAAATATCAACCCTGATATCTTATATATTTTTCAAAATACTAAATATTATTCTAGATCCATCATAGTACAACCTTGATTCTTTATAAATGATCCGCGATCCTTAAAATGAATACCATATGGAAAAAATGTATATACCATACAAAATCCCATAAAACACTAATAAAATTAAAAAATACACACCAAACAAGATCCAATGAACAAAAATCCACTGAAAATATAACCCCTAAAAATGGGAACAAGAAATAAAAAACCTATAAATGAAAGTGATAGAAAATGAGGTGTATAATTAAAGAATTATGGAGTATGATATTAATAGACTACAACCTAAAATCCAAGAAAATACTATTTAATTTGAGGATAAATCTAGGAAGAAACTTTGAGAAAATTAATCAATGAGTAGATAATATACAAAATAAGATTTTATATTTCTAATAATAAATGTAATAATGAGTTAATATTTACAGTATCATGGTTATTTACTTCCTTTTATAATTTTATATATATGATTTGGCTAATTAAAAACAGTTTCACCATGAATCTTGTATTAATGGAAAAAATAGATTTTTAAATTCTTAGATCTTAAATTTTTTATCCTATATAAATAATGAATTCATGAATTTGAAAAATAATATAAAAAACTTTATAGTAGTGGTTTATTCATAGAGAAGGTTATGCATAACCCATCAAATTTATTTTTCTAGGTAAATATATTTGGTAGTTTTGATAAAGTATTTACTAATATAATAAATTACTTGGGGTTGAAAACCCCAAATATTTTTTTTCTATAAATTAGGTTATATATTTAGAAGTGAAATCATTTAAAAAACCTATAAATTGATATTTTTCATTTGTTTTTGTTAAAAAATCACTAAATATATAATCTTATTTATTAAAAAATAATGAAATTTAGTTGGGGTTTTAAATCCCTAAAAAATTCTTATGTTAGATGGGATTATAAACCCTATCTAATGGAAGATATTAAATTGTGTTAAAACCCTCCTATATTTTTTAAATCATGTTTTATAATAGTAATGATAATAATATAAAAATTAAATACATTTTATAACTACATATATATATACACACAAATATAAAAATACACACATTTTTATTTATTTATTATTACATGTATATTTAATACTATACATATATATTTAACCACACAAATATATGTGTATAAAACCCCTAGTAAACTTTGTAATAAAAACATTTATATATATATATATATACCAATGTGTGTGTTTTCACGTGTGTGTGTGTGTGTGTGTATTTAATAAACTTGTGTGTGTGTGTGTGTGTAAATATATATTAATATTAAAATATGTGTTTAAAATTACACACACCCACACAAATATATATGTATAAACCCTCCTATAAATCTTATAATTAAAAAATAGATTTAATAAATGTATAAATACACATAATTTCTAACTTATTTATGTGTTTGTGGATTATATATAATTAATATGTTTATAAATATATGTGAAAATATATTTAACCCCCATAATATATTTTTATTTTAAAAATTTAAAATTAATTTATCATTTAATAAATAATATAAATGAATTTAAATGTATTATAGAAAGATATTATATAAATAAATATCATTTAAATTTATTTGTAACAATTATATTGTGTCAATACATTTTAAACTGAAAAATATGTTTAAATTTTGTTTCTGAATAGATTATATATATTTATTTATAAAAATATATCTTAAAATACATAATATTAATATAACATTCCATTTATGGTATCTCTTCTTGGGAGTTATCTCTAGAGTTCCTTGAGCTTCCTAAGAGTCTAGTGGTTGGTATGTTGGATAGTTTGGATCCAAAAACCATGATATATTAATTTATTTAACTCACAAAACTTTTATATAAAAAAAGTGATGATAAATATTATTATTGTAAACAAATTTGGCGGTAATTAATCAATTTGATATAGGAGATGATGTTGTTTTTTATTCGCATCACATAGGGATGTTTCTGTCACTGAGAGGGGTGGGGTTAATTAGTGTTGGTACTTTTTAGAAAATTTAGAACCATTATCTCTTTTTAACTCCTCACTTGTTCAGTGAACATATCTCACTCTCTCACTTATATTATCTTATCTTTAGTTGGCATGAAAATATGGTAATAAATAAATAACCCAAAAATAAATTTTATTTTTTAAATTATGATTACCTATTCTTTACGATAAATAAGTCTATAGTGATGTGTGTTTATTATCACACACACAATGCTTCCGTCTTTTTATAAAATGAATCATGGGATAGGGTACGTCCTTGGTCCCATTATTCTAGAATGAACTAGACACAATGTATGGACCAATTTGTTTCCCTTTTATAAAATAGAATGGTATTGAACATCCTTGAAGTATGATCATCTATATTAGATTGTGCCCCTCCAAGACTATTTGGATTGATATTTTTAATCACTATCAGCAATCAAGAGGGATTCATCATGCTTATTCAGACTTCTAGAGAAAATTATTATAGGCTAGCTCTCAAAACATCTTTATATATATATAATCTAAAATAGTGTAGGATAAAAACTCTTATCTCTGTCTAATTTATTAGTACAAAAAAAGATCTATTCCGTTAGTACTAGGACTCCACCTTCTTTATTAGACACATAACTCATTTTATTTATTCATGGATATAGTATTGTCACTTTATTTGTTTCTCTCAACTTATATAATATATGTTAGGAACAGACAATCTAGTTCATCTCTTTTCTTTTATTTCTTCTTCTTAGAGAATATATTCATATCACTATATGAGTATCACCTTTCAAATTTTTATAATATCCAACATTAGTGTTTCTAATATACCACTAATTAAAGAACCTTCTTTTTTTGTTCTTTAAGACTCAACTTTATTTAATCCCTCATTATATTTAGAAATATATTGGTATTTTATTCAACCATAAAATAAAAATCTTCTAATTTATTATATTTCTACATGAAACACATAGGACCATGATATTTGATAATGTATAAATCTCCCCATGTTACACCTCATCCATATTTAAGAATCAAGTTATTTTCAAAACAATCATCCAGAATGGACTATAGTGTGACCACAACCATTTTTATTCTAAGGATTCACCTCTCAATATAGACACCATGAACACCTCTATGAATATTTTTAACTCTTCATTTCTAACATGTAAAAAACATACCTAAAACACTTATCACAACATTATTGTGTTCTTAACTTAACCATTATACAACCATTATTATCACAATTCTCAGTGAAACAAATTTTACTATTGCATGATCATCTTCATGTTCCCATTTCATTATATTCAAGTCTGTATTTAGATGTAGAGTAGACTTAATTTGATCTCAACTAGAATAAAAACATCCATTATGATTTTGGAATCCATTAATTAAAATTCAAACATCACCTCATTTTATTTTATAGTTAGATGTTTTCATTCTATATGTTCACATATTATCAATATTTTCGCAAAGTAAAATATCATGAGAAGAAGGATTTTATATAAATATCACAAACATATTTCAATATTTATGTATTATATTAGAATATAAATATCAAAAAAATTATGAAACATCATACATGTTTCCCAAACATCCTATGTTCTCATGAGTATCTTATAACTATCCTTCTTTTGGAGTTATAAATCAGACACCTCAAAAGTCTTATTATGAAGACATCTCAAATTCATACTAGTTAAATTCATTATTGCATGATGAGACCAAAAACCATAAGACTAGATCCTCAAATTCATATTTCAGACAACAATGTCAAACATGCACACACACTCAAAGTCATACCTGATCATAAAAAGGTTTTATGTGGCTTGATAAATTTATACATAACTCCTCTAGTAAAAGTCATACACGACCACCTATGATTATGAGAATACACGAGGTCACTCTGTTAAAGTATTAAAGAATTACATAATTCACTCAAATATCTTAAGTACATCTTCAAGCCAACTCAAGATATTTTCAACTTAATAAAAATCAATTAAATACATCTCAAATCAAAATCATAATATTATCCACTAGTATATTATCACCTAAAATATTATATTTCATATATAACACTACTTGGATGGTTTCTTCTGCTTTTTGAATAACTTGAATTATTGAATAAGAATTCATAAATATAAAAAATATATGAAAACATAAAATATCAATTAAATGTTGTATAAAACATATATACATTTAGTACTAATCATTTAAATTTATACTTAATCCTCACTTGTCTATATATAAGCGTTGCATGAATTTTTCCTCACATGTTCTTTGTGTTCTTCAAGTAAAAACTATATTTTCTTCATTTTTTATATGTGATGTACATTGGTAGAAACTGTAACCTCCACACATTCATTTCCAAGTGAGTGGATCATTATAAATACCCCAAGTAAACACTTCTTTTATATCTTATTTTCTTCATTACAAGGGATATAATTAACTATAATTTACAAGCATTAGGATTAATATTCACACAAAATGTTGTCGTTATTTGGTGTATAATTCTTCCCAACATTTTTGGAAAACTATATCTTCTTCAAATATATTATTAATAAAATATTTAAATCATTATTATTAATACTAAATAAATTCACAATAAATAAAACAAATATATAAATTGGGATCAATTGTATGACCCTTTGTATTTGTTGTCAGTAACTTTTCTAGAAGGTGAGGTGTCAATATGTTATTCTAATTATTCTTGCTTATATCCCCTTTATCATTATAATTATTCATTTTTATTCTATTCCCCTTATTTATAAAAAAGATAAATATTTTTAGAGATAGGTTTGTAGCATCTCATACTTATGAAATGTGTCATCAATCATTCAACTCTAAGTATATGTCAACCATGCTCAATGTAGAAATCAAAAGAGTTTGTTTTAAAACACAAAATTATCCATTAACTAACTACATATGATAAAAATGGTTACCAAATCATAAACCATATTACCATAACTCATTATGGGTATGTTTTTATGACTTTATATTAAAATTTAATAATGAGAAATTATAGAATTATTTTCCTTGGTGTGATAATGAGAGTTCCTTTCAATGAATATATTTTAAGAACATTCTATTACTCAGATTTATATAGATTGAATGATTCTAGAATCCTATCATGCTTTATTAACATTTATTCCCCACAAGGGATACTTCATAAGGTTCTCATCAAGTTGAAACTATTACATAGAGTGATTTCAAGACATCCCATATTGAGAGTGCATCGAGATGGATCATTTCAACTTGTTGTCCATATTTGAAATCATTAAAATATTCATTATGGATAATATCATTAAATGCACGTTCTTTTAAAATATAAAATGATATATCATTCCAATATAGTGTCCAATTTATATCTAGAATAGTTTTTTACATCTTACATCCCTTTATTAGTTATCATCATGAGTGTGATTCTTCAGCCCAAACTACCATCCGAGCTAGTGTGCCATGTGGCCTCAGGTGCACCTCCCTATATGTCAGATGTTTTCGGCTAGACGTGAGGGCCTATCCATACAATGAGGATACTATTCCCTAGTATCAAATTCATATAATAATCAAATTAAATAAAAAAATCCAAGAAATATAATCAGAGTACGCATAATCAGAGTACGCATATTAAAATAAACACATTACTATATGAAAATCAATGAATTATTCATTCAGTCATGAAAAAATAATCGCCAAATAGGGTAATCCAAAATACAATATAAACAAAAAAACACACCCAATAAACCTACTATCCATCCAAGGTAAACAAAAACCATTTATCCACATACTCTCTGGTTACACCATCCTTATCCACTATACATCTCATGATAAACCTGAATGTAAACATAAGTTTTACATAAGAATTGGGGTTCCCATGTAGTTTCTAAGAAATTTATCTCAGTATGGTCTAACCAAATTCCACTAATATATTCCATTATATACATGTATTCATGGGAAATAAAATAAATATGTCACATAAGAACTTTGGATAACATGTGCTAACTAGGCCACCATGAATCCTTATGTGTTGGGTAATTTTGTTCTAATAAGGCCATCACAGAACCCAATGAAACATACTTCAACACCATTCTAGAATCCAATAATATCCTCTTGGAATTGTCTCATGACCTAGCTTATACTCGATGACTCAATGTAGATAATCGTATAATCTTAACTGGTACTCGAAGAGGGTAGGATAGTGCCCTATATCTAATATCTAAACACACATTCACACTCAATATAGTCCCACATCCAATACTTGACCTCTGCTTTATCACTCACTATAGGGTCCATTCATTCGATCCCATATCACATCCAAACCCGATCTCACTAAGGGAAGTCCCATCATCCAGTCTCAAATATCATCACATCCTAGACTCCATGTAACTTATATAATTCTATAGTTTGATCCCTCGCCCGGTTTATCATTCCATGGACTCCATATCACTCATGATAGTTCCTCAAATGTTATATCACTAATAGTGAGGTCTAATGGTCCCAAGACACACCATCTCATTCATGATTTTTCCAAACACACACACACACACACATATAGATATATATATCAGAGAATCCACCTCCCAATGATAATCCCACATAATCTATATCAATCATAGTGGGTAAATGCCCCAATATTCAATAACCATAGTGGAATCTATCATAAATCACAAGAATAATCATGCACATGAAATTTAATCAATAAAACACAGTGCACAAAGCCTATAACATGAATTAGGGCACCAAGGCATATCCCTCAAATATAATTTTAAATCACATCACATCTTTCCTTACCCATCAAGTCATCCACTTGGTTACTTTAGATCTATGCCAGTATCTTCTCATCAATATTAACTCATATGCATCACTCCTTAATGGCACCCAATCCCATAAATTCATGGCATCTATGGCCTTAATAGGTGGGGTCCAACCTCATAAATGTACCTTGGCATCCCTTATACTTTGACCTAGGGGATAATCTTCACCATTACACTCCAAATATAACAGTAACCCAATTCCAAGTCCCAATCTTCCCACAACCAACACTAGGTCCATGTCTCACATCCATTAAGGGATATCTCTCAGCTAATCGCCTAAAGGAAATAGCTCTATGTAACTCCTCACATCTCTTAAAGGACCCATCCTTCACAACACACTCAATGAACTTCAAAACAACCTCAAAAGGGTGTCACACACTTATAATGATATGTATGACTATCTCACCCATCATTATAATGCCTAAGCATCCCAAGCCTACACAACTACCATTAGGGTGCCCGTCCAAGGAAACATAAATCATCCCTAATACCTTGAGAATTACCCATGGCATCACAGTAGCTCATTAAATATCCCATAAACTTAGAGATATAGTTTGATGGTGATCTTAAATGCAAAATGTGTTAATGAAAAATTAACAAGAGCATAGGAGACCCGACACCATCCTATCTCTTCTCTTGTCCACTTTTGGTCCCTATCTGTTCCCCTTGAACCCATGAAACATGTATAAAGAATGAAATCATGAATAAGAATGAATATGAGATTATATTAAAGGGATAACCTACCTCTATCAATGAATTAACACTCAATCAAAATTTTGAACCACCTTGGAAAAGCTCCCATGTTTCTTATCTGAGCCTATATCAACACTTTATCTCTTGAATCATGTCATACACCAAAAATAATTAATTATTTAATATAAATAGGAGATTCATAATTTCCATAAAACATGCCAAGAATTTCTGTCACACAGAAACCATGACCAACACACATAGAAGGTTCATAGAACACCCTAAACACCATCTCAACCAAAATCTATAACCATCAACACCTAGCTACCATAAATTTCATCCAAAACTATAAAAAATCTAATATAAAATATGGTAGAAACTTTTATCAACTAAAATTATGATAAATGAAATTTAAATGTAATCTCAAGTCCTTATATATACCATTCAAAGAAATCAACATTAATGATGAATGAATTCCACCATCCATCCATCCAACATTAGATTTTTATTATAATAAAGGATAGATACCAAAAAAATATCACTAACCACAACAACGTAGCTAAGTAGTCTGGAAAAAATGAAGAAATAGGGAATCCCCAATAACCAAATCCACCCCCTCAGATTTCAATGTGTGCACATTGTCGATGAAAATAGGGTCCGAGCTAAGGACATCAAGAGACGTAACATAATCCGCAACATGATTCCCCTCCTGCCAGGAGTAAAGCACTTTGGTGGTGTTGTTGAGGGAACCTCTGCACTTTCAAATGATGATGGTAATCAACTAGGGGGAGTGAAAATGTTTTTCATGGTGTCATGGAGAATCTTGGAGTTGTTTTTGACCTCTTCCACTGGAATGTTCTTCTGTAGGCACATGTTTACACCCAGATACATGGTCATTGCCTCGGCCTATAAAGAGGAGTTGTTTCCTAGATAGGAGGAAAACACCAATATAAGTGAACCATGGGAGTCACGAATGACCCTGCCTCCGTGGATCACCCCCATGCTAAAAAACCCATCTGTGTTGAGCTTAAGGCGCCTCGGTGGAGGATTCCTTCTTACCAAGTGGCTGCTGGCACTAGTCTGGAAAGGGGGGATCTCCCTTGAAGGTAACCAAGGGAGGGGGATTCCCACCCATTGTTGATGATCCCAACCATATCAAGAAAAATATTTCTATCCCTTAGGGTAATTAATCTACCAGAGGAGATGACCCCATAATGCCTTTCCTTGTTCCTAGCCTGCCAGATACACCAGCACCCTGCCCAAGCGCACCTAGTTGACTCAGAATAGGGGTCAGGACACTCTTTTTCTTAGAAAAATAACTCACGAAGCATTCATGAAATAAACAATGATTCATGATATGAATTCTACAGGAAAAGGTTCAAACCCCTCGACTAGAATCATTGATGATGTGAACCACTATTCATGGTGTGAATTGATTTATGCAATTAAAGGTCATCCTTATAGACCACCCAGCCCATCCTGATGTCCATCTGAGTACCTGAGAGATATACTGAGTCTTGAACCAATATGAAATCAAAATTTTGAGAAATATAAATACTAAAATTCCCAATATGAGCCTTAATTACTGATCTGACGCATGGTCTAAATAAAAAATTCAAAAACCCATTACAAATCAAGACCGATAAATGTTGAAGTCAATAAAAACTCCCCCATATAATACCTCTAATCCATGGTAATTTGTGGTAGTAATCAAACCCCATTTCTTAAACTATCTTGTTATTAAATTATGAGAGAAATCCCAATGTTATTTCTCAGAATTCCAAAATATATTCTGCAGATAAACTCCAAACACAATGCTTTGATCAAACATCTTTCCTCCGAAAAGGACTGCTCTGATCCTTGGACCGCCTGAACCATATCCCAAATGATACTTCTGACATGATTCCAATTCACCACATATAATTTCATGAAAAGGAACCAATAAATACTCTTGTGGATGAATTTATCTAAGGATTCTCATACTAAATCATCAAAACACCACCAAACCCTAGCCTTAACCATGAATCCTTAAAATGATAACATACTATTATCAAACACCCACACATAATTTTTAATCCAAGTATTGGTGTAATCCCTTGATTGGATCACTAACCATTGAACCATCTATTATGATCTTACCATGAGCATTGGAAAACCTATGACCTGACTCACACTCCGATCATGCTAAGACTACCTCAAACCCGATGCCAATTAAAAGGCTCATCGTGAAATTGAATTTGAAATCTAAATATATTATTTATTGAGGAACCAAGTCAGATAAGATATTACAAAACAAAAAAAATACTAATTCTACCTTGAACATTCACTAAACAGTATCACTACCTCCCATGAACCATTCAACATGAGGTTTACTCACCCATGACTGATATGATTTTACCCATTATAGGTGTTTCATTATAGATGATTATTGAAGAAAAAAACAAATATATATAACCCATACTTCACCTATTACCGCACATACTGATTGTACATAATCATACCACTCTTACCCGAGTGCCAAAAAAATATCAGTCATTAATGGGGTGCTCCCCCACCATATGGATTCCCTTACACCAATCTCCAAGTGCCGACCCCAACAGGTCCAATCCACACACCTCCTTGAAAAAAGACCTATCAAGGACAAAAACCCAAAGACATCACCCACACATGCTTCTAACTATAAATATATCACTACATCAAACATTTGGGTTCACCCATAACCTAATAAATTCTTATGGGAACTACACAAGGCAAGTTCAACTACCCTAATCGAAATGGTCACAATGCATACCCAATGCATAATTAACCCCACACATGAATAATTTTTTTGAAAAGATCCATAACACTCACTCTAATCTATCTAAATTATAGTGATCCATTCAAAAACCATTCATAGGATCCTGATCATGATCCTACTTGTTCTCACCCTAATCTAATGGCCACACACTCCAACAAAACTCAAAAAAATACCAGAATAATGGTCCCTTGAGTTTCATAATTCTGAACCTTGGACCATGTGGATAACCTACTGATTATTCCCTATAAACATGTTAGTCACATCCAATAACTTGAGGTATCTCAATAATTCATTGGCTAACCATATAATCACTGACCAAACTGTTGTTGTTCCAAATCCTTGAGTGTCTACCCACACTCCATTAATATCGTGCACAAGGAATACAAATGATTATCCTCAACCCATAGTGGGGATCTACACAACAATTTGGTCAAGTAAAGTATAATTCCAAAAAGAATATATATGGGAAATTTTATATAGTCTGTTGTTCACACTTTATTTCCAAACCCACATCCACAAGGAAACTTGTACCTCTACTCAGAACATTACTTAAGAAAAAAATTCTTATAAAAAATCCACCAAGGTTCCATTAACTAGGAATCAAATTCTTTCACTGACCCTCTAAGGAAATCTAAATATCCCTTAATAAAGGGATCATATTCCATCACCAGATAACCTCTTACACCAGGTTCAAAAAAACCTACCATCAGAAAAAACAATGGTTTGGATGAGTAAAATTCTACGAAACTTTTATAATGGAAATTCTATATAATTTTTTTTTGACACTTTACATAATTAAACCTCACATTAAAAAAAACCACACACAAATAGGGGAATGTCATATAAGCCTCATATGCCTAATCAGGATGCAGAGACATGGCCTCTTGATAATAGGACAAGATATAAATCTATAAATAAAATCTTCAATAAATGTCTCATATTAAGTAAAAATATCATCCATAAGAGAATAAAACAAAACCAACAATCACATTAACTTTGTAACCAAGGATTCCCACCATAAAGGTGTTCATGACTAACCTATACAAGGTCTATTACAAGATCTGGATATTTTTTTACAACATATCTATCATCACCAAATATAGAAAGTCAAAAAAAAATTAGATTCCACATTGCAAAACCATAAACCAGAACTAATATACCATATTGGGTTTTCTGTGACCTTAAACTTGCCTCCCTATAAACAAAATACGTCTAACTAGTGGTGAGGGCCAAATCCATACAATGGGGATACACTTACCTTGAATTAGAGTCATACAATATTGAAAATAACTAAAATCGTACACAATATATGATCAGATTATAGATAATCAAGTAAAAACAATCCTTTAATAAATTCTATTCAGAAGTTATATAGTCATACATAAACTGATCACCCACCGAGCCAACCCAAATTAAAAAATAAATAAATAATACCTGACACACTGACCACACTACCCTCTCTAGGCCTCAATACAAACATAGGTCCACATAACTTAAGAAGCACCACCCTAGTCCACTACATGTTTAATTCTCAACATGATATTAAATATAAGGTCTACATGAGAAATATGGTAGGGTAAAATGTTAAGATTTAAACTCACTTTATCACTTATAGTGGTCCCATGACCAATAATTTACCTCTACCATTTTACTCATGCTAGGTTCCATCCATCTGATCCCAGATTTCATATAGAACCCATCTCACCCTTGGTCATACCATCATCTAGTATCAAATATCGTCACATCGCAGACTCTATATCACTCATGGAATTCTATCTTTTAATATCACTCCCTAACTCCAATGATGGAGACTCCGTCTAACTCTTGGAAGTCTTACCAATGCAATATCTCTCATAGTGAGTCCCAATCAGCTACATGACACACAATTTCATTCATATTTTCCCTAGACTTCATATAAATATTTAGGTCTACCACACCATGGTCGTCCCATACACACTATCTATCTTATAGCGATTCATGAACTAAAGATCCATCACCCACGCCCGAATATATTACCTATCACAAGAACAAGAACACTCATGCAACACAAGAAAGAACACATGTGGACTGTCTCTCATCACATAAGTAAAAACCATATAGGAATATTCATCATCTATTCTCTCACCTCATAACACATCTCTCATTTCCCTTCAGGTCATCAACTAGGGTCATTCATATCCATCTTGGTCTCTACTCATTGATAGGACTCACACCTATCACATATCTGTGGAACTATATCCTATAGGCTCATCAAAACCCTAGTCTCATCAGGTATGTTCCAACCTTATCAAATATCCACATCACTCTTGGTCATTCTATATAGGGACCATCCCAACCCCTGAGTTTCTAAATCCCTTGGAAACTCCATTCTAGTCCCAATCTTTCCACGAATTGCACAAAGGTCCCATATGACACCTACTATGGGATATCTCTCATCAAATCACACAAAGGAAACACCTCTTTTAACACTCCACATCATCCCAATTAACAAGATAACTAACCCTCGAATAATCTTAAAAATCAAATCACACACCAAGCTTGAGATGTTTGGTCATCTCACCCTTTTTCCCCAGACCTAAGCTGGCCAAACCCACCCAACTATCCCTAGGGAACCCCTCCTAGGCTACCCATAACATTACTTAAACCTCAAGATATACCCAGGGATTCAAATAATAAAATCAACATCCCTTAACATTTGTGACATAGTCATCTAGAAATACCAAATTCTAAAATTGTTAATGATAACTATTCCCAATAATAGATTTTCCAATTATATTATATCTCTTCCACTCACCCACTCCCAGAAATTATATATTCGAAACAATCTATGAAAAATTCACATAGTAGGGAATAATTGGAAAATAATTATATAAATATTTATTAAATAGACCAAATTGAATTATCAAAAGTTTAATAACTAATCCATACTTTGAACCACCTCTATCATGCTTGTTCGTGTCTCATTTCAGCTCATATAAACTCTTAATCCCCTACCTCATTCCATAAAACGTAAATAATTAATTATAATTAATTATAACTATTTATTTATTTTAAGACAAATATAAATAATATCTGGATAACTCATTTGGTTTTGTCGTCACATCAAGAGATCAACCAACATGTCACAAAAGGCTTGTGGAATACCTCTAGCACCATCCCATTCAACATCCCTAACCACTGACACTCATTCAACCAATAATTACATTCAAAATCATAAAAAATATAAATAATATATGTTAGCGTCTTTCTATAATAAAACAATGATGGATGGAATAAAAAAATCATATCGAGTCTTCCATTACCACCACTTACAAATTCCCCATCAATATCACCAGATTCCACCATGCTCCAGTGGAATAGGTGCCAAAAACTTACAAAAAATTGAGTCGACTCATAGAAAATCATTATAAAACAAAATGGAAATGAAAAATGAGGGAAAATACACTATAAATGTAATCTATGAACCACCACCCAACATCGAGGATCCAAGGGAGGGAAGAAGAGAGGAGGAGCTAGCCGAATGACCCTCCCCATTAGTGCATAGAAAACAAAAAACAACGGGGTCCAATCCCCCATTTTAGAATTATTGTGAACTTCCTTTAGGGTGTGAATGATGTTTCATTATCTGAAATACTTAGGTCAAGGTCCAAACTCCTCAAAAAATCTCATTGATAGTGTGAACCATTATTCATGACATGAATGGTTAGAGGCTACAAAAATTTAGCCTCCCGATCCACCCCGACCATTATGTTGTTGTTGAGAGCACTCGAGACATATACTGGGATTGAAACCATTTATAAAAACACCATTTTGAGACATATAAATAATTTTAATCTTTATATGAGTCTCAATTAAATATATTACCTATCTTATAAATAATAATTTCATACTTACTCTCAAAATTATGTCTTGAATGTATGGGGTTCATTACACTAATAACCAAACTCACCTACAATTCAATAAATGTTTATCAACAAAATAAAAAAAATGATTAGGATATTAATAGAATCCTATTATACTACCTAATGTGAGAAACAATTCTCAAAATCTCTTCTTAATCATGATACTCCATAATTTTTTCTTCAAGTTTGGGTGTACTTTTCATACTAATTTCTCTATATTTCCATGTCATCTTTGAGATCATGGAATACTTTCCTTTATCCTTTTGTATGACCCTCTTATTCATGCAATTTATCTAATAAAAAGGATCACATGTTTTAATTTTCATAATTTTTAGGATTTCATCTTGAGCCGGTGTGATTGGAAGAAATTCTTTTTAACTATGTCTACCTTCCTTTCACCTCTAACAAATCAATTTATCAGATCATAGATTATCATTAATTGAAGACATATCTTGAAATTTAATTTTTATTCATGTGTAATGATTTAAATTTCTTAAATTTTTTCATTCTCTTATTCTTGCATCTCTCATACTATCTTCAAATATGTTGCCCAAATGATAAAGAATTATTTAATAATATGTTCATCCTTCTTAGATCATCCATGTGACCTCATAAGAGAATTCAATTCTAAGTCAATCCTTAGAATTGTTTATTATAATGATTTTCCTCTTTTCATAATATTTTCTACAACATTTTGACTTCTAGCACATTTTTTCATGTGTTCATGGTCTATCCCCTTTTTTCAAAAAAAATTATTTGATCCTCCTTGGTGGATTAATATTCTATGACTTCATGGGATTAATTTGAGTAGAATTATTATTTATTATATAGATTAACGATGACCCAACTATCAATTTTTTGAATTCTTAGGAATATTCTTTTCATTAATTATTTCTTAATATTTTTGATATATTTTTCTCCAATATTCATAACAAATTTCTTATTTGTAATTTTTGGTCTTATCTATTTGGCTTCATTTCATACATACTGAGTGAATTTATGCCAGTATACCTCCTTCCTATGATAAGTTTTGTTACAAGTATCATATATATATCCAGTGATTTCATTATTTTAAGGAAAATTAATGCTTTTAATTATTTCCTGAGTATTTTATCATCCCATCTTTTCTACCCTTGATATAGGCTCTCAATTTCTCTTATAGGTGGTTATATTATGAAAAAAAATAATCCTTTGTGTCTAGAAGTATTATTCCACTAGAACTTACCAAAATGACATTACTTTCTTCATTGGAAAAAATGCTTTCAAATTTTTTTTGAATATAATATTTTTAATATTTTTGTATTTTTTCCACGGGTCAATTATCATCTAAGAACAAATTCTTACACACTTATGTTATTATCCACCCTATATATATTGGTGGGAATATCAATGATTTTATTTATCCATATTTATATAGATTTTTAGTCATAAATATAGACTATCCTTGAAAATATATTTATATTAATCATTATCAATAGATGCAGATGCTACCTTTCCATATATACATATTTAATATTGATCATTATATGATCTTATGATTTATTTTCTACTAGATCGAGATTGTTTTGTATTTTTAACATCCTTGTTATTTCTAGTAGACATAACCCTCTTTTAATCTTTTTTTGTAGACATAGATTGAGTGGTTTTAGGATTATTTGATTTAAATTCAAGCTCCAATCATATCATATAAATAATTTATTTATCATGAAGAATTATTTTCAATTTTTCTTCAACGCACTTCTTGATTTTATCAACATTATCATCGGGATTTTTTTTATTTTCTGGTAGCATATGTTCAGGATATTTTATCCTATAGATTTTAATGTGAAATTGATTCTTATTGATAATAATTAATCCTGTTAAAGAATGAGACTTTTCTTTAATAATTTTATTGTATTACTATCCATCCCTAATTATAGTAAGCCATTCATTCTCAAATATAGAGAAACATTTTTCAAATTACTAATTCATGGTATTTAAGGAACATAACTATTTAGAGAGATTTATACACATCAATAAACATAGTTTCAAATCTTAATATGAGTTTTCTAAATCTACCACAAGTTAGGTGGTCTCTTCCTATGTTCTTTTTATAGAGAAAAAATGAATACATCAATAGGAATATTATTCACGGCCTTAAACAAATAATAAAATGAATCATATTATGTTACATAACACAATTTATCAAGAATGTAATCTTCCCTAGGTGTGCTTGGTTATTCTATAGGGTATATTTGACAATAAATTTGTGTTTACTTCTCTTTATGTAGAGATTATGAACTACATGAGGAAAAATTGTTATACATTTCATTGGTGGAGGATTCGACCACAAAACCTTGTTCTTATATTATTTACTTCTATTTATCAAGATTTATTCTTAGGGAAACCCAATTTTTCTTCTTATTTACTTAATAGTGGTGGATTATAATCATAATTATCTTTAAGAGATATATTATCAATAGAAATATTAGAATGGGCATTACTTTGATTAACTTCAGTTAGTAGACATACATTGTTATATTTTTTAGATGGGTTATTTCTTAATTTCCTTCTATTTATTTTCTTCTGATTCTTTATTATCCTGTAGAAATATCTATCATGGGTTTTTTGATACAGAATTCATAGGATTTTACAAGTATTTACTTCTTATTTACTTTAAAAATAAACTCAATTTTAAAAATAATTCAAATATGATAATCCAAGAGTATTTTTACCTTCTATAGTACAAGATCATATAGATATGTGGTTAACACAAAAAGATCTAGTGGGGGGGTGAATCTGTGTTTGTACTTTATATCCAATTTATAAACATTAACCCTTTTAACATCCACACTTTTTCTATAAATTAATCTATTTATATATATCTCTCTATCTCATTCTATCTCATATTGTTTTGGCATGAATATATGGTAAGAAGGATCGAATAGAAAAATCCACCATAATTTGTTAATGAGACCAACCTACATTTTATGATAACTATTCCTAAAATGATATATGTTTCATATCCCACACACATTGCTAATTATTATTTTCAAATTAAGCATAATCAAGGGTATGGACATGGACCTGTTATTCTTGAACCAACCAGGGAAAATGAAAGATCCAACTTGGTGTCCTTTTGTTCAATAAAATGAGATTAATCTTACTTGAAGTAAGATAATTAGTTTTGGATTGAGTCTCTCATGGACTATGAGGATTGATCTTTTTCCCAAAAATTATAAATAAAGAGGAAAAACTCAAGATTATTTTGAGTTTTATAGTAAATAAAAATAATTTGGAACTCTCCTCATCTTGGATGGAATAGAAGAATAAATGTTTTTGGCCAATTACTCTTCTCACATTCTTCTTCTTTAGTGATTAAAATAATATCTTTCTTAAACAGTAAAAATCCATAATATTTCTTCTATAAACTTGTCTTATTCTTTCTTCAATTATGTAGTGTAATCAATATTTCTTTTATTTTCGCTTATAGAACATATGTCAGGGTACCCAAATTTGATTTATTATCTATAACGTTATTTTTCTTATAGTATATATTCCCTAAACCATGTTAATATTTCATTTTGTTTTTCATAATATCCAACATTTAGGTTCCAATAATATCAAAAATTAAATCTCATTCTTCATCGGTCTTCCTATAATTTCATCAAAATCTAGTCCCTCGTGATATTTTAAAATATCACGATCTTTTGTTCTTTCAAAATATCCATAACATAAAGTTGGTATAAAATACACACGACCACAACATCTCTTCTAGTTTGGAGATCCCCATGTAAGAAATCAAATAAATTCCCTTATAAAGTGATTCCAAAAATGCTCACTAAAAATGGTATTTGTTATGGCCCTTACCATTTCAATTATAAGGATCCACCTCTCAATATATACACCACAAACACCTCAATAAAAGTTTTTAACTCATAATTTATCATAGGTAAACATCTCACCAGAAACATTCATCACAATAGTGTGTTGTTCATAACCTGAAAATTTTGAAACCATGATTAATAAAATAAATTCCACATTTATGTTTTCATATTCATCTTCCCAATTCATTATCTTAATGTTTTTACAGTGATGTGGTAAATAATTACATTGATATAAACTAGAATATAAACCTCCATTGGGATGTTTGAATCTATAAATAATGTGTAAATCATCATCTAATTTTAGTATTTCATCAATGTAACTCATTATATAATTTCACAACTTCTCATGCTTTTCCAAAAGTATAGTATTATATGAAGATGGATATTATAAAGAGATATAAAATATCAGTTGATATTCATGTATCATTAAAGAACTAAAATATCTTATGAACTTCCCAAACATCATAAATTTTTCTCAAGATTTATACACACTCAATGAATATCTTATTTATAACCTACTTCTGAATCCATACACTGGAAACCTTAATAGTCTTATACCACTACCAAATCGGAGTCATAGAAGCTAAATTTAAATTCATACTCTTGGACCAAAATTCATATGCGAAGCTCCTCAATTTTATTTTTAGGCCACCAATGTTATATGTTTATATACACATAAAGTCATATTTTCTCAATGAAAATTAATATATAGAATAATAAAATCATATGTAACTCCTATAGTAAAAAACATACAAAACCACAGGCTCTAATGCATAGTTGTATGGGTAATTTTTGAATATCTTATGAAATTTTTGTCAATGGTCAAATCTATTTAATACCTATTTAAACTAATTTAGATTCTTCCCAACATAATAAAAAGCATCCCAAAATACCACAAATAAAATATGGAACATCATCTAAATATATTTTACCACCTAAAACATCATGTTTTATGTATAAAACTACTTTCATGGTTCCTTCAACTTCTTACAAGGATAAACCATCTGAATTAGTATTATTTAATCACCCAAAAAACTAGAAAAATCAAATCTTAATTAAATATTTTATTGTTTCATCAAGATACACATTGAGGGGGGTGAATCAGGGTGATTGATAAATTTTAAATTTTATTTTAAAACCACTAAACATTATTTATAATCACGTTACCACATTGGTAGAAACTGCGCTCAACCTATTTCTTGAATACTCTTTATATTTTTCACCCTCACCAAACAACTGTTAGATGTATAATAAATTTAATCATATACATAAGATAATTATTTTAATGGGTTCACCACTCAGGGATAGTCTAAGGGTTATGTGTTGATTTTTTTGTCTTACCATAATCCACTATGATTCAATAGTTCACCAAATACAATGATTCAACCATGATTACTCCATTGAAGATGAATTCCCTTTACAATGAGATTATTGATAATGAACCACCTCTATCAAATCACTTTTTTCGACTCCTCTGTGATCAATGAGTTATATGAATTCTTCCTTACTTTAACAACTTCAAGGTTTCATTACTAGATATGGGTCATAAATATTTGTATTTCTACAATAAAATACTCATCGTTTATCTTATATCCTGATTTGATAATATATTTTACATCCCACTATTATGACTATCTTGTATTATTTGTAATGGGGTAAATTACACATTTTGGGGTTTGAATATTTTCCTTTAATGATAACATAGACACCTCTTCACTGGATAAGGATAATTCTCCACTATAATTTTCATATTACTCCTAGACTTCTTAAATCCTGATATCTTGATATAACTCCATCTCCCTTGTATTTTAATTCAAATATTTAATTACACAACATTCCTTATTGAATTATTATTCATCGTAATAGTCTATCATGAACTATAATTTTTTGTAATATTCCTTCACAAACTATCCAATGTGAAACATGAACTAACTTGAGTGACTCGTATAAGAAACATTATTTACTCCATACTATAATTTAAAGGTTTTTTTGAATAATATGAAAACATCCTAGAACTCTATGGTAATCCAACACTATATCTTTCCTATGATCTATAGAAAATCCCCTGTGCTTCATGGAATGGTGCTTCAAAAGCATCACTTGCTATGCCATTCAACCTTTCCATGTGAACTCCTAAACTTATCTAATTTTTGATCAATTCCTAGATCATCTATTTACTTCTAAAAGATCCAAAAGGATGGTATTAGAGGGATATTTATTGGTAAACATTGAAAAATAATATGATAATAACTAAAATTATATTTAATCCCCTTCGTGAAGGAGATAAAGTTTTATTCAATTGACCCTATACAGACCTTCCAAAATCAATTCCTCATACAAAAAATGAATCTAGTTTTATTTATCCTCACATGATTTCTATGAAAAATGACTTATTTTCCCAAATTTTCTATATTTTAAACTACCTATGTGGCTCCAAAAACACGCTATGCAGTATCAACTAATTTACAAAAAAAATTATTTGAATGATACATGTAAACACATCCATATACCACAAACGGTATTTCCTTGATCTCATCATGCACATTCCATGATAGATGGGATAATAGAAATTGGGATTCACAATAATTCACTACCTATTAGTATAATTGACTTTCATATGTATCCATTATGAACTACCTTCTATTCTATGTGGGATTCACGATCTTCCTTCTATTCTACATTGGAAATTTTCATTTTCCAAAATATATATTTTGTAGTTTCACTTAACTGTTATGTAGAAAATACATATTTAGATCCACTCCTTCAAAAAACATCAAAAAAACCCAGTTTTTTCACCCAATTCTTTTCAATCACTAGGATATTGTGTCATTTTGAAACAACTTCCAAGATTATATATTTTTCACAGTATTCTTCTTCCATAACCTCTAAAAAATTACCAACAATATATTTTAAAGTAAAACATCTAAATTACAGTCATCCTCATGTATTCATCTTCTCAATAATCTAGATTTATAAGTACAAGTCTTTCATAAATTCCCCTAGATTCTATAGAATACCTTATATGTACTCAATATCTTATTCCCAACCAAACTGATAACCCCCCTTAATCATTCCAAAACATCTAGATATGCAATCACTATATCTTCAACATTATCTCATTACTTAGCACACAACATCCCCAACATAATACCAACAATATAAACATCAATTTTAAACAAATATAACACACATAAAAAAATATGACCCACAAACTCATAGGTAAAACATGTAGATAGTACCTCCACGTTTAGTACTTGTCTCTAACATTTATAATAACTCCACAATAATCACATATAATGGCTTCATGAATATATCCTAATGATTTTTTCATGCTCTTCATACAAAATATTCATTTTATTTATTCATTATAGGCCACGTACAATTCCAGAATCTCATACCTTCAAACTTTAATTTTCAAGTGAGTTGATCTTCAAACAAAAAAAATTAAATAAATTCTATTATATGTCATTTTCCTAAAAAAATTATGGTGGAAACTATCACTTCTAATGTATAAGATTATTCTTCACACATAATGTTGTCTTTCTTGAGAACACAATTCTTATCAACATTCTTGGGAACTCCAATTTTTTCTTCCAAGAAATTTTTCACATATTTTGACATCAAGTTTATTTATACTTCATTAATTGACATCAAATAAAACTCAAAAAAAGTGGGTTCAATATTTTTTATCATGAGAAGGGTTTTGGATAAGGGACCTCTGTTATCATTTTATATCGATGAATGATCTAGTTGATCAGTGGAAAAATTTTAAATTACTATAAAATGAAAAGGCTAAAATATATAAATCTATTTTTGAAGATAATTTTGATCTGTAATAATGGTTTTAAATTTTACTAGAGGGTAAACTATATGAAAAATAAAAATATAATTCATCAATATTATGGAAATCTAGGGAATTAATTTGGAATATTGGAGGTGTTTTTTGGGAAAATTGAACTCAGTGTGTTTATGTTTTAGTTATTTCATAAGGAATATAAGAAAAATGTATTTTTTGGGAACCCATGGTTGCTTGAAAATAAAATCATCGTTATTCAAAAGTGGTAAATGTTATATTCTAAAACAATTTAAATTTAATAGGCACCATTATTGAATAATATTAAAGGAATCCCTCCCAAAAATCAAATCGTATCAACTATATGAAAAAGTATGGGAATTTCAGATATATTTATAGAGTGGGATAATTAATATTCTATTAACATGGGTTGTTCCATTAAAATGAGTCTATATATTTATTGAAATATATCACCGACTCGAGGATTAAATCTTAACTTTAGTGGTGATAATTAATTATTTTCTTCAAAAAATTCATTTTTGTATGTTTTCTATTATTTCTACAGGTATATTGGTCATAAAAACATGGGTCTCACTATAAATTTAATTAATGATGTCATTAAGGTAATTATACAGTATGGTTTATTTTTACATGATAAAAAATACAATACATTCATTCATTTACTATGTAGATAATGATCTAGATAGAGTGAAAATTTAATAATTCCTATCTACAAGTGAAGTTAAAATAATATAATAGTTAATGTGATAATTTTGGGTCATATTCCTAGTTATAATGATTTTTCAATGGTTTAATTATAATTACAATTATTCAATCAAATCCTAATTTTTTTTAAACTAACAGAAGGATAAAGAAAAAAACCATGTATTTGAATACATGGTTATTGAGTATTTGTAATCAATAAACAGAGTTAATAAAAATTCAGTTAATGCAAACATTTTAATTTTTAAATTCCTATATATAGATTATAAAATTATATGTTAATCAGGAAGAGTCTAGTGATGAATAGCTCCATCAAGAGAAATTAAAATCTTATGCTATAATTTTGGAGGGATTGAAAACACTTGTAATGTTTAAATACTCCATCATTGGAGTATTATATATTTCATTAATTTGGTTTTTTTAGAGAACATATTAATGTGAATGGAAAAAATTTATTATCATTTCATATGGTTTTTTTAATGGTATTTTTTGACATCTTGGGCCATGACTGTGGTATTTTTCTCCCCTAAAAAGAGGGTGATGATGTTTATTTTTCCAAAATAATATTTGATCCATATTTTTATAGTTATGTGAGGATATGGTTTAGGGGTTTAATATGTTGTGGTATTGTATGGATGGATAGGTTGTGATCATAAGTAGAGGACTTGGAAATTTCTATTCATGATAAGATGTGAGTTTGATGTACCTTTACAAATTGGAGGGGATACTAATGAAATTATATTTGTTAGGGAGAATATATATACTTTTACAAGAAATATTAATTATATAAAGGTTTTTTGGAATAAATTATATGGGATGATGTTATTTGTTTTGGGATATTAATGATATTCTCTTACAAGGCTTTGGGGAGAAATTATCATATCTCAAATGTATGTGTGGATATATATGCTTTTTCCATCATCATAGTAGAACACATAATATAATTTTTTAAAAAAAATAAACATTTGACGCCGATTAATTATATCTATAAAACTATTTTTATGAGCTTCAATATAGGTATGATTTTATTTCCATGAAGAATGTTTTCCATGTTCAAAACTATGTGATTAAAATATAAAAATTGTGAAAAAATATTTAAAAAATCTTGGAATTAGAGTTGCATGAATGTGTTGAGTAAATTTAAAATATTGAAAATTAATTTAAATCTGTATGGGGTAACATCAATCCAAATTTTTAAATCAACATAATGTAGATAGAGAATTAGATAAATAGTGTTTATGAAAGTATGAAAACTGGTGATCCAATCAAGAGAGATTGGTTTCCATAATAACATCTTGATTCTTATAAGGGGTTAGGGTAAATACATGATGTTTTGTTATGTATTGTTTTATATTTAACAATAGTGTTATACAACTACTTTCATTCAATAAAAATTATCTTTTATGAAATTGAGGAACGTTATTCGTAAACATAAAAATGTAGAGGGTTGTTGGGTGGAGAATGAAGAAAAAATTTAGAGGTTGATATCAGGAATTTATTATACACTTTTTGTGGCTAGTAAAGTTGTAATTTTGGATGATATAGATGAGTGTTTATTTCTCTTATTATTCATGAGATGATTGAATATTTTTCTAGGTGATATATGGAATGTTTTGGTTGAGATTCTTTTAAATATTACGCATTCTATAAAGGCCCTAGTAGTGTATGGGATATATAGAATATTTTATAAAACATAACGGTGTGCACTTGGATTAAAAGTTTATAATATTTAAAATTAGGTTTGTAGTACTATTTATGAGATTAGTCTATATAATGAGGCTATAATTACATTGTCTCCCATGGTTTTGAGATGATGATCTATGATGGAGCTTCAACCCATTTGCCAATTTTATTTTATTTATACATTTTTTTGAAGGTCATGTCTATTATAATGAGAAAAAAATCCATCTCTTATTTCAAATGATTAGAGTTAATTTGGTACTCACTGTTTGATCAAGGAAAATAAAATATATTCCAATTAAGTGTTCCGCTCTATGAATGTGAGATCAATGATGAGAAAAGATTCTATGACTTTAAAACATGATACGATAAAATCATGTGATAGAGTGGAGAGGGTTTTCCTTGATCATACTCTTAATAAATGTGCATTTTATCTGTTATTGAGTCATAATATTATGAGATGTTTCTTGATGAATACCTATAAAATCAATGTAAGTGTTGATTTTAAATAAACCATCATTCTTTCAAGAGGTTTGAGGTAGCGGGTCCAGTGTATCCTATTTTTATCATTACGGATTATGTGTTCTCTAAATTAATCTCAAATTCAGTTATTCAGGGGAAGATTCTTGGTGTTAAGGATAATAATAATGAACTATTTATTACACATAAATTCTCTGTAGATGATTTTTTACTATTGTCTTGGGCCGTGTAAGAGGAATTTGATCATATTTCTTAATTTTTTTAAGACATTGAATGAAAAGGTTAACTCTTATAAGTCTATTAATTCATAAATAAAGGTGTTATTCCAGAAAAAATTTATGAATTGTGTTCAATTATAAATTTTAAATAGTTTAAAAAACATAATAATTATCTTGATATCCCAACAATTATTGGACAAAAAAATGGAGGTCAATACATCAATTGTGGATAGAGTATAAAAACTAATTAATGGGTGAGTGGTAAAAGATTTTTCAAATATGTGAGATAATATTTTTCTATGTTTCCACAATGATTGATACTCCAATGTAACACCCCAAGCTTATACGATACGTTTCTCTTTGAATAATGAAATAGCTTGCATTGTACACAACTTTGAGTTCCAGCACACCACGACCAATCAAAATAGCCATTATAAATAGTAATACCCACTTTTTCAAATATCGTAAATTTTATTTTTCAAAATGGAGTTCATTTTTGGATTTGGAATATCAAAATTATCTTAGGGTGAATTTTTGGTATTTTTTTTAAAAACCTTCATTTTTTGATGGATAGTAAAAAACATTGCGTTATTGTTTAAAACCTAATTTTTAATTAAATAATTATTTATTATATTTAAATTTATTTTTGGTTAAAATAGATAAATAATACCTATATAAGTTCAATGTAATTCATTGGAGTTATTTTACAATAAAATTAGTTGTATAAAATTTTATTGAAATTTTAACGTCTTTTACCCACTATCTAGGTACATTTGAAAATTAAAATAAAACTTAATTTTACCACTTCTGTGAATTTAATTTCAAAAATCTGAGGGACACAATTGTCATCAGTAAGTAAAATGAGGTTCAATAGGATGAAAATAATTTTTTCTGAATATTAACTTTTGAATTTTATTTACCATGGTTAAAAGTAAATGGTGTATTTAAAGGTAAAAATGATATTATAATTACTATAAAATGTTTCTTAATTCCATTTGATAAGTGTACATAGACCAAAATAAACCTTAGTAATAAAATATGATCCTTTTGGTCCACTTGGATTCGATTAGGACATTTATTATTATTTTATTTAAATAAGAGTTAAAAGTGTTAAATTCAATGTTTAAAAACTAAACCATTTTTAATATAGGGTTATACATAAAATAAATTCGACAATTAATATTAATTAGAATGATAAAAATATTTCCAACATAATGGTATTTTATTTATAATTTTTAGACATTAAATAATTAAATTTATTTATGACACAATGATGATGCAGTAATTATCTTATTATTGAAAGATTAAATTAATTGATATTATAAATATTAATATAATATTAAATTGAGACTTTTGATGTATCCCCTAAATATTTCTTGGTTAATATTACATGTTAGGGTTTATTAAAGAAAATATTTTCAAAGTGACAATGTTTTTATGACTTTCAGAAAAACCAAATAATAAATAGTGTCAAAATTGACTAACATGTGTTTTTAAAACAAATAATATATTATTAGTTGATATAATTTTTGTAAAAATATAAAGTTTAGCCAAAGGACTCAGATAACGTTAGATATACCAACAATGAACCACTTAGGGTTCTTTTGGATATTAATATTAAATTTATTAACCACTTATTATAATAATACAAGAATATATGGTAAAAGTTAAACTATTTAACTAAGAGTTCAATCTAAACTATAAGGTTAATATGGTGTCCTAAATCTATCTAAAACCTATTGGTTGATAGATTTTAGACCCAACCGCACCTTGTACTCTAAATAAATCATTTTTATCCCTTATAAACCGAATATGGCTATATAATAAATTAATGTTTCAAGCTTATCCTAAAGAGTCCCTCACCTATCTTATAAAAGGGTACTTTCACTTATCTAAAAATCACACATCCAAAGTCATGTGGCCCATCCAACCCCTGCTCAAATATCCTCCCAACTACCATCACATAAACCTAGAGGTCTTATATTGATCATAAATCCAACCTAAAGAGCCCTTTTGATCAAATCAAAAGGAAGCTCCTGGAGAAGAGGTAATAATTTTATCACCTCTTTCAAAGTCCTTTTCTTCTTCCAATTCATCTTTTTCTTGTTTTTTCCATACCAAAATAAAAAATCCAGTACCTTATACATAATTTAATTTTATTATAAATATTGTACAACCATATTCATTATTCTATCCATCCTATGAATGAAAATGTCACCATACGTGTAAATGTACAGCTTACCGTATCCACGTCTTGGTGTAGTTTTTCATTCAACACTTCATTATTTGGATGCGTATAACAATGAGTATAATTGATTTAAATAATAAATATAACATTTTAATGATACTTTAATATCATATACCATCCAATTACATATGATTTCTCCATCAATAGAATGCTATTGTCGATCATGCGTACATACGGATTACCGTCTCCCCGAACACAATGAGATTCATTCCCCATCGTAACCATTCAAGAATAATTTTCATTTTATGATTAAAAATAATGTTTAAAGAACTTAATATCATTCTGAAAATGAATCAAATACATCCAATACAGAAATAAACATTACTTCCCAAACAAAACATATAAAGGAAAACAAATCAGTTAACACACGAAACCATGATACTACTGAAATATTATTAACAAAACAATATTAAAAGATCATATATAATATCATATTTATGTATATGGTTATTTTATAATTTAATAACATTATTTAACTATTATAAAGGAGGTTATAATACCATAAACTAAGGAAAAGTTCAAGGTAAAGGTTAATTTTACAATCTCTTTATTATCTGAGTTTGTTTTACAAAAGTATCTTCTAGGACCTCTTTTTCATCCACATCTATGTTTCTTAAAAATATATTTCAAAACATTTTTACTATTTACTACAATATGGGTTAAATTAATTTATACCATTGTCTTAATTTTTATAAATTTTTTTTAAAGGAATCTTTTCGTCGTTTTCCAAAAAAGGTACTTTATGACCTTTTCGAAAAATTAAGGTAAGAATGTTTTACTAACTTATATGAAGGGTGAAGCTATTTTACACCATTATAACACCTTTAAAGATTACCTTACAAGAACATAATAATATTTTCCAAATAAATGTTTTCTTTTATAATTACGTGACTTTTAAATGATTTCAAAATAGAAAGATATATCTCTCTCAAATAGTTTTATTTCATATATGTCAACATCCTTTGATAGATTTTATGTTTGTTTGATGTTGATTTAGTATGATATAATCTTCCATATTGTATTGAAGGTTTTGTGATATGATTTAATATGGATGTGATATTTTTATACCATTCATGGTTTATGGTTAAATTATTGACATTTTGTATGCTAGTTTTAATACGAATGTTTATATTAAGTTTCAACCTTTTCATATGAGGAATGCATTGGACCTAGTAAGTGATGGGTGGAGCCCGCTATAGCTCCCCAATGAATCGGTAGGTATCATGAGAAAAACCAGTGTCTTAGTAAAAGTCTTTGAAAAAATATTATTTGTAGTCTTGGAACGAAGTCTTGACGATATGGTTATGATGTCTGGCATTTAGCATTCTATCATTATGAAATTCTCTATTGATATTATATGTGATTATTAGACTAGTTGAATATACATGTGGATAATTAAATAGAATTATTTGATTCATATTTACCATATTATTCTAATGTTTATGTTTAAAAGGCTTTTGTTTTAGTCTTATACATTGCCTTTAATTTTTATGCTTATTTATGACAGTTTCCACTATATTGTTATCCTTATTGAGCATTTGAGCACACCCCTTTCTTAAGTTTTTTTTCCCAGGATGTGAAAAAGTATAGTATGATTAACCTGCCGGAATAGGATAAGGGATATGATTGTGTTCAAAGGGGACACATTGTTTTTTGTTTTTTTCCATTCATAATGTAATGTAAAACTTATGTTTGTATCTATTACTTCCAAGGAACCTAAACTAATCAGTCTTTCGATAATTGATCTCTTATGATCATGCCAATGTTATGTAATATTCCACCGAGTCTAGGTAAATAAGTTTGGGGAATTATATTTGGTATTATAGGGAGTTTATTACAAATGTTGGAAAATAGATTTAGAAAAATTCTGATTAAAGAACATTACCCTAAGATGCACCTTGAGGATTAGTATAGAAGAAATTCCTAGAATTTTGGTAATATAGAGATTTTTTAAATTTTCCATGAAATAAATATCTGTCTATATATGAGATGGAAGAGGTGGCTCTGGAACATATGTACCTAGGAGTGATATCTCTGACAAAGATTTTCGGTCTTGACCTAGGGTAACTTGGTACACAACAACAGGACTTGCATCACTCTTGGTTATGACACTCTCAGGGTATATTCTTAGGATAATTCACATTTTATTTAAAAACCATTACGAAGGATTTATGAGGAAATACATCCTAATATAAAACATTTCTATTTAGGATTATAGATTATATTCATAAACAGTTCAATTTTTTAAGGTATTTTATTAGTTTAGAATTATGTATTGTGATTCATAAACTGATCTAGTGTATGCCATTTTTTAGAAATGGTTCCTAGTGTAAGGAATGTAAATTTTATCAACGCACATAATACTTATAGGGATTCCCCTCATATTAATGATAATTATACTAGAGCTGGTGATGCAACCCGTGCTGAACAACTTGTAACCATAATAGGACAAATCACTCAGGATATGGATAATATTCTTACCCGTATGGGGAACCCTGGTCCACAACGTGAAGGATAAATGTTATAATGCTTCATAAGGCAACATCCACCAACATTAAATGGGACTATAAATACATTTTTACCTGAGAAATAGTTATGTTCCATATAGAAAATATTTCATGTTTGGGGAGTTGTGAAAGGTAAAAAGTTTTCATGGATGTTTATCGCCACACAAGAGATGCAGATCAATGTTGATAATTAATTCAAAAAACAAAGGAGGATAAATAATTATCAAATATAGAATGGAAGGAGTTTAAAGAGATCTTCTTAGAAAAATACTTTCCTTGTGACCATCAAGAGGATATGGAAAGACAATTTCTGAGTCTAAAGAAAAAAGTGGATGAGAATGTCAAAAATTATGAGGTTAACTTTATAAAATAAGCAAGGAATGATTCATATTATATACATAACCCAAGGAGTAATATTTATCTATTCTTTTATGGGTTAAAACCATTTCTCCATTTAGTATTAGTCTCACAATCCATCTCGTCGAACGAATATATTGTCTCAGTGTAATTAAGATAGAAAAAGATTTATCTAAGTCTTACGACTTTAAAGAAAAGTAATGAAAGAAGAGATCTGTTAAACACTTTGGAAATGGAAATAAGGGGGAAAAGGGAAGAGTTGAATTTACATACTGTAGTAAATGTGGGAAGAAACACCCTAGTACTTTCCTTAAGGGAATTGGAGTTTGTTACAATATCATGATTGCAAGGGAAAGAAAGAGTATGTCAATGTTAAAAGCTATAATTTTAGAGAAATGGGGCATTATGAAAATAAATTTCCTAAGAGCCCAAGAAACTTAACTTAGAAAAGACCAAGGGGGAAAGTCCAAGCTTATGTGATCACTACTGTTGAGGTTGAAGCTCCAAATGACATGGTGGAAGGTAATTTAATGGTTTCCTCAAATTTATCCAATGATTTATTTAATTCTAGATCATTTTTTTGTTTCATATCTTCCCAGTTTTCTATGAAAATTAGATATTTAAAATTTTATTTATCAAGGGAGTTTTCAGTCAAAACTCCTAAGGGAAGTATGATTTGAACAAAGTTTTGTGAATCAGTTCTCATTAAGGAATATAGACATGCTTTTTCTACTGATCTAATCATTATAACCATTACTGAATTTCATATAATCCTCAATATGGATTGGATTTTCGACCAAGATGAGAAAATTTAATGTAATAAGAAGGAAGTTATATTTTTTGATGATGATAAGGAGTACCTTATCTTTAGAGAAAAAACATCACCATTTGATTCTTATCTAGATCCACCCCCAGTAGCTCTACTAAATTAAATTATTGGGGAGGAAGAGAGTAAAATAACTATGGGTGAGGAAAGGAATGTTCAAATAGGGTATGTACCTATTGTGCAAGAATATGATGATGTGTTTCCAGAGGATTTACCTAGACATCCTCCAGAATGATAAATTAAGTTTTCCATTGACTTAATTCCTGGTTCAAGGCCCATATCGAAGACCCCTTATAGAATTTCCACTATATAATTAGTGTAACAAAAGAAACAACTAGAGGAGTTGAATAATAAAGGATTTATTTTCCCTAGTGTTTCTCTAGGGTGAGCCCCTTTCCTTTTTTAAAGAAGAAACATGGATCTATGAGGTTGTGCAATGACTATAGGGAGATCAATGCAATAATAATAAAGAAAAAGTATCCCCAACCTCGTATTGATGAATTATTCGATCAACCTCATGGAGCTCAATATTTTTAAAAGATTTACCTTCGATCTGGATATCATCAGTTGTGTGTGAAGAAGAAAGACATTTTAAAGACAACATTTTGTACTAGGTATGGGCATTATGAGTTTACAGTAATGCCTTTTGGACTGACTAATTCACCCGTTGTCTTCATGGATCTAATGAATAGAGTTTTCTAGAAATATCTTGATTACTTTGTAGTGGTATTTATTAATAATATCTTGGTATACTTCAGAAGCTAAGAAGATCATGAATATCACATACTCTCTATACTAAAGACTCTTAGATGAAATGAATTATATGGGAAGTTTAGCAAGTGTGAATTCTGGATTTAGTAAATTTATTTGATTGGCCATTTTGTCTCTAAGGATGGAATCTCGGTGGATCCTTCTAAGACAAGAGCAATTCAAGAATGGCCAGCACTAATGAGTATAACTGATGTATGCAGTTTTATTGGTTTAGAAGATTATAATCGACATTTTGTCCAAAATTTTGGCCCATTGGCTAACCCATTGACCAAGATTACATGTAAATGGGTTTAATTTGTTTGGAAAAAAGAGTGTGAATAATGTTTTGAATAATTGATGAGAATATTATTCAATTTTCCTATCTTGACTCTACCATCATGGAATGATGTGTTTGTTATTTATAGTGATGCTTAAAAGAAAGTAATTGGTTGTTTCTTTATGCATTATGATAGAGTTATTGGAGAAGCATCACGATAGCTATATATTCATGAACAAAACTATCCCACTCATGATCTTGAGTTAGCAGCTGTAATATTTTCTTTGAAGATATGGAGACACTGTCTCTATGGTGAAAAATTTGAGATATATACTAATCAGAAGAGTTTAAAGTATATTTTATCACATAAAGAACTCATCATGAGGCAAAGACAATGGCTTGAACTACTCAAGGATTATAATTTCACTATACACTACCACCCTGGGAAGGAAAATAAGATGGATGATGCTTTGAGCATAAGGGATCATGGAGTTCTGAACAATATGAAAGTTGAAAGGGATCCTATATTCATCGATCCAGTAAAGATGGATATGGGAATAATCATGGAAGGTGAAACATCAATACTTTTTCAAATGGTTTCCAAACCATCATTACTGTAAAGGATAAAATGTTCTCAGACTGATGATGAGGAGTTTCAAAAGTAAATTAACGTTGTGAATGATGGGAGATTGATTGAATTCATTTATTAAGATAGAATTTTGAAATTTAGGAAGAGAATTTGTTTTCCTGATATACCTGACCTAAAAAAGGGAATTTTCGGATGATACTCATAGCTCCAATTTCTCTATACACCCTAGTTTCACTATGATATATAGATATTTGATGGAACATTTTTGGTGGGATAACATAAAAAATAGATATTACTGATTTTGTGTCAAGATGTATGGTTTTTCAATAGGTTAAGGCTGCAAGACAACATCCTAGAAGAGTCATGCAACCTCTTACCAAACCTGAGTGGAAATGGGATGATTTTACGATAGACTGTGTCATAGGGATACCAGACTCATAGAAGGAATCATGCAATATGGGTCATTATTGATCATCTTAGCAAGTCAGTGAATTTTTTCTATAAGAGAAGATTTACCACTTGAACATTTAGCAAGACTATATATTAATGAAGTTATAAGACTTCATGGAGTACCCCTATAGATTGTTTTTTTTATCGTGAACCCCATTTAACATCATGATTCTGGAAAAGTCTTCTGAAATCCAAAGATACTGAACTTTGTTTTAGCACTGCCTACCACTCTTAAACTAATGGAAAATCAGAACAGACTATTCAAACCTTATAAGACATGTTCATATCTTTCTCACTAGACTTTCAAGGTATGTGGTATCATTATTTACCTTTGGTTAAATTTTCCTATAACAATAGCTTCCATTTATTTATTCATATGGTACCATATGATGTGTTATATAGAACGATATGTTGCACACTAACTTGTTGGGATGATGTTGGTGAATGAAAACTTGTAGGCCCATAACTTGTTGAGACAACAATGGAAAAGGGGAAGATTATCCAAACTTACAACAAAGCATCTCAAAGTAGGAAAAAAATATATACTGCTAACTGAAGGAAGGATTTGGAATTTCAAGTATGAGATCTTGTTTTCTTGAAGGTATCTCCAAGGAAGGGTGTTATACGATTCAGTAAGAAGGTTAAATTAATTCCTTGGTACATCGGATCATTCAAAATTCTAGAATGAATTAGAGTTGTAGATTACCATTTGGTAATGCCTCCGAGTCTCTCCAAAGATCATGATGTGTTTCACATATCACTGTTGAGAAAATTCATGCCTAACCCAATGCATGAACTCACCTATAAAGAAATAGAAATAGAACCTGATATGTCCTATTGTGAAGATCCTGTCAAGATTCTTGATACCCAAGAACAAGTGTTGAGAAAACAGATGGTTCATCTGGTAAAAGTTATATGGAGAAACTATAAGATGGAAGACGTAATGTGGGAACCTAAGGAATTTAAGATGAAGAACCAACCTAATATTTTTATGCAGTAGTATTCAATAAATTTTTATAACAAAATTCTTTAAAGTAGAGAAGAATGTAACACCCCAAGCTTCCATGGTACATTTTTCATTGAATAATGAAATAGTTTGTGTTGTACACAACTTCGAGTTTTAGCACACCACAACCAATCAATCTAGCCATTATAAATAGTAATACCCATTTTTTGAAATTGTTTAAATTTTATTTTTCAAAATGGACTTCATTTTTGGATATGTAATATCAAAATTATCTTAGGGTGAATTTTTGGTATTTTTCAGAAAACATTCAATTTTTGAGGAATAGTGAAAAACATTGCATTATTGGTTAAAACCTAATTTTTATTTATATAATTATTTATTTTACTTAAATTTGTTTTAGGTAAAAATATATACATAATACCTATATAAGTTCAATGTAATTCATTGGAGTCATTTTATAATAAAATTAAATGTATAATATTTTATTGAACTTTTAATGTCTTTTACCCACTTTCTAGGCACATTTGAAAATTTGCATAAAACATAATTTTAACACTTATGTGAATTGAATTTAAAAAATCTAAGAGACACAGATGAAATTAGTAAGTAAAATTTGGTTTAATAGGATGAAATAATTTTTGTTGAATAGTATCTTTTGAATTTTATTTACCACCGTTAAAAGTAAATAGGGTAATTAAAGGTAAAAATGATGTTATAATATGTAATAATTCTATTGGATAAGTTTATTTAGACCATAATCAACCATAGGAATACAATATGATCTTTTTGGTCCACTTGTATTAGATTAGGACATATATTATTATTTTTTTTAAAGAAGAGTTAAAAGCGTTAAATTCAATGTTTAATAACTAAACCATTTTTAATATAGAGTTATGAATAAAAAAAATTTACTATAAATATTCATTAGAAATATAAAAATATTTCCTAAATAATGGAAATTTATTTATAATTTTCATCATTAAATAATTAAATTTATTAATGACACAACGATAACGCAGTAATTACCTTATTATTGAAAGATTAAAATAATTGATATTATAAATATTATGATAATTGTAAATTGAGACTTTAAGGTTTTCTAAAAATTTTATAGGTTAATATGACATGTTATGGTTGATTAAAATAATTTTCTTTCAAGTGATAATTTTTTTAGGACTTTCACAAAAACCAAATACTAAATAGTGTCAAAATCGACATAAATGAGTTTTTTAAATAAATAATATATTATTAATTGACATAATATTCCAAAAAATATAAGGCTATAACAAAAGACTTAGATAAGGTTAGATATATCAATAATTAACCACTTGGGGTTCTTGTGGAATTTTATAGTATGTTTATTAACCATTTATTATAATAATACAAGAATACATTGTAAAAGTTAAACTATTTAACTAAGAGTTAAATCTAAAATATAAGTTTAATATGGTGACCTAAACTAGACTAAAACCAATTGGTTGAGATGTTTTCGACACATAAACATGTTTTCCTAGAAATAAATCCTTCTGGAGACATTATAAACTTAATATGAGTTTATAATAAATTAATATTTCAAGCTTTTCGTAAAGTGACCCTTACCTCTCTTATAAAAGGGTACTTCCCCGTTTCTAAAAATAACACACCCAAATTCATTTGGATCAGTAAAAACATGCTCAAATATCCTCCCAACAACACTAAATTCAACCTAGATGCCTTAATTTGATCATAAAGACATCCTAAGGATCCCTTTTTATCAAATAAAAAAGAATGACTTGAAGAAGAGGAAATAATTTCATCACCTCTTTGAAAGTCCTTTTCTTCTTCCACTTCCTCTTTCTTGGTTTTTTCCATACCAAAATAATAACTCCAATACATTATAAATATTTTGATGTTATTATAAATATGGTACAACCATATTCATTATTCTATCCATCCTATGAATGACAAAGTCACCAAACATGCGTACGTACGGCTTACCGTGTCCATGTCATGGTGTAGTTTGTCATTCAACACTTCATTATTTGGATGGGTTTAATAATGAGTATAATTGATGTAAATAATAAATATAACGTGTTAATTATTATTTATATATGATATACCATCTAGTTATATAAAACATCACCATCAATAGAATGGTATTTTCGCTCGTGCATACGTACGGATTACCATCTCCACGAACGCGATGAGATTCATTCCCCATCATAACTATTAAAGAATAATTTTCATTTTATGATTAAAAATAATTTTTAAATAACTTAATATCATTATTGATATTAATAAATAAATAAAATCCATAAAAAACATGACTTACTTAGCAAAACATATAAAGGAAAAAGAATCAGTTAACACCCAAAATAATGATACAACTGAAATATTATTCACAAAACAATATTAGAAGATCATATATAATATAATATTTATGTATATGGTTATTTTATAATTTAATAATAATTATTTAACAATTATACAGGAGGTTAAAGTACCCTTGAATAAGGAAAATATCAAGGAAAAGGTTAATTTTACAATCTCTTAATTATTGGAGGTTGTTTTTATGAATGTATCTACTAGGACCTCTTTATCATCCACATATGTGTTCCCTAAAAATGTATTTAAATTTTTTTTACTATTTACTATAATATGTGTTAAATTCATTTATACTCATGTTTTAAATTTTATAATTTTTTTTGAAATGAATCTTTCCGCCGTTTTCCAAATAAGGTATATTATGAACTTTTGGACAAATTAAGGTATGAATTGTTTTTAACTTATACAGTGAGTGCAGCTATTTTCTACCATTACAACACCTTTGAAGCATCCCTTCCAAGATTATAATAATATTTTCAAAATAAATGTTTTATTTTATAATAATTTTTCTTTTAAATGATTTCAATAGAGAAATATACATCTCTCTCAAATAATTTTTATTTCATCTATGTCAACATCCTTTAATGGATTTTATGTTTGTTTGATGTTAATTCATTATGATACAATCTTTCATATTATATTGAATTTTTTTTGATATGTTTGACTGTAGATGTGCTATTTTTATACCATTCATGTTTTGTGGTTATGGGTGGAGCCTTCTATAGCCCCTCGATGCATCGGTAGGTCTCATGAGACAAACTACTATATAGGAATAAGGCCTTCAAAAAATCTTATTTGTAGTCATGGCACGAGTCCTTGACTATGTGGTTATGACGTCTGATATTATGCATTCCATTATTATGAAATTAGCTATTGATATTACATGTGATTATTCAACTAATAGAATATCCATTTGAATAAGTAAATGGAATTATTTGATTTATCTTTCCCATATTATTGTGAAGTTTATGTTTAAAAAGATTTTTTTAGTCTTATAAATTGCCTTAAATTATTATGCTTATTTATGATAGTTTCCATTATATTGTTATCCTTACAAAGCATCTGAGCTCACCCATTTCTTATGTTTTATTTTTCTAGGATGTGAAAACTTATATTATGATTAACCTATAGGAATAGGCTAAGGGATATGAGTGTGTTCAAAGGGGAAAAATTGTTGTTGTTTTTTCAATTGATAATGTAATGTAAAACTTATGTATGTATCTATTACTTCCAAGGATACTAAACTAATCGGTCTTTCGAGACATGATATTTTGTGATCATGCCAATGTTATGTAATAATGCACCGACTCTGGGTAACTAGGGCCAGGGCATTACATCCAATATATACTATATACCTTTTTAGGCTATCAAACACACTCATAAACCAACTCTATTACAATAGTTTGAATTTTATGTGGGGTCAAGTTGAAGGTAAGAGGAAAATGAATTTGGTTGAATAAGATATAATATGTATTTTGGGGATGATGGTGTTTGATATTTTTACATATAAGATATTTTAACACTTATATACTTTATAAATTGTGTTGGAGATTATTTATAAGATATAATTAACTTTATATATGGGTTTTAAAAGATAAAGACTACCCTTGAACTGATTTTATAGGATAAATGATTAAGTCACAACCATGTTTTTTATAATTTAATTTTTAGGGATTAAAGGATACTCTAATGGATAATGTTTATTGATGAATATCATATGGGAAATCAAGGAATATTTGGAGGTACCCTGATTTTTAGGAGATGAAACTCTATTAATTACCTCATATATTCCTCCTGGTTTAGAAAATGTTATTATTCATTATATTATCAAATTTTTTTATCGCAGATATTGTTTTGATAAAATTAATACTTTGTTCAATGAAAAGGATAAAAATTATTTTGAGTATTCATGTGTGTAGATGAATGGATAGAATTTGATTGTTTTGGAGATATAAATATGATGTAATTTACTTTGAAATTGCAGGGTATTAGAGGGATTTTAGGATGAATGAATTTGGTTGTGGTGTAGTTTAGAAGAAGATTTAGTTAGCTGATTTATTACTACAAGTTTAATTATTTTGGTGAAAACATGTGCCTAATTTTCTACCAAATTAATGAGGTTTTTTATTACACCTATTATTGTAGAAGATATGTTCATAGTCTATAATATTTTCCCTAAAACTAATATGCAAGTAACATTTCACTTGTTGAGTGTCAAGTAGATCTGAGTGAAAAATGGGTGGATCATATCACCATGTTTGGATAAATTGGTTTTTTCTTCCAATAGTCTTAACATATGTTTTATAGTGAAGTTTTGATTCATCTACCTATTAGTTTTCTTAGTATTTAGAAAAATCATGGGATTGATGGGACATTTTTTAATCATAGGTTCATGTTATGAGTTAGTCCCTTACACCAAAAAGGTATTTTCATATTAATGTGGATTCATCAATTTTTAAAAATGATTGGGAAGGAGTGTTTCTTATTGGAAAGGATCTTCTGGGAGTGGTTTAATATATGAGTAATTATACTTTATAAAACTCTACCTATAGGTTTTTGAACAAGATTTCATTTGTGTTGGTCTGAGGTTTACAAAATAGAAAATTTAGTTCTATATTATTTTTCATTTGTTTTACAAGAAAACAAAAATAGGAATAAAAATTTCCCCATTATTAGCCCCTTTTAAAAATTATTAATAAGGATTTTACTTTATCATGTATTTTTAAAATGATATAATAAAATTATGTCTTTAGAAATGAAAAACCCATAAGTTGGTGATGATGAAGTATTGTATTTATCTTCATTCAATTTCTTTTATTAAAATTAATGATATTAAAAGAAGAGGGAGTTGAAGATACCTTTGGGTGGTCCAAATTGAAGTTCACCAAAAGTTCAAAATTAATCCATAAGAACTTCATCTTTATGTCTGATGAAACCATCATTAATAAGATTTCCATAGATGCATGTTCTAATAAGGGAATATGACACTAAAGGAAGACTGAATAAGTTAATCGACATAGGGAAGGATCATTTCACTATAAGTGAGAATAATAGATTTAATGGAAATGATGTATTAATATAAATTTTCCAAACTAATTCCCCTAAAGAAGAATATAAAAATTTGATGATTGATTGAATTGATATTCTATGAATAAATGTTAAGTGTTGACACAATGAATGAACTTCCTACAACACCTGAGGAATTATGTTTATAATGTCTTAAGATGTCATTGAGGATTATCCCAAATAATGGGAATTCATAAGATAAATACACCATTAGATAAAAGAAATAGAATATGAGGTTACAATAAGTGTGTATGAAGAAGATAAGATGAAAAATCATTAGAAAATAGTGTAATATTTAATTTTATAGAAATAAATATAGCTGTATTTAATGAGTTATAATATGACTCAAACATAAATATTACAAGAATAATTATAATTTTTTGAAAAATACATATATGGAATGTTGAGATAGTCATAATATGAAGGTTAAAAGTACTATAATATGAGAAATAAGGAATGTACAAAAGTAATATTTTAGGTTGTAGATATTATTATTTAAATTTTATAAGTTCATGTGTATAGGGAATATATGTGAATCGAATAAGGATATCAAACATACAACTGTTACTATAAGCTATGATTATTTGATAAGAAGTGAGATAAAAATAATTCAATAAATCCAATATGAGATTTGATCTATGTGAAAGAGAACATAGAGTTAAGAAAACATAAAATTATTGTCAAGAACAAAAATGTTCTTACTGAGGAAAATTCATATTTGATGCGTAGATACTAAAAATATTTAAATGATGTGCAGTAGAAGGATGCGTATAAATACTGATTAGGATGCGGAATGAGATTATAATAATATGAGATACATAAAATCACTAGAATTAGACACTATTATTGATTAAGGATTATTTAGTGATAAATTCTTTCAGTGTAAGATACAATCATTGGTAAAATATAACTTTATTAGTACTACAAAAATCAATAACAAAAGTTATGTTTATCCATTTTATAAAAAGTGTTGATAAACGTTACGATTTAGAAATTCTAAAAAAGTACTGATAAAGGAACCTTAATCAGCACATTTTCCATCACTAAAAAGGTGGCCTTTATCACCCCAAAAAAATTACTGATGAATGGTACATTTACCAACACTAGATAAAAGTGCTGATAAAGTGTACATTTTATCACTTTTAAAAAAGAACTACTAAAATCCACCATTATCATCATTTTTAATTTATTGGTGATAAAAGACCTAATTAATCTATTATTTTTTAGAAATGATAAAATGTATAATTAATAAAAAAATATATCATTAAAAAATATATTTATGTATAAATATATTTATATTGATATAAATATAATATATTTTAATAAAAATGATATATAGAAGGATAAATAAGTATATACAGTTGATATATAATATATTTAGTGAAAATTTGATTATCAAATAATTATAAAAAACCCATATTAATTAATAATTATCTAATTATTTTCGATTAATAGTTATTTAATAACAATTGTATGTGATAGAAATTCAGAAAATTAATAAATGATCTATGATAAGATGAAAACTAGACATTAACATCAAACGATAATAACTTTTTATCTAATATTCCATTTAGACTCTACAACATATCAAATCAAAGATTGTGAAGAGATCTATGGAATATTGATTAGGGAAACTCTTATCATTATTTTAATGTAAAAAGGCTGTAAAGCCCTCTAAAATTGAGTTATTAGTTGGAATACCCTAATTTAATAATATTTTATGTGATTTTACGTTCATTTTATAGGGAATTTTTGTACTTTTTTCCTTGGATACTAAATTTATTAACATGTCTTATATTCATATAGATATTATGAAATAAAAATTAAAAAAATATGTTTTATTTTAATTTATAATTAAATATATGTTTGTTTTCTTATATTTACATATAATAAATCAATTATAAAAATAAGTATTTATATTTATTTATATAAGAATTTATTCTTAAATATATAAAGCATGTATAAATGAATATTTATTATTCATTTTATTTTAAATAAAAAATTATTCATTTTATTTACCATATAAAAATGCATTGATGTATATATACCTATACAAGTAATGTTTATATATAAATATGAGTGTGTCACTAAAAAAATATATTTATGTAAATACTCTATTATATTTAAATAAATACATATATCTACTCATTTTTTCATGTGTGTGTGAAATATAAATGTATATGTGTTTGTGTGTGTAAATATGTGAGTATGTGTATCATTATTATGGAAATATGACATATATAAATGTATTTCTTATAAATATATCTTTATCATTATCATTAAATATAGTATAAAAATATGTTTATTGTAAATATTTATAAATAAGCTAAAAATTATATATAAATATACATTTATATTTTAATAAGGATAAATATATATATTAAAATAAGTAGACATATATATAAATATATAATGTATAAAATTTATATCTAAATATAAAATATATAGACAAATTTTTAAAATGTTTTTAAAAATATATATATAAATAATATAAAATTAATTATTACCCATTTTATTTAAAAAATATCTAACCATTAATTTACATAACAAAAATATACGAATATATATATATATATATACTTATGAAAATGTATATAATGATTATATATATATATATATATATATATATCTGTGTGTGTGTGTCTGATTACTAATAAACCAATATATAAATATATATTCCAATATATATAAATGAATATTAATATATAATATATTTAAATAAATATAAGTATATATATCTCACACACACAGAAACATATGTTTTATAAATATGTTTTAAAATTATTTTAAAAATATATTAATAGAAAATATTAATATAAATAAATATAAATAAATATAAATATAGAACATTATACAAATATGGATATTGAGGTAGTGATAAAGGGTTGAAATGGACAAGGAACGTCAAGGGATCTAGTCCAGGAATGCACACATAGGTGAATAAGAAGCTTGTCGGTTCTATGGATTAGGTTGTCACTAGGCTTGGGAAAATTATTTATTTATGAACCCTACTTAAAACTATTGTTGGGATGAGTAGGTGTTGATCCATAGGAAAGGACTTCCATAGAAGGCATGTTACATGAGACGAAGTAAAAGAGGAATAAAAAAAATCTGAAACAAGAAATAAGGGAGGAAAAGTGAGTGTAATCATGGCTATGAGGTTGATGGAATAAAGTATGGGGGACAACAGACAGAAAAATTTTGATAACTAAGTGAAAGGAGAGAAAACATAGTTTCCTATAGAACTCCGAGATATGGAACATGAGAAGTTGGTTATTTGGATAGCTTATTTTGATATGTGTTATTATTATTATTATTTTAGTCTTTACTCATGTTCACCAACTATAGGTCCTTCGAAAAGTGGATGGCTAATTCTCTAGAATTTCCAACCTATAAAAGAAATGGGACTTCAGTTTCTCAACTAAATACCTTTTTGACCTACCGTTGAGGCAACTAGGTGACTTAACCTTGTGAGATCAATCCTTCTCTTAGATGGGATTATTAAGGACAAGTAAATAATGACTCCAAAAACTAAAACCACCCTCACCATGTTTGGATAGTTGAATGTAATAAATTACTCGATCAATAAAGAAAGTGAAGAATATTACAACTCTTAACACATAAGTGAGGTAATTGTGCCTACTAAGTCAACCTAATTGCCCTATTCAAGTTTATCCAACCATTATAATAAAAATATTTTATATATCTAAAAATTTCTTGTTGAATAAATGATACAAAAGAAAACTGAATCAACAATAAATCCCCCACAAGGGAATAAAACAACATTAAAATTTTATAGATCCCTCTACCTCCTCCATGATCACCTATTGTTATTTGAGTGTCCTACATATCCCTCTCAGTCTCTATCTTTCCATATCCTTCTCAACAGTGAAATAAACTAAAAATCATTCTTGAATACTGCCTAACAACACCTTCTCACTGGAAGATTTATAATGACTCTTCTCCTCTACTTTAGTCATAAAATTTTGAGCCAGGTCTAACCCCATGTTGGTCTCTTCGTTCAATTTAGAATGATAGAAATTATATCTATATATCATATTATACTCCCACCTTGAATAGATACATATCCAATTTGGTCCCACATAACCAATTTGATCGATGTAGGCCTTTTTATTGGTGCTACTAAATTTATAATATTTGTGTTTTCTCGTATAGATGTTTCAATCAACATGAACAAATATTATATTTAGTTTTTTCAGTCTATGAAACTGAATATTTGACATATCTATTTATCCATGTAGTTGGTTCCCTTTACATAAGAAATTGGGACACATACATGATTTCACATGTTGGAAATTTGGTTGACATAGTCGATTATGTTGACGTATATTATTCCTCAGATAGGTGTATCTTCCATGTATTCTAATCACCATGTAGATGTTTATGTTGAAATATAAGATTACGCACATAGCCATCTCACTGATGTAGCTAATTTGTAGATGTGAAATCAAACATTACCAGCATCATCCCACAACCAAACTTGAACCCCTAAGTGATAATGGTGTTGTAATATTGGGCAACATTAACTATTGAATACTCTTTCTTATCACACTATTGAAAAAATTCATTCTCCTTGTCTACTTAAATTACTATATTCATCCTTCAAAAATGGTTTCCAACAACCATCATTGGAGAAACATATACATTTTTAAGGGGTTGCATATTTTTCAGAAGCATATCTCATGTCTCAGTACACTTGACTGTAGATTTGGTAACACTCAGTTTGAGTCCCTCTTCACGTAGAGACTCCCACATCGACAAAGGAAGAAAAGTCTTATGCCTCTTCAGCATCGATGGGTCTTTCATAGTTGGAAATGAAAACAATAATATCTACATTGAAACCAGAATATGGATGTGGAATCATAAACTATCAACCATAGGATTAGAATAGAATCAGGCTTCTAGATTTTCCTTTGTCGATGTCAAAATATATTCAACCTATATGAACTATTATAAACATAAAATGCAGATGTTCTGATATTTTTTTCATTCATAGGTTTTTTCATCATATTAACTCTTTAGGATACTGGGAAAAAATCTATTATTAATATTTAATGTCATAAATAGAATACCATTCGTAGGAAAAAAACAGACTACCCAAGTTAAAATAAATAGAGTACCCAAAAATAGCCATTTCCAATACAGTATTCAATGAAAAAAATACAAAAAATGGATTATAGATTCAACAGTTCTCTATTATAATCCCAATATAATAGTTTAAAAACCAATAAATTCAACAAAAGAAATGTGTAAAAGTGTGCTAAAATGGTTCCACATCAAACTCCCCTACACATAATTCATTGCACTCTAGGGAAATTGATTTATTTAAATGTTTCTTTAATAATATATTCTGATTCAATGAATATCATTCTTACTATGTTCAACTCCATACAATTTATTTATATATAAACACCATATAGTCTATTAAAATAAGTTTTCATGTGTCCTATGTGAGTTCAACACATTACACAACTTCAATAAAAACATAAATTCTAGCTCAAGGAGTATAGTTAAAAGAGACTCAGGTGGAATTATATCAATAATAAATGAAATAAAAACATTCAAACACCCCAGGGTTCTCAAACCAAGACTACCCTTCCCACATTTTTGACACAACTTCTTGGATTTTATTATATATCAATGTCTACATTGTTTATTTGGGCTCTATATTACCCTCAATGTTATGAGATCATTTTTATAGGGTTATTTATTTTAATTTTTCCCAGCTATGAATTTGTGCATAAAACCATGCACATAACTTATTGATTTAGATTTATTTATAGAAACATACCTAGTTCCCTTATCTCAGATACTCACCATGGGATCCCAATTTCCCATTTTACTCTAGTTTTAAAGGATTTATAATACAATTGAATGAGTTGGATCCCTAAGGCGTTATTTTTTTACCTAGTATAAGTTTCTATGTACAAGAATAATTTTAAAAATCCACAATTTATAGTACTAATTTCAAAATAGTCTAACTTCTGGAACCACAATTTCTTAGTTTTCATGGAATATTTCCATAAAGATAATTGACAACAACACTCGACAATCACTCAATCCTCAGAAAATCATACTAAGTGAAGTCCTTTAAACTATTTGTGAAATTTTATCCTAGATAGAACACTTTGAGTTGTTGTTTTAATAAACTAAAGACACACAAAACCCATATTTAGAAAAAAATGGATTAAAATTGTAAAATATGAGGCATTAAAATTAATAATTGGGGGGTGTTTGATGTCGAAAATTTGACACACAACTATGGTAATGAATTTTCCCTAACCCCACACTAAATAACCCAATATTGTCCCCAATGTTGAATCCTATTATCGAGAGAAATATCATTTCAAATGGAATTTTCAATTTTATAATCCATAGATTAATGGAGGGGTTACATGAAAGTTTAAGACAACATAGTTTCCACACTTCAAATCGAATCCAATAACAATGTTTTTTTTGGAATGTGCATGCTATACTTTTTTAAATATAGATATAATAATTTGAAATTTTAGTTAAAAAATCATGATAAATAATAAAATAATATAAAGAGAAGGTATGAAAATGTACAATAATAAAATCAAGTCACAAGGATTTAACAAGAAAATAAACTAATACATCAAACATTTTTAGAGTGTTCAAAAGGAAAAATAAAGTGTATTACACCAAAATTTATAATTAATAGAGTAAAAAAATAAATATGAATAATTAAAACTAAAACACCCTCAGTGTAGAATCTTGATTATCAAATATCAGTAAAAAAAAGTATTCAACCTCCTTGAGATAGAGAATACATTGGAGTAAATGTCAACTTCTTCATAAATGGGACACATAAAATATCAAAATACAATAATAAAAAGAAAAAAAAACAATGGAAGACAATGAAAATAAAAAACTAGTAAACATGGGTTGACTCCCATGATGCATTGAGTTTAGAGTCATCATTTAGACATAAAAAATAAGTCAATATAGATGAAAGAAAATGATAGCCACAAAAAAAAATTATCCCTCAAAGAAATTCTTAGCTCTTTTTTCAATGATAAAAATGGATGGTTGTCATGTCAAACTATCCCCGCTTCCCCATATACCAGCACTCTCAAAATTTTGAATAGACTTGACAACTTTGATCAAATCTTATCAGGGAATAAATTCAACCTAGAATTAAAGAGAAATACATTATTCCCTAATTCAATGTGCCTATTTGGAATTAATGAATCATGAAAATATTTTTTACTTTCTTTATAGATCTTGGAATTTTAATAATATTCTAGTCTGATTTAACTAAGCTCACTTAATTGAAGCAGTCATTTTTACCTTGATGATTTAAAATTAAAATTCAAGGCTTTAATTTCCCAAAACAATTTGTGTTATAGCTCCAAAAGTAAGTGTCAAGTCAGTATAAATAGAATATGGTATGGATACAAACCAATTAGTGTTTTTAAGGTAGTACTATAATCCCATATTGTGTCATCTACCTTTAAGAATCAATCCTTCCATAATCTAATTACAGTATTCTATAAGATATTTTTTAACTCCCTATTAGAGACTTAATCTTGTCCACTATATCAAGGATTATAGAGTGTACCAATTTTGTATGAAAAACCATACACTTCTATCAAATACATGAACTTATTGTTCTTAAAGTGAGTGTTGTTGTAAGTAATGATTGACTTTGTCACACCTAAACTTGAAAATATATCCTTTCTGAAAATTTTGATCACACATCTAGCTTTGTTATTTGGAAGAGAAATTTCCTCATTGCACATTGAAACATAATCAACTAAGAATATAATATATTCATTTATATAGGAGGAATGAAAATGGGCCATGATGTTTATTCCCCAAACATTAAATATTTTAAATTCTAAAATGTCTTTCTATGGGAGCTCTTGTTTCCTGACCATGTTACAATGTCTTTGAAATCTATCACATCCTATAAATAGACTTCAAGTATCTTTAAAAATTGTAGTTCAATAGAAACCAGAGTATAGAACCTTTTTAGTATTTATCTTACTACTATAGTTTTCACCCCATGAAGGTGAATGAAAAAAATATAGAAAGGTATGTATTTATTCCTTAGGAACACATATCCACACTATGAAATTATAACACCTTTTAAATAATATAGGATCATCCAAAAATAATAATCATGGTCCATGAAAAAAATCATTCTCTGGTTGTGAGAAAATGTCATTGAAGTTATTCCAAGAGAAAAAAATTTAACAAAGTCAAAAAAACAATCGAGTCAATTCTTTAGAATTTTTTACATTATTCTCATCTAGAAAATAAAAGTTTTTATAAATTTCGTCATTATTTATGGAATTAGGAAACCTAGAAAAATTATCATCTATAAAATATTTAGCCCCATGCTTTCCTTAAAAAAAAGTCAAATTTTTGAATAAATAAAACCCCTCTAATCAGTCAATGTTTAGTTTCCTTCTTATAAGAAAATACACTTAAGGGTTGAATGATCTTTTAAAATAAGGATTTAGGATCCAATCAGGTACCACTTGACCTTTTCTGATGAAAAATAAACTCTTAAATGTTCATTCTATGTTTTGGTGTAACACTTTCCAGCCTCATAAAACAATCTAGTAGAATAATAGATAGCATACAACTTATTTTCTTTACTTTGGCCTAAAATATCTCCCACAATAATTCCATTATCATCCAAAATTATTACAAATGGGAGATCCTAGTTTGGGGTAGTGATAATGGGTGAATATTTGAGTTTTATATTAAGAAAACTAAAATATTCCAAACAAATATCATCAAATAGAAATGGTGTGTCCTTGAAAAGAAGGGAACAAAGTGGTTTCGTTATCTGATATAATTCTTTGATGAATCTCTTATAAAATCCATCATGGCCTTAAAAAAATAAAATCCCTTGAAATTTTCAGGTGGAATGGTTTTTTGAGTGACTTCAATTTTACTAGTATCCATATCTAATACTATCAGGGAATCTTTGTAACCCAAAAAAATTATTTATCCTACCATGATTTTTTTTCCAATTTAAAACAAGTCTTGTTTCTTCACAAATTTGAAAATTATTTTCTATATATTTAAAATAGTGTTCAAGATCAAAACTCACTATGGATAAGTCATCAATGAAAACTTCAATATATCTTTGAATAATATAAGAAAAAATGGCCATAAAAATGTTGAAAATTAGCTGAAGCACCACAAAAACCAAAAGGAATTCATCTATAAGACAATTTTCCAAATGAAAAGGTGAAATTGTTTCACTATTGGTCCTCAATAGTAAGACGAATATGAATTAAATAACAAAAACCATACAAAATTCATAAAAATTGAATCCCAGCCAACCGATCAAACATTTGGTTGAAAAATGGATTTGGAAAATGATCTTTTCTAATATCATATTTATGTTATATATAGTCAATATAGACCCTCCATTGTTTGTGTATTCAAATTTGAATATATTAATTCTTCTCATTGGTGATCACAGTGACTCATCTCTTCTTAGGGACCACCTGAATACTTCTTACCCATGGGATGCCTAAAATTGTAAATATGAATCATGTATCAAGGAGTAAAATATATTATTCACTAAAAAAATTCATTATGTGGCTGAGTCTTCTATAAGCTTCCACCATTGGTAGGCATTCATAATCCATTGTAATTGAGTGCATGTCAAATGATAAAATTATACAATTGATAACATAAATAGACCATCCAATAATAGATTTAGTCTTTATTAGAAGATTAAGCAGTATATCTTCTAAATATCACTTTAATTCAGAAGAAATGATGAATGGTAAAGTTGAGTCTTTTCCAAAAAATTCATAGCTTACATTAATTGGAAGAGGTTTGAGCTTCACATTGGGAGGAAATGGACTCGAGGGATGTCACTTGGTTTTGAGGGGTCCAAGGTACTCACATTTTCTCCTAAAAAAATCTGTGTAAATTGATTATTCTTTATCATATTTGGTTTAAGACACATATTCTTTAGATATATGTTTTTGAAGTGGGATAAAAATATGTTCTTCATCAAATTCATCTAATATTCTGAAAAATTACCCTTTAAATTAATCTAAGTAATCCTTTTCCTTGGAAAAAAATAATAGCCATTCTTGTTTCTATAGGTAACTCAAAAGTATCATTGATTTATTCAACCAAACATAAATAAAATTCTTCCTCCCCATAAAAAAATTCATGATCATGCATATTTTCATCTCTTTTAAAGATATAGACATTTGTTAGTTCTTTAATCTTCTTAGAAACATTAAATTTCTCCTTATGTTCACCAAGGTTGAAAATAATCTTTTTTCTTTTGAAATGTTAATGACATCCCCTAGTGGAGATGAATAGATTTACAAGAATAATATGGGCCCTTAGTCACATTCCATATCTAAAAAGATAAAATCAGTGGGAAGAAATATCTTACCCACTTCCACTAAAATGTCATTTTTTCAACTAACTTGGTGGGTAATAGATCGGTCTTCAAGTTTCAAAACTATTGTAGTGGTTTGTGGTAATCCTAGTATCTATTAGTGGAATAAGGAAAAGGGAATAAAGTTGATACTTGTACCAAGATAACATGGAAACATTAATTGGAAAATTCTATAACCAAATAATAAAATAATTAAAAACTCCCAATATCCTGCCATTTTGGAGTTATCATGTTCTAAATGACTAAACTATTGTCCTATTTGAGGTTATAAGTTGAATAATCTCCTAGATTTTAAGAATTTAGAAAATTTTCATGAGATATTTTAGTTTGGAAATTTATTTGACTGGGATCCTAAAAAAAATTGATGTTCATTTTCATAACAAACTTTAGAAATTTTAGTAGTACATAATTTTAATTTTCCATTATAATACTTTTAGGGATGGTAGAGACTATGAAAAATTCCTCAATATTATAGGATCCCCCTTATAATTTACTATAATCTTTTTATTTCCATTACTATAAATGGGTTTCAATTCTTCTTCCTATGATATTTTTAGAAGTTAAAAATAAGTCTTGACTGACTTTTGGAAGGGCTATCTAAATTTCTAGATAGTTTAGCTTCAAAAGTGTTCTCTAAAATTTCAACATTTGTTTTGGGGTTGTATTTGTGGTTTATTTTTACTTCCTCATGAGTGTTGATACCCCTCTTAATTGTGACTAATATGGAATACTCCTTCGGATTTGACACAGTGGTTCTAGGAAGCTTCCCTTTATCTATAATACCTACATTTTTGACTAATTATTTAACGTTAGACTCTATATTATTAAACATATATTATTTTCTTATATAAAAATAACTCTTCTATTTTTGTTCAACATACCAACCCATTAGCTATTGGAACTTCCATTTCAACTAATCTTGTAAGATCAATGACTCATCCCTTGGATGTGGTTTGAATTACTATCCATTTCTTGAAAAGTAGGGGGCACACTGTATCCTAGAACACTCTTCTCCCTCCAAGATAGGTTAGGATTATTCGAATATACTTGTTTGTACTTAATAGAGAAAGGTTAATTTCTTTACTATATCCTAGGACTAGACCTAGAAAAATTATCAATTTAAGGGACATAAGTAGGAATATCAATGTTAGGGAAATAGAACTGTAAATGAACAAACATGTCACATTGAAAAAAATATTCCCTAAGTGTGTTTTGATAATTTTCCTTATAATAACAACAATATTGTGCCTCATCTGGGTGAGCGGGTGTGGATTTGATACTAATAATTTTACTCCTAGAAAATTTGTGTTGGAAATTCCTTGCTAAATTGTTGAATTTTTTTTGGAGATCTTCCATAGTTTTATCACAGAAATATGATCCTAAAGACTAATCAAAATTTATTTATGGTACGATGTGATACTATAATAAAATTTATCAATGATAAATTGGAATGTATATTTATGGTTGTAAAACTTTTTAACTAGCTCTTTGAATCTATATCAAGCCTCATGGAATATTTCAATAATATCTTGTAAAAATCCCATTATTTTAGGACCAATTTCATAAATCATTCTTCTCATGTTGAATTTCATGAAAATGGAATTGTATTTTTGATCCCACATATCTAAGATGAAATAATCCATTTTTTGGAATAAAATTTTTTTATTTCCTTTCATGAAAAATGAAAAAATACTTAATTTCAATTCCTCGTCACGCAATCCTATAAGTAGAAACTATTTTATTGTTCTATATAAATCCTTGATGAGATTTAGTGAATCCACATTCTGGAATCCATGGTACGATTGTATCATAGAGAAGTTGGATTACACAATATCATATTTTCTATATATCAGAGTATTCTGAATGCATGACAGATTATTTGAAACCCTAGATACATGAAAGTCCATAATCCTCACTCTTTCAATTATCTTATTTCCAATTTGTTTAGTTTTTTCCTTTGTGTCTTGGTTTAGATTTTTATTTTTTTGATTGATCATGTTTCCATCATGATTTTCCATAGATTATTTATTTTTATTTTTCAAAACATTCATTTGTTTCTTCCGTTCAGTAATGAATTCTTCTAGTTTATCATATGATGATTGAGTTTTCATTCACCACACATAAAAAACTATAAAAACTATTTTTGTTCTAAAAAATCAAGTTTCATATGCCCTTCTTCAAAAAACAAAAAAAAAATTTCCACATGGCCTAGTTTGTCACTATTACTCATAAAACATAATTAGTTATAAAACTTACTTAAGACAAGTGTAGTGATGAGTAGGGGGCAATCCATATGGAAAGATATCTGTAGAACATTTCTTTCATGAGACTAAGTAAAATGAAAATAAAAATAATATCTAAAACAAGAAAAAGGACCGAATGGTTAGTGAAATCACAGTGATGAGGTTGATGGAATAATGGATGGGGAATAAGATATAGTAAAAGGTTGAGAAATTAGGGAAAGAAGAGATAACTTAGAAATCTAGATAACTCTAAGAGATATAAAAGGGGAATTGTTTTGGATGGATAGATTATTTTGATAGTTTTTATTATTATTATTTTTATTCACTCATGGTCAGTTGTTATTGGCCATTGAAACGTGGTTGGACAATTCTCATGAATGTTCAAACTATTAGTGAATGGAACATTCAAATTCTCAAATATAATCCCTTTTACCCAACCATTGAAGAAACCATGTTATAAACTCTTGTGTGGCTTGTGATCCTATAATATGGGCTTCTGAAAGACATGTTAATAATGACCAAAACAATCAAACTATCTCTCACCAAGTTTAAAAAGATAAGGATCATAAATTACTCAATCAATGAGGAAATGGTAGAATCTTGTATGTTCTAAAACATGAGTGAGGTAAATGTTCCTTCCAGCTCGATCTCATTTATTGAATCAAATTTATCTAAACATAATAAAAAATATATTTAATACATCAATTTTTTTTGTGGAATGGAAGAGGAAAAAGAAACTACAACAACAATAAATCCCCCCTATGCCTCCTACTCGATCACCTAGTGCACTTTGACTATCCTATAAACCCACTAAATATTCATATTTCCATCTTCTTATCTCAATAAAAAATATATAAAACTCATTCCTACTTAGTATCTTACAACACCTTCTCACTATTATATGTATAACTAATTTTCTCCTATATTTCAGTCATAAAATATTGAGCCTGGTCAAATATTATGTTTTTTTCCACATGCATGTTTGAATTTTATAAATTCCAATTGGCCAATTTAAAATACACCCATATAGAATAGCTATTTCTGATGCTTCCATCGAGGTGCGCATCTGTCCGTTATTCGGGGGACGCGCAGCTTTTTCCCCACATTCCAACTTTCCAAAGGCGGGCGGTATCCGTCGCTTATTTAGGGATATTTTCTCCTTTATGGAAATGGGATGATGGGATGTCAGTTCCTCCATCATTTGATTCATTCTTGAAACTCATTAATTAGGTTGGGTCTCCTTTATATGTTAAGACATTGTTCGTGAAACTCTTCTCTATGCCATGTCTTCATAGACTCTGGTTAATTACACTACTTCTTTCAAGACATTCCATGAGGTCCGGTCAGGGCAGCAACCTTTTTTTGGGGGATTAGTCTCGTTGGACATCACCTTCATGTTTGGATGCTAGAACACTAGTGCGTATGGGTTTTTCCCCTTATAATAGGGCTTCTAAAGGGAACGGAAACCTAAGGCATACCACATAAAATGTGGGGAATTATATGCCATGGGCTTGTCTCGAAGGTTTTCCTTATCTTCCCATGTTTAACAAAGGGTATGCTGCATGTTTAACATCTATTGGTGATGGATCGGACTGATCGGAACACTGACGGGAGTGGATCAGATGGGTGGAACCCTAGGAGGGAACACTGGTGCTGGGACTAACGCATGGTTAGTTACCCGATTTCTACTAGGAGCAGTGAGAGAGTGGGTGACATGATTTCACCGGGAAGTGGTGGCCCAGGTAGGAATCAGGATGGATATGGATTGTTGAGAATGGATGGGTAGTGAGATGGAGCTCATGTGAGGGTTATGGTGATGTTGGGTTTGAGACATGAAGAGACTTCCTACATATCCCCTTGGGAGGGAGTCAAAGTCCACGTAGTTCGGTGTGGTGATGGGACACCTGAGGAGGAAACCTCTATGGGTGAGGCCCAGAGTAGGTAGGACCTCGAGGTTTGGATACGACCTTCCTGAAACACATAGGCTCATGGGATAGACTAAGATGAGACATGGGTGATGGGCTTGAACCTTAGGGAGGCTTCCTACATACATTGCCTTGGAAAGGATAAAAGTCCACATAGTTCAATATGGGGGAAAGAGAATTATAGTGTACATATAGGGCAACAAACCGATGAAATGTTAGGGCTTATGCGTGGTTAGAAGCCCAATGTTGGTCTGACACCATCGGGCGAATCAGAGATGTGGGTCCCAACAAAAGGGACTATGATGGATTACCGTCGATTGCGGAAAACAATAGCATACCGTAGGTTGGGTGAAAACAATGACTTACCATCGATTGGGGAAAAAAACTTACTCTCAATTATGGATCACAATGGCTTACTGCTGGTTGTTGTAAAAAACATCTTATCATTGATTGGGGTTATACCTCAGGGAGGCTTCCTACGTACGTTGTCTTGGAGATGAGGATCAAAACACATGTATTTTTAATGGGTACAGTTTAATGTCTTGTAGGACAAAAATATTAGAATAGTTTAACATCATGCGGGATGAAGGTTAATCGATCTGAAGGGGGTTGGAATAACTGGATGTTGGGATTGAACCTTTGGTAGGATTCCTACGTAACTTGCCTGGGCAAGGATCAAAGTCCACGTAGTTCGGGATGGATTTGGTGAACCGACGTGAAGGGGGTTGGGACCAATAATTGTTGGTATTGAACCGCATAAGGGCTTCCTACATACCTTTCCTTGAAAATGATTAAATTCCACGTAGTTCAGGAGAGTTTGGTGAACCGACGTGAATTGGTTGGAACCAATAGTTTTTGGGCTTGAACCTCAGGGAGGCTTCCTATGTACCTTGACATGGAAAGGATCAAAGTCCATGTAGTTCAGGATATTTTGGTGAACCGAAGTATAGGGGTCGAGACCAATAGGTGTTGGGATTGATCCTCAGAGAGGATTTCTACGTACCTTGCCTTGGAAAGATTCAAATTCCACGTAGTTCGGGAGAGTCTGGTGAACTGACATGATGGGGTTCTGGACCAATAGGTGTTGGGATTAAACCTCAGGGAGGCTTAGTATATACGTTTCCCTGGCAAGGATCAAAGTCCATATAGTTCATGAGAGTTTGGTGAACCAACGTGAAGGGGTCGGGACCAATAGGTGTTGGTCTTGAACCTCAGGGAGCCTTCTTACGTACCATTCCTTGGAAAGGATCAAAGTCCACATAGTTCAGGAGAGTTTGGTGAACTGATGTGAAGGGGCCAGGACCAATATGTGTTGGGATTGAACCTCAGGGAGGCTTCTGACATACCTTTACATGGCAAGGATCAAACTCCACGTAGTTCGATAGAGTTTTGGTGAACCGATGTAAAGGGTGCTGGGAAAAATAGGTGTTGGTATTGAACCTTAGGGAGGCTTCCTACATACCTTTCCTTGTCATGGATCAAAGTCCACGTAGTTTGGGAGAGTTTGGTGAACTGACATGAAGGGTTCAGGACCAATAGGTTTTGTGCATGAACCTTAGGGAGGCTTCATGCATACCTTTCATTGGAAAGGATCGAAGTCCACATAGTTCCAGAGAGTTTGGTGAACTGATGTGACAGGTTAGAGACCAATAGGTGTTGGTCTTGAACCTCAGAGAGGCTTCCAACATACCTTTCCTTGGAAATGATCAAAGTCCATGTAGTTCAGGATGGTTTGGGGATTACACTCTAAGGAGGCCTGGTAAGGATGTCATGGTCAATGTTTACTCTTATCCTGTGTGATTCATACTCGGTGTGAGAAACAAGTGGCAGTAAAGTCCTGATGATCTCATCGTGAAAGGAATGTATGTGGGAAGTGAAGTGAGGCTTACAAATGGTTAGCAACCCGAAGATGAAATAGGGTCTTACTCATTATTAGTAGCCCAAGAAGATGGAGATTGGGACTTACTCCAGGATGGAGGCCCGATGGAGAAAAATCCCAAAGGGAGAGAGATGGTATAACGAAGGTCCCAATGCCTATCTCTCCTATAGTATTTGGTATAGAAGAGATGAGGGGGATCATGGAAACTTCCTCCCACACGAAAGGCTAGTGGTCTTACACCAAGATGGTTTCCCCTCCTCGTGGATAGTCATCACTCCGGTAGAGAGGATCTTATTCCTTGTGAGGAAGAGCTCACTCCTGTGGATATGAGAGGGCATATAGAATATCCAAGATGGGGTGCCCCACATATGATGCATGGGGTGAGATCATAGTTTAATGTCATGTGTTGAGGATGATGATTCATGGTAGTTCAACGTCATATAACTCGAACAGGGCGGGTTCACTCTAAACCCCGATGACTAACATAACCAGCATGCTTTAACACTTGGTGAAGGGAAGGCATCGACAACACCATGGTGAGGGGGTGTCGTGGAGTGATCCACTAAGGGGGCCACATTAGCGTGGTTATGAGAAGAATCAATAGTCATTAGCATACCTCTGTGAAGAATAATAAGGCTATGAAACGTAGTGTAAGAAACCACCTGAGGGAAATTGAAATCACTTCATACAAACCTAGAGGGTCTCATGGGAAAAGGGGTTTCAAAGAAAACATGCTTAAAAGAAAGGACTTTGTGAAGCTCTGGTGAACCATATAGGAGAGGGGATTCATGAAAGGGGTCTTCTTCACGAAGTGGAATAGCCTAGCCTTGGAATAAGGTATAACTGCATATAAAATGTGATTTACAAAGTGGAAAGGATTCTGCGAAGCAGTGCTTCACGATACAAAGGTTCCCTGCAATGCATAGCATTGCGAATCAGTGTGCTTTGCAAAGCACAGTGACCCTGACTTAGAATGTGGGTTACATGTTCATGGAAGGTACTTCTCGAAGCATAAGTTCTATATAAAGTCCCAAGTCCCCTTGGGGATCCCCTTTCATTGTAAAGGCCTGTGGGCTCAGTAAAGGGCATCCCTCTCTTAAGAGGGGTTGAATTTAAGCCAAGGGAAAGGCACTTCATGATGCTAAAGTACCATGAAGAGGTCATTTTTTGCAGAGCAGAATGTTCTTCATGATTTGAGAGCTGAGAATGTGAAAGGTCATAGTATCTGTCATTTAGTCTCGAGGGGATCCTAGTATTTATATGCAATGGGTTGCGCAAAGTAGGGATCGCTCTATGAAAATCCACATGGTGCTTTGTCATAACCACATAGACTCCCGACTCTTTTCTTCATGGATGCTTTTCAAAATTCAGATGGATCATGGAGTCGCTCGCCTCTTTTCTTCAAAGTGGCATCACAAACGTCAAGCGGATCACAGAGCCTCCCGCCTCTTTGCTTCGCGGTGGTTTCACATATGTCAGGCAGATCGGGGATCCTCCCACCTCTTTGCTTCATGACGGCTTCGCAAAAGTTAGGTGGATCACGAAGCATCCCGTCTCTTTTATTCATTGTGGCTTTTCAAAAGTTAGGTAGATCGAGGAGCCTCTCGCCTCTTTGCTTCCCGAAGCCAGTGAAGGGGGTCAGCTTTGTGATGTCCGCAATGTTGTGGGGATCCGCGTTTGGTCTTTCCAAAGCATCCTCTTCATATTTGGATTTTTTCCTACGTCCTTTTCCTCCTCACATATTTTTGTGGCCAAAAAAGTCCCCCCTCAGACTAAGAGCTTAGAAGAAAACTACGGTCTAAGTCAGATGTTAAATCACCATAACTTTTGGTCAATCGAAAAGATGGCTCGCAAAGGAGGGCCGTGATGTGGAGAGGTGACATGCGGGTTGAAATCACCATGAATATCTCCATGGATGGATGCACCATGAATCATAAGGGTTCATCACCTATAAATAGGGGAGGATGGCCTTTTTTCCCTTTCCCACCTCCACATTTTGGTGATAGTGATCTCGATTCGTGAAGCTCTGTGCTCTCTATGATTTCTCTCTATGAATTAGGCCTTTCTGCTTCGTGTCGCACATCAATTCCTTTGAATTTGCGAGTGTGTTCTCTATGGAATGTTTCTTATAGAGCAAAGGCAGGACTCCATGATTTCGTGGTGGGACCAAGATCCATGAACTGGCTTCACAGACAGGATTCATAAAAGGGATTCGCGAACTAGAACCAAAGAAGAGAAAAATTTAAAAAATTGAATGACTCAACAAGTAGCTACCAGTGGGTCCTTGTGGATGCCACATGGAGGGAAGAAATACCGAATAGCTCAGGTATAATAGAATTCATACAAATCCATTCAAACCATGATTTTCTGGTGGAGATATTTTTAGAGTTCCAGAAGAGCTATCCGTGGTGTAGGGGGATGCTCTTTGTTTGGATTTAGGCATAGGGATGATGTCCTCATCTCGGAAGCAAGCAGGGACAAGCCAGCTTACTGGCCCAGGAGCACGTCGTGCCAGCGCCAGTGGTTCTGGCAGCTGACGACCATACTTGGGAGGATTTCATTCCAGTCAAAGCCGACTCTTATATAACCATGTGAATAACATTGACAGGAAATCATTTCAGCTAGATACATTTCCCCCGTTGTACCACAATATTCTTAAGGTGGCCCTATCGAACCTGGAGAAGGGGGGGACCGATGAGTGGGATATGTGCTAGGGTAGCAACTTTACGGATGATTGGGCCTCAGGCCTACTAGGTAGGTGCCTCATGCGAGGATTTCGAGGAAGAGGTGATGTGAGTGGGCTTTTATTAGGTGTCTTGGGCCTCTCAATCCCATATCTATTAGCCAAAGTAGTTGATATCAGAGTTTTTGAGCAGATGGTCGTTAAGGAACAACACCTTCCACTTGCCCCCGGGAGAGGTTAGTATCAGCCTATGGGATTTGCACAAAATTTTGGGGGTCCCAACACTAGTTGTGATGTACGATGAGTTCCTCGTAATTGTGAGTACATGGGAGGATCTGGAGAAAATGTGACCACTAGATAGGGAATTGATAGACCTAGTGATGGGAGAGGACAAGGAGTCTGTGAGAGAATTCCATTTCAAGAACTGGTTCAAGCAGTTTCTAAACTTATTGGAAGATGGGAAATTCCCTGTGGGACCACAGACCTTCCTGAAGGGGGTTCAATGAGGCAAAGAGCACTCATATTGGTGACTCTTAGAGGACATCCAGTGGAAAACCTGTTGGTTTAGTGTTAGTACTGAGAAGCAGCATGTGGTTCATTTTGGTTGCATTCATTATGGCGCTTATCTGCGGTTGGATCCTACCTGTGAGGGACACGAACATTGGCGTGTGACCGCTCATGTTTATCATGGTGTCCATGTTGGAGACAGGTAGATGGGTCAACCTCGGGATCCCGATTCTCACCATGTTATATAATATGTTGTGTGATATCAATGAGGGAAGAAGAATCAGAGGATATGTGAGATGTTTCACCTTTAGTATGGGTGGATAGCGACGCATATTAGGGGTATTTATGAATATAAGAACCCCATATCCCATATAGTATCGAATTCTTTCCCATCCATTCTGAATGTTGTGGGGTTCTTTCTGACCAAGCTGACCTTGCCGGTGGTGTTGAACCGGGTCTGGAAGGAAGAAAAGTAAAATTTCCACCTGTTCCTATTTCTAATAGGTGTGTTTATTGATGACGGTCGGGGAATAAAAGAGCATCATTACAACTTCCTATACATTGGGGGTGGAGTCCTGGTGGCGCAGGTTGACCGTGAGTCCCTCTGTGAGCTGTACACCCTGCACCGTTTTGTAAGGAAGTTTTAGTGCATGTAGTGACTGACCCACAGGTCTATTTGGGGGTGCACCATGAGGAGAACCTTTATGTGATGAGGTAGTGATGGATGATGTTCATGCGATAGGATGGGAAGATGCATAATGAGCTGCCTCTGCCCACGGTTATCTTAGAGCTGGTGAAAGAGTATGCCAAGAGCTGGGAGGTAGCTTACCTGGGGGAGATGTTGAAGAAGCAAATTGTCTTTGTTAGTGATGGGGTGTCTCCTTAACCTTGAGGTCAGGGCCAGAAGATGGTGAGGACATCTTGTAGTGGCAGGGTTGCAGTGGCGGCGAGGCCTGCACCAGTCGAAAGAGAGGTAGTAGTAGGGGATCCGGCAGTCCTATAGGGACAGATTAATCCAGAGGGGAGACCACCCAAGGGGTTTCATAGAATATACACCTGGATTTTGGGGAAGCGGTTGCACCATATAGACATGTTGGAGAACGCTTTATTAATGAAATCTTGGGACATCTCGGATGTCAACAGGTAATTCCACAGCCTATCTGAGATGTGAAAACACCTGAATCATCTCGGGATGGATTTTCTGGGAATCAGTCCTATTAGGTCCAACTTTACAGTATCCCAAGCATAGGGAGAGCAATACGTGGCTGAGATGGAGGACTTTGTGCACTCCTACGGTGGTCTATGTCTGATGAAAGATCGGGTAAATGTATTGCTGGATCGAATGGCTCCTCTAAAATTATTGGCTACTGAATTTAAAGAGCACTTCCCTCTACCAGAAGAATCAGATGAGTCTTCCTGGGGGGAGGAAGCCAATAGAGGGAGCCCTCTGGAGAAGGGTGAGGTCAGCAATTCAAACCTAGATTTGGATGAGTTTCCATGGGCCCTTGAGGTAAATCTTTAAATGACTTCCCTGGAATCTACATCTAGGTTATATAGGGCTTCTCAACTAATATCTGAACTATGCATGAGGGACTTATATGAAAAACCCACTCCTTACTGACAGTAGATGCAGTTGCAGGGCCTTCGGGATCTGTGCATGTGGCTATGGAGATCATCATGATGGGAGGTGTCGCGACACCCAAGGTGGTCCTCTTGGAATTTTCTTAGTTCCCAAAAATATATGGAGGGAAACACTTCTGGGTTCCGACGACAACAAACCGGGAAAGATACAAACCATTTGATATCTGTAAGTATCCTTTACAGAATATGTAACGGTCGTCCATAAATCAGATTAATTGATGCTTGTGTGTCTCTTGCATGAACTATTCTTAAAATGGTCTGGGCTACCTTGGAGAGGTCGTCAGGATCTCCTGGTGGCACCTTTCCTTGGGGGATGTCAGTTTTCATGGAGGCGGATACCCAAGCTGACCAAGCCGCGATGCCCCCAATCATAAGTGGGACTGTTAGTAGGATAGGCCCAGAGATCATTGATGTGGGATCTGACAATGAGGATCAATAAGAAAACACGGTCCCTGAAATGCCTGATCAGAAACTAGATACAGAACCTGCTGATGAGTTCTTGGGGGCGTTTCCCACATATGAACCTGCTAACCATGCGGATCAGGAAAAGATGACCTGTAATGAGGAGGATAGAAAAACTGTTTGTCGACGGTCATGAAATTGGATCAAGTGCTTCATTGATGAGACCCCCCAAGCATAATGGATAGACCAGATGGGGAGGCTTCAGTTCTGGCTAAGTGAATTTTGCAATAGGGGAGTGGATGCCCATCATCCTCACATGCTTGTTTGAGATCTCATGGTAGAGAAGATTCGGGAATTTTAATGTGGCCTGCGTGTGGGTTGGCATCGGTGAAAAGCAGTGATCATCAAGGTGTTCCAGGAGGTTCAAAATGAGATTTAATAGCTACAGGTTCGGGCTAATGAGCATTCCGCTTTTATCAACGTTCAATCTGATCTTATATTGTGGCTGAAGTACCAGTTATAAGAGGCTGAAGGATCAGTGAAGCAAGCCTCCAAGGAGATAGAAGTCGTCCAGAGTGATGAGGAGCGGGCCCAGATTGTGTCTGATGAACTATGCCCCATTTCCACCAAAGAGGAATGGGAATTAAATAGGCGACAATGAATTCTGGATGCCACAATCCAGAGAGTGGAAAATCTGCAACATTCTTTTGATGGGTTCAACCTATCCATGGGAGGGGTTGACCCTCAGTTTCTTTAATGCTTGTAACTTTTGCCTGTACTTTCATTCTTTTATTATTTATGCTGAACGCATGCATGAACCTTGTTATTTGTTTTATCCATCTACATGTCTTCCACACTTGTGAAACATCTTTCAATCAGTCCCTAAGCTTACATGGGTTGGGGCTGATGTGAGAAACAAGGGATGACCACCTTGTTATTCCACCCAAATATGAGAGTTTCGACCAAGATTTTGGAATCCAAGGTTTGAAAAACCTTTCCATATTTCTAGGAAGAAAGAGGGAGGCCTGACTGGAGAATGAAGGTCTCAGAACTGTCAAATTTCCATTTTCCCAATGTGCTCTAGTGCATGAGAAGGGAAATGCTAGGGGCGTTAATATCAATCCAAACCCAAGGGAGTGGAAAGTGTGAATCACAATACCCAAAATTTGGAACATTATGAAGGTGGTGTGACAATGAAGGATAACTATTGACCATGTTCAATACAAAATATCCCTATTGAGTTAGCCTAGCATGGGGAAAATAAATGAGGGCCAACCGCTGACTATGTTCAAAACATGGGGCCTAACTCGAAATGTTATCCATTGGTCTTCTAAAACGTTATCCCAAGATAGTAGGTGAGCCATAGGCTGAGGAACCATACTTTTAGGGGGTTCCTTTAGACATGAAAGATGATGAGGGTCCAAAAAAGGGCACGTAATGAATGGATGGGGGAGTGATGGGTTGTTCTAGTGGATTCCAACAATCATGAAATTATGCCACTGTTGTGGAATCACATTAGGTTGGCACATATGTCTGATCAAGGGGTCAAAATTACTTCTGAATAGGACCTCTCTGGTAAGGTCCTGAAATTCCATATAGTTTTACGTCACAGAAATAAGGACGATATACATGTAGTTTAAACGTCGTACAGTGAAGATGGTGCACATAGTATGGAGGTCATACTACCTGGACCAAAATCAAGGCCGAAGGGACAGAAGGGTTGATCACCCTGGGTCTGGGCCCAAGGTGAAATTCCTAGGTGTCACTACATATCCCATAATGATGATAATCCATCCAAACGCAGTTCTTGAGCACAGCATAGTCAGAAACCAATGCAGGTAGAGGGAACCTTCTCTGGTGCAGAAACTGGCACATCCCATAATTATTATAGGGCATCCTGAATTTGTTCAAGGTAGAGCTACAGTTACATGGTCACCCAGAATGGGAACGTGCAGCATGGTACATATCTCGACGTGAATGAGACCTCAAGGAGGCACTCATCACACCACTTGTTTCCAAAAGAGTTCGGGCCAAGGGGAAAAAGAAAAGGGGGTTGTAGGACTTTAGGTTCTTAGGGATGGACCCGAATATGTAATGTACGATCGTTCCTATGTATACCATGAGGATGGGAATCAATCCATACGTTGTTATAGAAGTCTTATGGTAAGGTACAAGTTCCAGGGATGATAAGGTTGTGTGGGTCTGGTCCACGCACCAAAAGAAGTGACATTTGATAGATCTTATTTGTCCTTTAGGATAGTGAGTGTGATTTTTTTTGTGAAGCAATAAACCAAGGACAGATAATCCTAGTGTCATAGTAGGAATCAATACACCAATAGAAATTGAAAAATGGTTTGGTGGATAACCAATACCCAACATGATGTCCCCTCGATTGAGGGCATCATTATCCAGTTCTATTTTTTTGTGTGGACAAGATGATAATATCATATTTTAGGGTCATATGATAGGACCAACTATGCATTTTAATGTCGTGCAATAAAGACACAATATTTTAATGTCATGTCGGACCATGAAGCATAGTTTAATGTCATATTTCTTTGACACATACAAAATAAATGAGTTTTTATAGGAGAATGTGCATGGATTGATAAATCATACTCGACGTGAATGAGGACGAGGTTCACACCACACGAAATTTCGAGGAAGAAAACTCAAGCCGAGGGGCCAGAAAAGGTCAGACAATATGGGTTCAGACTTGTGGTCGAAGTTTCTAGGTGTTCCTAAGTATCCGATGAAAATGTGAATCAATTTATACATAGTTTCAATCTTTCGGTTTAACATCATGTGGGGCAAGATGTATAAGAGACTCTCTCTTAGAAGGGGAGTACATGGTGAGGCTATTGAAACCCTAATGTGAATGAGAACATGGAGTATATAAACACCACACCATGCAATCCTATGAAATTCAGGGTCAAAAGGCCAAACATAAGAGGTAATTAGTAGAACCTAAGCTGGACCCGAAGACAAGATGCCCAGGCATTCCAGTGTATCCCATGAGGATGGGAATCAAGTTGTATGAAGTTCTAGGAGTGTCATGTATTTTTACGTCTTGCGACAATGATGTGAAGATATCTTAGTTGTAAGGTCTTAGAACTCAGGCCATAGATTAGTGAGACTCTTCCAAACAGGTGAAAACATCGAACAAATCCCTAATCCCATGTGATCTACACTCGATGTGGGAATCAAGGGTGGATAAGGTCTTTGAAAAACATGGAATACAAGCAAAGGGTAAATCGGTGCAGAGCCCTAAATGATGCCTCACTATGGCTTGTCCTCCTAATGTGCAAACATGCACTGAGTGATAGGATTAATAGTGTAGAAATTCCACTTGGACATGATGGAGTGGAAAATGATCTGAATCATGCAACCAACAATCAGGGATTGATGGGGTTGGCATGAGGATGGAAGTTAATTGTTGAACTTGGTCAAAACACAGTATCCATATCGTGTGACCTGAAATGGGAACAAAAAATGAGCATCAACTGCTGAACTTATTTGCAACATGGGACTTGTATCAATCTGTCATTCGAAACCCTTGAGGGTGTTGGCCTGAAATGGTAATAGGTCCCTTTTTCTTAATCCTCCATGCAACTTGGGGGTCCTTTCAGATATGAAAGATGATGAAATGCCAAGTTTAGTGGAAAAAATCCTTAAAAATGGGTGAGAACATGTCGAGGTAGAAGCCAAAACTGTAGGTCCTAAACCAGAGTACCCCTAGGCACATTGGTGAATCACTGAAGAGGGTCGAGGGGCCCATCTCACGAGCAGCCGATACAGAAAATGAGTGTAGATCAGTGGAGAAAAGTCATATCAAGAGAAATAGGTATGTGGAATTGTTTTTTAACCCAACATGAACAGGGATATAATCCCATAACATGCCGTATACCCCTCCCCTATAAGGACTCAAGCCAAGGGGCCAAAATGATTATGAGGTTTCTAATAAATAGGGCTAAATGTTCGGGCGGTCCTACATATTCCATGAGGGTGGTAATCAAGCCACACATAGTTCTAGAAGATACTATTCAATTTTACGTCATGCGGCAAGGATGCTGATAGGGGAAAGGTGTCTCAACAATGTACGTTCATGGAATGGCGAGTAACCTGATGTGAATGAGGAAACAATCTCATACCACACCGTACAATCCCAGATGAGAACTTGGTCCAGGGGGCTGACAAGATTGAGGATATATGATGGAAGGTCCCAACCAATTCACAATTTGACATCTTCTGGTGAGGATGATGGTGCTCTTACTTTAAGGTCCTAGGACTCGGTCCATAGATTCCTAATTTAAAGTCATATGAATGGGACCGGTTAGTGGAGAGGGAGAATCATCATGCCTGTGGAAAACCGCAAAACAACAACAATGATAGAGGATAAATATTGACCATGTTCCCAACACAGTATCTGTATTTTTGTGTCTAGGGTTTGGGGGCAGACAATTGAGTGTCGACCATTGACCATGTTTTCAAAATGGGAATTGTATCGATTTTTATCTTGAGATCTTTGAGTATGTTGCCCCGAAATGGTAATAGAGCCCTTAGGCTAAACATCAGTGCCATTCGAGGGTCCATTTTTATGTGAATGATGGAGGAATCTCAAATGAAGGGAATCACACAGCATGGAGGGACCTTTTCTTGTAGAAGGACAACAAATAAAGAAGGTATGTCTCAAGGGGATATGTGTGGAATGGAAAAAATAGTCTGATGAGGATATAAGTCCATACCACACCACACAATACTAGATGAGAACTTGGTCCAAGGGGCCGAAAGAGGGTGAGGAACCCGAGACAGGAAGTCCTAGCTGGTTTGCAGTTTAACGTCATACAATGAGGACGATTGGGATCTTAGTTTAAGGTCATAGAGCTCAGACCAGAGACACATGAACCTTCATGTGGGTAATTCCTTCCAAGATTCCTAAGCCCGCATGAGTAATGCTTGGTGTGGAAAATAAGGAATAGGACCTGGTTCTTCCCAACATATAAGGGTATGACAGCTGGACTCACACTCATACCTGAAGCATACTAATGTTTAAGGGGATATCAAGAAAACATGAACCACTACACCCAATATTTGGGACATATGGGGGGTGGTGACCACAATAAAGGATATATTTTTACCATTTTTGAAACCCAACATCTATATCATGACCTAAAATGGTAACAAAAAATGAGTATCGACCACTAAAAATATTCGCAACGCTGGACTTGTATCAGTTTTTTGTTCGAGTTACTCAAGGGAGGTGGCCCTAAATGATAGGATATCCCTTGGGATAAGTATCTGTACTGTTCAGGGGCCCTTTTAGACGTGAAAGATGATGGAGTCCAAAGTACAGGGAGTGTGTAAAGAATAAATGTACCCATGCAATTTAACATCAATAAGGACGGTGAAAGAGGGGGAGATATCCAGGGAAGGGGATATATGGTGTGGTCATGATGAACCAGATGTAAAGGGGGAAAATCTGGCAACACACCATGTTTTTCAACCTAAGGGGAGATACTGGTGTTTGGGGCTAGGCTGACAGAAAAAATGTCTAGTAATTCTTATGTATCCTATAAGGATGGGAATCAAGACACACATAGTTCTTGAATGCCAAGAAGTTTAGCTTCTTTCCTGGAAGATGTGGGAGAATAGAAGAATGAATAGGAGACACATGGTGTGGTCATTGTTTTCATGACATGAGTGGGGACAAAGAATCCTTCACGATAGGATGTGGAATCTTCCAAGAGAACTATACCCAGGGGGATAGTCAAAGAGGAATCTAGGGACTGGACTCCAGACAAGGCATCCGAGCATTCCTACATTTCTCATGAAGAAGGGAATCAATCCATACATAGTTATTGAGATGTGGTTTAACATCTTACCGGACTTCATACAATTTAATGTCATGCGGGACATAACATTTTAAGGTCATGTAAGACCAGATACAGTTTAACGTCCTTCGAGATGACATATAGTTTAATTTCATGTGGGACATGACAGTTTATGGTCATGTAGGACCTGATTTTTTCAGGAGAAGTATTTATTGAGGAACCTAGGATTGGTGGGAATAGTTACATGCTCTCCATCCATGGAAACCAAAGAGTATGTTCCATTGGAATAAACGTTATTAATGATGTAAGGCCCTTCCCATTTGGGATCCATCTTGGGTGGTTTCCTACCAGGTATCATTGGGGTTCTCAAGGCCAACACCAAGTCACCCTAAAAGAAAGAACAAAGGAAATATTTCTTGTTGAAAGCTCTAGATATCTTGTTCTGATGCCTTTCCAGAATGTGCAGGGCACGAAGCCTATTCTCATCAAGTGCTTCAAATTCATCCAGATAGATTTTAGATACATTATATGGTGCTTGGTGATCATTGATAGTTGTGCACAATGAAGGAAACTGAATCATGATGGACAAGAAGGCCTCTGTTTGTACACCAGGGAGTATGGGGTCACGCATGTGGAATTACAAGTCATTGTTCGATAATCCCATAGGGTGTTGGGGAGATTGTCTGACCAACTCTTCTTGTTCTGACCAACCATTTTTTGTAGGATGTTAGAGAGGGTTTTGTTTAACACCTCGATCTAACAATTCTCATGCGCGTGATAGTAGAAGGTATGGTTAGAATGAATGTTGTGGGTGGCATACAATTTCTTCAGCTCAGTTGCCCGGAATTTTCTGCCATTATCGGTGAGGATGGCATGAGGGACTCTAAACTGGAAGATGATATTGGAGATCACAAATTCAATTACAGAATGGGACTTGACCTCCTTGAGCGGAATTTCTTCTTCCCACTTGGAAAATAAATCTGTAGCAGTCAGGATGACCCGGCACTAACGAGCTGTCATCGGTGGATATGGTACCACAACATCGAGTCCCCAAACCGAAAAGGGCCAATAGTAATTGGTTCTGTAGAGAGGCTCTGGAGGCTGATGCACAAGGATGGCATGAATTTTGCATGCATGTAATCTCTTGGAAATCTTGATGCAGTCATGACTTTTGGAGGGAAAAAATACCCCAATCTCAAGATCTGGTGAGACAGTTTTGGCTCGGTTTGATGAGCCCCGCGGGAACTTGAAAGAAGCTCCTAAATTACTTAATAAATATCAATTACTTGAATGAAATGGAGGAGAACCCCATAAAACCTACACTTTAAGAGGATCTTCTAAAGACTAGAGTCACTCTGGAGGGTAAATTGCAGTGTGCGGTGTCGGGTTTGCTCGCTCTCAGCTCAATCTGTCGGTAGATTACCATTTTGGAGGTACTCGAAAATGGAGGTTATCTAGTTGGGATTCATTTCAATGACCACATTAGGGGAACTTGAGGGTCCTGATGTAGAGGTGTCGGTGGTATGGTGGCTTACCAGAAAGCTATCATCTTCATCTGGAGTGACGGGGTGATGACTCTCCAGTGTGCCATGTGTATAATTAAATCATCTTGATCAGGCTCTACAAGAGATGCATCTAAGTTGGACAAAGTTTGTACTATACCATTCTATGATTATGAAACATAGTTAACTTTTGGCCAAGATGGGAACTAGGCCATCAGCTTGGGGGTGATTCCAAAGTGGTATGAGTTCTGTCTTTCTAACGACATAGTCGTCGTTGACATTCTCTATGACTAGTTCGGAGTCCCCTTTCACATGCAAGTGGGAAAATTCAATATCGATGGCCATATCGAGGCTAGTTATGAGAGCCTATTACTATAATTCATTTTTGGTACAACCCTCTTACAATATAAATGAATATGGAAAAACAGCTTGTGTTGGAGTGATGAATATGATACCTAAGTCTACTCTACTGAGCCTAGGGTTAATGATATTTCTTCTGGTAGGGCTTCGAGAAGCACCATCAAATTGCATTTTCAGCAAAAAATGGCTTGGTCTACTGAGAGGATTGCCTCATCAGGAAACTCAAGGTACAGAGACTGGTCCACGGGAGCTGGATGAGCGGTGAGGAAATCCTCCAATGTTTTCCCCTTGATAGCCTTCTGGGGAACAAACCTGATGTTTAACTACTGTAGAATCACTTACCACTGAGATAGAATACCTTTCCGCGTATGGAGGTTGAGGATGTAATTCAATGGATCTACTCTGGACACCAGCTATACATCGTGGTGCTTCAAGTAGTGTCACAACTTCTAAACTGCGAATACCAGTGCGAGGCAGCTTTTCTCGATAGGGGAGTATCTGGTCTCTGTATCATGTAGAATACAGCTGAGATAGTAGAGACTGTTCTAAGGTACCTCATTGTTCTTCTAGTTGATAAGGTCACTGAGGGATTATTCCAAGGCAGTCACATAAAGGACCAGCATCCTTCCAGGAACTGGCAGCATCAAGAAGGGAGGCTGGAGCAGATAGTGCTTGATTTCCTCCAAAGTAGTCTGACATTCTTCGTCCCACTGATAGACGGTGTCTTTCTTCATGATCCAAGAAAAGGGCTTACATTTTCGGGCCAAATTCCCAATGAATCGGTGTATGTAGGCCAAGTGGCCTTGGAATCCTCAAAGCTCCCAAATGTTGCTGGGGGGATATATCTGTTTGATGGTGTTGATCTTCTCTAAGTTTATTTTGATGCCCTTGTATCTGATAAAGAAGTTGAAAATTTTCTAGAGGTGACCCCGAAGGCACACTTCAATGGGGTTATCTTCATGTGGAGATAACGGAGGAAGAAGAACACTTTCTCATGGTCTTTGAGATGGTCCTAGAACTGGAAATATTTGACCACCAGATCATCCACATATCATTCCACCAATTTCCCAAGTATCATTTTTAATATGTGATGCATTGAATGCTGATAGGTAGTGCCTTAATTCTTTATCCTGAACGACATGACTTAGTAACAAAAATTGCAGGTTGGTGCCCTGAAGGACATAAAATCTTCATACTTGGGAGCCATTAAGATCTAGTTATACCCGGTGTACCCATCCATGAAGGAAATGTCCGAGAACCCAGCTATAGACTCAATCAACAATTCCGTCACAGGAAGGGAAAAATCATCTTTCGAACAATGATGGTTGAGGTCTCAGAAGTCGATGCAGACTCGGATCTGTCTATTCATCTTCCAGACTGGAACAATGTTGGATATCCATTTAGGGTATTGTACCTCCTTAACAAAATTATCTTTGATGATCTTATCAACTTCATCCTTGACCATTGCACCGTGAGAAGGGGGAATCTTTTAGGTAGGATTCTTAAACCCACGATGATTTGTTGGGAGACCAAGGTAGTGGATGGATACCTGAGGATCTGTCCCTGGAATCTTATTGTATCTCTTTGAGAATACATAATGGTGATGATTCAGGAAGTCCACATACCATTGTTTCACCTCGAGAGGCATAGTAGTACTGATCAATGTGGTTTTCAGATCTGAATTTCCACCGAGATTCACCTGTACCAATTCATCGATCGTGGTGAAGACACCCTCTTCAAAGGCGGGAGGTGCATCCTATAAATATTCTTCTTCACTTGTGGAGTAGGAATCCTCAGAAGGAGGTGTTTCCTCTGAGTAAATAGATAATTATGGGAGACTGGTACCAACTAGATCAGCGGTGGACACTGCATTAGGGGACTCTTGTGCGATTGAAACCATAAAAATGAAAACTGCTAATTTGATCCCATCTGGTCTTCAGCCCAAGGGGCCATGCTTGATGATATTGAATTTTTAGTGGCACATCGGCTTCAGTTAGTTTATCCCAGCCCAAAAAACGAGAATTTATGTTGTACTATCATTTCTATGGGGCGGACAACCCAATACCGGATGGGAGTAGGGGCTCTGGGATCACCAGGGCCTGATTCGTATATGAATATGAGGTGATCTTTCAGTGTTTCTTAGACTTGATAATGTGATTCCCTATCATTATAGAATCAACAAAGCATTGTCCCATATCCAAGTTCATAGCCTCTAATCAATGTATTAGAAATATATAGGAATCATCCAGATCTTTCCACGGGTCGATCACAGCCATCGCGTGTTTGACTTCGTTAGCCTGAATTTGCTTATCCTTTCTCTTGTAATAGTCAACATCCACATACTGGGATTTACAAGAGTAAAAGGGATATGTGACACCTTTGAGTATTCCCAATTGACCATTAAGATATTACTTGAGGCACTAGTGATTCGAATAAGGTACCACTGCATGTAGGTGGAGCCATGCCCTACCCATCAACGCATTGTAGGCGGTGTCCTGAGAGACAACCATGAACTCGGTGCTGGCTACTAGGCCACCGAACTGGGTCTTCAGGCATATATTACTGACTAGTGTATGTTCCTTCCTGTCATAACCTTAAATTTTTTGGATAGAGGGACGCAAATAATCCTTAGATAACCCCAGTTTTGGAAATGTCTAAGTCGGGATCAGGTTAATCCTAGAGCCTATGTCAACAAGACTGTGACAAACCTGCATTCCATTAAAATGGTCGGTGATGTACAGTGGTTGGATATGACCCTATATAGGAGAGGCTTCATCTTCTCTAGAGAACGATATGATGTCTTGGAATTCAGCATGCTTGACTACCTCAGCAAGGAAGGCTTCTGTGGCTGCTACCACCGTCTCGAACTAGAAGGTGATTCTTAAAGCCTCGGTGAGCGCTTCATGATTATATGCTAACAGGAGAAGGAAATCAAGGATGGAGAGCCTTTTTGGAATGATGGACAGATTTTTGAGGACATCATACTTCCCAGTTAGGTGTGAGCTTTTACATACAGGAGGTCGCTCTGTGACAGGTGGTATGGTGGGCCCTACCAGCTAGACCGGTGGCTGACTAGTGGTGGGAATATACTGATGCTCACTCGTTGAAGCCTGTAAAGTGACTACCAGATGAGAGATAGATGACTAAGACCAGTCGATAGTAGATTATGGCTGATCACGGTGTAGTTGAGGTGGATCCACTTGATCAATAAACACAAACGACGATGAAGGTGGATATGATGACACTAGATGAAATGGTTGTGCATGCTGAGTTCTGCACTGGGTCTGCTGTCTGGTTTAGGTGGCATGCACAGCCTGGGTGAATGTTCTGACTGAGGCACTCTAATGACCCATATAGTCATGGCTCCATCAATGCTGGAGACAACTTGGATCATTGGGAGGATCCCTTTGGAACTCTTCGTCGTCAGAAGTTTCCGAGAGTATGGGATGACGACGGTGTTGGCGGGGGAATTTTTTCCCTTGCGCCGCTGATGCCTGCTCTTTTGATAAGAGGACTGTTGAGACAACGACACAGAGGTACTAGATGTGGCTGACATGACGTCTTCTAAAGTCTTAGGTCAATTCAGATGTGCATGGATAATACCATGTGCACAAATGACTGCCTTACGATCCATCCAGTCATCAAACTTTGGGGACCCGCAATTAGAAACCTGATGCCACTCACATTCGCTATCAGAGTTTCTATCAGGCTTCATGAATAAACATGCAACATGTAACAGAGTTGGGACCAACTTTACTAAGTTTTTTTTGACCTTGTCCTGAAGCCATTACTTAAACACATATCACTGTTTAATGGTGTGCCCTAGGATCCAGTTATAGGGGATGTAGTTGGGGAGATCAGTGATATATGCCTCTTCTGGTCTTCTACATTTGGGAAACTATACAATTCTCTATTCATAGCCACTACAGAAATAGCTGGGAACCTGAGCTTCATTGAATGAGTAGGTCAGGTTTTACCTTTTCAGGAAGGGGGCTCTGGGAGCCTGGCCATGACGAGGGGTAGGAAGAGGCTTTCGAGGAGGTGGGACCTGCTTATCTCGCATGGGCGATGGTGGCGTGTTACATGGGGGCGCCTTCAAATTCTATGGTGCGCACCACTTGGCCATAGGCTACACCTGATGCGGTGGGCCTCTGTGGGGATGTGAAGGTGGCTCCATTATTAATAATTCCAGTTGTCAAGGGGCCTCTATTTGGGCCACTGCGGTAGGTTCCGCCTTGGAGGCCCTTCTCGCAGGAATTACAGGAGGCAACGGACGTGCCTGCTTGGCCTTATGTAAAGCATCCTCTAGGCATTGGGCCTTATTAGAAATATTGTAGAATCATCTAGGGTAATTTTGGGTGATAAAAGAGGGGACCCGTTCATTCTTGACCTTCCCCACACACATCATTAGCAGTTTCTCCTGAGTCAGCGGCATGTCAAAGGAATATGTGAGACCTTTGCATAGGGAGACAAAGTCTGCGACATGCTAATCAGAACTCTGCCTAAACATGAAGAGGTTCGTAGTACTCATCTTTCAAGTGGTGAAATTGAAATGGTAAAGAAATTTCCTACAAAGATCTTCCCAGTCTGCTACTCACCCGGTAAGTAGGTGGTTGTACCAGACAAACGTATGTCCTTCCAATGTTTGTTCGAAGCATTGGAGTTCGGTGGCCTCCTATTACATCGTTGTTCTCATCATGGCTCCACACATTGAAATGAAGTGGTTCAGATGCTTGAGCGGGTCACCGATCCCATTAATGGGGGAGAAGGTGGGATTTCCAAAACTGGGGGGTGCTGGCATATCATCCACCGATGCCCGATATGACTGTCCATCAAGCGATATTTCTACCTTTCTCATTATCAATCCCTCAAGGTGATAAATGTGTGCCACAATAGGATCATCTGGATGGGGGTTCTTGTATTGATGGGGAACCCCGAACACTAGTGCATTGGAGGGTTCTTTAACATGATAAGTAGGCCTAGCTGTGCGTGGAGCGGATGGTGGGATGACCTGCGGAGTAGTTGGGGGATTCTATGTTGGGTCTCGTGGATTATCCCATTGCTCCGGTGGATTTGGCAACACACACCCCACCCTATGGCTGTAAGTTCCAGCCTCAATCATATCTGCGTCGGCAAGATGGTCAGGGTCAGTTGGAGGCAATTCACTAGGGGTAATTTGTGTCTTACCCTACTTCCCCGGTCGAGGATCACCATAGTTTGGTCGTCGCTCTATGAACCGCTCATAAAGGAGGTCGTCAACCATCTTCTTATGCTTTGCGACCGGTTGATGAAACGCATATTTTTCGGGATCATCCTCCATCTATTGTACTGAGATAGATGGGTCAGAGGGTTTGATGTCTCTGAGATGCTGCTTACCCTTGTTGGGAGTTCGGCTGAGGAAAAATTCCTTGGTGGGTACGGGAAGACACATTTGATTTCTCTTCTAGTGAGTAACCCTTCTCGACATGTCCAAAAGTTGTGGCACTCCCATGGGGGGTTATGTTTTCCCCAATTAGTTATGTCTCTGTCTCTCTCTTCGATAGATCAACCATGTTAACCACGACTCTCCCTGGAGGAATATCCTCGATATCTCTTGGAAAGTATGGATGGAACCGGATAGAACTGAAGTGTAGGTCAGCATACTGCCCCCAATAATGGATCTTCACATGGGGGGAAGCCTACTTGATAATCCTATAGAGCATTTTAAAGCTCTGGATGCATCTTTTTTGGAGGGTCCTATAGAGACCTGGTGACTCAAGGCGCTGGTCCACGGAGAGTGTATTCAAATCAACCAGATGGCATTGTTGTCCATAGTCTTTAAAATGTTCTTGTATTTTGGGGTAATCCTCTCACCGATGATGAAAATGGAAGTGTGTCACCCAGAGGGTCTGGAAAAATCATCCAACTATCTCCTGGGTGAGATATTCTGGTGCGCTTAGTTTGGTGTCACAACTGGCCAAAACATCTCTAGGAAATGGTGTTCCATAATAATGTCTCATAAGCTCCTTGGCCCGAATTTGGGATCTAGACCCTGGTTTCCCCACTCATCAACTGGAGATGGCTGGGAAACCAGTATATTTATTGAAGTAGAACATTAGGACAGTGGGCATGTCGGCGGTGAATACAGCGAGCAGGCCAACAAACTACCATATCTCGGTCTATCCTATAAAGAGTGCAGGGACTTGGCCACCATATCACTATAAGATAGGCTAGCAACCACAGTTTCAGGGGAAGGTACTATGGTTGCTGGCATTGGACCTAGCTATTTCTCATCCTCTATCAGTTCCCAAAATAACTCTTTGTTATCTCTAGTCAAGGTAGAGAGTGCTTCTGGCAATGAAGGTGGCGATTGAACAACCAAACCCTAGGGGGACGCCAAATCCTCATCCTCCTGGATGTATTTGTGGAGGGAGGTAGGGATCTTATAGACCTTTCATTCCGGATGTACAATGCTGATGCACCTTGTTCCTTCCCCGGCCCTCAACACAGAGGATCAAGGTGGGGGTTCTATTGTCAAATCATATTCTCCATTAGAATCTGAGAAGCAGACTGTTTTAATCTCAGTCTGAATCTTCTCAGAATTACTTTTTTGGTGGAGATGACCCACCCTCCTACCCCGGGATGGTTCTTCGGGACAAGGTAGATTTTTGGCTCGATGAGGTCCTTTGGTTGAGCTAATGATGGGGTGGAGAGGACTTCCACCTGAGTGAGCTGGGGTGCAAGGAGCACCAGGGCTGATGTCAATGTGAACATGGGGAAGACCTATGTGTCCATTGGCAGATGTGTAGAGGGAATCTCCATGGGAAGTGCTGGACCTAGTAGGAGCATGGGTAGGGCCTCCATTCTTATTCCCCCCGGCAGTGTTAGTGCGAGGAGGGTCCTCGTACTAGTTAATCCAAACACGGGTAGGACCTTCATGTTGGGTGCCGATGGTGCAAGGATGACCGTTACTCCACTGATTTCTAGGGGAGGAGGTCCTTCATCGGCTATTTTAAGGACATGGGTATGGCCCCCACATTGGAGATTGACCGTATGTGTAACATCTCCATGCCGGTAGCCTGTGGCGGGAGGAATGACTCCATACCCGACGTCATGGGTGCGGAAGAGGCTTATGTACTGAGTGTCACTGCCATGGGGAGGACCCTCATTCATATTGAAGGTGGCATGGGGTGGAACTCCACATCGAGCTTAGAATCAGGGAGGAGCTGCATTCTCAGTGGTGGCGGTATGGGGAGGACCTTCGTACTAGGTGTTGCTGCCGCAGGTCAGCCCGCGGCGGGCGATACCTGCATTGCCAACCAGGAGAGTCGACCCAGACTATCTGTTGGGCGGTTGGGGCCGCGATCCAGGCTCTGTGTATGAGTTCACCTACTCAGTGTAAATAGGGTACTGAAGGTATACGTTGGCGGTGGCATGAGCCACGGTAGTCGTTGATGTTGACTCCCCTCAGCGAGCGTCCTCCTCAACCTGTGCCCAATACTGGTGTTGGGTTAGCCAGACTGGGGCTGGTGGTGCGGGCGCATAGCTTACCTATTCCTCAACCTGTGGAGCCAGATGGTGTCATTGGCATGGCCTAGTGGGGACCCTCATTGGTGTCCCTTGTAACGGGATCTCGACAGGGCTAGCCCGGACATCTCTCACCTCATCGCATAGGGGAGGGAGTCATCGAAGCGTTCCGGGGAGAGGCTTCTGAATTGGTTCTGCATCGGAGTGGGAATCTTTGGCTCCATGTGTGGCCTATGCGGGAGGTGGTGGAGGCAATTCATAGATGCCTATAGGTCATGTCGGTCCATATACCTAGTTGGGATGATCCCCACCTCCTCATATTATCAGACGAGGTCCTTTATCACCTTTCATTGAACGAACTCAAATGGGGAGATGGGGTGTGGGGGCCCAGTAGCTATGAACATAGAGGATTTTATGGGGGAAATTAGGAAACAAGAGATTACCATGGTGAAGTTTCCCTTGCCCCTATGTTGGTAGGTGGGCGGTGATCAGTTTCCCGATACGAAAGAATGGGTCCTAGAAGGCAGGGAGATCAATCCATTAGTACTGCAAGAAGTAAATCAACAACCAGTACCTAGTTCCATTCCATCTTCCATGGATATTAAGAAGGATTCACGATGAATATATCACAGAATGAGATGTACCATGTTCAACTTCCCCAAATTCTGGTGAGTTTCACGCCAGGCCCACTATTTCCTTGGCAGGACCCGATGCCAGATACATGGACCCGGTGACACTCTAGTCCACTGATGTCTCAAAATCTACTAATATCCACATTGATGAGAATAATTTCACATTGGGTTCACCATTTTTGTTTCTGACACTTTCACTCGGGTAAAATTCATCTGTTATTCGTGGGACACGTAGCTGTTGCTCCGCATTCCCACTTTCCAAAGGCGGGCGACATTCGTCACATATTCAGCGATGTTTTCTCCTTGATCGATATGTGATGTTGGGATGTTGGTTCTTCCTTCCTTGGATTGTGTCTTGGAACTCGTTATATAGTCTGGTTCATCCTCATAGATTAAGATATTGTTTGTGAAACTCTTCCCAGTGTCATGTCTTCATGGACACTGATTAATTATACTACTTCTTTCAGGACATTCCCAAGGGTCCGGTCAGGGCAACAACCTTCAGTTGGGGGAGTAGTCACGTTGGACATCACTCGCATGTCTAAACACTAGAACACGGGCATGTTTGGGTTTCTTCCCCTTATGATAGGGATTCTCGAGGGCATGGAAGCTCGAGGAATCTCACATCAAATGTTGTGAATTATATTCCATTCGCATGTATTTGTGGTTTTCCTCACCTTCTTATGATTAACATAGGGTATTCCACAAGTTTAATGTCCAGCGGAGATGGATCAGACAGATCAGAACACTAAAAGGAGTGGATCATATGGGTGAAACCCCGGGAGAGAACACTGATGATGGGATAAATGCATGGTTAGTTACACCATTACTCCAAGGAGCAGCGAGAGATTGGGTGACATGATATCATCAGGATGTGGCGGCCTGGGTAGTAATTAGGATGGATATGGATTGTTGAGAATGGATGGGGAGTGAGATGGATCATATGTGAGGGTGATGGTGATGTTAAGATTTTTCCTCGAGGAGACTTCCTACATATCCCCATGACAGGGAATCAAAGTCCATGTAGTTCAGTGGGGGGATGAGACACTTGAGGAGGCAACCCGTATGGATGGGACCTGAAGGAAGTTAAACCTAGGGGTTGGGATTCGACGTCTGAAAAACACATAGGCTCAATGGAGAGACCAGGATGACACATGGGTGATGCGCTTGAACCTCAGGGAGGCTTCCTACGTACCTTGCCTTGTCAACGATCAAAGTCCACGTAGTTCAGGATGGGGGCATAGAATTGCGGTGTACACATATGACAATGACCCGATGACATGTTGGGTCTTATGCATGGGTATCAGCCCAAGTTCGATCTAACACCATGGGGGGGACCATAGATACGTGTCCCAACAAATGGGACTACAACATGTTACAGTCAATTGAGGACTACAACGGCTTACCATTGGTTGGGTAAAAACAATGACTTACCGTCGATTGGGGAAAACAACAGCTTACAACCGATTAGGGATCAGAATAGCTTACCGCTGGTTATGGTACACAAAAGATTTCCATCGATCAAGTTTGGACCTCAGGGAGGATTCCTATGTATCTTGTACAGGATACAAGGATCAAACCACATGTAGTTCGAATGAGTACAGTTTAACATCTTGTAGGATGAAAAGGGGGTATAGTTTAACATCATGTGGGATGAAGTTGAACTGACGTGAAGGGTGGTTAGAACAATTGGGTGTTTTTCTTGAACCTCTGGGAGGATTTCTTTGTACATTTCCCTGGTAAGGATCAATGTCCATGTAGTTCAGGATGGGTTGGTGAACCGACGTGAAGGCGGTCGGAACCGATATGTGTTGTTCATAAACCTCAAAGAGGTTTCCTATATACCTTGTATTGGCAAGGATCAAAGTTTATTTAGTTCAGGAGAGATTTTTGAACCTACATGAAGGTTTCGGGACCAATAGGTGTTGGCCTTGAACCTCAGGGAGGCTTTCTATGTACCTTTCCTTGGCAAGGATCAAAGTCAACATAGTTTAGGAGAGTTCGGTGAACTAAAATGAAGGGGTCAGGACCAATAGGATTTGGGATTGAACTTCTGACAAGAGTCCAATATACCTTTCCTTGGCAAAGATAAAAGTCTGCATAGTTTAGTATTGTTTTGTGAACCGACATGAATAGGGTCATGACCAATAGGTTTTGGGCTTAAAACTCAGAGATGCTTTTTACGTACCTTACCTTTTCAAAAATCAACGTTCATATAGTTTAGGAGAGTTTGGTGAACCGATGTGAAGGGGTCAGGACCAATAGGTTTTGGGCGTAAACCTCATGGAGTCTTCCTACATACCTTTCCTTGGTAAGGACCAAATTCCACATAGTTTGGGAGAGTTTTGTGAACTGATGTGAAGGCATTGGGACCCGTAGGTGTTGGGAATGAACCGCAAGGAGGCATCATATGTACCTTGCCTTGGAAAGAATAAATGTTTGAGAAGTTCGGGAGAGTTTTGTTGAACCGATGTGAACGGGGTTAGTTCCAATAGGTTTTGGGCTTGACCCTTAGAGAGTATTCCTACGCACCTTGCCTTGGAAAATATCAAATTCCATGTAGTTTGGGAGAGTTTGGTGAATCAACATAAAGGGTTCGGGACCAATAAGTGTTGGGATTGAGCCTCAGGGGGGGCTTCTTACGTACCTTGCCTTGGAAAGAATCAAAGTCCACATAGTTTAGGAGATTTTAGCTAACCGAAGTGAAGGGGTAGGGACCAATAGGTGTTGCTCTGCATTCCCACTTTCCAAAGGCGGGCGACATTCGTCACGTATTCAGCGATGTTTTCTCCTTGATCGATATGTGATGTTGGGATGTTGGTTCTTCCATCCTTGGATTGAGTCTTGGAACTCATTATATAGTCTGGGTCTTCCTCATAGATTAAGATATTGTTTGTGAAACTCTTCCCAGTGTCATGTCTTCATGGACACTGACTAATTATACTACTTCCTTTAGGACATTCCCAAGGGTCCGGTCAGGGCAACAACCTTTAGTTGGGGGAGTAGTCACGTTGGACATCACTCGCATGTCTAAACACTAGAACACTGGCATGTTTGGGTTTCTTCCCCTTATGATAGGGATTCTCGAGGGCATGTAAGCTCGAGGAATCTCACATCAAATGTTGTGAATTATATTCCATTCACATGTATTTGTGGTTTTCCTCAGCTTCTTATGATTAACATAGGGTATTCCACAAGTTTAATGTCAAGCAGAGACGGATCAGACAGATCAGAACACTGACAGGAGTGGATCATATGGGTGAAACCCCGGGAGAGAACACTGATGATGGGACAAATGCATGGTTAGTTATGCCATTACTCCATGGAGCAGCAAGAGATTGGGTGACATGATATCATCAGGATGTGGAGGCATGGGTAGTAATTAGGATGGATATGGATTGTTGAGAATGGATGGGGAGTGAGATGGATCATATGTGAGGGCGATGGTGATATTAAGATTTTTCCTCGAGGAGACTTCCTACATATCCCCATGACAGGGAATCAAAGTCCATGTAGTTCAGTGGGGGGATGAGACACTTGAGGAGGCAACCCGTATGGATGGGACCTGGAGGAAGTTAAACCTCAGGGTTGGGATTCGACGTCTGAAAAACACATAGGATCAATGGAGAGACCAGGATGAGACATGGGTGATGGGCTTGAACCTCTGGGAGGCTTCCTACGTACCTTGCCTTGTCAAGGATCAAATTCCACGTAGTTCAGGATGGGGGCATAGAATTGCGGTGTACACATATGACAATGACCCGATGACATGTTGGGTCTTATGCGTGGGTATCATCACGAGTTTGATCTGACACCATGGGGGGGACCAGAGATACGTGTCCCAACAAATGGGATGACAACATATTACAGTCAATTGAGGACTACAACAGCTTACCATTGGTTGGGTAAAAAAAATGACTTACCGTCGATTGGGGAAAACAACAGCTTACAACCGATTAGGGATCAGAAAATCTTACCGCTAGTTGGGGTACACAAAAGCTTAACATCGATCAAGTTTGGACCTCAGGGAGGATTCTTACGTATCTTTTACGGGATACAAGGATCAAACCACATGTAGTTCGAATGAGTACAGTTTAACATCTTGTAAGATGAAAAGGGGGTATAGTTTAACATCATGTGGGATGAAGTTGAACTGACGTGAAGGGTGGTTAGAACAATTGGGTGTTTTTCTTGAACCTCTGGGAGGCTTTCTATGTACATTTCCCTGGTAAGGATCAATGTCAATGTAGTTCAGGATGGGTTGGTGAACCGACGTGAAGGCGGTCGGAACCGATATGTGTTGTTCATAAACCTCAAAGAGGTTTCCTTTGTACCTTGCATTGGCAAGGATCAAAGTTTATTTAGTTCAGGAGAGTTTTTTGAACCTGCATGAAGGTTTCAGGACCAATAGGTGTTGGCCTTGAACCTCATGGAGGCTTTCTATGTACCTTGCCTTGGCAAGGATCAAAGTCAGCATAGTTTAGGAGAGTTCGGTGAACTAACATGAAGGGGTCAGGACCAATAGGTTTTGGGATTGAACTTCTGACAAGAGTCCAATATACCTTTCCTTGGCAAAGATAAAAGTCTGCATAGTTTATTATTGTTTGGTGAACCGACATGAATAGGGTCATGACCAATAGGTTTTGGGATTAAAACTCAGAGAGGCTTTTTACGTACCTTACCTTTGAAAAAATCAACGTTCATATAGTTTAGGAGAGTTTGGTGAACCGATGTGAAGGGGTCAGGACCAATAGGTTTTGGGTGTAAACCTCATGGAGTCTTCTTACATACCTTTCCTTGGTAAGGACCAAATTCCACGTAGTTTGGGAGAGTTTGGTGAACTGATGTGAAGGCATTGGGACCCGTAGGTGTTGGGAATGAACCTCAAGGAGGCATCATATGTACCTTGCCTTGAAAAGGATAAATGTTTGAGAATTTCGGGAGAGTTTTTTTGAACCGACATGAAGGGGGTTAGGTCCAATAGGTTTTGGGCTTGAACCTTAGAGAGGATTCCTACGCACCTTGCCTTGTAAAATATCAAATTCCATGTAGTTTGGGAGAGTTTGGTGAATCAACATGAAGGGGTCGGGACCAATAGGTGTTGGGATTGAGCCTCGGGGGGGGGGGGGGGCTTCTTACGTACCTTGCCTTTGAAAGAATCAAAGTCCACAAAGTTTAGAAGATTTTAGCGAACCGACGTGAAGGGGTCGGGACCAATAGGTGTTTGGATTGAACCTCAATGAGGCTTCTTACATACCTTGGATTGGCAAGGATCAATGTCCACGTTGTTCAGGATGGTTTGGGGCTTACACGCTATGGCAGCCCAGTAAGGATGTCATGTTAAATGCTTACTCTAAGCCCACATGATTCATTCTTGGTGTGAGAAACAAGAGGTAGCAAATTCATGGAGATCACATCGTGAAAGGTGCATCTATGGGAAGTGAAGTGTGGATTACACATAGTTAGAGGCTCAAAGAAGAAATAGGGGATTATGCATGATTATCATCCAAAGGAGATAGAGATTGGGACATACTACAGGATGGAGGCCAATGGCGACAAATCCCAGAGGGAGAGGGATGGGATAACAAAGTTCCCAGTGACCATCTATCCTCTAGTCTTTGGCATGGAAGAGATGAGGGGAAGCAGGGATACTTCCTCCTACATGAAAGGATAGGGGATTACAGCCCAGATGGCTGCCCCTCACTGCGGATAGGTACTGCTCTGGTAGAGAGGATCTCATTCCATGTGAGGAAGAGATCACTCCTGTGGAGACGAGTGGACGTCGAGAATGTCCAAGATGGGGTGCCTTGCGTATAATGAAGGGGCAAGATCATAGATTAACATCATGTTCTTAGGACGATGGTTCTTGGAACATTAAATTCCTACATCTTGGACACAGAGAGTTCACTCCACACCACTAGGACTTACATAACTAGCACGCTTTAACCCTTGGTGAAGGGAAGGCACCGACAATGCCGTCGTGAGGGGGTGTCATGGAGTGATCTAATGAGGGGCCCACATTAATGTGGCTATGTGAAGAAGCAATAGTCATTAGCGTGCCTATGTGAAGAAGCATAAGGATAAGAAACCCAGCATAAAGCACCACCCAAGGGACTTTGAAATCACCTTGTACAAAACTGGAGGGTCATATAGGAAAGGGGGTTGCAATGAAAACAGGCTTATAGGAAAGGTCTTTGAGAATCTCTAGTGCCTCACGTAGGAGAGGGGCTTCGTGAAGGGGTCTTCTTCACGAATTGGTATGGCCTAGCCTTGGAATAGGGTATAGGTACATATGGAAGGTTCTTCGCGAAGTGGAAAGGCTTCTGAAGAGCAATGATTTGTGAAGCAAGGGTGCCATGCGAAGCGTAGCACTTTGAAGCAGTGTGATTTGTGAAGCACAGTGACCCTACATTAGCACGTGGGTTACATGTGCATGGAGGGTACTTTGTGAATCATAAGTGCTCTGTGAAGACCCAATTCAACTTGGGGATCCCCTTCCATGGAGAAGGCTCGTGGGCTCCATGAAGGGCATCCTTCTTTAAAGAGGGATTGAATTTAATCCAAGGGAAAGTAACTTCCTGATGCTAAAGTACCATGAAGAGCTCATTTTTCATAGAGAATAAAGTTCTTAGCGATTTTAGAGTTGAAAAGGAGAAAGGTCGGAGTATCCATCCTTTGGTCTTGAGGGGATCCTGTTATTTATAGGCAAGAGGTGGCACAATGAAGCGATCGATCTATGAGGATCCACATGACTCTTTGTCATAACGGCAGAGACTCCCGCCTCTTTTCTTCATGGAGGCTTCGCAAATGTTAGGAAGATCGCAGAGCCTGCCGCATCTTGGCTTCACGGTCGCTACAAAAACATTAGGTGGATCATAGAGCCTCCTACCTCTGCTTTGCGGCAGCTTTAAAAACATCAGGAAGATCACCTAGCCTTCTACCTCTTTGCTTCGTGGGGGATTCGAAAACGTCGGGTGGATCGTAGAGCCTCCCACCTCTTTCCTTCATGACGACTTAGAAAATTTTAGTCACATCGAGGAGCCTCGTGCCTTTTTGCTTCATGATAGCTTTGCAAACATCTAGAAGATCGTGGAGCCTCCCGCCTATTGGATTTGTATCACCGTAGAAGGGGGCGGCTTTGCGCCGGGGACAATGTTGCAGGGCTCCGCGATTGGTCTTCGCAAGGCTGTCTCTTCAGATTTGGATTTTGCTCTGCGTCCCTTTCCTCTGCACATATTTATGGTGCCAATAGTAGTAGTGTAGCCAATTTGTTCCCTTGTAGCCAATTTTTTCGACATAATATTTTTGAACAATGCGAAAGAATTAATCACATACATATTTTCCCACGTATCCATTTATTTCAATGTAACATAACAGTTGATGTGTCCATTTTTATCGATGTAACAGAATGGTTGAAGTAACCATTTATCCATGTATTCAATTCCCTTTCACATAAGAAATTGGGCTATATACATGATTTACAATGTAGAAAATTTTGTTCATATAGAATATTATATTGAAATATATAATTCTCAAAATATGTGTATGTACCATGAATCTAAATCATCACATAGATTATTGTGTTGATGTATGTGATTCCCCACATATACATATTACTCATGTGGTTTATTGGACAGTGTCAACTAAAATATTTCCTTGCACATCATGCCATAGAATTTGAACTGATGAGTAACAGAGGTGTTGTAGGATTGACTAGGATAACCTCTCAAACACTCTTTCTTAGATTAATCATAAAAATGAATCTTACTCGTCTATTTAAATGGATATATTTAACCTTAAAAATTGTTTCCAAAAGCTATGGTAAGTAAAACATTGACCTTTTGGAGGGGTGAATACTATTCAACAGCCTAACTCAAGTTTTAGTACACTTGCCTACATACATTGTTAATGCTTGATCTGTATACCTCTTCAAATGAATACTCCTACACCTAAAAGGGAGAAGAGGCTTCTCTCTCTTCTATATTGTTGTGTCTTTCATGATCAGAAATGATAATAAGTATCCCCATATTAAAATTGATAGTGAGAGGTAGTGTAAAAATCTACCCACCATAGGGTAAGAATGGAAACAAGCTTCCATATGTTCCTTGGCCAAACTTGACTTAAAATCATTCTAGATGATTTACTATAAACATGAAATTCATATTTTTTAACTTTTTTATCATGAACCAATGTATTTGTACGATCTTAAATTTTTATTCTACTAATAATATAAATATTTTCTCTCATTGAAAGTTTCATTCATAAATAGAAAACCATTCATAGGGAAACTAAGTGAGAACCTTAATTAAAATAAATTGAGAAACCAAAAATACTGAATTTTAATAATAAATTCAATGAAAAAAATTCCAATTGATTGATTCTGGATTAAAATATTCTCTAATTTAATCTCAACACAACAATATAAAAAAAATTATGTTCAAAAAAATAAATATTTAAAACTGTGATAAAATGGTTCTACGTCTCATGGAATTGGAATAACTCTTACAATGGGGGATCTGTGAGAGTTGGAGTGCTTCGTGGTGGGTGGATGGGTTTTCAAGTACTGATAAGGCAGCTGGGGGTGACAGTGAGATAAATGAAAAATAAAATAAAATTAAAATTTTATCAGCACATTTTTTTTATATATAAAATAACTGTTTTTTAGTGTTTATCAACAACAAAAAAGGAATATAATGGGTATAGCTATTCGTGATAAAAAAAGAACTAATGAATGGTGTCATTATCAACACTACAATATTTATAGAGAAATGGTGACTTTATCAGTTCTTTTTTTTATAATTGATAAATATACCCTTGATTAATATTTTTTTAGCACTGATAAAGCCCATTTCTATTAATTTTTAAAGTATTATATTTATTAGTGAAACCCAAATCAGGTAGATATACAATGCATCATATGAAAGAATACTAGAACACACAAAAAATAGTCTTTATGGATGTTATTTTTACTACTAGTGGTGGTTTAGACCGCTTCTAAAAAATGTAGTAAAGATTACATAAATCGTCGTGTATTTCACAGTAATCAATAATTTAGTGGAGGTTTTTATAGTTTAGAATCAGTTTTTATCTTTGTAATTTTTTAGTAATTAGCACTTGTTATTTATTAATTTTGTGGTGGTATTTTTAAATTAAAAATAGTGGAAAATAAAATGATGGAAAATTTACAGAACCATCACTAAGAACTGTATATATGGTTATGTTAAGTATCCATTATTAAGAACCACTACTAAATATAAAAATAAAATCTTTTTAGTAGTGGTTCTTAGAAAGTTCCACTAAATATATTAACAAATTTATTAATTGAAAAATTTAATAAATAATTAACATTCACTTAAAAAACATATTCATACAGTAAATTAAACCATAAATGCAAAATAATATCATCATACATACACAATCACACATCAAAAGTTATATATATACAACAAAAAGTCAACCCATAACCTTAGTAATCAATATATATATATATATAATATCCAACTACCACTATCAACCCATGACTAATACATCCATCTAACAACTTCTATTGTTTTCATCTTCCTTTATAGCTAAAACCATCATATACAAAACCAACTATTGCATGTCATAAACCTAAATGAAAATAATATAGAAATTAGAAAAAAAATATATATATATCAGAATTTACATAGAATCACTGATAATATTTAACTATACAATAGAAACTAATAACAATGATAATATCCTTCTAAAAAATTTTGTGTATCAGAACATTCAACACCAATATTTTATTAAAATTAACAATGTGACTTGGAACTTAATTGAATACATGGGAAATTTAGTGTATTTAATTTACAAGTTGAAAATCCTAAATAGAAATATCAAATAATAAATTAGAAACTATATATTTGATCGATACATGGAGATTTATTCTTTGTAGGATTACATAAAATTTATACAAGAACATAGAACTTGTTCTATAATTTCACACAATCTATAAAATGGGATGGAGGTGTCCACTAAGTGGAATAATATCCTAACATTCCAATAAAGGATTCAAAATTCAGTCATTCAAAAATCATGTGGTTTAATGATGTTGAAACCAATGAAATTTGTATTACTCTTTCAAATAAAAGGTGGTTTAACTAGCCCTTTTTGGTTATTAAATATGGAGATCAATTTTTAGATGAAGGGAAGACTATTTAAGATCATGAGAATTTTTTTAATGTGAATATTTTCAATGGACCCACATGCAATTCCGATTTAACGGAGGAAATTATTCCCAAAATAGTGAATGATGAGGATTATTAAATGTTGACCTCAACGCCTTTTTATTTTGAAATTATATATGTAGTCTTTGGACTCAACACTATGAGTTCTCCTTGCCATGATAGATTCACCAGTTTCTCCATTCAATGGTTTTGGGACATTATAAAAATTGATGATTATAAGTTGGTCAATCACTTTTTCTGGGGTGGTTCTATTTCAAATTGAGTAAATTATCAATCTAAGTTTCTTACCCCCATGACTGAGAGTGATAGTGACATAGGATCTTTCTGGCTTGTGGCTCTAGAAACCACAATTTATAAAATTATAGGTAAAACCCTAGAGAATAGGTTGGAAAGAATTAAAAATAAAATCAATTGGAATTATTTTAGTTTCATTATAGGAAAGATAATATAGTAATATATTATTATAGCCTCGTAATCTATGAATTTCTCAAGAATACATTGTAGGGGGAAACATTTCATTAAATATTAATATACAAAAAAATCACTTGACATAATGGGTTGGGGATTCTTTTACAAAGTTCTCATCAGTTTTGGTTTTGAAAATAAATTCATTATATGGATACATACTATTCTCTCCTCACCACACATATCCATAATCATTAATTAATATCTGTAGGGTTACTTCAAATTCTCAAGAGGGGTTTGACAAGGTTACCCCCTTTCAGGTATCATTTTTTCCATTGTAAAGGACTATCGTAGAAGGGTTTTTCTCAATATATCGGAGAATGGAAATTTAATGACAATTAGGGACACAAGATATTTAATTTATCCTTTATAATTATTCTATAATAATTAATTCATTTTTTCACAAGAGGGGAAAAATGAACATTATAAATATAAAAATAAATTCTCCTCTCCTATGAAGGAGTTTCAAGGCCGCCTATCAACTAGAGTAAATCCTTTATTTTATTTTAAATAAAACATCTCATGAAGTAGAAAAGTATATATGATTAACCTCATGGGTATCAAATAATGATCTTTAACTTTCAATCATCTTGGTGTGCCCCTATTTTGGGGAAGATCAAGAAACTATTATTTTAACAATATTTTGGTACACGTTTGAAGTCTCTTGACATCCTAGAAAGGTAAATCTCTCTTAACAGCCAAGATAGTTTTCCTTATGAAGTATACGATTGTTTACTTGTTTTTTATTCTTTCATTGTTTATAAATAGACCATAAAATTACTTAAAAACATAGACAATAGAATAAAAAAATTATATTAGGTGGCTATAATCTTGAAAGGAAAATTATTACTATTCTATTGAAGTAATGTTGAAAACCATATTCTCTTAGAGAAGAATGAATTAAAAACCCTACATGATTTAATCATTCCATTCAATACCATTTTTTATGTAGATTGATTAGTGAAAAATATTATTCCCATGGATTCCTAAAATCCATATTCTTAAACAAGTTAAAATTGGATAGGATAAATTATCTTTAATCTTTGGGTTTCCCTGCTTTCAGAAATATTTTTTCTAGCATTGATGGTAATTCCCATTTTCTTATTTACTCAAAATACTATCTGGATTTCTGGTTTATGAATTGGATATGGACACCACTTTTGTATCTTCCTATTCCTAGAGAGAATAATTTTGACCTCATCATCTCAATTATTGGTCATTTGAATAATCAAAAAAATCTTCCTGGTGATATAATGTCGGATGTGACCAATTGCATCTTTATCAATTCGTATGACATTATGATATGGGTACTAACTTTTAATGGTATTATTACTTCAAAAAAAATTATATACATATCAATAATGGATAGGTACATAGTTGAATCAATATATTTAACAATAACTATGTGAGACCATCCAAATTCACACTAGTTGGAGAATTTCTTTAACAAGCTTCTAGTTGATGATCTCCTACATTCAATTAGTGTCTATTTATGTTCAAGATGCAGCATATGTCACCATCATTAAGTATATTTTATTCACATTGTTTTTTGTTGCAATATATCCATGGCCCTCTGAAGGAAGATCCTTGACTTCTTTGAGGTTGGACCACAGTAAGATGACTCCATACAAAACTAAATTAATTCATGTTGCAACATCTTGCATTCTGCTCAAATAAAAAACATGTTAATGGTGACCATTTCTGATGTAATTCATGTTATTTGGTCCATCATGAACAATTTAAAACATGGAAAAATAGAAAGTAACTTACAATTTTCTTTGTATTATATTATAGTGGTTTTGTTGGATGCCAACGCCACTCAAAATGGTCACTCTAACAATTATATTATTGAATTTACTGTTTTCATGTGCATCAAATTTTCAGGTAATTTTTGTTCTATCATAGTAACATTGGATGTTTTCTATAATTTCCCTTTAATGGATTGAATCAAATTAAATACTGACAGGGATTCAAGAGGGAACACTGGGATTATAGGATATGGTGAAATCTTTAGAGATAATAACGGGATGATCATAGGTTTCCTTTTAGGTACATGTGGAATAGCATCATCTTTGGATGAGGAGATTCTTGGGTTGATCAAAGCAGGTGTGATAGTAAGAAAAAGAGGGTGGAATAATTTATGGTTTTAATTTGACTCTTCAATAATTATTCAAGATGATAGAACTAAAAATATGCAATTGTCTTGGAAGATGATAGCCCAATGGATTCAGTGTTTGTAGTTTCATTCATGAATGAATTATATCATAACTCATGTATTTTTTGGAGGGAAACAATCTGATATATGGCCTTCTAAACAATGGTTTCAGTTTTGAGAATCTCATATTATCCTTTCATCTACTTGATGACTTGATACATCTCTTTCAAATAGATTCTTTACAAAACTATATCTTTCATACTGTTGTAACCTAGTTTTTGTTTTAATGGACTTAGTATACTTGTAAAAAACATAAAAAATTATATCATGCAAAAAACATTGAAAACAAAAAAAATTACCTATTTAAGATACAATTGAACACCTAGAATAAAAAAACGACAAGTATATAAAAAATAAATCAATTTTAAACTATCGTGAGTTGTTCTTGATATTACTCAATATTTTTTAAAAACCTTGACATTGTATCAATTCTTATATTTCAAAAACAATTATACAATTGTTTTCCCATGATTTTAAAAAAAATAAGGCCATTTCCAATGGTTTTATCTATTACATGATTATTTTAGTATTTTAAAACACTAAAAATAAGTTTACAGGCATCCCAATCAAACTGTAACTCGGATTGATGTGGTTTCAATTTGAACATTTGAAAATTAAATATATGATTATTTTACTATGATTTCTTTGTCATCTAATGTAGATTTCTATGTTTTCACCCCATGTGGAATGTTTTTAAATAAATTTATATCTTTTAATACTACTTATTGAGTCATTCTAATCACACCACATGTTGGATGGATTTTTTTCAACACTTACACACCAAAAATAATTCAAAAATGGTTTTTAGATGATTTTACATCAATCCATTTATATTTTATACTGTTTAGACCATTAAATGTATGTTTTAGTGTTTTAAAGCCCTAAAAATTATTTTACATACATCTCATGAAAACCATAAATTGAATTTAAATGACACTAATTCCTAAATCTAAAAGATCAATATATAGTCATTGTACTATGATTTTATATTTAGTCAAGGTCATTTTCTTGGTTTTGACCCCCGATGCACATAATTAAAGACTTTGTTATATTTAAAAACTGATTATTGAGTCATTATGACCACACCACATAACATAAGGATGTTTCTTCTTCTCATACACATCAAAATTAATTCAATGGTGGGTTTCCCATGATTTCAAATCAATGCAAGGTTGTTTGATATTTTTTTGGCTGTTACACACATGTTTTTTTCAAACACTTAAAATGAATTTATAAGTATCTCAAGAAATCCAAAACATCAATCTAAATCTATGATCTTGTTTCTATGATTTCATGACCATATGTAACGTTTTCCTTGTTTTATCCCCCAGATGTACATTTTTAAAGACTTCAGAATCTTTTAAAACTGCTTATTGGGTCTTTCTGAGAAAACCACTCCTTTGATGGACATTTTTTCTACTACTTAAAATAAAAAATAATTTAATGATTGTTTTCCTATGATTTAATTTCAATTTGAGTCCATTTTATATGGGTTTGACCATTACATGTGTATTTTAGTGTTTTAGAACACAAAAAACGTGTTTAAGGGAATCTCGGAAAAACCATAACTTGGATTTACATTTTCTTAGTTCCTATATTTCATAAATAAATATATGGTCATTTTATTATGATTTTGTGACAATATTAGGATGTTTTCATTGTTTTGACCCCCTGAAAAAAGTTTTTAAAGACTTTGGTATCTTTTAAAACTACTTCTTGATTCATTCCGAGAACACCGCACATTAGATGTTAATGTTATCTACCCATACAAATCAAAAACAATTAAATAATTCCTTAACAATTATTTCTGTCAATATGATGTTGTTTTATATGGTTTTGACTATTACATTCATGTTTTAGTGTTTTGAATCACTAAAAAACATTTATGAGTATCTTTGGAAAACCGTAACTCGGATTGAAATGGAGCCAAAATCTATGTTTCAAAAATAAATATAAGATCATTATATTATGATTTCTTATCCATATGAAATCATATTATTTATTTTAACTCAATGACATGTGTTTTTAAAGACATTAGTATCTTATAAAACTACTTATTGAGTCATTCTGAGCATAGTACAATTCAGATAGAATTATTGTATGATCATACACATCAATGATAATTTAATAGTATTTTTAGTATACTTTTAAATCAATTAGAGGTCATTTTCTATGGTGTTGACAATTACACTCATTTTATAGTGTTTTAAAACTCTAAAAATTCATTTACGGGTATCTTAGTAAAACCGTAACTTGTATTGATATGGCGTCAGTTGCTACATTTATAAAATAATTTTTTAGTTTATGGTCTATGATTAAAAAGCTATATTACATTGTTTTAACAGTTTTGACACACTAACACATGTTTTTAAAGACTTTAGAATATTTTAATGTTTTAAATTGGGTCACTTTAGGCACAATACACAGCATATAGACTTTTTTTCTACTTAAACATGTAAAAATAATAAATTACTGTTTATCTCATGATTTCACTTCACTTTGAGTTTTGTTTTCTATTTTTTGGACCATGACAGCCATGTTTTGGTGTTTTAAAACACTAAAAACCTATTTATGGGAATATCATGAAAATTATAGCTTGAATTTATATGGATTCATTTACTACATTTTCAAAATCAATATATGGTCATTTTCATAGGTTATCATGTCCATATGATTCCATTTAATTGGTTTTAACCCCTTGATTCACTTTTTAAACACTTTAGTATCTTTTTAAACTCTTTATTGAGTCATTACAAGAATATCACATGTCAGATGGATGTGTTTTATGCTCATATACATAAAATATGTATGTGGTAGTTTCCTAATTATTTTACATAAATTAGAGTTATTTTTATATGGTTTGACCATTACATGCATGTTTTACTGTTTTAAAACACTAAAAACATGTTTTCATCCATCTTGGGAAACATTTAACTTGAATTAATGGGGTGTCAGTTCATACATTTCAAAAAAAATATAAATTTATTTTCCTATGATTTAATGTCCATTTGACACCACTTTCTAGTTTTAACCCCCTAACATAAATTTTTAAAGACATTGGTATCTTCTAAAACAACTTATTGAGTCATTCTAAGCACACCCCATGTTCGGTGGATGTGTTGTGTTCCCGAAAAACATAAAAAATAATAAAATTGTAGTTTTACGCTAATTTATCATCAATCTAATTTCATTTTCTTTGGTTTTTACTTTTACAACATTTTTAGTGTTTTAAAACACTAAAATACATTTATAGGAATCCTAGATAAATACTAACTGAGATTGACATTGAGTCAATTACTATATTTAAAAAATATATATATGGACAATTTACTATGATTTAATGGCCATTAAACACTATTTTCTTCGTTTTTACCCCCTAACACACATTTTTAAAGTCTTAAGTATCTTTTAGAACTGATTATTGAGTCATTATGAGAAAACTACACATCAAATGAATTTGTTTTATTCACATAGATGTATGAAATTATTTAAAAACATTTTTCCATTAATTTAATGTCAATAAAAGGTTATTTTATATTATTTTAACCATTACATTCATGTTTTAGTGTTTTCAAACACTAAAAATTCATTGTCAGGCATCCGAGAAAAATATAATTTCTATTGATATTGAGTTAGTTCTTAAACATTAAAAATTAATATAATGTCATTTTACTATTATTTCATGGTCAATAGACAACTTTTTATTGGTTTTAACCCACTGATTCATGTCTTTCAAGAATTAGTATCTTTTAAAACTTCTTATTGATCCATTCCTAGAAAAATATAGGAGGTCTGGATGTGTTGTGAGCTTATACACATCAAAAATATATAAATGGTGATTTTACAAGGGTTTAAAATAATTTTAAGATCATTTTATATGGTTTTTAATATTACACACTAGTTTAAGTGTTTTAAAACACTACAAACACGTTTATGGGCATCCCGAGAAAACTATAACTTAGATTGACCTGGCATTGGTTATTACATTTCAAAAATTAGTATGTAGTCATTTACATATGATTTAATGGCCACACAAATCAATTTTCTTATTTCTTACCTATATAAACATTTTTCTACATTCTTTGGTATTTTTCAAAACTTATTATTGATTTATTTTGAGAACACCGCACATCAGATGAAAATATCATGCGGGTTTTATAAATATGATTCTAAATGTTTTATTTTATACATGAAATCCCTTTATTTATAAATATTCTTAACTATATTACCGTGTAAATATTTTTTTTAGGGAACGATCAATGAGAAAAGATATTACATAAATAAGCTACATTAGTGATTTGGGATACTATATGTTCTCTTAACAAATGTGTTAATGATTTATGGAGTTTAAATTTTACCTTGTAATGATGAGATATAAGACTTGAAATTTCCTCAGGGATTATTCATGTTATCCCCTAAAATATAGAAAATAAGAAAAATCCATTTTCAATTGCCACTAATCCTGTTATTTAATATAATAGTCATATTCTAATAATTTTTCTTTCTACCTATAAATTTATCTATTTGAATCCTGATCAATGACACTAATTGAACCCCCAATGGGTGTAATAGTAATTTATTATAATTCTCTATAAAATAAAACTTATGGAGTTGGAAAATAACCCATACCCTATATATGCCTGAGATGCTCCTCACCAAATATGATTACAACTGCATCATTCTAGGAAATCGATCATCATTGTGAAGTGTTCACATCCTGAGTTTCTTGAATTCTAATATGTTAATACAATAATATTAAAAATTATTTTTTAAAATTATAAAAACTTTCTAATATTATCTAATTAATAGTTTTATAATTACCATTTAATGTTATTTCATTACAATAAAAACAAAATAATGAAAAATAAATACAACAATAAAACATATTTAGACACAATTAAGTGTGGTTGACTATATGGATAAAATGATGCTAATAGAGCTAATTTTAACCAATTGATCGATGTATATAGGGCCATTTAATTATATTTCTGGCCTATTTTTTGTTATAATTTATTTTTCATTATTTGTTTCAAATATTAATGAAATAAATATAAATATTAATAAAAATCACTTAATCCAATATCTTTAGTCGGTTCATTCACAAAACAATCATCAGGTTTACCATGAATTTTAATCCACATCTCAATTTGACCAATATTGTGATGTAATTCACTATCCATTATAAAATATATATATATATACAAGTTAGAAAAAAAACCATGACTTATAATAAAATAATATAAATAATAATTGATAACATTCAATAAATATTGTTATTTTTAATTAAAAATATTGATGCCTATAAACATGAGGAAGGACTTGTTTCTTAGGATTCATAGTCTTTTTAGATAATTCCCCTAAAAAATAGAAACATTAATAAATATTATAATTTTATTTTGTTTTTGTGATTAAATTACTATAAAATATATAATTACCTCATGAGATACATCTATATTAATATAAAAAAACATATTTCACTACACATGAGAAATTCGTTTAAAAACTTTCTCATAAATTTGTCTCTAGCTTAGATATGTTTCATTAAACATATGCCATAATCTCCAATTAAAATATATCCATTTATTAACCAAAATTTTTAGATTACATGGGTGTAAAACAGATTCATGGATATCAAAATGAAATAATATCTATAAATAAAAAACATAACACTTTATAAAAAAATTAATAATTTCACTCATGCCTTTTAATTTATTTATCAATGAATATTAAATAAATAATAACTTTATATGGTTATCGATCACATAATTTGTCAATGGTGTGGGAATTTACATCCAATATTTATAATTGATGGGAAATATCACTATCTCAAAAGAAAGTTTCCTAATAATCTATCTATAGATTCCAGTAGCACCACTAGTAGGAAACAAGAACTCATCAAATAGAATGATAAAGTTTAAGTCACTCAGGTCTCATATATCCACTGTTTTTATATTTATATATCTTTCATTTTTATCTTTATCTGTTTGAAAATTCAAAAATCAATTAATATAATATATAGTTTTTTGTTTAATGATATACATACTTATAATGGTAGCTTTCAAATATCCCCAAGTTGGTCGGCTGACCAACTTCTTTGTCATTAAAGGTGAATTATATAGTGGTCCAACAATAATATCTCGGGAAACTTCTAGCTCTCTAGAAGTATTAGGTACAACAGAATCACTTAGATCAAATAAAGTTAATGATAGTGGTAGTGGGCTCTGAGATATTGATCAGATAATATCTCAATTTTCCTTTTTCTCTCAGCATTTCCACAATTCAAATGGTTCTAAATATATTCAATGTTTTAAAAATAGATAAGTAAAATATTTTTATAAAAAATAGAAAAAATAATGCAATGTATATATGTAAGAAACACCTTTAAGAAAATTTAATATATTTTCACTATCAAATTATACATTCAATTATATTTATCATCATTATCTTCAATATTATCATCCTCCATTATAATTAGTACTTCATTTTCACTGTCTCATAAAAGTTCTATTGTTTCAATATTGTTTGAAAAAAATTATCAGTGTTTTGAGGTTGATGAGGTCCACTTTCATAATGAACCAACTGACCTTCATTGTGCATATCATACAAGTATCTATGTTTTTAGTGTGCGAAAACACTCAAATCATCATTTATTTCATATTTAACATAATAAAACATCTTAGATTGTGAATCTAAGATAAATGGACCATTATCATCATGTTCACTGGTATTAAACAAACAAGAGAAGTTTATAGGAGTAAAATGAAATGAATATTTCATTATACCCCTATCAATGTTAACCTGCATTCATTTGAATAAGACAGTTGAAAATTAACCATTGTTCTTTAATTATATTATATAATTCATATTTCCATAGTATCTTGCCTATTAATGTGTAAATAAACAACTATTTTTAGTTTTGATGTCTTCTTAAGGATAGATTTTATGAAACTTGAAGCCATGAATATTGTAGGCATCAAATTTCATAGCCTACCTATGAGGACCTCAATCCAAAAAGTTCAAAAAAATAATATTTAAACTCTTTTCTATACATTAATTATCTAGAAAAATATATATAATGTGTTACTATTAACATAGAAAAAATAATTACACATCAATAATGATAATGTGAGTATAAAATTACATGACAAGTGAACCATTCAATAAGCTTCTTATTAACTACCTTTGTTAACTCTAACTCATTTCAAGATCAATAATGTAGTCACCTATTTATTTGTAATATGAATTAATAAATAAATATATACTAAATAAGACTATTTATTATTTTATATCTATGAACATATAGTAACTCCAATTCAATCATTGTAAACTTTAACCCATTTCCAACTATTCATCTAATAGCTGGAAAAACAGATGACTGGTTTTCAGAGTTAGAATTAGTAGATATGTCGTTAAAACATACAAGAATATTTAATATAGTTTTAAACCCATATAAATACCTATAATAGAATTACATGAATTCCTAGTCTATGTAACATTAAAAAATAGTTTCTTTTGGTTGTGCTTTATTCCTCACATATAATTTCAAATGACCTAAGTACCTGATGAAAAAATATAAAACCTTTTAAAATAATTCATAATGATTTTAGAAAATTGAATTCATTAATGAAATAAATATTAACATACCTCTAAATTGGATACATTCATAGATAGTGTACTCGTCCACCATGTATAGCTTATTCAACCTAATAAAACCTATAAACAATGTATATTAATGTTTTGAAGTTAATAGTTATGGTTTTTTTCAATATAGATGGCTCAAAGGTTTTCCAGAATAGATGATAATATGTTCCCTTTTATAAGTGAGGAGAGGGGAACTAATAGAATTACTTTAAGTATTAAATAAATATGAATTAATTTTAAGGTTTAGGTGGATAAAAATTGATATATTTAGAATATATGGTGATTATTCCACTAAATAAGCTAATAAAATGAAATTTGGTCACGTTTAGGTGATGTTCTCACCCATATCTCATTATTTAAACTATAGGTTACCCCAATTGATAATTACTAAAATCTAGAAGTTTTTTAATCATTAAGGGTTAATAATGATGACATAAAATGAAAATTGACCTATAAAAGGACTATGGTTGTTATTTTAAACCATATATCATTAACTTGACTAAAGATAGTATTTTTATGTATTTTAAATCATTTAAAAAATATTATTTATTACAATATATCATTAATGTCATTTTTGAAAATATATTAAATATTTTAATATAATATGTGTATAAATCATACCATATAGTCCCATAATTACATTTATTTGAATATAAAGATGATATATATGTCCTGAATAAATTTTCTATAGGTTTTTGTGTCATTTTTGATGTTATATTTTCATTTAACCCCTTATATAACCAATTTAAACCTTAACGGTGTTAAAAGATTTTTTAATATTAAATGGTTATAATTTCACATATACGTTAACAATTATCCCATAAATAGAAAATGGATTAAATTTTAGACCATTTTTTTCTTAATTGGCCTTTTCCAATATTTTTAATATTTTTAAATAATTTAATAATATATTATTTGACATAAAATAACATTGATTCCATTTTTGACACTATTCATTTCATTTAACATTAATGACATGAAGATAGTAATTTAATTTGAATGTAACACTTTAAAACATACCTAATATATTATATTATTCTATTAAATTCATAAAACATAATAATTTACTTAAATCAAATTAGTTATAATATTTTTAAAATAATTTATTTTATTTTTCTGTTAATCTAAAGAATATTATATCGACGTTCTGTAAGAATCTAAAGTAATTATTTAATCACTAGAAATTAAAAATAAATTACCATGATAAAATTAATTCACCTTCAAAATAACCATTTTGAACCAAAAATATTTTTTCTTTATCCTGATCAAAAAAATTATAGATATTAAAAAATAAGTGTGGCCTTTTGGGCTTTATATTTACTTAAAATAATACACAAATCAATTTCAAAGAAAATTGTAATAGAATTTCCATAGATTAGAATTGTGGATTATGATTTTTTAACCCCAATAATCAAAAATATTAACTACAATCACTCAGGTTAATTTTATTCATCATGTTTTTAGCCTTAATTACACGATTTACCCTTATCAATGTAATAATATTGGATAAGGTTACTATTCATAATGACAAAAAATATAAGGGACTAATTTATAAAATTTGAACCTATTGATTACAAATATGTAACCCATTTTTTTGGATTGAATTTCTCTATGTTTAATAAATAATTTTCAATAAAAATTCATAAAACACAATGAAAATCATTTTTTAGAAAAATTTCATTTTGATGCCGAAAAATGAACGTATACCAAAATCAAGTATACCGATTATTCTTAAGTAATTAATGTTATTATATATAATTAAATCAGGATTATTTTGATTATATTTCATATTCAACACATACTGATACATTTAAATGAAAATAAAAATAGTTTTACAAAAATAAGTATGTTTAATTATTTAGTGAAAAATCAATCCTTTCATAAAAACCCAAAATTTCACTATAAGATAATTTTGATATGATGATTTAAAAAAATCAGTTCATTTGTCTAAAATATAATTTATAAAATTAGAAGAAAATAATTATAATTTTCACACACAAAATGCAATAGAAATCATTTTTAATGAAAATTCATTTTTAAGTATAAAATAACTTCACTATAAAATTTGTGCTTATTTATAAGGAATTATTAAATTAATTTTATTGATTTGGAATAATATACCTATATTTTATAAATTGTTATTCTAATTTATATCATCCAATTTAATATCTAGTTCATATTTTAACAATAATATTTTTATAATACATCTTAATTCTATTAAAACATGATGTTTCATATTAAGAAATAAATCACACTTATTATTATTTTAAAATAATTTTATTGGGTGTTACATTCTCCACCCCTTAAATAAATTGTTTCCTCTGAATTTTTACAATACCATAGTAATCATGTGTTTGAAATTTTAAAATACCTTTATTGAAAACCCACATCGTAAAAAGGGTTAATAAAACATCCTCCTAAAAAGTGAGAAAGAGAAATAAGAAGGTTAACTAGAATAAAACATAGCTATTTTCAAAATAGGATAAAATTATTGGGAAGTGATCTTATATATGTGGATAAAAAACTATTATCTGAATAATTATGGAGAGTGACAGAGAAAATGTTCATGAGAAAGTTTACGACCAAAAAAACATAAATCTGTGAGGGGAGAAAGGACAATTAATTTAAAATAAATAATGGTAAAAGGTTAAACATTATATTTCAATATCATTATATTAAATTTCAGGGATTCATTTACTATCAATATAAATAGAATGTGAAAATATACTTTCCTTATTTCATTTCATTTTACCAGTAAAGGTTTCTTTCTTTTTTTACATCGATGAATATCCACTTTATATCTTATTCCAAAAAGTGTTTTTAATTCCTGAAGCACTAAAATTATATTTTAACAAATCATAAGATATATAAAATAATTCAAAATAATTCCTTATTTATCTAAATATTTTCCTAAACTGAAATGGTTAGCATAAGTTATCTCATATGGATAAATAAAATACATTAATCTCCAATACCTCTATAATAAAATCCAATGTTCAATTTAATCCATTCCACAAATATTTAACCATAAAAATCCTCCAAAATACATCTGAAAATATTTTAAACACCACATTCCGAAATATTTGATCTTTTTTTTTTCAAGATCAAAATTAACATTTATCCTTAGAATACATTAATTAGCTCATAATGTAACATATAAAACATGTGAATACCTTGATTCTCTTAAAACGGGATAATAACCTAAATCTCCCTAAAACCACAATGAAAACATATATGCTTCCAAAAATTTACTCTATCCATATTCCTATAATAAAATCATAAAAAACATAATATATTATATAAATACAAAAATGAAATAAACTTCATCAAATATGACCTAAATAACTTTCTCATCAAATAAATAACCAATTTCAATTTCACTAATGTTATTCCATTTTCTTTATCAATTTAAATCATCTATTTTACTCCAATAATAAAATTTAGCTCATCTTTTGGAATATATTATGGGTTATCTTTCACTAAATAATGTGTTTTCCAAAATTATATCCCTACTACTAAACAAATTTTCTAGGTCATTAGTACCATTCCACATATTCTTATAAATGCTTAAATAAATACAACTACAGAACAATTGTTAAATTTTTCATAATTCTTATAACTAAAATACTATTGATAAAGGTAATTCTACAAAATATTTATAGAATACCAACATATAAACACTTAAATCATTTAACTTTCACAATTATCATATCATATGTCATTCCTCAGTCTAGGAATTATCCTTTAAAAGAATGAATTGAGTCAGATAATGGCCAGGTACCCCACATTTAAGTCAAAAAACTATAAATTAATCCTGATAATGAAAATTATTTCCCTCTATTTAAATAATCATTTTTAATCAGATATTAATTTATCTATTCCATTATTTTCCACACATAAAACATTTTCCTATTCCTTTGAGACATTTTCATGGGTGTATCTTTCCGAATTTCATATATTAATGAAATTGATACTTCTTTCCACCATGGCTTCCATCACCCAATATCTCATTGAAATCTATTCATATCTTACTTTTTGATTCTGATAGTTTGATAAGGTATGTGTTATTAATCATATATCATGATAAATTATTAAGAATAATCATAATATATTTAACATCAGTTATCAACCCATTTTGTTATTCAAATCACCACATTGTCCATCACATTTGGTGGTAACATTATTCCTCCTAGTTCCATTCATTGACTGGAACCCAATGGCATGGTGTCAGAAACAATAATAATAATCATGAAAAATAATTTATAGGATTTCTAAATCATGAAAAGATATTTTCAATCTATGAAACCATAGGTTTAACCTAGGAGTTCCATGACAATAATCTATTAAAATCTTTTATAATGTATCAAAAGAAAAATGTGATTTAACATAAGCAGATCCCATGGGAGTCTCAAACCATGTGTGTAGTAAAGGAACACTCATCGTTCACCAGAATTATGGATGATATATACTTGACCAACTCTTTTTTGGGTTATTACCCCTATATGAATCTATTCCGAAACTATGCCTACTTATAGTATCTTGATAGGGATTTTTTTAGGAAAAACTCATTCCTTCCTTTACCATAACATAGAAAGTTCTCATATTTATAGGATTATCCTAAGGGTTCTAACTAATGTTATCTTGTGATTGTTTCTAGTGGTAATAAAACATTTCTCTGCTACCAACTACAACCGTTCATATTTTACATACAGAAATATTAAGTCTTATTTGATAAATGTTCATTACATAACATTATAATACAAGTCATAATAAAAATGATTAGTTTCTTTGGAAACATGGATACAGAAAAAAATGGTTCCTAAAAGATCTATATATTCTCACACATAGTTCTTTATAAATATCACCCTTCGTAGACCCATAATACTTAGAAAAATTATTAATATCCTAGTTAAAATAAAACACAATAAAGGGTGATATTATATTCTTAGTAAGGGTAAAAAAGGAAAATATCAATGATCATTAAAAAAATAACATGGTCACAAAGTGTATGGAAACATTATATTATCCTTTTATAATCATACCCAACATTGTTTAGATTATAAACAAGAGTATTAGTATAAATAATTGTAGTTCTTAATACATAAATGATAAAGAGATCAAAGAACATGAGGCATGAGAACTTCATATTGAAATAATATAATATTATAAAATACCGTAATATGTGTGTAATAATAATAATCATATAAATAAAATGTCAAGTATAACCACCAAGATATAAATATTGTTTTCTAATTGGTATAACTACCCATGCAACTGCTATGGGCTTGGGAAAACCTCTCATGTACCCTCTTTCTGGCATGAGATAACCTCATGTGTACATTATTTTATTAGGCTATGGATAAACTTCTATGTAGTGTTTGAGATTATAGAAAAGTAATATTTATCCAATGAATTATAAGGATATATATTAATTTTCCCAATCATAACATAATCATATATCCATTCATAATTATTCCACATGATCATAAAAAGAGTCATCCTAACTTAGACTATGGAATAGAAAATGGGTTTCATCTATATTTGATTATCATAACCATAAACCATATAGAGTAGTAATAAATATGGTAACATTTGATTATATACCTATTAAATCCTAATTAACATCAAAGGATGTCGTCATATATGTAGAAATCATTCAAAATATCACTGGAATATTTTTGTAAGAAAATACCACTTCCACTTTGAAATCAATGACTTAAAATCTAAAAAAATAATAAATATTAAGGAAAAAAATTCTTTTAAATTAACATTGTAAAATGTTCAATTAATTTTCAAATCATTGAGTATTCTGGACCATGGGAAATTTCATTCATTCCATGTACATCAAATTATATATTCCTTTCACATTTGTGGAAAAAAGTCAAAAGTACCTATTTTGGAAATTGATAATAATAATAATAATTTTAAATAATTTTTTGAATATTAAAATAAGGGTAAAAATTAAATAAAAATATCATAGGATGATATAAAAAATTATTGAAAACATTTTTTAGAAAAAAATGATATGGAAGAAAAATAATTTCGACTAAAGAGAGAAATAAACTTGGTTTTCCTTAAAAAATTTATTTAATTTTCTTGAGAACATAAAGTAACTAAAATAAGAGGAAAATGTGTTTTTGAAAAATAAAAATTTATTAAAATAAAATTAATGAGATTCTCGAGAGATATATCATGAAATGTCATCATCAAAGAAGACAGTTTGAGACGATAAACCCTTACCTTGTGTTTGAATTTATTCAAATGTGATTTTAATCCCTATATAGTGAATTTAAATTTTTTATAATTCTATTATATATTGATTTAAATACTCATAATATCATTTTTAATCCAATTATAACATTTAATCAATCATTTCATAACAATTCCTTATTAAAATCTTCATTTCAAGGTGTTAACTGTTTCACTTTTCATGAGAATTTCAGTTTTCTAGTTCTGGTCCCTATACTTTCATCATGGTTACATAATATCTATAATTTTTATCATGATATATATATCATATATATTCATTGTATATTTTTTTAATCATCAATAAAAATATTATTTATAAAAATTAATTACCCTTATCATGGACCAGGTAGGTTGTACGTACACATGAATGCTATTATGACTTTTTGATGGATATAACAAAAGAAAGGTAAATAATAAACCACCTTTAAATAATATTTATTAATTCATATATATGATATATATTCATTAAATATTTCATTATTTCAATAAATGTAAATCAAAAAGGAAAAATGTATCACATCACTTCATGGAGGTGGTAGCCCACACATATGTCTAAGAAATATTATCAGTTTCCAACATATTGGAAGGTAAGAATGTTGATATGATATTATAATTCAAAAAGCTTAAATATGTCATAAATATCATATATATTCATTATTTCAATATTTATAACAATTCAAATAAAAGGGCGATGAAAAATGAATTTTACCATTGCGTGGAGATGGTAATTTATACGTACACATGAGTGTTTTTTCACATTTTATAGGATGAAAACATGTGGAAATTTTTGTAACATAATCATAAAAAAATTTAAGTGTATTTATGAAATTTCAATTTTTATTTTATTTTAGTTAAAACAAATTTATGTTAAATTGAAGAATAAATAAATTTGAAAGCGTCAATAAAGGCAATTACCTCTTATTTTGTTAGCTTCCTTTAGATCCCTTCATAAAAAATAAATTTACCAAGAATAATGTATGAATAAAGTGGGATAAGATATGATAATGTGATAAAATAATCATAAAATAACTAGGTTATGGAAAAAATCACTATGTTTGAACAGAAAAAATAGATTTGATGATTTGGAAGAATTATGTGGTAGATATTAGAAAAAAAAGGAAATTATAATGTGAAATTTATGACTAATATCCTTGGAAAACTATCTAATAAATAAAAATGATAATGAGTCAAAAATAAAAATCAGGAGGAATAATCTCTTATAATTGAGGTTGAATTTAATTCTATTAAGAGATGAAAGACATGGATTGATGATAGTGGTTATTCATCACAAATGACTGGAGATACTGAAATCTTAAAACAAAATATAGAGGAATGTAAAAGAGGTGTTATAACTTTTTTTATAATTGTTATTTAATAATTAAAGGTGATGTAGATACTTATATTGAATAAAATAAATTCATATAAAAGTATATTATTTATATCTAATGTATGGAACACAATATTCTAACTGTGAGATAGTTTTGTGATGATAGGAATGAGTATTCCCTTAATAAAAATAATAAATCTTTAAGAACTCCAAATATGTAATAGAAATTACCAAAGGATAAAAAAGTATAAATATATATCAAATTCATGACCAACCCAATTCATGAAACATGAGTTCCAAAGATGAAAATAATCTATGGCATAAGTGACTTAGCCACTATGAAGAAAGAAAACTGAAAAAAATCTCAAAACATGAACTAGTGAGAGGCCTTCTCAAACTCAAGAGAGATAAATAATCTATTTATGATAATTTTTGAAAGGTTGATATGGTTCAAGGGACATATAAAAGAGTGTAAATTCAAAACCAATAGACCTTTAGAATTTATTTATTCACAAGTGTGTGGTCCTATGACACACAAGTCAACACAGGATGATCTTTATTTCATTACATTCACTAATTATTACACATAAGAGAAAAATGTATTTTTCATGAAGACTATGTATGAATGAATTTAAATGTTTAACGAATTTATTTTATTGGTTAAAAAGCATCTTGGAGTTTAAATCAAGGAGGTGATATAATACAACGGAAAATAATAAACATCCAATAGATTTGAAATTTATCTTACAGACCATTGGATAATGCATCAATATAAAACACCATAACCCGACCCCCCCCCCAAAAAACTATCTAGATTAAAGTAAAAATAATAATAACATTGTTGAGATGGGAATAACTATTCAATAAGAGATTAAAACTTCCAAGTTTTTCTAGAGAGAATATTTTTCCACTAAAAATAATATTCAAAATAGATTTTTTTTAGACTTGAGACGCATATGACACTATATAAAATGTGGTAGAAAATGAATCCTATAATTAGTCACTTTTTATTATTTAAAAATCATTGATTAATGAATATTAAAGAATAAATTGAAGAAAAGTTGAAAAAAAATAAGTCATCTTCATGGGATAACTTTCAAATGGATGTTGATATAAATATAGAAAAAAAAAAGAAAAAACAACTTGTTTAATGTGTTAATGTTAGCATAATTTAAAATAAATAATAACAGAAGTAAGAAATTGAGGTATATTATGAAAATATTAATGATCAAAATGACTCTATATTATAAAATTATATTGAATAAGAGGATGGAAATGTAAAAAATAAAGTGGATGTTGGTTTAGGTATTATTAGTGATAACGATGATAAAATTGATGATTAGATATTGATACATCATATAATAATAGATCGTGTTGATTCTAATAAAGTTATTAGTAATAAATATGCTCGTATAAAACAAGATTGAGTTTGAGATTGAAAATCCAAATTGAACTCATCTCTCAAGTTACACCAAAACTATTTCTGAGGTAGTTGAGTATGAGTAATGGATTGATTTTTTTAACAACGATATTGAATATATTGGGATTAATTCCACTTAGAGATCTTTTTAAAATACCTATACACAAATTTATGATTAAAACCAAGTGGTATTTTAGAAATAAACTCAATGAAAATGGAGAAGTAACAAGAAACAAAGAAATTATGGTATACAAAGGCTACTCCAAAATAGATGGATTTTATTTTGATGAAATATTTTTCCAAGTAGATATGATTGAGATAATCATGATGTTCTTCGAAGTGTAATCACATAGATATTAAAAGAATCATCAAATGGATTTGAAATATGACTTTCTCAATGGTAATATGGAAAAGGAATATTTCCTTGAAAACCTGAGGGTTTTATTGTTAATAAATATGGAAACATGGAATAAAGGCTTAAGAAGTATTCATATAGATTAAAATAGTCCCCAAGAGCCTGATATGTTAATCTATATATATGATTTTAGGAAATGAAATTTTCAAAAGTAGAGGATGATAAAAACATATATATAAAGGTGATGTTTATATGAACTCTTATTGTCATTGTGTTTGTTAATGATATTATTTTTATAGGTTAAAAGAGTATATTTGTTAACTTTTTTAGAAGAATATGAAAATATATTTTTAGATGTTCATGAGGGGTGAGATTTCTTATTTTTTGGGAAATTATATTGTGCCAAAGATTGATTACATGTACCTATCCCAAGAAAAATATTTTAGGTAATTATGGAAGATATTTGGAAATTAATATTGTAAAGAATTATCCACTCTCATAGACATTGTATCAAAATTGATAAAGGATGTGGTTAAAATTATTGTTAATTAAAAATAGTTCATAAAAAATAAATGCAATCCATCTATACTTCATAACATCAAGTTAAAATATTGGTTTTTTGTAAATATTTATTTCAGGTTTCAGATTGATCTAAAGGAATTTCATGTACTAATAGATAAAGGAAATGTCAGATACATTAAATATAACTTTTCTTTCATTGGATATATAAAAACTATTCTGATTTTAGTTTTCGGTAATTTATAGATGTTGAATTTGATTTAGATTGTACGGTCAAGAAGTCCCCTTTAGGTGGTACATTCTTTATTAGTGAGATAAGTGTGTTTTGGATTATCAAGAAGAAAAAATTAGTTTCTTTAAGTAAAACTGTGATAGATTATATTACAGCTACCAAATTATATACATAGGTTCAATGGATCAAGTTATAGTTGGATTATCTGAGAGTTCATGTTGGGAAGCCACTTGAATTTTTTTTACAATGAATGTTCCTTTGATCTATAAAGGAATCTAGTTCAATACTCAATATCAAATATAAATGAATATATATATAATTTAATCTAAGTAAGGTTTTAAAATAGTGATGTTAAAATTGAGTATATTCACGCCCAATATCATATATTGGATATTTTTCCATGTAAATTCCAAGAGACAGGTCCCGATAATTAAGGATGACACGACATGTTCATCCCTTACCTCTCACTTGAGGGAGTGTAAAGGTAGAAACCTAAAAGTCTTTGGATTATATTCTCGAAGGAGGAGAAGAAAGTAATGAACTCATAGAAATAGGTACACTTTATTGGGGTGATTATTTTTCAAATGGGGCATGAGATATTTCCTTAACTATTTTAATCTGGAGCTATGGATAATTTTAAATAGTGTAGAATAATATGAGAAAAATGGGAGCATGAGTTTTAGGGAAGTCATATATGTAATGTTTCCATAATTTATCACCACCGGCTGATTTAATTATCTCAAAAAAATTATATTATCCTATGGTTTGGTGTTAGGATCCATTCTATATGAGATAATATGTGATTTTATGGATCTTGTAGGTGTTCTTTACTTTTGAAATGAGTGGGAAAATTTTCACAAGAAATAAAAAGGCAGATATTAAAGTAAACTAATTAATTGTTGAAGGATATTATTTGTTTTCAACCATTCATGGATAACTTTAATGATTCCAGGAAAATGTTTTTGAGAATGGTTTAAGTTGTTCAGAATTTTTTTTAAATGTTTTGAATTGATTCTAATATTATTTGATGATTTTTTTAACTTCAAAGGTGAATGTTCTTATGATATATTTTGGTTGTATAATGTTTAATCTATATATATGAGGTTATATGATGAGTTTTGAAATTAAAAAAAGGTAGATGATACATAATAAGATGTAGTTACACATAATAATCTTGTGTGATTCATAATATTTTGTTTGTCATGGGTTTATAAAACTTCTAAAAGATAACTTATTATGAACATAGTGTTGATATATAAGATGTTTTAAATATTGAAGCCATTATATTTGGAAATTATAAGTATGTAAGTTCATCTTCTTATGTAAACATATAAGATTCAATGAATTGAATATGAACTACTACAAAATAGGCCTTTAACAGTGCTTGAATAGGCCTTTATCCGCGCTAAAAAAGTGATGACTACTGCAACATGGTTAAAAGGACAAGTCTTTTATCACTTCTCAGAAAATGATGATAAAGGGGTTATTTATCAGTGAAAAAAGGCAATGATAAATCACACTTGTATTCGTGCTTTTATAAGCATTGATAAAAGACACCATTGATAAAATACACCATTTGAGTATACAACTTGTGTTTTTTTTACTAAAATGTCATTTTAAACTGGAAATAGGAAATTTGAGTCATACAGTTTGCATCATACATGGGATTAAAATGATATTGGTTTATATATGACCCAAATGAATTATGAATCATTTTCCAAAATATCAATAAAATGGGATCATGTTTTTTTTAATTTTCAATGAGTGAATCTTTTTTTATTAAAATTTATATTTTAAACTGATAACGTATATTTTGAGTCATACCAGTAAAACTGTGAGCCATATTGAGTTTTGTATTTTTTATACATGTTATAAATGACTTATGGATCATTTTCTTAACGTACCAAAACTATCTGAATGTGTTTTCTCTACTTTGAGTATGCTAGTTTTTAATCAAATTATTGTCAATTTTGATTTAAAATATGCACTTAGACTCATACCGGTCATACCCTTGTCCATATTGAGGTTTTGATTATTCTTATATGTCCCAAATGTCTTATGGATCATTTTCCTAAAGTATCAAAACCATCCAAATGTGTTTCCTCATTTTTGAGTATGCCACTTGTGCTTTTTACTTAAATTTATTTTTATACTAAATACAGGCACTTTGAGTCATATAGGTTGCATCGGGTGTAGGTTTTATATGACATTGATTCATACTCATCACAAATGAATAATGAATCATTTTCCTAAATTATCAAGACAATTCGATCATTTTTTTCTCTATTTTTAGTGAGTGGAACTTTTTTTATTAAAATGTCAATTTCAAACTGATAATGAACACTTGTAGTTATACCAGTTATACCATGAGTCAGATTGAGGTGAGTTTGAATCCTATATGTCCAAAATGACTTATGGATAATTTAACTAAAGTACCAAAATAATCAGAAATCTTTTACTCATTTATGATTATTTCGGTTTTTCCTTCTAAAGTTCATATCAATTTTGAATAAAAAGATGTACGTGGGGTCACAATGGTCACTCCATGCATCGGATTGAGGTGTGGAGGATTCTAACATGTCTCATATGATTTATGGATAATTTTTATTAATTGTCAATATAATTATAATGTGGTTACATAGTTTTGATTATGCCACTTGTTTTTTTTACTAAAATGAAATTTCAAACTAGAAACATGCTGTTTTAGTCATACAGGTCTCATCATGTGTGGGTTTGACATGAAATTGATTCCTACATGTTTCAAATTAATTATGAATCTTTTTACTAAATTAGAAAGAAAACGTGAGTGTGTTTTCTTAGTTTTCAATGAGTGATACTTTTTTGTATTAAAATTTTAATTTTAAACAGATAACAGAAACATTGATTCGTACTAGGAACATTGTGTGTTTGATTGAGGTGAGGATAATTAATACGTATCAAACATGTCTTACAAATAGTTTTTCTAAATTACCAAAAGAATAGAAATTCATTTGATTGGTTTTGAGTATTCTAGTTAATTTTTCACTAAAATTAATGTAAATTTTGAATTAAAATATGCACTTGGACTCATACCAGTCACACCATACATAATATTGAGGTGTATATGAATCATGTAAGTCAAAATTACAAATGGATAATTTTCCTAATGTATCAAAACAATATTAATTTGTATCATCAGTTTTGTGTATGCCACTTCTGTTTTTTTTACTAAAATGACATTTTAAACTGGAATCATGCACATTGAGTCATAAAGGTTTCCTGATATATAAGTTTGACATGAGACAGATTGATACATGTTAAAAATTAATTATGAATAGTTTTCTTAAATTATCAATACAATCCAAGAAAATTTTCATAATTTTTAGTGGGTGACACTTTATTGTATTAAAATCTCAATTTTAAACTGATAATGGAAAATTCAAGTCATATCCGTCACATAGTGATTCGATTTGAGGTGATGATGATTACTATATGTAAAAAATGACTTATGTATTGTTTTTATAAAGTAGAAAAATAATATAAATCTATTTTATCAGTTATGAGTATGTCATTTATTTACTAAACATGATGTCAATTTTAAATAAAAAGATGCACCTGGAGTCATACGGGTCGCACCATACATCAGATTGAGGTGTTTCTGATTCTTAAAAATCCCAAATAATATATGGATTATTTTAATATAGTATCAAAACAATATTAATGAGTTTCCTCAGTTTTGAGTATGCCACTTTTGTTTTATACTATAATTTCATTTTAATCTGGAAATAGACACTTTGAGTCAAATAGGTTGTATCGTGTGTGTGTGTGTGTTATATGAGACTAATTCCTATATTTCAAAAATGAACTATGAATCATTTCTCAAAATTATCAAGAAAATATGAGCATATTTTTTGAATGTTCAGTGAGTGACAATATTTTTTATTAAAATGTCAATTTTAAACTGATAACGGACATTTTTTGTCATACCAATTACACTGTGACCCCAATTGAGGTGTGCATAATTCCTAAATTTCAAAAATGACTTAAATATTATTTTCCAAAAGTATCAAAACAATCTGAATGCATTTTTTTAGTTTGGATTATGTTAGTTTTTTCACTAGAATTAATTTTAATTTTGAATAAAAAGACATAACAATCACACCATGAGTGAGATTGAGGTTCAGTTAATTCATACACATCCCAAATGAATTATCAATCATTATCCAAAACTATCAAAAAAATACGAATGTGTTTCCTTGGTTTTGAGTATTCCACTTGTATTTTTCACTATGTCATTTTAAACTAGAAACACACACTTTGAGTCATACAAGTCACATCATGTGTGGTTTTGACATGAGACTAATTCATACACATTACAAATGAATTATTAATCACTGTCTTAAATGATCAAGATAATCTAATCATGACTTCCCAATTTTTAGTGACTGGCACTTTTTTTTATTAAAATATTAATTTTAAACTAATAATAGACACTTTGATAGCATCTCTCATCAATGATAATGATATATAAATGTTGGTTTTCCTCCAGTAGTTCTCTCATACACCTAATAACATTGGTGGTTGTTTACACACCTATTTATACCTACATTTTAGTTGTATTATATAATTTTTTTTGATTGGGAGTTGTACATATGTTTCTTCAATAACACTACCGTAGAAATTGAGGCTTCAAACATAGAATGATCTTACAGGTGCATTACTACCCTATATAAAATCCCATACACAAGTGGTGAAAACAATTATTTCAATAATCCACCTAAAACACTTCCATAGTGTATCTTATCTAAAGTGAGAAGTGTTGGGTGAACTTTTCAACAATTGTTCTCAAGCACAATCTTGGTATGATATTTATTTTACTTCATTGCACACTAATTTTATTGTTTACATGCCAGTCTTTTGCCTCCTTCTTCACCTTAGTCTCTACCTAGGTCTCTGAATATTACTCCCCCTCTACATTGGTCTTCGACTCCAACTCTAACTCTACTTTCTCCTCCACCTCTACCTCTTCCACTGCCCAACAATTTTATTTTTTTATAGTTCAATGCTTATAAAAAAATCATTTCCTCTAATATACTTCTCCTTGAGAAAGAGATAAAAAATAATATATAATCATTCTGGAACTAATCTTTACACCCTAAATATATTTACAAGGACATAACTCATACTATATCACAAAAAAATTAGTTAATCACCTAAATTTGTTGTTGGCACACATTCAAGAAAAAAGTATGATTCCCACTCATCTTCAAACAAATTTATTTCTTCTTTTGAGTATCTATGTCGTTTTTAATATTGATAGCACTGAAAAAATATAAAAAAACAAATCATTATGAAATATATTTAATGAAATTATAATTAGATTTAGAAATTAACTATTGGGGGGATGCTGGTCTTTTCATTATTTATGGTCTCTCTCATAAATTTTCAAACATAATATCCATAATCGATGTCATTATCTTGTTTCATACACTATAGAAATGTTGAACAAAATAAGTAAATTATTTTTGAAATGTTTTGATAGTTAAATCTTTATATATACACCTTAATTTGTTTTAATTTGCAGTAATCCAAATGTTTTATCTCTTCAGGAACAGACTTCATACCATGATTTAACCTATATTTAGAGACCACCCTGTCACAACAAAATTCTTGTTAAAACACAGACTAAAATATATAATTCAAAGTCTATCAATAAAATATTTATTTTAGTGTATTAAAAATTAATAATACATATCATGTATTCTGAGTTGGTTTGATATCCATGAATTGGATCTAAAAAATAAATTTTTGGGGTGTCCAGATTGATTGAAATCAACATCCATTATGTCCTAAAGAAAAAAAAATTAATTAAAGAAAAAATAAAAATATATTTTATGTTATTAGATTGCATAGTTTTACCTTTTTATTATACGCATAAAAAATTTCAATCTTGTGATACTATTTTATTAAACCCTTTGATTAAATCATTTTATTCTTCTTAATTTCTTCATTATTCAAATTAAGTTTTTACATCAAAATGATATAGTAATTAAAGAATCCAAATCGTGCTTCAATGATCTTCCCTTTATATAGTTTTAGTATAAACATCTATAGAAAATATGAATAGTGGTAAACTTTAATAAACATATTTTTAAAATATTTGGACAAACGTATTATGAAAATCTAGCATATGTATATATTCACTACTTAGATTCCCATCCATTCATGATTGAGGATCTCATTTAGAGTTTCAAGACCAATTACTTCTATCAAATAATTTCTATATATTTCTTCTTCATATTTAATGCAAGAGATAGTTTTATCATTAAATGTAGTCACTTCATGAATTTTTAATGATAAATAATGTGTTTCTAGAACTGGTGGGGATAAGGTTCTCTTAGAAGTTCATCTTATTTACTTAGTCAATTTACTAGATTTTCGGGATTTGACCTTCCATTTCTAGGCTGCTTTATCCATATTTAATATCATATATCACTCGAAACATCTTATCATCAAATATTATACGGTTTTCATGTGAAATTTGTTTTAAAGACACAACTAATGTATATTTATAAGATTATATGGCCATTCTATGAAAGCTCCAATATCAACATTGGACATTGTAATATTCGAACCATCAAGTGGAACTAGAAACTCAGCAGTCAACTCATGAGATACCGAAATCCCCATTCTAGTGTAATATTTTGGGAGGTCTTGATTGTGTATCTTGTATCATAGGATATTATATATATTATACACATTGCAACATGGTAGTGTGTGGGTGTCAAAAGATACAAGTCACATAAAAGTGTACCCTACAGAATTTTAGAAATATAACATTATCAAATGTGGTTTGATTCTCATTTTGAATAAATATTACTAAAAATATTGATTACCTTGAGTAAGGTATTTGTTTGGGGGGAGGACTAGACCAAATGATAGTGGGACAGTTTGGTTCGTGTGTGGATCTTTTCTCCACTGTAGGTTCGCTATGATCATTTTGGTCTACCAAACAAGATAGAAAAATAACATATTATAGTGAGTCTATTTCTATATGCAATCATATAACCATATAATATTTATCTTCTTCTAGTTTTATCTTCTCGAAATATTTTTTAGGAGAGACTCTAAAACCTAATCCTTTAACTCAACCATATTATTCAGGCGGCTTCAAGGCTACTAAAAGTATCTTTTCTTATGGTATGATCTTTTTCAATTCTTATGTCTAAACCATATAAACAATATGAACATAAATAGATATTTTTATTTAATATTTTTATAAATCATAAAGAATTAAAATTATGTCATACTTATACATATTCCCTATGCTATTTTTGTGTTTTCAGCAACTAATTTACCCTCCTTATTTACATGATCTGCCTTCCATAGCAGATTACATGGGATGGAAGTGGATTCAGATTTTGATTCATCAATATGCATATATAAAAGGAATATATGTTGTTTCATATCAAATAATTAAACATGTATTATTGATTTAAATTATATACCAATTTATTATCTAAAGATGTGTACCCCATCCTTACATTATGATAGGGATATACTAGTTTTGATGCATGTTCTCTATTTTCAGAACTCTTCTGATGTTTCATAAATTAAATTTTTTTAATCAAGTTGGATAAAATAAATAATTTCAAATATTATATTATCAATTACAATACACATGAAATTATATCTCATTATGAATATTGATGAATTCATTCCATCTTTCCATGTTTATAATGAATGCATGACTAACCCATGAGTGGGGCATTATTTTGACCTCATAAGATATTACTTTTAAAGAAGAGTCCAAAAGCCTCTATGGGATTTTCTAGTAGCCATTAAGACTAATTTCTTATGAAAATATTCTAAAAGAAATGAACTCTCGGAGGAATACTGAAAATTAAATCAATATTTCATTATATAATTTTTAAATAAAATAGAGAAATTATATCACAACATTAATGTTCTATCTTTCCAAAGGATTTGTGTTGTTACAGGTTGGATGTGGCACCATAAATCAATATCAATTTAAACATTCATCCTCATTGTGACCCCAAGATAACTAATAAATATTAACTTGTTGTGGTCAACAGGTTGATCGAATAGATTCCAAAAACCCTCAAATTTTATAACTAGGATTCTTGAATTTATAATTTTATTCACCACTATGATGTTGCGTCATTTTTTTCATCAACATGTTGTTGGTCCCCTAATAATTCCACAATTTCATCATCAAAATCCTATTATTCCACAGCATTGGTAACATCTTCTTGTGCATAAGACGTTGTCTTTATGATGGTTAAAACATTTAATTTGTCTTGAATAACAACAATATAATACACTCCATGCATAATAGTCCACATTTTCATGCATCTTGCTTGAATATTATAATTATCCTGAACAAAGATATAATAATTCAATACTCCATTAAAACTAACCTCCACTACCTTTATTTAATATGTCCTTAGATGGTTGATCACCTTCTATCTCTTGATGATGGATTGGAATCCCTTTTTCAAACTAGACTTCCTATCATCATTGTGGTTTCAATGTTCCTTTATGAAATACCTCCCAACCTATTTTTCATTCATTTTGTTTCTTGATACCCATCCCCCATATTTTGTGGATATCCGAATATCTTTGTTGAAATACTCTAAACAAAAGTCATTTCATATTGGGTATTGGTGATCATTTTGGATAACTACTGCTTAGAGAATTTCAAACAACATTGAAGATATGGGGGGAGAGTCTCAAGAAACAAAATTCATTAATAATTATTTTGGTGGTGAAAGGTCTCTAAAACTACCATGAGAACATCAACTCATCCCCATTGAGATGAACTGACTCTAACCCATGTTACTAGTCTGTTTCCCTCACTTGTATCCAAATATAAGAGTTTTGTATCCACTAAGGCTCAAAAATAACCTCAATAAAATTTTAATTATGGATTATAATATATTAAATTTCTAAAATGAAGGAATAAATATTCAAATGCACACAAATTTCACTCAAAATCAGTTACTTCCTCTCACAAACATTTAGTATTTACCACTTCCTCTGAAATGTTTCTTTTTTTAGTAGGGATTAGAGGAGATATAAACATATAGTGGTATTGGTGTGAGGTGGATGGGAGAGCTTGACAACCATCCATTTCTCCAAGATTCCAAGAGAAAATATCCTGAAGATGAAACTGAAAGCAAGGTCGAATAACTCTGCTTATTGTTGGGGGAATGCCTTCGAGGTTCAGATTGGAACCCTTTTAAATTTATCAAGGTTAAATGGGAATAGAATCCAATGGTGAGGATGGAATGTTTTTTCACCAAAATGTGTGCAACCAAAGTATTATCTGGAGGTCATCCAGCATAATAGTATTCTCTTCCAATTATGCTTAACTATGGATTTCTAATAAGATCCTATATGACTGCACCCAAATTAAAAGTAATTTTTGATGAATTGTAGTCAAATGTAACTGAGTGAGTCATATAAAAAAATAAATATCAAAAAAACAAACAAATTAGATATTTATGTTTTGATTGATTTTTTGGTATTAATTTTTGTGCTCATAGGAAGTAGTAAATGAGGTGAATTAGAGGATGAAAGAGTTGAAGAATGAATTGAGAGATATGGTATTCAAATACCTGGTAGGGGATTTGAGAGAGATTAATGAATATAATTCGAGTGGGAGGTATTCCATCATGGAACAATTGAACCACAATGATGGGATGAAGGATATATTGGAAGAGGGAGTGCAATACATCATCAAGATATAGAAGGAAATCAAGCATTTGAGGATGGATTAAATAACGGTAGTGAAGGTCAGTTGTACTAGAGTATTGAAGTATTATATCTCTATTTAAGATAGAAAAATTTTTCATCAAAGATGAATGAAAATGAGGTATTTTATGCATGAAGTATGTTGTATTATATATTTATCTTATGAAAATGAATATTTATTTATAAAATCTTATTTGTTAAACCAATTGTCCTTTTTAGAAAAATTTATTTATATTGCTTACAATTATCATGTGTTGTATGATTCCTTCATTTATCATAAATTAGGAATATTTTTATAAAAAATTAGATACAAGGTTTTCATTTGGATCAAGGGAATGGAAAATAATCAAAGAAAACCTACATAGTCACTTTACTTAATAACTTTAGGCGCATCATGGTGCATATGTAGATGTTCTTTCCTAGGGTTGAATGTTGCAAGGATTGGTTATTTATTAGAAGGGATATAGTATAAAATGATAGCTAGGGGAGACTTGTGGAGTTTGGGTCATCAATGGAAGGGTAGTTATTCATTGATGGTTTTATTTTTACCCAGGATTTGTCAATTTTTTATTGTTTTTATGCATGTAGGAATTTATATTCATGGGATTCTATTGTGTATTATTTAACATAAACATACTTTTCATGTGAGTTTTTTTAAACCATTTCTCATGGAACATTTTTAAAGTTACATATTTATTATCAATCCTTTGAAAGTTGGTTAATGGTTCCAATGGTTGAATAACATTTTCATTCACCTCAAGTCATGTTATTTATAGTCTAACTGTATTGTGATGTTATGATTCTAAAAAAGAAATTTTTATTGATAAGATAATACACACAAACAAATAATGAAAATAAATTTTCTTAAATCAGGGAACTTCATCAAAAATCACTTCATTCATGGAGGGGAATATAATTAATAAATAATTTGATAGAAAATTAAAATCGTATATAACATCTTCTATAGATGACACTGCCTATGAAAAATCTTCTACTTGAATATAATCTAGTGTGTTTTTCTATGAAATTTTTTCATTTATAAATGTAAAATAAAGTAAATTTATAAAATCTTTTTACTATTAGTTTATAAAAATTAAAATTTTATTTTAACTAATTATAAATTTAATGGACATTGGAAATTATTGAAAACCATTCATTATTAAGGGAAATAAATGGAATGTCCTTTAATGATCTCCCTGGCCCATTAAATCTCATATTCTTTTATAGTTTTAATGTTTTACTGAATATATTTATCAGAAAATGTACTAATATTGAAATCCTATCAATCAATTATAAACAAACATATTATTTACAACGCATCACATCTTTAGAGTTTGGATCAAATAAAAAAATAAAAAAGTATGCTAATTTTTATTTGAATGACAAATTAAATAGTTTGTTCCTTATTAAATTATATCAATATAAAATATTGATAATTATAACCAATATAAAAAAGAAAATTTAAACTTTAGTTCCCTGAATTTTATTAACCCATTAACATTAAAACAATATGTTTATTAACCCACTTTATATTATCTTTGTCAAAAAACATTCCCTCTAAAAGTTTTCCAATATAATGTTAAACTTTTTTCATCTTAATTCACGTGTAAAAAAGCTTTAAACAATGAAAAAATAAACTATATAAAAGCTCTTAAGAAATAATTAAACAGAAATATCAAAAAAACACTATTAGTTGCAACAGAAGATGGAGATACAGATTGTAGTGGTCTCGTATGAAGTTAGAATGAGTTTACATTATTGGGGTGGCATTTTATATGTATTGGTACGTGAGAGAGAGAGAGAGAGAAGAGATGTAGGGTTTTTCATGGTTAAGAATAGTGTAAAAACACAAACTGTGGGACTCAAAAAAAACAAACAACAAGAGTTGAAAAGCATAAAATTACATACATTGGATTCTAGCCTTGATTCTTCCGAGAGATTGTATAAGAGTAGTGCCTTCAGTAGGGGAGTTCTGTTAGAGCTTGAGATTCATGACTGACTGTGTCATGGTTGGGGTTCTTTTAAATATATCAGGGACACTTTTATCATCATTTTCAAAAAAAAAGTTGATAAAGAGCCTTTTTGTCAATACTAAATTGATATGCACTGATAAAAGACATCTTTATTAGTGCTAATGTTTTAGCGCCAATAAATGATTTATAATTATAATTATAAAAAAAATTGAAAAAATATTTATATAATTAAATATATTTTTATTATAATTTTAAAATTATTGAAATATATAATTTTTTATTTATAATTACAATATTACTTTTTAAAAAATGAGTATTATTTTATTAATAATTATAAATATATAGTTTTATAAATACAATAAATATTCATTTATAGATATATTTATAATTATTTATTTATAATTATAAATTTATTTATATCATTATATATATTTACAAAATTATATATATTTAATTAATATATATAAATATAAATATATTCATTATATTCATTATTTAAATATATTTACTATAATTTTATTATTATAAATATATTTATATCATTATATATATTTGAATAAAAATATATATATATAATTAATATATATATATATATATATATTCATTGTTTAAATATATTTATTCTAATTTTATAATTATTTAAATATATAATTATTTATTTATAAATATATGAATAATACTTTGTGAAAATATTTATATAATTATATACATATATCCCCCAAAGTTTAGCTCAGTGGTAGCCGCCCCTGTGGGTCTCGACAATGTCTCAAATTCCAGTCTTGCTAAGTACATTATTTAAATAAAAGTATTATATTTTTATAATTATTTAAATATATATAATTATTTATTTATAATTGTATAAATTCTTACCTAAAAAATAATATTTATTTATTTATAATAATTAGAAATTTAGATATTTATAAATATAGTAAATATAAATTTATAAATATATAAATTTATTAATATTTTTTAAAAATTATATTTTTAAAATTATTAATGGATATATAATCTTAAATACATGCATTTTTAAAATGAGTGAAATTCAATAATTCAAAAAGAGTACATTTTAAAATATTGAAAAGTGGATAAGTTTTATTAATTAAATATAAATTATTATAAAAATATGGATATATATATATTGACATAAAGATGAATACATATTAAAAATACTAAAAAATAGTATATATATAAATAATAGAAAATCATCAAATTCAAAATTAAAAATAAAAAATAAAAAATGAATAAATGATACCTAATTGTAATAATAATAATAATAAATAAATAAATAAAATTGGCCGATCAAAAACATCATACATTAAATGAATAATGTTATAATTAAATTCTAAAATTTAGTAAAATTTAAATTAATTACACAAATATTATGTGCATGTGTTTATATATAATATTTCATTAACTGTGTAAATATTTTTGTGTGTTTATTACATATATGTATGTGAATTAAATGTAACACAAGATATTTGATATATGTTGATTTGAAAAATCAATCAATATTAAAAATTAATAATAAATTAATATGTTTTTAATTATTACATTTTATTCATTTCAATATATTTATATTTAATATATATTATTTATTACTATTTATAATATATACACATGTATACATACATACATACATACATATATATATACACTTATTAATTTTTATTAATAATTGTTTCATTATTAATTTTTTAATTACTTTTGTAATTTATTCATTTTTGATTTTTTGGTTTAATTATTACAATTTATTCATTTTATATATCTATATTTAATATATTCTATTTATTAATATATATATATATATATATAATTTATTCATTTTTATCAATAATTGGTTAATTAATAAAATGTTTAATATTTTTCTTAGTTTACTCATTTTTATTTTTATTTTCTTAATTATATCATTATATTCATTATATATATATATATATATAATCTATACATTTTATTAATATTTGTCTCTCTCAAGTGGAGAGATTCTCTCTCTTTCAATTTACAACGATTCTTATAGTAGCCGCTCCAATTCTATTATCTCTTATAGGTGATCATTGATCTGATACTGATGTGGTTGGGCACAACCAGTTTCTTCTGTTTATTGTTCCTGTTATAGGATATATTTTCTCAAAAATAATTTGGGAAAATGAACTTTGTTGAGTTCCTTTGTCCACCGACTCATGATAGGGATGAACATTTACTTTGTCCATTAATGGATTTTGTATGTAGGTCCAATAGGAGATGGTGTTCGGGATGTTCTCGTCATGTGTTGTTGAGACGTTTATTGCCTCGTAATGGAATTGCGACTTTGTCTGGCATGGGCCGACTGACCATGTACTGGTGAAGATAGATTTTCATCTCGGTGAATCACTTTGTCTATGGTGGTTTTTCATTCGATTGGGGGTGTTGACTAGTTTATGACATGACATGTTTGGGATTCTATTGGTGGTAATGCTACAGACCTCTTGGTGGGGTGTGTCAATTTTGGGATCATGGCGGCATCTCCCCAATATATGATAGATCTATGATGGTGAGGAATTGTTTGTGGGATCATGGTGGATCAGGTGATAGTGTGTGGGTCTATAGGGGAGGGATGTTGTTGTCGGGGTTGCAGTCAGTCATCTTATAGGAGAACCAGTGGTGATGACCTCAAGAGGGAGGAATGTTGGTGGTTCCTTCACTGAAGATGGTAGTGATCTAGGATCTTGTTGGTGGTTCAAAGATGTCGTTATCGAGACCGGGTGAAGGTGCTTATCATAGTGGTGATTGAAGTTGTTCCCCTACAGTGGCCTCGGGAGAGGGACGAAGACCTTGAGATGTGGGGTTGACTTTGTGTAGCGAGAATACATTCGTTGGCTGACGACCAATGTATAGCAATCCGGTGTGTGATACAGGCTAGCACATACTATTTCTTGGCAATAATGAGTGCAGTTAGATAAGTAGATCCATGTAAATTTTGGGGGAGAATTTTTTGGTTTCCCTCCGGATGTGCATCTACCACATGGTGGTGACGAAGATTGATGGATGACTGGCAGTTTCATGGGGTGAGCTTGTCTGACGCGGCGATTGGGTTCTCGGTTTATATGGGATATTTTATTTTATTTTGGATATGGTAGTGTTTTTAGTGATTTCAACCCATCTATATTTTGGGGGTTTATTACCTACCATTCTTATATTTTGTTGTGGGTTTGGTGCTACTTGTATTGTGTGTTTTTTGCACTTTTATTTTACTTAATAAATCATTAGGACCCAGCACACATGGATCTTAAACTTTCTTAGTATTTATAAATATTTATAATTTATATATATGTATATTAAATTTTTTCATTTTAATCAATAATTATTTAACTAATTAAATTTTTAATATTTTTTTATTTGTTTAATTATTTCATTTTATTAGGGTTTGTTATCATTGCTAAAAATAAAGTGTTTATAAAGGGTACCCATTCATAGCACATAGAATAAAGCACAAATAAACCATAAACTTTATCAATGATTCTTTTAGTGCTGATAAAGGTGGCCTTTATTAGAACATTTTTTAGTGCCGATAAATGTCGGTGTTGTTGAAGGGCTATTTTTTATTGTGATGTATGATGTTATTAGAAAAATTGAACAATGAAAAAGATCAAAATCTTAAATATGAAAGGTAAGATGTTCTATGTATGAGATTAAAATAATTAAACTATAAAAATCTAACCTCATATGCATTGATTGACTAAGTATTGTTTTACATATCTGTAAGATCGTGTGCATCTCACGTAAGAGGTTTTCCTTAATGAAAATAATGATTTTTCATTATTTGAGTTTTTTGGAATAATTCAAACCAGATTATTTCTATGTTTATCACAATGTATTAAACATCATAAATTCATTATTATCTAAGTATTATTAGAGGTTATGATCTAAACAACATAAAGAAAAATATAACGCTTGAGAAAAACTGAATGTGGATGAATTAAATTGAAGATGAATACGTTTGAGGATAATTTCTAGAATATATTTCTATAATGTAATAATGATGATGTTGTATGATTTTTTAATTCCATAATCACATAGAAATACTATTTTAGTGATTCTATATGATATTTTGGGTGTGATAAATATTTTTGTGCTAATATATTATACCATAATGAACTAATTCATGTTCTGACTAGGTTGAAGAAGATGCAGCTGTGCATGGAAAATTTTCCATCCACCTAAATGAAAAGGATATTTTTTATGGTTACTTTTAAAGTTAATGGGATTCATAAACACATGATGGTTAGGTTAGAAAATTTTAATGAGTCATCATGGAATGAAATTGCTGCATGAATTTATGTTTTATGGGGGTTCCATGAAATAATTGAAACATTTTATTTCAGGTATATTGATAAATGATTCAAAAAATATTTAAACCACTACTTTTACAAATACTAAAACATTGTGAGGGGAAAAATAACAACCCTATGAGGATAAGTGTGTGATATTCCTGGTGACTTTTTATAAATAAAAAGAAGAATATGATATTGAATCTTGTTTTTCTAGAGATTTTAGGAAAACCTATTTTTCCTAGATTTCAATGTTTAGAAGATGAAAAACTTTGATAACATTCTTATAATGAAAAATATATTATTGGGATTTCACATTTACTTCAATTGGTATTTTTTTATCTTGTTTCTTAAAGAGGAAAACTATATCTTTCCATAATATTTATAATGTCTTGAATTGAAGGATCCATAACTTTTGGTTGAATCAACATGAATATGTTGGAGGCGTTTCTTAACTGGAACTATTTGTATTGCACTGAAACATGTTGAATCCATTATAAATAACTAGAAGCTAGTGGGAAGAACTAAACTATAGTTTCATAATTAAACCTTCATACCCACTATGATTTTGTTTTATGATTATATAGGAAAATCGTTGGAACAATATAACAACCGATTATAGTAAAGAGTAGGCTCTCACATTGAGGCCTAACCTTGTAAAAACAATTGTGTGCCTTATTTTCTTTATTTTATTTTTTCATCCTTCTTGGTTGATTGGTTTACTTTGAGAGGATCAGATCATAACTAGTCTCATAAAATTATTTTTATATGAATAAATTATAAAATATTTTAATGCACCACCAGTTCATCCCACCTTCAAAGTGGTGCGGCCCTTCTTTGGTTATGATTAATAATTTGTTATTCCAAGTAATAGGGGGAAGAAAACCTCCCCCTATCCACTTTATTAACTTGAATAACACAAGGGAAATTAGGTATCTATACTTTTACACCTAGGGTATGTCAGTTTTATTCTTTTTTTGGTATGATTTCATCTGGATTTTCTCTACTATTCTTTCTCCATTTTCTTTCTCTCTACACTTTCATGCTTCTCATATCATGGGTATTCCCATTTTGGGTTCATGAAGATTTTGTGGTTTTTCAATTTCATGTAAAAAAGAACCAAAAACCATTGGAATTTTCCTCATTGGGATAAAGGAAATAATTTGTTTTTCACCAACACCCAGCTGGAGGATTTTCTTCCGATCTATGGCTCTCCAGTAAGTGTTAACACTTTTAGAGCCATGGAATATTGTCTAATTCTTCCTATTTTGGGGCACTAGTTTATTATTATTGAATTTTTATGTTTTTATGGGTTATGTTACAAGAATAATAATTTTTTAAATTAATAAATAAACCTAACGAGGTAGGTGACTCTATGTGATTCATATATTTTTTTAAACCATTATTTTCTTTTAATTTTTTTAAAAATTTAACTATATTAATTATTGTTCTGATGATTATGATGTCTGTTAATAATAGAAAATTTTTTGTATCAAATAGATTTTTTGGAAAATTTTGTTAAAATATAATTAAATAACATAGTTTTATAAGAATCACAACAAGTGTTTGACAAATTGTCAAATATGAATTTTCTTAATGAAACTATGGGGTATAACATGAGTGAAACCCTTATGAATTATAATGATTTATTATTAGTTTTTTATTCATGTTTATAAAGACTAAGTACCCATTTGGTTTCTTTGAACCTAACTTATTGCATTATCAACTTTTAGCATACCGTTTTATGAAATAATCAGTGATGTTATATATAATGGTTAGTTTTAAAAAACAATGAATTGTGAAAACGGTTTTATGAAAAAAATAATTGGATTAAAAAGGTGTTTGGATATTGTTAATTTGGAAACTCTATTGAACTAAAATACCTTGAATAAATGATTTTTAATATTTAAACCTAAATTATTAGTAAAAATTAGAATAGAATGATACTCAAGGGAAGCCTTGGGCACTTAGTGGGACTAAAACTCATAGGATTCTAGGCTCATTGGATGTTCCCTTTTTAGTGGATATATTTATTATTTCCCAATATGGGAGAAGGATAGAAGATGGTAATCCATTATAAGATCTCAGCCTTTTCTGAAGTGATCTCAGCAGTGTTTTAATGTACTTTTTGATGTTTTTAAGTACCTTTTTTTTAGATTAGTGACTTGGGGTTCGTTTTGGTGAAATTTTGAGAAAAACTAAAGGGTGGTGGGTTTTGCATGGTTTGCCTATGGTTTGAAAAGACATGCATCTAAACCATGCCAACAGAGATGTCCCCATGGTTTTCTCATGGTTTGAAAAACCATGCGACTAAACTATTCCAACCATGAAAACCTAGACAGAGGGGTCCGTACGATTGGCGCACGATTTTCCTTAACTGTGTTCCTCTACCCAGGAAACCGTGTGTATGGAATTTAATATCCTAAAATCCTTTTTAAAACCACCCAAACCCCCCAAGACTCCCATTTTTTAAACTTTTCTCAGGCTTAAAATATTCTAGGTGTTACTATATCCTTCTAGAGGGATTTCAAGGGGATTCTAACACTGTTCTTCGAGATCAAAATCTCATATTGAAGATCTGCTCTCTTCCCGGTAAGTGGATTTAATCTTGTTTCTTCTCCCGTTAATTCCTATATCTTTCCTAGAACTTTTTAAATAATATATCTACTATTTACATGGATATAAACCTATAGGTTGATATAAATATCTAGTGTTGTGGATCTAGAACTATTTTTGAAAGATCTTGATGCCTTTGATCTTAATTTTGGTTTAGGGATTGAGATCTGAAACTTGATCGACAATGTTGCGCCGCTAAGATTTTGGGGATTCTTGTTGGGATAACCTACATCAATAAACTAAGTTAGGTTGTATAAATCAATCTCCCATAGTCATGATTTTGATATGTGTATTTTAATCTATAATTTTCTAGCTTCCCTTTATAATTGATTTCATAGATTAGAGTAATTTGGAATGTGGAACTAACTTATGATTACCTTGGTGATTAATTGATAATTGAATCACAGAATAAATAAAGGGGGGTTTCCCAAATAGATAATTTGGAGATTTTTTATGGGTTGATATATTGTAATTGAGTTATTGAATTGGTTGTGTTTAGATAATTAATTGGGGGGAATTAATTATGAAATAATGTCTGGCTATGTAAGATAATTAATTGTGATAATTAATTATGTTCCATCATTTTGAATAAAGATAATTAATTGTGATAATTAATTATGTGCCATGATGTTGGTCAAAGATAATTAATTGTGAGAATTAATTATGTTCCATGATGTTGATAAAAGATAATTAATTGTGAGAATTAATTATGACAAGTTGATATTTGATATGGATAATTAATTATGAAGAATTAATTATGGAAAGAGAATTGTGTTTATTAATTAATTAATTGATGAATTAATTAATTTGTTATTTTCTTAGTTAATTTTTGAGTTAACTAATGGAATTTTAAATGTTTAAATAATCATTAGATTAGTAATAGAATGATGTGGCTAATTCTTGTGAATTAATGAGTGATTAAATGGATGAAATTTTAGTGGCGCTAGACATGGCGTTATAGACTAATTAGAAGTTGGTACTTGTACATGACATTCCCCCCAAATAGTTATCCAAGCATGAGATTATGGGGTGCTAGGAATGATGACCTACACCAAATGAGATATAGAGTGATAGGAATGACAGCCTATACTTAATTAGATTTGAGGTGCTAGGCATGATGACCTACACCAAATGAATGATGATTCAAACGGGGAACATGAATTGAAACTAGGCCAAATGTGATAATTAAGTATTAAATGACAATGTGATAACTATTTAATTATGCATTCATTTTATTGCTTCATAAAACCGTATACACTATCTATTGACTGAACTTGTTTTAAACACCGTTGGTGGTGACAAACTAAGTCGTACTCACACCCTATTCAGGCCGCCTGATCAGCACCTGAGCAGACTTTGTTGTTGCATGACAGAATAAGGGTAAGGCTCTGAGATGGGTTTTTTATTGGGATTAGAACATGGTAGAGGGAACAAGATGTGGTTCAGGACCCTCTTGGTAGTCGTTGTGTCTTTACTTTTATCTTTATTATAGAAACTTGACACTTTCATTGTACTAGAATGTTTTTACCTTTTAGATGAGTATTGTATTTTCTAGTTTTGACTATCGTATGAAATGTTATTGTTATGGTTATTTATAAACTTATGAACATGGTTATTGTTGGTTACTTCCATCAGTGTTTTGATCCTCATAAAAGAGGGTATAGTCTCCCCAAGACTGACTTACCAGACCCTTGCTGCTAGTCGAGAACCTCTAGCATATGGGGAGGCGTGCTTGAGGGCATGTGGCCAACCAGCACAGGGAACCATTTTGTGGGACCCAGGTCAGGATGTCACATCCATGAATAGTTTACATCTTTATTTTTATATTACTTATCAATTGGGTATATTCTAACAAAAAAAGTCTTGGATAGTTTATACCTTTATCTCAATTGTCTTTTATAGCATGGGTTTATTCTAGGGAATGATGAGACTCTACTGTATATATATTTTGTAATTTTGGATATACCATAATGTTGTATTTAATTTTATCTAGCATAGTTTCTTATAGATATCCATTTGGAAATTTTTTGGTACTTTATACCCTATTGTTTATTTTACATGCATACAATTCCTTACTGGACTTGTGCACTACACTCAAATTATAACTTTTTAAAAGGTAACCTAGTTTTTTTACTTACTTTACATAAATGAAATTTTATTTTTATATATCATATTTCTAACAAGTGGGATATTTTTTTTATATGGTATTCACATTGAGTATTGTAACGTCCTATCGTACTTTTTTTGCATACACCCTACATACTCCCCTTTTGTTGTAAGTAAACTAAAAGTTCACCAGTATATTAGTGTAAATCACTGAGTGGGTGGAGTGAATTATGGATCTTGAAGATTCCATGTGTTTTTTTATGTTGAAATTGTTATCAATTATTTAAGAAGATGAAAATTGAATGAGTAATTAAATGTGATGATTGTTGAAATGGTCAGTAATTCTGAAAACATGATTCATTGGTTATTAACAAAGTGTTTACAACATAAGAAGAATTGGAATTTATGATTGAACTATAGAAAGAGAGGAATGGAGTTTATTGGATTTGAGGAAATATTACTGTCTTGAAAAAAAAATATTTTTCATAATGAATATTTTGAAAAGGTTCGAAGAAATGGATTCGGAGTATGATGAATCTTTTAATGAGTTTGGATTGGTTGATTGGGTGTAAAATTTTACTGAACCTACAAAGAAAAATCTAGATCTACTTCCAAATCATGTGGCAAAGTAGGAAAACACATTAACAGTAGGAACATGCATGGGCGAAGCATCCACCATGCAGGACGACATAGCAGCATACAGGCATGTTGGCACAGGGCAGTGCTAGAGATGTAAGGGAGTGCTCGGTAAACAATTTTTTTAGTGGAATCGATCAAACCTTGTAATATGGGGGAGATGAAATTTTTTTCCCATTTCAATGTGGGAACAAAATACCATAGCACCAAAAGAATATCAGTCGTGTGATCTGTCTATTTATCATATGGGTCATCATGTCGATCATGATTGCCTCAGTTGTCCGATTCATAAATCCATGAGTGAACCATCCAATTAATCTCTCTGCATTGTCTTCTCCAAAAAGTTGTAGAGATATACAATTCACCAACTATCTCCTTCAAGCTCATCTGAGATATCATTGCTCACTGTAATCTCGATTTGATATGTCAAATAATAGTCTAGGCCATTCATTTTCTTCTAAGCATTCTCTTCTCTGTTACCCGAGAGTTCTATTCTTCAAAGGAGATCTCCATGTGGTGACATTTTATAGAAGCTATATCTAAAGATTTTGATCATTAATTCATCATCCTGAAGGTTCAAAATGATCTATGTACTTTTCTAATTTGGTTTCTTTATTTATCAAAAATCAAACCATGGATTTGAAGTGTTAAAAAATGTAAGATTCATGTAACTGTGATCTCAGGGGCATTCAGTTTTTGCTTGCTGTGAGTTTTATAGATTTGGATTTCTTGTAAATCGAGTCTTCATGATCACTCTGGTTCATGGAAAGGAGTTTCAGGCAACTGTATTTGCACGAAGGATATGTTTTATAATGGGAAAACAATATGTGCCAAGAATAATAGTTCTTATTCATAATGAACTATGTTTCGCAAAGCTTTTGAACTATTATCATTAACATACATATTTCTCAATATTGAGAGAAGGATACTAAAATAGAGATTTATTCACATGAAGAGCTTGAAAACTATGAGACATTGTGTACACACACTGTATTTTGTGAAAGAGATCTTGGACACATCTAAAATCGGGTTGTGCATGCAAGAAGAGAATTATAATGTGTGGGTTTCTTGTTTCACACATGTTTATATATCTCAAAGTGATCATTTTATTTTGCATGAACTATTTTTGTTCATAATGAAGAAGAAAGGTGTAATATATAACGCATAATCACATGCATGATACACATGGATAGAACAAAGGCAGCGCAAGGTTTGTGCAAGTTTTCAGTGTGTTTTAATGGTGAGTGCACAAGGAGATAAAGTGTATGTGAATTGTGAGTGAATAATATGGACAATGATTATGATTAAGGATCTATATAAAAAAACTTACATGCATTAAATCATAATCACAAAAACTTGTGGGAAATAAAAAGGGAGGCCAAGCAGTGTATTAAATACATGCATGATGTTTAAAGAAGTGCACATGAAAAATACATTGCACTATGAGTAGTGATATTTGGGACTTAATCCGAAGAAGTAATTCTATCACTGTATTTGAAGATTTATGTATCTGAGTAATTAGTGTATAGTGAAGTCGGGTCTTCAGCAGATAAAAGTACATTTTCCCAAGAAGTGTTGAACAGAGATAACTGACATTTTACAAGTGATTAGTTTTAATGTGAGAAAGGCTAACAGTTACTCCTAAGATTATACTATGTGCACTTGAAACATAATAAGGCCAAAAAATAACTGCATCAGAAGACAGTGGTAGTTGAAGACCTCTTCACAAGAGGTATTGATTGAAGAACTTGAGGGATGCTTGTATAAATATCAGGATCTTTTCAGAATATAGGTCAATTGAATGGAGTCATTATAAAGATCACTTGTGGGATTCCAGTCTAAAGATCCCATCAGGAGGCAGTCCATATTAATCGGTTGTGGTCAGGCATTACGAGAGTTTTCTGTTAGGAATTTCAGAAGATTGTCTACATCTGTAACCACAATAGTCATTAATAGTTGAAATTCTATATCTCGTATTATTCTGAACACAGAAAGGATGTAGTCACCCACATTAGAGGAAAACCTTGTAAAAATACCATGTGTTGTGATTCATTTATTTTCTATCTTGCCTGTGTTATAATTGTGTTTGTAAAAAGAGAATATCTACTCACTCTAACAAGTGAAGAGGTTCAAATTACAAAGGGGTAAGAGAGATGAAAATAAAATTTGTAAATCTTGTGTACACTGATTCACCCCCCTCTTAGTGTACCTGCATGATCCACTGGAAACTTTAATTGGAATAAGATCATAGTTTACACCTCTGATTGGATCAATATTATTGTCCTTATTGTTTGTATCATGATTATATGAAGTGCTTATTTGATTTTGAAGAAGTAAAAGAGCTGAGTTTGACAAAAAGATCATTTCATATCTATGTCAGTATCAACAAAGAGGTTTTTGCAAAAACCTTGAAGAACAGACAGAATAAATAGGCAAGAAGCCTGAGAAATAATTTGAAGAAGAAATAGGGTTCATCAAAATCTGAATATGGTCATAGAGGTCGTGTATCAACAATATATATTAAATTAGCTAATAAAGATTCTTTTTATGAATACAGTTCAATTGTTGACGAAGAATAATTTATTGAATCACTCCGAGATTTCTATTCAGAAATCAAAAAATATCTGAAAAATGTTCCTACTAAAGTTGTTGCTTACATATTTTCTTTTATCAAGAGACTATATGATGAAAAGTCATAGATTGAAAATAAATATGATGATATAGAGAAATCCATGGAAAAAAATCTTAAAAGATATAAACTTCTCTCTCAAATCGTTGATGCCAAAGAAGGAACTATTTCACTTTGTAATGGAAATTTCTCCTATGTCAAAGATAAATTACAAAGTAATTTGTGTGAAAAATAATTTATTGAAAAGGGCCTTAAAGAGATGATTCATAAACATGAAGAATCTCATAAAGATACCATGAATATCAAGGATTCTCAGTTAGAAATCAAAGATAAGGATGAAAAATTCATCCTGGCTGAAGAATTAAAAGAACAGTATGTATTGCACTGCAATGAAAAATTAACTTTTATTGAAGAAGAATAACAAAGGACTATTTTTTAGATGGATGTGACTAAAAAATTTATACAGAAGTGATTAATGCATCAGAGAAACTACAAAAAACCTCTATGAGTGTTAATGAAGTTCATCTAGAGGTTAAGTCAAAGATAATTAATGATATGAATAGTTCTCTACTGGAAGTAAGTCAAATGCATGATGATCAAGTTCAAAAAATGAAGAGTCAATAGGATGAAAAACTGAGAGTTGTTGAATATGAGAAAAATTTCCTCAACTTGAAGTTTCTTGAAATGGACATTAATTTGAAAAATATGAAGGAAACACAATTAAATAATTCCTTGAAATATTTAAAGATACAGTGAAATCACTTGAAGATCCGAAGAATTCTCTAAGACTAAAATATCTTGAGTTGGAGGTCAAGTTTAGAAATCTTGAGAATATTCAAGATGAATCTTCATAAAAAGTTGAGATCAGAAAAGCTGCCAAGAGTAATTTTGAAAAGAGTCTTATTTCTGACAATACTCATTCATTTGGAAAGAAGAGCTTGAGATTAAGTAAAAAATCTAATACAAGCTCATTGAATCAGGTAACCCTTGATCTAGAAGATTCTATTTGTACTAATACTGTTTCATATACAAGTACATGTTCCAAAATGAATTCTAGAAAAACATGGGTGAAGAAGACTATTTAAAAATCCCTCATGTCAACAAAGGTGGATATTAAGAAAAGTATGAATTCTTGTTCCCCGCAAAGAGCTCAAATGAATAATCATATTTTCTAAAAGAAACAAGATGTCCAAACTAGACCAGTGGTAGCACAAAAGAAGAAATCACGATTTGTTGGCTATTGTTGGTTTTGTTGAAAATTTGGGCATCGAGCTATTGAATGTTGTAACAATGTTTCTATGCATGATAATTTAAAGAGGCTAGTATTAAGGGGGAGCAGATCATATGTGAAGAAAAGTCATGTAGAATTGAAGCATAATTCGTAGTTGAAGAAGAATCTGTCTATCGAGAATAGATTTGAGTGTTTTGATGACTTATGTGATTATTGAAATATAAGTGGTCACAGTTATGATGTGTGCTGGTATGTACCAACCATTCAATATTCATATGCTTATAAGGAGAAAAGATCACATCAAATGTAGAGGTAGAGAATAAATATAGATAAACCTTCCTTGGGATGTGAGCAGAAGAAGAAAGATAAGAAAACTATAAACCAAGCTACATCCAAGATGAATGATGGTATAAATGTCATACCAGTGAAAATATGCTTCAACTATGTAAGACAAGGTCATATCATGGATTTTTGCAAATAAGTCATACACACCAAGGATAGTGGAAGCAAGCTGGAGAAGAAAAAGAAATTAAACTCAAAAACAAGTAAGAAGATTGATTTGGGGCGTGAAAATCAAAATGAAAAAATACAATTTCATGAGAGGCTGTCTAAAAATGATAGCCCTATGATTGTTGAAGATTTGTGTTAAAATTGAAAAATTTATAGACATTTTATTGATAAATGCATGACATGGTTGCATGAAAAAATAGAAGTAGTGTATAACAGAAGAGAAGAACCAATGTATTCTTATACTAAAAATTCTACTATTAAGGAGTTTACACACAAGAACTTGTTTAAGAATATACCAAAACAATGTTTAATCATATGGTCATAAAAGCTGGAATAGGCTAAAAAGTTAGAGAAGGAACAGAAGAATGAAATTTCTTTATTATCAAATGTGAAAATGCCTTTTTCATCTAAGAAGCCTTATTGGGTTGAGAAGCAACTCTCATCCCAGTTTCACTAACAGAGGAGCATTGAAGAGCCACCATATTCCCATATATTTTGTGTTTTTTTCATACAGGTAATTGAAGGTGAAGTATATATTCATGGGAAGACCTGAATTTATAAAAGATATGAATATCTTATAGCTAGAAAGATGTACACCAGGGAAGATTATTGGCATCATGTAATTTCTTTGCAATATCATAAATGATCTCAGAATTTGCTTGGAGTTTATTCTTGAAGAACGTCAATCATGAAGAAGTTTTGAAGGAATCTCTTAAGGGGGATCATAGATGGTCATCCATCAGATATTACAATCTCAATTGATGTCATATGAATATTAGAAGTTCTAGTGAGGTATGAATCTAACAATCCTAAAATTTTCAAGAAATTGAAGCTTGTCATCATTGAGGTATGTTGATTATACTCTTTCGTTTTCAAAATGCAAAATATGTGAAGAAAAGGGAGAGACTGATTACTTGGTGATAAAAGGAAAAATAATTTGAATGGGGAAATATATTCTTTCATTTGAATGTTTTTAATCTATTTACTGAGATGTATGTAGGATATTTGTTAGAAATCATTTGAACAACCCCTGATAGTAGGTTTTAGTGATTGGTGTCACATACTGGAAGTTTAATAACAACATTGCTGTTAAATTTGATCACTCTTGTTTTCTACATAGAGCATTGCTCACGTGGACTTTGAGTTGATTAATTTTAGCTCTTTTCTAAGCTAGTAGTGATTCCATTCTTCTCATCTTCTGAAGTAATTGACAAAATATTCAACCTCAACAAATCATTTGGTCTCTTCAATCTTTCACTTTGGATTTGTTGTCAATACTCATTCTACTGAGGTATGAATCTAATAATTCTAAAATTTTCCGGAAATTGAAGCTTGTCATCATTGATGTGTGTTGATTATATTCTTTCATTTTCAAAATACAGAATATTTTCCAAGAAAAGGGAGAGACTGATTACTTGATGGTAAAAGGAAAAATAATTTGAACGAGGAAATACATTCTTTCATTTGAATGCTTTTAATCTATTTACTAAGATGTGTGTAGGATATTTGTTGGAAACCATTTGAACAACCCCTGATAAGATGTTTCAGTGATTGGTGTCACATACTGGAAGTTTAATGACAACATTGATGTTAAATTTGATCACTCTAGTTTTCTAGATAGAGCATTGCTCACATGGACTTAGAGTTGATTAATTTTAGTGCTTTTTATGCTAGTAGTGATTCTATCCTTCTCAAAAATAAATCAGAAAATGTGTCCGAAGAGTAGAGGATATTCTTAGAATTTGAATTTTAGAAATGAGAATTTCTTCCCAAACTTTAATGTTTGGCTTTATTGCCAATAAAGGGGCAGAATATATCACTGACCTTTAAGATGGAATGAATATTGAAAACAAATCCAAAATAGGAGATTGAAGAGACCAAATGATTTGTTGAGGTTGAAATTGTTGTCAATTAATTTAGTAGACGAAAAGTCAATGTGTTATTAAATGTGGCAATTGTTGAACTGGTCAGTAATTCTGAAAACATGTTTCATTCGTTTTTGAAACAGTGTTTACAATATTGGAAGAATGAGAAGTTATTATTGAAGTGTTTACAATATTGGAAGAATGGGAAGTTATTATTGAACTCTAAACAGAGAGGAATTGAGTTTGTTGGTTTTGAGGAAATATTTTAATCATGCGAAAAATATTTTTCATAATAACATTTTGAGAGAAGCTAAAAAGAATTGGATTTGGAGTTTAATGAAAGGTTTTAGAAGTGTTTGGCTTCACCACATTGTGAGAAAGCACATAAACAGCAGGCGCATGCATGGGCAAAGCAACAACTCTGAGGGGAGGCGAAAGAATTAATCTGCATGCCAGCCCGTGAGAGTTCTGAACATCCAATTTTTCTGATTTTAAATTGGTCGAAACTTATAATAAAAGTGTGCTAAACTTTTTATGCCGTTTCGATGTGGGAACAAAATACTGGCACACCGAAAGGATATCAGTTGTGCGATCCGTCCATTCATCATATGGGTTGTCCGGTGGATCTTGATTGTCTAAGCCGTCCAATTCACCAATCCGAGATCTGGGCCGTCCAATTGATCTCTCCTCAGTGTATTATCCAGCAAGCTGCGGAGTGCTACAGTTCACCGAAGATCTCCTTGAAGCTCATCTGAGAGATCGTGGCTCACCGGAATCTCCATGTGAGATATCTACGAATCATCCAGGCCATCCAATTTCCTCTCCGCGTGGTCTTCTCTGACACACAAGTGTTCTATTCGTCAATGGAGATCTCCATGTGGTGACGTCGACAGAAGATAGATCTGAAGCTTCTGATCATCGATTCATCATCCTGAAGGTTTTTCTGATTTGTTTTGATGATTTATTGAAGATCAAACCGTGGATTTGAAGTGTTAAAAATATGTAAGATTCATGTAACGGTGATCTCTTGCGGAGCGGGGAAGTCCGTCATGATTCTAGATGGTTCGAGGACGATTTTCCTTGACTGTAAATACCATCCGAGGCATTCGGTTTCTCAGTCTTGAGTGAAGGATACTGAAACAGTGCTTTCTTCATGCGAAGAGTTTGAAAACCATGAGATAGTGTGTACTTACACTGTATTTTGTGTAGAAGATCTTGCGCGCATCTAATACCGTTTGGGTTTGTGCATGCAAGAACAGAATTATAATGTGACAGTTTGTTGTTGCACGCTAGTATCTATATCTCAAAGTGAGCATTTTGTTTTTCACGAAGGATTTGTGTGCATAAGGCAGAAGCAAGGTATTGTACATAATGCATAATCACATGCATGATACACATGCATAGAACAAATGTAGTGCAATGTTTGTGCAAGTGTTTAGTGTGTGTGCAAGGTGAGGGAACAAGGAGATAAAGTGTGTGTGAATTGTTAGTGAATAAGATGAATAGTGTGTCTAATTAAGGATCTATCTTAAAAACACTTACATGCATTAAATCATATTCACATGTACTGATGAGAAATAAATTGGGAGGCCATGTAGTGTATTACATACATGCATGATACACATGCATAGAACAAATGTAGTGCAATGTTTAAGTGTTTAGTGTGTGTGCAAGGTGAGGGAACAAGGAGATAAAGTGTGTGTAAATAAGATGAATAGTGTGTGTAATTAAGGATCTATCTTAAAAACACTTACATGCATTAAATCATATTCACATGTACTGATGAGAAATAAATAGGGAGGCCATGTAGTGTATTACATACATGCATGATGTTTGAATAAGTGCACGTGCAATATACATTGCACAATGAACAATGATATTTGAGACTAAAGTCTGGGAATTAATTCTATCAGGGTATTAAAAGTTTTCTATATTCGAGTTATCAGTGTACAGTGAGGCTGATCTTCAACATAAGAAAGTACATTTTCTTGAGCAGTGTTGTACTAAGACAGCTGACATTTTAAAAGTGATCAATTTTAATATGACCAAGACCAATAGCTAATCAGAAGATTATACTGTGTGGACCTGATACAGAACAAGGCCTACAAATCATTGTATCATAAGACAGTGGAAGTTGAAGACATGTTCACAAGAGGGATTCATTAACGAACTGGCGGGATTCCAATACAAATATTAGCATCTTTTTGAGAGATAGTTGAACTTGCGGGAATCAGTATAAAAAACACCGGTGGGAGGCCAGTCTAAAGATGTTGTCGGGAGATAGTCCACAGTAATCGGTTGTGATCAGGCATTACCAGTGTTTGTCTGTCAGGCATTTCGGGATATTGTTTGTACATGTAATCACATTGCTTATTACTATTGGAAATTATGTGTCTCAAATTATCACGAACCCAACAAGGACGTAGTCACCCACATCAGGGAAAAACCCTTGTAAAAATATTATGTGTTATGCTACATTTACTTTCTGTCTTGCATGTGGTATAATTGTGTTTGTAAATAAAAAAGATCAATTCACTCTAATAAGTGTAGAGGTTCAAATTAAAAAGGGGTAAGAGAGAAGAAAAGAAAAATTATAAAACTTCTTTACACTAATTCAACCCTCCTCTCAGTGTGCCTACATGATCCACTGGGCACTTCAGATCTAAATTATTTTAAATTTGTATTCCTAAAAAACACTTAACTCATGTTAAAATGAAGTAGTATCATTTCCAAACTCACACACATGAAGGTAATAACATTTTTTCAATTTTCACCTTTCAAAAAGAAAAGGAAATCCTTCGCATGATTTAGATGTCAATGAGACCATATGACCCACTAATATCAACATTTACTTACAATGATCATGTAAAATTCTTATACATCTGTTAAAAAAGTATCTCGACTATTTTTGAGTGACTCTGTCACCATTTTATTGATAAATGATTTGGTTTTGAAAAATAAAAACATCTCAAACCGAAATAGACTTTCATTCATATTGTGGTAGTGTTGTTTCTTCTTCTTCTTATTCAACCTTTTCTATTGACAACATCTTTTTCTCTATGTGTGATGTACATAGAAATTTATTTTTATTATTCTTCTTCTCTATTGAATTTTATCCTTTATAATTCCGTTTGACATACACAAGAGTTCACATACTCCACTTCTTCTTATTATTCTTATGTGTGTGATATATCATTTTTTATTTAACAATAATGAAATAGAAACAAAAAATGTTTGAAATTTAAACTCAAATGAATTAAATACCTCAAACATTTTCTAACTATTTCATCTTATTCGCTATCCCAATTCTATTTTTAAAATTTGCTTCAAGTCGTCATGGATTCATGAAACTGGTTACAGTGCAATCTAGATGTTTCAATAGTGAGTGATTTTCCTCCATCACAATGACTCTTTCTTCATAGAGTGCACCTTATTCTCTATGGAGAGTAATCTCACATAAATATCCCACTATCAATCCATATACATCAATCACCACTCTTGTGTTGATCCCCTTACATTGGTGATTCAAATGTGTATCCACTTGTATTGATATGCTTATGTGGGTTCATGACCCCTAAGTCGAGATATATCCTTATGTGGATCCTCATATGTTATTCCAAAAATTATACGTCAATCCACATAAATGGTGTTCAATATTATTATATTTATATCATATGTGGATCCATTTATATAGATGAATTTTATTAGGGATTAGGTTACGTAAATCTCTATTTGTGAATGCCCTTACATGGGTACGTTTTTATTTTTTAGATTTCAGTTATAATTCCTCAATTCTTTATACACATTCAGGGATCCATAAAAAGTCTCTCCCAACCTTCTAAGACACATCAAATTACCTCTAAGCCTGTATAAAGAATACAACACACATATTATTTGTTACATTATGTGAGTTTTAACATGATTTATGTGTTGACAATAAAAGATAGCACAACTATCATATCCACTTAAAATATTCTTCAAAACATCATGTCAAGAAAATTTCAATGTTTTAGATGAAATTTTTTCTATTAATAATATTCCAAAATATTAAAAAATATCCAAATAGATCACGGTTTCAGTAATATCTCTCTTTGTATTTTTTGGAAATAAAGGAATAAAAATAACTTTCAAACTCAAACCACTTATACATGAATAATCTTTCAATAATTATAATAATACATTATAAAAATGAGGGTAGGGAAAAATAAAATTGAATAATAATACCATGTTTTCCATAAAATAGTGATTTGCATTTATACACTCACAATCTTTGAATCTCATGATACGACTTTAGAAAGATATAAAATTGTCCAAGATTTGTTACCACTTAAAAATTAGTACTTATTTAACTCCCATTTTTAATAGAACATATTAATGATATATTATAGAAAATGTGCCCAAAAAATTATTAGAATAGCGTGTAGGTTATAAAAATATTTCAACGATTCTTGATTTTGAAAACATATTTCAAAATTTCAATTTTCTATAAACTAATTCATGATTTTCACACACCAGAATATTTATAAATATGTTTCATCAATTTTTAATAAATATTTCTAAACTCATTCCCCCTAAATATAATATACCACCATTTAGAAAACATATATCAATTGACTCATTTTAAAAATATTTCACATCCCATTTATAAATTCTTAAAGGAATAAACAAATTTCGATTTTCTTTTCTTTTTCTCCCCCTTTAACAATATAAATCCAAAGAACCAAATGAGAGATGAGATAAAATAAATATACTTCATCATTGATACAATTGAGGTTTAACTTCCATAATCAACCTCAAACTTTGAATAGAATCTTTTGAAAATGGTTTAGTGAAACCATCTTCCACTTGATCCTTTGGAGGAATAAATTCTCGACTCAAATCATTATTTTACATAATATCATTAATTAATTAATAATTTATATCAATATTCTTTGACCGTGAATGTTGAACTAGATTTCATGAAGGATTTATAGCACTTTGACCATCACAACCCATGGGTAATGGTAATCTCACCTTAACTTTATGATCTTCCAACTGAGTTCTTATTAACATAAGCTGAGTTATATCTTGAGTGGATGAAACATACTCTAGACCAGTAATATTCAATTCCATAACAAAATGACATTTAGTGTCCCAAAAAACACACATATCACCTATACAAAATAAACAACCATATTTAAATTTCCTATCATCAATATTTTCTTCCCAATCTGCATATGAAAATCAAAACTGATTATGTTATCCTTTACTCCTATATTTTTACACAAATTTAGTTGCACCAATTTTGTACCAAGTAATAATCTTTTCATCCATAAAGTGGGAATTTTTTTTCACATTTATCCATAATAAAAAGTTTAATATCAAATACTTCGTCCAAACATGAATTTATCAAGTATATAAAACATCGAATAAGATTTCAGAACCATTTTGGATTCACTTATTTTCCTTCTATACCCTTATAAAACATAGTTTCCACTAAAATTGGTGTGGAACTCGGATTTGTATCCACTATTCGAAAGTTATTTATTTTGAGTGACTCAACATTTTAAATGGTCACATATCCTTCCTCACACTTTTAAAAATATTTAATAAGTTTCAAATATAATTTCATATTAGAGGAATATCCACTGTCTAGAATCCATGGATTATCCCCTTTTAATGATTTATATACAACTTCCATAACCAAAGCTTTCACATTCCACTTTCTATAATTATTTTTGAGGATGATGTGCATTGTAGCTCATATTCATAGGGCTGGTAAAAGGAAGAGAACTTCATTTTAAGGTGATTGGAATAGTCACATATTCTATAGACTTATGTTATAACTTCAAACATGTTTTGATATTTATATTCAGAATTTATAGTCTATTTTTGAATGGTCCTCATTTGAGAGGGCTGAATCCCCCTTTAAACATTGCCTTCTAACCCTCCTAGGATTATAATTTTAATATTATGAATCTAGTAACCAAGATTCGATGGTTATTTTATTACTATGTTAAATAATACATAGATAACAATACCTAGGATCCAACTATTTTGCAGTCTTAGGAGACTAGATACATAAATGAACATTACATTCCATTTTAGATACATCAACCAAATACCATAAAATTTATTATTTATCCTTGAATATTTATAAGTCACATGTATTAATATTAATGGTTCACTAGAGAAATAAGAGATAATATAAAGGAGTTAACTTAGATACCAAAAAAATGATAAGGTATATTGGAATCTGTCAAAAAAACATGAAAAAATGTGACAAAAAATAATAAATTCTATATAGAATAGATCTATGAGAATAATATATTCATTTATTACTTAATAATAATAAAGATTAATGTATTATAATAACTGATCTCATAGATATGTAATTCATAATTCTAGACATCATAAACATATGATCAATGCCTTATGCTAAGGAATCAAACTTACACTGGTAAGAATTACATCAAATAAAAAAGTATTTCATTCTTGTGAGACCAACCGATACATCAAAAGGAAATATAATTATGGGAATCACCCATCAAATAACAAGTTAAATGAATCGATCATATGAAAAGAATATCTAGATAATATATATCATAATGTTCCCTAAACAACCTCATATATAATCTTGGATAAGACATCAATAGGTATTTTTAAATAAATAATGGATATATGTAATGCCACTATTTCACCATTCAATATAATAATATCACTCTCTTGGTGAATATCTATCAATTAGCATACTAACTAAAGTATATTCATAATGTAATGAGAATACCATTATCAATGGAATTATATAGAAATAATTATGATGGGTACGTTTATGGTTCAAGGATATCAATAGTAATTAGTCTTTAATAATATATTTTGAACCATTATTATGGTTCATAAAGAGCTTTTGAATCTTACAAATCATATACCTTGGGATTATCAAAATATGTGTATAGTTAGGTCTCTTTTTTTTGCACCGAGTGAAGATCAATTTAATACCAAATAAAATTTTTTAGTGTTATTATCCCTCGAAAAATCTGAGCCAAAACCAACATCGACTTATAGTATATGGACATGGATTTCATTTCTAAGAAACCACTAAATGATGATTTTCCCAAAATTTTCTGATTTTTTAGAGTAATCCCTTGAGATTATAATAATATTAAATATTTATAAAGGATTATAATGGTATTATAATGAGAGGGAATAGTGATATATCATTAATAATGTGACAATGGATTCATAAAAATGAAGTATAATAAAATAAAATATTTAAATGAAAATGAATTTGAAAGGATTATAGAAATAAATGATAATAATGTCTTTGGGACACTTATATTTTCCTAATAAAGGCTTAGGAAAAGGATATATGGAGATGGAATAATTAATATCTCATTAAAAATATATCAAATGGATGATAATAACAATAAATTACATGTATAGTGGAATATGAAAAATAATTTTTATTGTAATTACAATAAAATGATTCAAATTTAAAAGGAAAGAAAAAGATTGGTAACCCTTCTCTTGAAAGGTATATTCATAAAGATTTATAAGAAAATATTAAAACCTTAAAAACTCTTTAGAGAGATTCTTAAAAGATAAAAATAGATTAGATTCATTCTCACTACTTTAATATTGAAAAAGAAAGGGAGTATTGGTTTGTATTTATAGTGAATGAAGAGGATTTATTTATTAATTTTAATGCATGGTACTTATACCCTAGTTTTAGGGTATTAGTTTAATGTTTTATTATAAACAAAATTTCCCATTTTTATATTGTATTATAATGTGTTTTACTATTTTGATGAAATAATTTAATTTTAATTCAACCAATTTTTTATGTGAAATGTTTATTTATTACAGTAGAAGATCGAGTAATACATTATACCCCATAAATAAATTCATCAATAAATCTTTTCATGAACATAAATACCTAAAAAATGAAGTTAATTATTTTATATTGCCTCCTAAAGATTACAATTTTCATCTAAGAACTTATTATTCCTCTAAAAATATATCACCAGTTAATTTGTCTAATTCAATAACACATTCTCTCGGTTGTTAAGAATCTTCACATTCACTTCATTATATGGTAGGTCAGGTCAGAGCACTATATCATCAATGGTTGATACATATATATGGTATGGCATGAACTTCCATAATATTGAGGCAAGAATGACTCCATGTACTTCAGATAGGTGGGGTGGAAAATAAAAATGATAAAACACCACTCCAATTATCTCTATTATTTCAAAAGTTATAATGTACCCCAATCATCACTTTGATTTTTTAACAAAACATACAATTCCATTCCATGGTGATACTTTCAAGAAAATATTATATCCTAATTGTTATTCCATGTCCTTCCTCTAATTAACAACATAGATTTATTTTATCTTCCCTATGTTTTCTTGATGTAATTATAGATAACATTAATCTTCTAAATTGTTTCCATAACGAGTTCTGGATAATCTTACCTATTTTCCTCCAACTTAATTCCATCATCTTGGAGTAAGAAATATTTTTCCATAAAATTGTTCATATTGTCCAATCTGAATAAATGATTGAAATCTATTTTGGTATGTGAATTTCATTAGAAGTAGGTATCAGTCCCATGTTCGATTAAAGTCAAGTTCATATAACATGTGAATTCAATTTATAGTTTAGTTGTTCCCCTAAGACATCCCATCAGTTTTTGGAGGATATGTGATGCTCAAATGTATCTCGGTGTCCAATGTGTTTTGATGTCTTCTACAAAATTTTTATGTGAAATTAGGGTTATGATCAGATACAATTGATAAATTTTCACCATGATATCTTATTATTTCATTGATATAGATCCATGCAAGGTGTTCAGGGGGTTGATCATCATTCATTTCTATGAAATGTGTATACTTGGTATGTTGATCCAAAATGAACCATATATCCACTTTTTATTAGATGTTTTAGGTAATATAGTGAAAATGTTCGTTGTTATATTATCTCAATTCAACATTAGTGTAGGGAGAAGTTACATGGAACCCTTTTGGAGTTATCATTAAAACATTATGTTTTGGCATAACAAGATCATTTACAGATAATATTCTCTTTCTTGCTTCATGTTTTCCCACAAGAAGCATTATTTTTAATCTCTATACATCTTTTTACCACCTCTGTGTATAGAAAATTTTGAGCGATGGAATTAATCTAATAATTTCTTCATTAGAACTAGTATTTACGTGTCACGAACCACCTTCACCAAGATGAGGGAAGGGATAAGAAACTACCATACCCTTTCTTCTTCTAGTTAAAGGAGAGATAGTGACCCCATGAGTCCTTCCTTCAATAGGCCCTAGAGTGCCAACTAACACCAAGGGTATAAAATATCAGGTGAAAAGAAAAGAATTTCCCTTTTTATAGAACAAGATTAGGAGATAAGATGGTAAATCCCAAACAACTACAAGGATTAAAGTGAAATTAAAGAGAAAATCCATTCCCATATGCATGTCCAAAATAAACTGATACAAATTACAATAATAAATCCAAAAGAAAGTACAAAAAAATAAAAAAATAGCAATGACAATTGTCCCAACATCCGAGCTTGTAAGGCCTTGCACGGTCCCCAAATTCCTCATAGAAACCTGAAAGTATATTTATATACATAGGGTGAGTATACATGTATACACAATAGCGAAAACGAAAAGATATTGTGCTTAAGTGGGGAGGAATTCTAAAGACCCGTGAGAAAGTAAATGTAACCAAAACACGTAACAAAGAAAACCACCCACCAAGCCTCACCAAGGCACTCGCCCCAAATAATGAAAACTAGGTAAAATAATAGAAATATCACATTGATATATTGTTACCCCACACCGCTTTCCCACTGTTTATTAAGAAGATCATATACCTCAGACCTCTCCCACAGGTTCTACTACAGTCCCACTACCGCCCCAACAACAACCTTATGAGCCAACACCACGCATCCCGCCCATAGACACATGGGCCACCACAACTAGACATAACCCCACCCATAAACACCTTCCCACAACATCCACACGTAACCACACCCACAAACACCTTGGACACAATAACCACTTCTACTCTCGAAGACACTTGGGCCTCATCCAAAAAACACATGGGAAACAACCTGCCCGCACACACCTGGGCCCACCACCACAACACCATCCTGCCCAAAGAGTCTTGGGACATAATAATTTTTAGACTATCACAGCATACCCAAATAATCTTGGGATACTTGGTAGAGGAAGAATAAAGGAGATAATAACCATCCACTCATAAGAATGTTAGAAAAAACACCCTCTGCCATGAAATGGGGGTGTTTGGAATGAAGTGCTCAACATGGTTGTGGTGAGTATAAGAAAACACAATAACTAAATCTTATACATATAGGTAATCAAGAAATACTCCCAACCTAAGGGTTCCAAAATATACAATCATCCCCTAGACCACCACTCTCACTACTATCTCTACATGCAAAAATATGCAACAACCAAAACCATAACATAACCCATTTCTAGGAAACAAATCTCCCATTGTACCCGTTATTATTATCATGTTCAATTCATTTCTTTTAAAACATTCCTACACTACCAGGCTTCTAACATGAATAACCACAATCCAAAACAACAATTGAAGGAAAAACGACAAAGAAAGATTTTAAGCATTCACACCTAGTTCTCTTATAAGGTCCCAATAACGAAAGGTATCTGTGAGATCCCTCAAAGTAATGGAACTATTCCAAGACCCAATATACCGGCTCCACATGACCTCAGATTTACAACCCAACAACTTCTCAACCAAAAAATTCCATCCCCCTCTATGTCACCCCCAAGGCAGCAAACAGAACCACTATACATATAACCAAAATGAAGCAAGAAGTTTCCAAAACTAGCCAACACCATTCATTAATTACCTTCTTTCCATTTGGTTAAATTGGGTGATCACACAGGGGATCTTATTTATTGGGAATCCATTTAATCAACCATGTTTATGAGACTAACTAGTTTTCATGTTACAACCATTTATATATAAGATTATCCAGAAAACAAAGCTTCATTAGTGCACAAGAATGAACCACTATTGGCCACAATTTTCAGTGGACACGAGCCCATAAAATTCACAACATAAAAACAACGGTAACACAGCAACGCCAACATCATCATTCCCACCCATTTATTCTTTAAAAAGGTCTCTTCATTAGCTTTGTTGAAGTTGGTTTCATCTACCTCCCAAAGGATCATCATCATACCCACCCCGCATGATGCACAGTTAAATAGAGATGAAGGAAAAACCCTTACTTAGATGATTGAAGATCGATGTTTTCTCCTCACATGAAGAACTGGGGATGCACAACTTACAAAGGAAGAACTATGAGGACTCAAAGGCTTAGTAGGTAGGGCTCCAACATGATTGCATGATCCGTCTTGAAAGGAAGTCACTAGGTACACTATGAAAAACCCAAAAGAAAATGAAGAGAGGATCTTAACTTAAGAAGAGTACATATCCTAAAATCAGGGAGACAATTTCAATGTACTTAAAAGTCGGATCGTGTATCAACCACGCAGTTGGGTGGTTTCACACACTAGGATTAATTGAGATTTAATAATCATCCTCAAATATGGAGGAGAAAATGGCTTTGATTTAATATATTTCCTTTAAACGGAGAAAAACGTGTAACATGGGTGAAACTGTAAAACACGACAAGGGGTGTGACACTATGGAAATATGCTACATGTTTCAGTAACTCAAGGGTCAACTGACTCTTGGAGTCTAGAAAAACATTTACAAGCAATAAAAGGGTTTGAAAGGGGTATTAATACACTATTATGTCAGAAGATACATTACCAGAGTGAAGCTGGAAAGTCATAGAAACAAATGGGAATGACTCACAATTAGGTGAGTCACCATCGCCTTAGCACCACCGCCCTGGAACCATCACCCTAGCACCGATGTCGACTGGTGCTACAGATGACCTATCGGTGCCACCACTGGCCCACCGGTGCCACCGACACCCGTTAGTGCCACCACTGGACCATTGGTGCCACCTACACCCGTCATTTCCACAAACTCCCATCGGTTCCACTGATTCCAATCGGTGCCACCTACACCCATCAGTGCCACCAATGCTAATTGGTGCCACCATTCGTTCAACCTGAAATTTGGAAAACTCCTTAATGAGTCATAGATGGTCCCTAGGATACTCCAAACACTAGAATTTGGAAAATTAATGGACCAGGAGGGTCCGATCAATTACATTAGACACCTATCAAACTATTCTTAACCTCAAGAATATATGACTAAACCTGAAGAAAATATAGGGGTTCAAACAACCACCTTGTAAGATAACACTAAGGGGAAAACCACCCTAGAGTTGTTCGGAAGCCGGATAAAACCTGATATCTATAAACTCCTATCCCGCATCTATCTTCTGAACATTTAAGGATACAATACTGCTCTTATCAATCAAGTAACCACACAATGATATAAAGGTCACACTATTTAGAATCACGGATTATGGAGTCTATTTTCCCATGTCAATATACTATCCGCTTTGGGTGACATTGACTCTCCCACACAGGTTTAATCACACCCACTATAACGCATCTAGATTTGGGATCATGTCCTCCCTTCCCCATAGTCCGTAATTTTCACACACATTTAGAGAATGAGGAAAACAAACCATCTCATATTTAACAAGGTCAAGAATTATATCACAACCAAGTTCAAAACAAACATAAAATAAAAACTCAAAAAAACTCTAGGTAATGGGCACAAATTTATGCCACCTGTTCTCGTGTACTATCCTCAAGGTCACTTTGCCTCCACAACACATGAACCAAGGGAATGGTTCATCCCTGAAACACCTTTTCCTGATGGTCCTCAATCCTCACCGGTTTCTCCACAAACATTACATTGTCCTTGATATCCACTCTCCCCAGTCAAGGATGTGGGAGTCATCATGTAGATACCAATGGAGTTGGGATACATGGAAGAAGTTGTGGAACCTCTCTAGAAGTGGTGGTATCTACAGCTGATACGCCACCTCACTAACTTGCCTCAACACCTCTAAGGGTTCGATGAACTTGGGAGAAATCTTACTCCCCCTGTCGAACCTCTACTTCCCATGCTGAGGGGATACCTTTAAGAACATGTGGTCCCAAACATCGAACTCCAAGGATCTCCTCTTATAATTGGCATATGAATTCTACCAGTCTTGATCCACCTTCATCCTCTCACGCTCAAGATGAACCTTCTCCGTCATTCCCTTCACTACCTCTGGGCCAATAACACCTACCTCCCCAACCTCTATCCAGAACACGGGTGAATGAACCGGTCTCCCATTCAAGGCTTCAAATAGTTCCATTCCCATGGAAGAGTGATATCAATTTTGGTAGGAGAACTCTACCAGAGGAAATTTTCATACCAACGGTCTTCCAAAGTCTATAACACATTCTTGCAGCATATCCTCCAACGTCTGGATGGTCCTATCTGTCTTCCCATCCATCTGAGGGTGAAAATCAGTGCTAAGGCATAAATGGGTGACCAAATCCCACTGTAATACTCTCTAGACTCATGAATTAAAGTGTGTATCCCAATCTGAAACAATGGTTCTGGGAACTCTATGCAGCCCCACAACTTCACCCACATACTTTTGTGCCAAGGCATCCACTGTTCTTGACTCCTTGATCACTATGAAGTGAGCCGATTTCATCAACTGATCCACCACTACCCAGATGGAATCAAAACCTCCTTTATATTTGGGTAGTAATATGATGAAATCCATCGATACGTCATCCTATTTCCACTCAGGAACATCTATGGGCTTCAACATACCTCCCAAAACATAGTTCTCAACCTTCACTTGCTAACAGACGAGGCACTATGCCACAAACTCCACCCCAACCCTCTTCACCGCGAACCACCATAACTAACCCATCATGCCCCAATACATCTTGAAAGCACCTATGTGTACCTCCAAGGATGAGTCATAGAACTCATCGATAACTCTCTCACGCATTGCCATTGGAAAAAACAACATTCCACGAAACAAAATTTGATTCTGACCATCTTCAGACCATCCTTTCGGAGCATCACCTAGGCTAACACGATCACACATCACTTCAACCTCTAAGTCTCCCCACTGGGACTCCTCCACTTTTCATACCATGGACGACTACACTTTCATCTGAAACTGACAGCCTCTATTATCCTCCACCCTTGCATACAGGTGCAAGGAAGCCAACTCCTCCATTACTTCCCAAGAATCTATGGACTCCCGAACCACATCCTTCTGTGACTTCCTGCATAAGGCATCAGCCACCATGTGCCCATTTCATGAGTTGTAGGAGATATCAAAGTTGTAACCCTGAAGAAATCCATCCACCTCCACTTTCACATGTTTTGGTATCACTGGGAGAAGACATACCTGAAGCTCATGTAATCTATAAAGACCATGAAGCATTCCCTGATGCGATAATTCCTCCATAGATTCTGCATGAACATAACCACTGAAAGATCAAGGTCATGGTTAGAATAGTTACGCTCGTGATGACATAACTACCTAGACCTGTAAGAGATCACTCCTCACTGCTGCATCAGCACACACCCCAAGCCTAGACTAGAGGCATCGCATAATAATTAAAACGTTACACCTTCTTCTAGAAACCTCATAAACTGGGGAACTGACTAGCTTCCCCTTTAGGTAATTGAAAGCTACCTAGCACTACTCACTCCATACAAAAGCCTGTTCTTTTATGGTCAACGATGTCAGTGGTTCTCCAACTCGAGAGAAGTCAGGTACAAACCTTTGGTAGTAACCTGTCATACCCTTTAAACTACGAACCTATGCCTCATTATTGGGTTCTTCCCAAGAAACAACCATTTATACCTTCGACGGGTCCACTAATTTCCCTATTGGGACACCACGTGTCCAAGGAAGTGTACCTATCATGTCCATAACATGCACTTGGACAACTTCCCATAGATATGGTGGTGTTAGAGGACTTCCAAAACAATCGTTATATGCTTGGAATGATACTCCTTTGATCTTGAGTAGATTAGGATTTCATTGATGAACACAACTATGAACCAGTCTAGATACTCACAGAAAACAAAGTTCATGATCCCCATGAATACAGTCGGTGCGTTCATAACGCCAAACAACATGACCACGAACTCAAAGTGTCCATACCTGCGCCTGGAAGAAGTATTCGAGATATCACCCTCCCTCACCCTCAACTGGTGATATCTAGACCACAGTTTGATCTTAGAGAACCATCCTTATCCCTCCAACTAGTCAAAAAGTTCTTTGATCCTCGATAGAGGGTAATAGTTCTTGACTGTCACATGATTCTTCCTTCGGTGGTCTATGCACAACCTGAGACCCCCATCTTCCTTCTTCGTGAACAAGACTCGAGCACCCCATGGGGACATTCTTGGTTGGATAAAACCCTTATTCATCAAGTAATAAACCTAAATCTTCAACTCCCACAACCTAGAAGGCGCCATCTGATAGGGAGTCATAGAAATTGTATGGGCACCAGGTTGTAAGTCAATCTCAAAATCAACATCACGTTGAGGGGGTAAGGTCACAACCTCGTCATGGAAGACGTCCAGAAACTAACTAAAAATCCTCAAAACTCCCACAATATTTGAGTCTACTGATTCTACAAAAAAAACATCTAGTTAGGAAGGGGTTCAACATGACGACTCCCCTCCTGGAAACCCTACTCACCAATGAATGATACACACTGGCCACCCATGTCTGAGAACACAACCCTTATCCGGAAGAAGTCAAAAACATCATGCATGGAAAACAACCATTTGATGCCTAGGATGGCATCTTATGGCTTCATCTGCACTAAAAGGAGGTCCCCACTAGACTGATGTGGCACCAACATTAGTCTGCATCCACGAAAAACATCAAAGAGGCTGGTCTGACCTCCAACTGGCATGCTCAAAACTAGGGGCATAGAAATTACCTCCACCTATAAGCCCAAGGAATGGGCTACAATGGGTGAAAAAAAGGATTTAGAAGCTCCATAATCAAACAAGACACATGAAAGAGTACTAAACAAACTAATTGTACCTCGAACGACCTCTGGACTTGCAAGAACTACTACCTCTGTGGCATGCAAATGCCCACGCCCAGATCCTCTTTCTATTGGCCTTCGACCAACTCCCCAACCATTCCCTAGTCAAGGTCCCTAAGAACCTCCATGAGGTTGGCCTCCTCTGGTTGTTTCTACTCTTGGAGGAGTGGGAGCTCGCTGCCCCTACTACTACAGTGAAAATGTCTAGTTGAAAACTGTTGCTGCTAATGTGGGTGTTGAACCTACCCACCTCCACTGTGCTGCACTCGATCTAGGAAATGATTCCAAAGATTCCCATAACTACCACCGATAAATCATATTGGTCCTAGGATCGTAGAGAAAGGGAGAGTACCGGGAGATAAAAACTGGAACTGTTGTGGCCTTCTCCCCACCGACTGAAACCTAGAAGGCCCTGATGCTGGAGGCCTGCTACTAACGACCTTACCCTTCGATGAGATCAACTGGATCCCCTCACGTAGAACAACTCCTAGTGTGTGAATCCAATCCACCAATTTATCCTTCTATAGAACCTCTAAGTATGTTGGTAGAGTGAAGGGGGTAACATCATACTATAGGGAAGGTTAGAGTGCCTCTTCTAAGCGCCTTTCCCACGATTCCTCATCTGAGAAGTGGTCTGGAGTGAAAAGAAGGAGATCCTTGAACTTGATCCCCAAATCCATAATTTTCATACTCCCTTTATGGATGGAGAGAAACTCTTGTATCTTTTCAGACGTCATCATGGAAGAAAGGAATTCTGCTTGGAACTCCTTCTCAATGTCATTCCACAAAACCTCAACTTCCCTCTTCTCCCCATGATAGAGTGTCCACCACTAACGCACCACTCCCTACATCTAGATTACAGCTAGAGGAACCCAATACTATGTCAGAACTCCGATCAAGATGAATTATATCACCTGCTACTCTATTCGACTCCCGTTCTCCATTTTCGAGATGCTTCCCTCGTACATCCCGAGGGTCTGTTGCTGAAAAGAACAAAGCGTCTTCTACCACTGGTCCACTTCCTCCTCTTAATCAGCCCTATGATGATCATCCATATCATCCTGCTGGTTCTCGATCACCCGCACTACTCATGGACATCATCCATGTTCCATAACTACAATGTAAACAAGGAATGCCTAAGCCCGAGTAGTGTAGATGAATTCTTATAAATATTACTTAAGAATTATATTTATTATAAGTTCCTAAAACACCTAGAACACATAATAAAACCAGTCATTATGATGCATATACCTTTCCTAGGGTGTCTACCATAAAATTATTGTAGCCTCACTTGGTCATTTGGTAGGTCCATAGTCCTTGAATCGGATCACGGGGGCCCCTAAAATCTCTTGTCCTTACCGGTCTTCCCTGGACCATTTCATGCTCCAAGATTTCATGACACTATTTCCCTACAATCCCATGCAATCCTCACTATGCCTAACCCCAAAATCTCAAGTATCTCTCAACCATCACCTATGATACCATTCCTTCCTGACCTGCCTTCACCAAGATGAGGGAAGGGATAGAAAACTGCCAGACCCTTTCTTCATAAAGTTAACACTACTAAAAAAAAGAGATATACCCACGATTCGAAACTATGGGCATACCCCCCAAAAACCATGGGTATAGCCTATACCCACATTTTTGGGAACCATGGGATAGATTGTCGTCGGTATAGGGGTCTCATCCTATACCCACGGTTTGGGAGAACCATGGGTATAGGGGAGTCAAATGTGGCACACCGCCTGTTCCAGCGTGGCACACAACAGACCCCACGGTTTGAAAACCATGGGGAATTTAAATTCAAAAAACATGCGCGTCGAGGGAATCGAACTCGCACCTCACGGGTAGCCTCACAGGCGCGCCTCAGCAAGGGACCAACCAAGCTATAATATTTAATTGATATATATACATATATCTATGTATATACATTAATATAAATCAGTGCGGTATTTAAATTCCAAAAACACTGTCAGAGGGATTCGAACCTGAGTCTATTGAAAGCCTCACGTCCGCGCATCCCCGAAGTACCACCCGAGCTACCATTTTCTTCTGATATATATACATACATATCGGTATAAATATTAATAATATTCGCGTTATGAAAAATGTAAACGGTGGAATTTGAACCCGCGACCAACAGCAGTAGAAGAGAATGATTTACCAACTGAGCTACTGAATTTTTGAAGTTATATATTTATATTTACATAAATATATTAAACTAAACTGTGAATAAATTCATTCCCGCCAAATTTTTTCGTGTCCTACCTAATTTTATTTCCCCGCCATAACGTGGGAAAGCTATACCCACGGTTCTGGAGAACCGTGGGTATAGGTCTTCAAAAAAATTCCCAATACCCACGGTTTTGATGAACCGTGAGTATAGGTCTTCGGAAAATACCCTATACCCACGATTTTCTCCAAAACTGTGGGTATAGGTCTTAAAAGAAAACTATACCCACGGTTTTTGGCACAACTGTGGGTATAGGTTCACATACTATCCCTATACCTACAGGTTTTTTGCAAAACTGTGGGTATAGACCTATTTTACAGTAGTGTAAAGGAGAGATATTAACCCCCAAGTCTCGGATTCAATAGGCCCTGGATTTCCGAATAGCACCATGGGTATATAATCTCACATGAAAAGGAATGAATTTCCCTTTTTAAATAACAAGATCAAGAGATAAGATGGTAAATCCCCAACAACTCCGATGTTGAAAGTAAAAGTAAATCCAAAATCCATTCCCATATGAATGTCTAAAATAAACTGATACAAAGTACAAAAAAAACTCCAAAGTAAAGTCCCAAAATAAAGAAAAAAATAGCAAAAACCACTATCCCGATGTTCAAGCTAGTAAGGTCTGGAACAGTCCCCAAAGTCCTCCTGGAAACTTGAAATCAGTTTTATATACGTACAGTGAGTATATAGGTATACTCAATAGAGAAAACCAAAAGATTTTATGCACAAGTGGGGAGACATTCTAATGTCCCGTAAGAAAGTAAAGGTAACCAAAATGACTAACAAGGAAAACTCCCCTCCAGCCTCACTATGGCATGCTCTCCATATAATGAAAACCAGGTAAAATAATAGAAATAGCACATAGATATTTAGGTACCCCGCTCCACTTTACCACTGGTTATTTAGAACATCCTATGTGTTAGACCTCTCCCAAAGGTTCCACTACAGTCCCACTACCACCCCAACAACAACCTTATGGTCCACGACCACGCATCCCACCCGCAGACAACTGGCCCACCACAACCACACATAACCATACCCACAAACACTCGGGACACAACAAACACATGTTACCACACCTACAAACACCTGGACCACAACAACCATCGCCACACCCGAAGACACCTGGGCCTCATCTAGAAGACACTTGGGAAATAACCTGCCCGCACACACCTGGTCTAACCACCACAACACCACCCTACCCAAATATTCTTGGTCTATAATAATCCTTAGGCCATCATAGCCTTTTAGAATAATATTGGGCTACCTGGGAGAGGGAGAAAAAAGGATCTAATAACCAGCCACTCATAAGAATGTTGGGAAAACACCCTCTCCCATGAAATGTAGGTGTTTAGCTTGAAGTGCTAAACATGTGTGGGGTGCATATAAGAAAACACAAGGACTAAATCTTATACATATAGGTAATCAAGAACTCATCCCAACATAAGGGTTCCGAAATAGACAACCAGGCCATACACCACCGCTCTCGCCACTATCCCTACATGCATAAATATGCAACAACCATAAATAGAACACAACCCATTTCTGTAAAACAAATCCCCCATTGTACCCTCTATCATTATCATGTTCAAGTGACTATTTTTAAAACATTCCATCACTAATAGTATACTAATAGGTATAACCACAATCCAAAACAACAAGTGAAGGAAAAACGACCAAGCATGATTTTAAGCATTCACACCAATTTCTCTTGTAATGTTACAACAAAAAAAGGGATCCATGAGATCTCTCAAATTAATGGAACCAAAACACTCCCCAACATACTGGATCCACACGAACTTAGATTTACAATCCAAAAACTTCTCAACCAGAACATTCCATCCGCCTTTACGCCACCCCACAATGCATCAAATAAAACCACTATACATATCACCAGAAAAAAGAAAGATCTTTCCAAAACTATCCCACACCTTTCATTAAGCACCTTCTTTCCATTTTGTTAACTAGGGTGATCACATAAGGGATCTTGTTCATAAGGAATCTATTTAATCAACCAATTTTATGTGATTATCTAGTTTCCATCTTACAAACATTTATACATGAGATCATCTAGAAAACAGAGCTTCATTAGTGTGCAAGAAAGGACCACTAACAACCATAATTTTCAGTGCACATAATCCAATACAATTCACAACATAAAAACCAAGGTAACACAGCAACGTCAACATCCTCATTCCCACCCCTTTATTCTTAAAAAAGTTCTGTTTATTATCTTAATTAATTTTGGTTTCATCTATGTCCCAATGGATCATCATCATAACCACCCCGCATGATGCATAGTTAAAGAGAGATGAAGGAACAACCCCTACTTGGATTATCAATGATCGAAGTTTTTTCCTCATGTTAAGAATTGGGGATGCAGGACTTCAATAGGAAGAACTGTGAGGACTCCAAGTCTGAGCGAAAAGGTCTCCAGCATGGGCATAAGATTTGTCTTGAAAGGAAGTCTCATGGCGCACTAAGAGAAACCCAAAGGAAAAATAGAAGAAAGGATCTTGGCTTATGAAGTGGCAAGATCCTAAAATCCGGGAGACGATTTCAAAGTACTTAAAATTTAGATCGTGGATCGACCACGCAATTGAGCGGTTTCACACGTTGGTGTTAATTGAGATTTAATAATTATCCTCGGAGATGGTGGAGAAAATTTCTATGAGTTAATAGATTTCATTTAAATAGAGAAAAATGCTTAATAGGGGAGAAACTATAAAACAAGACAAGGGGTGTGGCATTGAGGAAAAAGGAAACACATTTTAGTAACTCATGGGTCACCTAACTATTGGGGTTTAGAACATATATTGTGGGCCTTAAAAGTACTTGAAAGGGGTATTAAAACACTTTTACATCAAAAGATACATTACTGGAGTGAAACTGGAAAGTCCTAGAAAAAACTGGGAATAACTCACCATTAGGTGAGTCAACATCGCCCTAGCACCCTCGCCCCGGAACCGTCTCCCTGTCACCGTCACCTAGACACCATCACCGATTGGTTCCATGGATGACCCATCGGTGCCATCGATCACCCCTAGTGCCACCAATGGCCCATCGGTGCCACCGACACCCATCGGTGCCACCGACGCCCTTCGGTGCCACTGACCCCCTTCGGTTACACCGACCCCCTTTAGTGCCACCGACCCCCTTTGGTGCTACTGACCCCCTTTGGTTCCACTGACCCCCTTCAGTTCCATCGGCGCCCATCGGTGCCACCGTTCGTTCAACCTAAAATTTGACAAACTCTTTAATGAGTCACCGATAGTCCCCATGATACCCCAAACACCAGAATTTGGAAAATTAATGAACCAGGAGGGTCTGAGCTATTACATTACGGTACACATAGTCTTTTTCCAAAAATCAATACACCACCTTCATTTCTTTTTATTCTCTAATTTACCCTCTTCCATGGTTTGAATATTCTTTTGCAAACCATTTTCTTCTTATTGAGACCTCTTTATGTTCTCAATTATATTTTTTTGTTTATTCCATAATTTAATGTGTTTTTTATTTTTCAGGATTATTTATCTTATATCTTTAGAGAAAATATGTAATGGAAAGGATATATGTTGAAAAGGAAATTCAAACGTAGTGAATTTTCTATATACTTACTTCTCCCATAATGTTTTTAGGAAAAACCAAAAAATGTTTTCAATATCTTTATGGAAGTTAGAGTATATAAATATATAATAAATATTAACCACAAATTTTTTTCAATATAATCCTTGAATACTCTATTCGTTATATCAATGAACATTGACGGTTCATTACTTATCCCAAAAGGATTTACTGTGAAGTCATAATTCCCATACATTGTATGGAAATACAGCTATGGTATATCATCGTTCTTTACATTTAATCAATGATAACCATAATAATGATAAATATTTGAGAAGTATTGAAAACATTAAATTTTATTAAATAGATCACCAATACAAGTTAAATGATTCTTTTTCATTATTGTAATTACATTGATTTAACTATAATCAATTCACAAACACATAAACATGTCCTTCTTTTTCAAAATTGAGATAGATTCCCCCTAAGGAGAAACACTAGGTAATATGATTCCCTGAACACCAAACTCTTGAATGTTTTGTTAATTCCAACAATTCCACAAAATCCATTATATAGGGAGGATTATATATGGGGTTTTTCAATAGGGATAAGGTTAATAAATTATTCAACTTCACAATCCAGTGGATATCCATATAGTTCCTTGAGAAATAAATCAATATAATCTTGCACAATAGTTACATCCTCTATTATAAGGATATATTTATCATTCATTAATTCTTCCTATCTAATAATTTCATTAATTTGATCCCTAGAGGTTGTTCAAAAAAACATAGGAAATTAAATCACTTCTCTTAAAACAGTGGATTATATTTCAGCCTTGGATATTATAAAATCCTAATCCCAAAAATAAATTCTTACAATATATATTGAGATTCAATCCATGCTAGGGATTATATAAATTTTACCCATTAGTGTTACCACCAATTATAAAACTAAAAAACCTAGAAGCATTTTAATAAATATATTCATATAATATTTCATTACTATATGATTTCCAATTAGAGTATTAACTAAAAACTCAATATTTAATGCATTATAAAGTGATTCAATGTTGATATAAAACCATTATGATATAAAAGTGTGTATAGATCAAGGAAAAAATAATCTATTATATGAAAATGAGTTTATGGTAAAATTATCTTCTAAAACATCATTTTGGACATCAAATTTTATATTTGTAAATTCATAATCCCATATTTTCTTTTTTTCCTATTATATGGTTTATTCCCTTCACTCTTAGGTAATTTATTTTAATAGTGACCCATTTCTTTAAAAATAAATCATTGAAAATAATTAGATTTTTTATTTCCATAGATCCCATGAAATTGATATACATTATCTCCACAATTGTATAAAATTCCCATTCCCTACATGAAATCCCTAAGGTGTTCCCCCCCATAGTTATTGCATGTTTGGAATTCAACCCTTACAGTCCTTTACATTACAAGATTTATTTAACCATAGTGCATAACTCCCCTCTTGTTCTATTGATTTACTTTAAAAGTAAAATAATTGGAGAATTCCTTCAAATTTTTTATGTCACTTTCTTGTTTCTTATCATATAAGGAAATTTTTGGAGAGACTAATTCACTTTAAAGGTTTGTACCCAACCCATCAAAATAATATATTTCAATGAATATGACCTTACAAGACATTCATTAAATATTCTCCATCTCATGTTACTTATTAATATTTTGAATCAATGAAAACCCATGGTTTAAATCTACTCTTAGATGATATATTTCCATGATAACCTTATCATTACCACTACATCCCAAGGTAAATAATACATTCTCTGGGGACTTTATCCACTGTTCAGTTAATAATGGATCCATGGTTCCATTAAATGATGGAGGTTTCTACCTCATAAAAAAGTACAAAATTGTTACACCATGTTATTGAGTAACATGTTGTTAAATAAATACAATGTTATTGATCATAACATGAGTTAACTCCCTAATATAGTTATAATTTTATTCTCTCTAACAACATCTTCATTGAATTTCTCTAGTGAGAAATCCCTATATTTATTATCAGTGTTGAATTTTTTTTTCTTTATATTATGTACCATTTCTTAAAAATAACATATATTAAATTATTTCATGAATAAAACTATTAATTATAAATAATAGTACAAAATCCCTTTTTATTTTATATAAATTCATTTCATGTAATCTAAAAATATATACAAAATATCTAAAGGTTTTTTCATTGAGTAATGTTATCTAAATACGTTCTTCTAAATATAGTTTCTAATATTTCTACTAAAATTTGTCTTATACCAACTATAACTCCCAACTCTAGTTTCATGGAGCCAGTGGTTATATTTTTAATATAGTATAAAATACATGATTTTAACACACATTATCTAGAAATTTCATAGTCTTAGAAAACTTAATTCAAAAATGAACATTTAATTTCATCGAAAACATAAGTAATATTAATTGAATACATGGATATTTATTATTTCTCCAAGGAAATCCATAAGTCTCACGTTTTAATATGTATGGTTTCTTTTGGGAATGATAGACTATTTGAAGGAGTGAGCATAAATTCTCATTAAGGGGTAGCATATAGTGGAATATATTATAAATAATCATGGAATAATATGATATAAAATAATAAATTCTATAAAAATGGGAGTTGTGATCATAATATATCCATTTATTATATAATAATAAATAAATTCATGTATAATAATAACTGATTTAATAGAAATTAAATTCCAAATTTCCGGAAACATAAATAAACAATGAAGGACTCATGCTAAGAAAACATATATAAATGAGTAAGGATTACACAAAAATACCAAACTATTTGGTCTCATTAGACCTACTAATGCATTGAGAAACTATATAATTACGGTCCCCACACATCACATAACAAATCCTATGCATCCATCATATGAAGAGAATAAACAAATAAAAAATATCATAATATTCCCTAAAGAAACTCAAAAATAATAATGGATAATAAATAAATACATATCTATAAATAAATAATGGATATAAGGAATGTTAATATTTCCCCATTCAAGTGAATAATAAGACTATCTAGGTGAATATCCAGCAATCAACATAGAAACATTGAGTTATTCAAAATTTAATGAAAAGTTCCTTTATCAATGTAATGTTAAATAAATAATGGTGAAGGTTACTTTCATGGTATAATTATATTAATAGTATGTAGTCTACAATAATATATTCAAATCAATTGTTATGATTTTCAAAGATCTTATTAATCAACCAAAGAGTATGCCCTAGGAGAATAATACTTGATGTGCAGTTGGGCCCATTTTTTCATAGAGTGGAGATCAATTTAATGTATAGTAAACCTTTTTGAGGGTTATTACCCAAAGGTTAATTTTAGGACGATCTTACATCCACTTGTAGTATCATAATAGTGATTTTATTATTAACAAACCACACAGTCTTTAGTTTATAATTTTTTTGGATGTTTTATATTTATCCCTTGGGATTCAACAAATATTTGAGCATTATTGTAGATTATAAATGTAGTATAATGAGAGGAAATGGTTATTTATCATTGATAATATGATAAGTAATTCATAATAATTAAGATAAATAACATTTCATATTGATAGAAACTAAATTATATAAAATTATACAAAGAAAGAATAAAAAGGGATTAATGGCCCTTATATAAACATAATAACAACTTAGTAAAAGGATATAATGGGATGCAATAAGTGATATATATTTAAAAACATATCAAAATACTATAAAATTATAATTATGGGTGTATATAAAAATAATATTAAATTAAATTATACCAAAAGGATTCAAATTTAAAAGAAAAGAGATGGATCAGGAAACCACGCCTTGAAAGATAACTTCTTAATGCATGATAATTGAACCTTATAAAATCCTTTATGAGACTCTTGAGAGAGAGAGAAATAGAGGATATCCATGCTCGCAAATTTTTGAGTTAAAAAATTGGAGGTTGGGTGGGTATTTATAGTGAATGAGAGGGATTTGTTGATTAATTCTAAATCATGGGCCTGAGAAACTAGCTTAATAAAAATGAAACTCATTGTACATCCCATTATTTTATTCCATGGTATTTGAGATATAGGACTTTTATTGTTTTTCAATTATTTAATAACATAAATCCTTTAAAACATATTATTTTGGTTGTGGATAAGATTTTTTTTCTTTAAGATTCTTTTTAAAATCATTAAAATATACTTTAGCTTTTGGAAGTTTCCTTATAGGTTTGGAAAATTAATTTTATAATGATAAAAAATTATTTTAATGGATAAAACCATTTTTGGTTGAGAAAGAATTTATATTACTCCTTGATTTTTTTAATTGACTATTATGTCATAATACTTATCGTATATTCATACTATATTTTACTTTTTACTCAAGAATTTGACAATCTTAGAAAAGTATTAAAAACTAACCATTAGATAGTTTTATTGTGGTCATTCCAAATTTAAGGGAATTTTTATGAATATAATTCTCTATATATGATAAATTAAATAATAAAATAAAAAATGTGCATTTCAAAGTCTAGTATTTTACATTTAAAATATAAAAACTCTTATAATTTTTATTTAGAGATTCATGTGTATTTTTTTTGTTTTTATTCATCGATTTATATATATTATTAACTACTAATTAAATTTTCTCTAACTATTTTATGGTTTTGTTTCTTGATTATATTATAAATATAATTTATTATTTTTCTTTTGTATTATAATGTGTTTTACTATTAGGATGAATTCATTGAATTTTCAAAATCCCATAATTTTTCTGATGAAATGATTATTTTTATATTGTATAATCTCAGTTATTACAATAATTTTATTAATAATTGAACCAACACAATCTTAAATAGTTTCTAAAGACTCCAAAATGTAAACAGTATCCTAATAAATTATATGATCCTCTGTAAATTATTGGTTGTTTCGATGTCGACATATGTCATCCTACCATACTTGAGTCAACAATATTTCCTTTATTTACAAGAAAATTATTTTTTTATTCCCAAAAACATCATATTAAATATAGGTTTCTTATTATCCTTTTTAAATTCAATATTTTATGAAAAATTTGACTTCATGTTATAGTTCATAGAATTTATAGATTTATTAAATTATCTTGATTTTCCAACAATATCAGTATTATTATCATTCTTCTTCTTATGATACATGTCACTAACTTTTTCATGATTTCATTCACCCTTAGAGAGTGATTTATTATTTTCATCACAATCATCATACTTCAGTGAACATTCCTTATCCTCTAAAATAGAATTTTGTAAGCTATATTTAGAATTTCTTAGTTATACCCCTAACTTAACATGTTTATATTGAATATAGTTTATATATTTCCCGTTATCCATTAACTTTTCTTAAAAATTATGTTTATAGTTTTCTCATCATAATGATTAGTTTACATATTTTCAATTTCTTTCAACATTTTTGATTTTTCTTCGGCACACAGAGGTTCATTACTACAAGAATATTGAAAATTATTAATCTAAATTTTAATCTTCTTCTCCAAAATTTAGATTCTGATAAAAATTAAATTTATATTATGTTCAACATAAATTCCATTTTAGTTTCACCATCACTCAAAACTAAACTACTTCCATCATGTGTGAGATCTTTTTCATTTACCTCAGTAATTGAAAACTTTTCATCAATATTAATAAAACTATTAACTTGATATTAATCATCACAAAATTTAATATCATCATATTTGGATATGTTTATTTTATTTTTTATTTGAATAAAATATCCCCCCTTATAATAACAATTTGACTTTTCAATATTAATTTATTTATTTTTTAAATCCTTTCTTAGTATTCTTATCTTTACTGGCATAATATATTTTTTATATTGGAAAATTTTCAACAAATTTTTTAGTAGGTTCACACATAAAAAATTTTATTGTAATATTCCCCTTAAACTTTCCATTGTTTTTTTTTCAAATTTCAAAAAATAAGATATTTCATGTTGGAAAACATAAAATTAACATTTGAATCACAGTCTAAACTACTAGATTCATCTTCTCAGACCCTATTTTTATACTTCTCTTTCTTAAATGATTTAAAATAAATTTATTATTTAGTTTAATTTCTCCTTAACAATATAATATTTTCTCACCTGATAGGAAATCAATTTTTTAATTAATCAATATAGAGTGTTCATGGATATGTATCTTCTAAATCTATTTATTTAGAATCAGACCAATATAGTAGGATAAAAATTATCTCTTAAACACTATTGTATTTTCTATATTTTCACTAAAACATCAAACTATACTCACAATTTCATTCACCCTTTTGAATATGCTTTCTATAGTTTCATTATCTTTTAATTTTAGATATTTATACATTAGCCTCCAAATCTATAGTTTTCTTATATCAATTTTTTATTTTATTTATAAATATATTAAATTTTATCCCACATAACATTATCTCTTTTAATACATTTTACTTTTTGAAATTTATTCTTTCATAAGAATGAAAAAAATAGAATTTTTAGCATGAAAAATATTCTCAATATTATTTTAATAAGATTCTAATACAGGAACATTCTCCAGATAGGGTAGGAAATGATAAGTTAAAGCCTCTAATACATATAATATTGTAGATAAAATATAAGATAACATTATTTCATTCGATATGTATTCTTCAATCATATCAAAAGTGGGAATCCCCTTGATGTTCACTAGATTATGGTTGTCCATGTTATACACAAGCAATTTAGTGGGAAACCCTTTAATCAGAGGGAAACATCGATCCTCCAAACTCTAAATAACATATCATAATCTAGGGGAGCCATATCTCTAATACCAATTGTAAATGAAACCAAATATTAGTAAAAATAACTGTGGGGGGTGAATGAATGAATTTTTTTAATTTTACTTCATAAAATAACACTTTTACACCTTTTAAGTGAAATAAGATCACTTATAAAATCAAAAATGAATGACAATAATAGATTTATGGGTTTTATGTTTTAAAAGGAATGGATAATCCTCGGCATGATTCAAATTTCAGTAAGACTATACAACTCACAATTATCAACATGTAGGTACAACGAGTAGGGAATATTTATACAATCATGTAATAATAATAATAAGAACTGTGTTTGGGTGATACATGTACTATTATAATAATAAATTATTTTGGTTTTCAACATGAATAAAGTATCAAAATGAACTGTACTTCCATTAATGTTTTTGTATTGATTCTAATTCTTCTTATTCTTCTTTGACCTATTTTGTTATTGGTTTCCTTAAGTGTAATTTTTATAGAAACTTATTTTTATCCTCTCTATTTATTATTATCTATTATAATTATTTCAGACACACAAAATATTTCAAATAAACCACTTATTTTTATTATTTTTGCAAAGGCGACATATCATTTTTTTATTTTACTACACAACAATAGTATAAAAATATGTTTGAATTTGAATTTGAATTTTAAATTCAAACAAATAACTTCCCTAAATTATTTTACAAAATCTTCTTCTTCATTCCACTAATTATTCTTATATTTTGAAAACATGCTTCTATTCTTTATGGAGTCACACCACCAGTTTCTATATTTCCTGGAAGCTATAGAATCAACTACTTCTTCATCCATGATAATATATCTTTCTTTATAGGGAATATATTATTCTTTATAGAGAAGACTCTTATATCAAGAAGCCACTATGGATACCCATAAATCAACTAACACTCTATTTTTTATCCCTGGAAAATATTGATTCAAATGTGGATCCATTTTTCCAAACCCATATAAATGGTCACATGGCTCCTACATCAAGCTTCATCTTTACATGGATCCCCATACACAATTATGTATTCTTACATTGATCCAAATATGGGATGCTAGATAATATTATGTTGAGATCATATATAGATCTATTTATATGGATGTCTCTACTTGAAGATCCTCTTACGTGAATCTATATGTGAAACCCTATATGTCGGTACTTTTTCATTTTTTCATATTATCTCCTAAGTCTTGAATACATCATATGATTTCAAGGATCCTTCAAATACTTACCTAGACCATATTAAACAATTTAATTCACCTATACAATTCTAAATATAATTCACCTCATATATTATGTAGTAAATTATGTGAGTTTGAGCATGATTTATTTGTTGATAATAAAAGCTTCCACAATCATCAAATCCAATTCAGATCTTCTCCAAAGCATATTATATATATAGTTTATTTTTCTATAGGATAATTATTATCTTAATGATCTCCACATGTTTTAAAAAACAAAAAAAAATCTTGGGATCTATATAAACCTCATTTTATTTTGTTGATATATTTTAAAGGTTTGAATAAAAGTATTATTTCTATCGTAATAGTACCATGTTCTCAGGCTTGGAGTGATGGAGGTGCTGGCATGTGAAGGGTTCATGGGTCATAGGGGGATTTCATAGTTATTTATTTTTCTCATGTTGTGTTATGTGTTGTTTTCTTTAGTTTGTGTTATGTGGTTTTTCCATTATTAGTTGTAAGGGATCTGTTGTTGTATGATACCCTTGAAACAAGTTTTGAACCCACATATATTGAGTGTTTTCCATTGGATTTGTTGCATGTCAACTCAGGTATAGTGGATAAGTACTCAAGTTTTTATTTTTAAAATAACACAACTATACCTTTACCTCACTAGACAATAATTTTAGAGGAAACATAAATACTTGGAGTTACCCCCTTGGTTATTGCATTATCCCATTTCCACCAATCAGTATAAAAAATTCATTATAAGAGTTGATGGTAGAAAATGACTGCATCATTATGGGATCCTATAGAATTAATTTCCAATTATAAGAAGTTGAAGCTAAATGAAACATCAATTTATCATACAACATGCAAGTCAAAATCCAACACCTACATAATGAGAAATGAAAGGTAAGGATTTAAGAACAGGAAGATACTCAACATGCATATAATACTGAAAAACACAAACCAATAAGGAGAGATCTAGAAATACTATAATACTTAACATAATAACCCTATCAGTAAGAACAAGTAATTCATCTTGGCTAGTGAGCTAATCGGGATTGGCTTAGTGGTACCATGTAAGGCGTCCACTCCTCGAAAACAGAACTAGCACAGGTTTGAGTCTCACCATGATTGAATTTAGCTGGGGACAAGAAACACACAGGTGGTAAATGGGGCCCATAATACGCGTGGTGTGGTAATCACCTATACCTTGTTACCTATAGGCTCCTGATTGGCATCCAAAAGACCCAGGGCCGAATCCGAGCAGGGAGAATTTTTTGTATTACTGTAGAAGCACTATACCAGGGGGCCGTAGCAATACTATAGTGGTGGAAAAACTGTAGAAGCAGTGACACTATAGAGGAGGAGGAACTATAGCAGCGATGGAACTATAGCAGAGGAGGAAATATAGTAGGAACTGTAGCTGTGGTGGTATTGTAGCAGGAAGTGTAGTAGCTCGGGGACTGTAGCAGTATTGCTCACTGAAGGGACTTTTGGGCCATAAAACGGGCTTTCAAGCCTTGTATTCAGGCCACTTGGATGTGGGCCTTCAGGATATGTAATGGGTCAACCTATACCCATATAAAATAGGTATTTGATTTAATAATACAAAGAGGATTCGACCCCAAACATTTTAAAAAATCAGCTTGGATAATGATTAATAAATTGATCAATGTAGAAAGATAACATTACTTTCCATGGTAGTGGTATTTTTAGTCTCATGATCTAAATATTATTCCATAAAAATGCTAGATATAATGTGTTTTGTGGCAATAAAAAACTAATAAAATAAATGTTTTTTATGTTTATACTATTTAGAGAACATATCAACTTATTATAAATTGATTGAAAAAAATAATAGATGACTATTCTTTTTTTTTTCTGAACACCTATACATTGGATGGTTTTGATGTAACATACTAAAAATTTATCATAACACTTAAGTTATAAAATAATATTTATTATAATTTTTTTTATAACACAAATTTATGTATTTATGTTATGTAATTTAAGTGAAAGTTGTTTTTCAAAAAATAGAACAAACACCAATAATTTTTTGAAGCTTATTATAAAAAAATATAAGTGTTTCATGTGTAATTGTTTCCAAATAGATTTAATTTTTTCATAGACACCCTAATAATTATGGACTTTTTTAATGTCCGAGAAATTGCTTGTATTTTTTGAAAATAGAGGGGATTATTTCAACACTAGACGCTCAGAAAACAAATGATTCTAAGGCCTAGTGTACCTAGAATTGATTTTTGAACTTTAATTAAGTTAATTTAAATAAACATACAAGTATGTTTTTTTAACTTTTAAACCGGTGCTCAGATCAAACATCTAAGGGAACCATTAAACTTATAATTTTGGATTCACCTAGAAATGGACTAACATCGACCGACGAGGGTCGAAAGAAAAAGTTAGTTTTCAGAATTTTCTGGAGAAAAATAAAAATAACATAAAAATTTATTTTTTGGTTTCCTTCACTATTGAGCAGTGACACGTCTGCACTGCAATGTGGTGACGAGGCAATGATGAGTCATATTAGATGAATCCCTTTAGTGGCTCGTTAATGTGCAGTGTAACGACTCATTAAATGAAGCGTAACTGATACGTTGTTTCAAAAATGAGACAACATAACGACGCGACGATGCAACGTAACAGAAACGTTTTGACTGTTTTCTCTTTTAATTGATTAATGGGGTTGGATAAATGGGATCAAAATGTGGAAATCCTCAGATAAATTGATAGTGAGGAATCCTACCCAATGAACGTAGGGGAATTTCTAGCAACATCAACAAACTTCGAAGAACGAGACCAAAGAGCGGGGAATGCTGACGGCTTCAAACTCTTGAATATCCATGGACAGATCACCACAAACAATGAGTTTCCCATTAGCATAAATATATCCCAATTAGGGGTTATTTTTTTTGTTTTGTTTGAGTTTACCCATTCTTCATTCAAAAATAATGAACGTGGATCAATCCACGAATAGGTTGATATGTAGATCGCTTATTCTGGCAGGATAGTGCTTTTTCTTGAGGTTTTTTACTGGGATTATTTATTTTCTGATGGAATAAAAATCTGAAACCCCGCATGTTTTAAACTCTAATGCGAAGGGTGCTGGAGAACACAAAAAAATCTTGAGACCCACCACCTTGTGTGTTCTTCCTGTCCAAACATCCAAGTTGACGACGAAGCGGTTTTGAGTCCTTAGTAGAGAAGGTGGAACCCCATGGAGGCCATAGGTGTAGACGACATGAGTAATGGACCCAGTGGTTTGCTGAAGGCACCGTCGGCGCACCGAAGGAGGTGTTGCGGCTGGATCAGTCCACAGTGGGGCGATAGGAGCCACCGAAAGTGGGCCAATGGCTGGAAGATAGTGGAATGGGCATTCAGCTGTGTGGGTGGATGGCATGCACCGCACGTATTGTGGTTTCTTGCGGGCATAGGGTCCAACGACCGTGTGCCGGAATAATATGCGTGATTGTCTTAGCCATCCACGGGATTCCATATCGGATGCCACATGGTGTCTAGGAAAATAATAAAGCCAACCTGCTATTGTAGGCTGGGACAGCTGGGTGGCCCGAGGTGGGAATGAACTAGATCGTCGGTTGTGGGCCAGGTCGGATAGAACCGGGTCATTGGGCGACCAGGCAGGATGGACCCCCATCTGAATCGGGCCTGGTCTAGCAAGGACCAATGGTCCTAGCCCAATTACCAGGTCATACCAGGCCACCCCTGACCCGAAATGGCATTGGGTCAGATTGGTAAAAAAAAGACAAGAAATGCAGGGCCCTTGGGGTGGGTTGGTCGGGTCGGTCCGACTGGGTCAAACTTGGCCTAGACACGACTGACCCTCGATTACTATGATGTCAATATCTTTTAGAAAGGGAATCTGATTGATGAACCATTTTCAGAATTGGAACCCTTGCAATGAGAAGATTATTTTGGAATATTCTATGGATGTTTTCATGGAAGTTGAAATGAGACATATGGATTGAGGAGTGGTTTCTCTCAGAATCAAGTGCACTACATGTAGGAATCCTACAACTGACTGAGACACGAATATTGATGAAAAGTTACCATGTGTGGATCAGCTACAAGAGACCCTATGTGGATAATCTATGATGGCCCATTGGTAATTAGCTTTGTGAAACCCAACATGCCCACGGTGGAGAAAGGCTCTATGTGACCCGTCAGACCAGTGGTACTCATCAGGGATGAGTACCTCAGTACGATGGCCAAAGTGGGAAGTGACTCTATGTGACCTGGAAGGCCCACGATGGGGAGGGGATCTGTGGTACCCAGTATACCCACGATACTCACCAGGGATGACTATCCCAACAGTCAAATGGATTCAGTGTTGCAACTGATGCACTTGATTTCTATACTATAGATTATACCTATGTGATCTGAAATCCCCATGTGTATTTTTTATTTTGTGATCATTCCTTTGTGTTTTGGGATCCCTTTTGGGTGTTGTGATACTCACCCCTAAACGAGCTTCGCCCACATGTGTCGTGTCTTGTGCAGATGATTGTTGCCTAGATGGAGGGCTTGGTGGCCTAAGACCAGGTAAGGCCAAGTGAGATCAGGCAGGCGAGGCATACTTATATAGCTTCCAATAGCTACTCTACACTTACCATCAGGTGGGGTTTTTAGTGGAAGAATTTCTTGAGAACCTTGTACTTTGTTATTTTCAGTTTCTCTTTTTTGGGATTGTATTCTAGCCCATTTTACTTACAGCTTATATAGTTAATCAGTGGTTGTTTAGTGTCATGCATATTTACTTTTCTAGTTTTTGGGATGTAGTGTTGTGTGGATTCATACATGTACATAGGTAAATTCCTCCCACTTGCAGGTTGAAACCTTCGACGCTAGTCGCCTGCCCCTAGCCTTTTTGAGACAGGCTTGGGGTAGTCACAAAACGATCCCTGAGGGATGTGTCAGGACAAATTTTTATCAGAGCTAGTCGGTTCTACCTCAATGTTCGGGAGTGTATTTTTTGTTTTTGGGAAAAAATGTTAAATGTTTCTGGTTAGAATTTCAGATTCAGGGAGTCCAGTGTTGGTGCGGTGGATAACATATCAATACACCAGGACCTTGGATTTTTCTTTTCGGCACTATACATAAATAAACACTGGTTGTATGTATCATATAGGAATTGGTTGTTTCCTCTTGTACTTATTGAATTATAGTCAGATCACTAAGTATAATCTATTGAATGTGGTATATCTTGATCTATTTTAGGATCCCTCCACGTAGACAGCTAGCTAGGTTTAAAATGCATGACTGTGAGGACAAACCACCTAGCGATGAGGCATCAGTTCAAGGACCTATGCTAGAGATGGCCCTGCCGGGTGGTACAACAGTGTTTCCACCACCTTTTGATCATCTTTTACTGCAAGTGTTACCAGTAGAGGACATACATAGGCTCAATGACTTTCTTGAGTTTCAGAGACAATGACCACCCAGGTTTAGGGGAGAGACAAATCCTCATGTTTTTGAGGACTGGATGGAGGCGGTGATGCGGGTCTTCTACTTAGTAAGGATGCCACATTACCAGATGACGATCTTAGGTACAATCCTTCTTCAGTGATCGGTGGGGAGATGGTGGTTCTTGACAATTCAAACTCATGATGAGGTGAACCTCTTATAGATAAAATTTGAGAACCTCTTAAGGGAGGAGTTATTCTCAGAGATGTTGCGCTCTGTGCGCTTATAGAAGCTACTACACCTATAGCAGGGTAGCATGGAAATAGACGTGTACTCGACGAGGTTCACCGATCTTTCTTGCTACTCTACAGTCATTGTGAGAGGCCCATTCTTCAAGGATGGAACCTTTGAGCAGTGATTTCATGGGATATTAGAGAATCCATGACATCTCTCAGCATCCCTACTCAAGCAGGGGTGATGGAGATATCCCTTCTTGTGGAGAGCTTCCCGGAAGAGTAGGAACCAATAGATAGTTCCATCCTTAGACACCAGGAGACATAGTCTTCAGTAGTGAGAAGCATGCAGAAGACGCGGGGATCCAAGCAAGGAAGATCTTTTAGGGGACGACCCCAGGACTCAGGATCCGTAGTGTGGGGTTCCTAGAGAAGAGGGAGTTAGTAGGGATCTAGGATGTGCTTCACATGCGGTTGGAATGGACACATGGCTCATGACTACCCGACCCTACACACAAATGATCCACATATGGTCGAGGGACCACTGAGGTAGAGAAAAAATTTCAAGCGATGAGGTCCGCAGGGTGGCAGACATGAGAGAGGAGTTGGTTGAGCAGTACGCGGTGGATGACAGTTTGAGGTACTACCACCACCCCAGGTGGTCCACACTGACCTCAGGGAGAAAATTGACAGGGGCGGACTCAACTTTAGGTAGTAGAGACCTATGACCACGTTTATATAGAGATGATTAGAGGTACGATCTATGTATTCTCTAACTTATCTTCAATTCTTATAGACACGTGTTCTAGTCAGTCATTCATTTCCATCAACCTCATTCATGAATCAAATATTCTGGTGGATTTATTGGCTCAATCCTTGCGATTAGAGACTTCTACATGAGGGGATTAGACAATTACGAACTGCTTCCAGCAATGTGGGATTACTCTTGAAGGTGAGATCTTTGGTCATGATCTTCTAGTAGCGTCGTTGAATCCTTACGATGTCATATTGGGAATGAAAGGGTTATCAACAGTTCATGCTCAAAACCACTGTCTTAGGCGTAGAGTGCAATGTGTCTATGAGGATGGGACCAGGTTTTCCTTCACTAGTGAGAAGGGAACTATTTCAGCACATGATATAATTTCTTATAGGAGGTTGAAACCATTCACTCATCATTAGGATAGCCTCACCCTCAATGCGGTGGAAGAGAGGAGTTTAAGATTTACTGTAGTGGTGGATGAGTATGAGGACGTCTTCCTTGAGGATGTTCCGGGACTACCTCCACGTAGAGAGGTAGAATTATTCATTGATATTTACCCCGAGATGACACCAATATCAACACCATCATATCAGATGGTTTCTTTGGAGCTTTGTGAGTTGAGGGTATAGTTAGAGGACTTGTAGGAGAATGGATTTATGAGGCCCATAGTTTCACCATTGGAATCCCCAGTGTTTTCTTCCAAGAAGGCAGGCAGAAGCTTAAGTCTATGCGCAGACTTCTGGTGCCTGAAAGATGTGACCGTGAGGAACACATATCCACCGCCAAGAATTTATGTCCTCTTCGACCAGCTGAAGGGAGCGAGGTGGTTCTCGAAGATAGAACTATAGTATGAATATCATTAGCTTCAGGTAAAGGACGAGGATGTATAGAAGAAAACCTTCAAATGATGGTATAGAAACTTTGATGTCTTGGTGATTCCCTTCAGCATGACCAATGTCCAAGTAGTGTTCATGGGACTCATGAACAAGATCATCCATTCTAACCTAGATCGTTTCATGGTGGTATTTATTGATGACATCTTGGTGTATTCGATGTTAGAAGAGGACCATGATACACACCCGTGGATAGTTCTCGATACACTTTGAGAAGACCATATTTATGGGAAGATCTCAAAGTGATAGTTCTGGATTCGGGAGGTCCACTTTCTAGGACACATTATCTTGGATGTTGGATTTGCAATGGATCCAGTGAAGATAGGGGAAATGCTTGCTTAGGTGCCACAGAAGAGTGTGATAGAGGTGCAGAGTTTCTTGGGGTTTTACGGACACTACCAGAGGTTCGTGCCCAAATTTTCTAGAGTGTTAGCACCCTTATCAGCTTTGACATGGAAGGGAAAAATTCTTGTGTGGATGGAAAAGTGCCAGAAGAGTTTCAAGGAGTTGATTTAGAGACTGACGAGTGCCCCCATCTTGAGACAACTGGAGGAAGAAATTGTTTATGTAGTTTTCTGTGAGTCATCAGGGACTTGAATGGGTTGTTTCCTAATGCAGGAGAGAGTAGTGATAGACTATGGTTCATAGTAGTTGAGGAAATATGGTCAAAACTACGCGATCTATGACCCGGATTTAGCAACAATGATATTTTCTTTGAATATGTGGCATGGATACTTGATGGGTGAATGGTTTACCATATACTATGACCACAAGAGTATTAGGTATATCTTCCCCAATAAGGACCTAGACTTGAAACAAAGGTGTTGTCTAGAGTTCCTACAGGACTATGAATTCGAGATAGTCTAGACTCTTGGGAAGGGGAATTTGGTGGCAGACGCGCTCATTAGGAAATCTAGTTTTCAGCTGCTGAGTGAGGCAAAAAAGATTTTAGCAGCGATGAATATATCCTTTATAGATGATGTTGGAGTATATTTCCTTTAGTCGATGACTGCCACTTCCCCACTCTTAAACAGATATAGGGAGGCACATCTTTTGGATGTTGACTATGAGACCCGTTGTGCTCAGTTATCCTCAAGACAAGCTCCTGATGAATTTTTCATTAGGTGGGGAGCACGTCATCTTTTTTAGAGGGAACACAATAGTACCATTGGTATTGTGAGAGTAACTTTTGAGGGAGTTAAATACCCCCTTGGTGGTAAATCATTGAGTGTTGAAGATGTACCAGGATCTCCTATGTCAGTATTGATGGTCATGTATGAAGAAAGCGGAGGCCAAGTTCATTTCATGATGCCTCACTTGTCCATAAGTGAAGAAATACCATCATGTTCCAACTGTCTTGGCACAACCACTTGATATACCTGAGTGGAAGTGGGAAGGTATCTCAATGGACTTTGTGATGGGATTACCATGCACGTCTAAGATCCACAATTTGATCTGGGTTATCATTGACCGACTCACCATGTCACCTCACTTAATCACCATCCAGGAGCAGGGATCAGTAGAGGGAATGGGATGCCACTACGTCCAGGAGATAGTGCAGCTTCACAGGGTCCCCTCGACGATTGTCTTAGAATGTGATGCTCACTTCACATTCCGACTATAGAAGGGATTACATGTGGTGTTCTGGAATCAGATGCGATTGAGAACTGCTTTTCACCCACAGACTAATGGTTAGACGTATCAGACTATACAGACCAGGGATGACAAGATTCATGATTTCATCCTTGATTTTGGTAGTAGTTTTGAGGTCCATCGACCACTGGTGGAGTTTTCATACAACAAAAACTATCAGTCCACCATTGGAATGGCACTATTTGAGGCTTTGTATGAGTGGCCTTACAAATCACCTCTATGATGGAAAGACCTAGGGGATTCAACACTCATGGATCTATAGTTGGTACAAGCTACGACTAAGAAGGTGAAGATCATCCAAGAGCGGATGAGGACTGCATAGAGAAGGCCTAAATATAATACTGATAGGAGTTGGAGGCACTTGGAGTTTGAGGAAGGATACCTTGTGTTCATTAAGGTCACACCCCAATAGGGATTGCAAAGATATTTCCAGCACGACAATTTATCTCTAAGGATCATCAGACCTTTCCAAATTCTGAGCAAATTTAGAGAGGTGGCATACCTCCTAGATCTCACCCCACAAATGCACTATGTTCATGATGTTTTCCATGTGTCATAGATGAGGAGGCAGGTGTATGATCCATCACACGTCATTTATTGGGGTGAGATGGAAATTGATGATGGGGCGATGTTTGCTGAGTTCTCAGTGAAGATAGAGGATTGACAGGAACATGTACTTCATGGAAGGTCGATTACTCTGGGGTGCATTTGGTTATAGCATGAGAATATTCAGGAGAGAACACAGGAGCAGTAGGCTAAGATTCGTGCTTAGTACCCCCATTTTTTTGTTAGCCTTATTTTGGATTATGGGGACATGAATCCCTATAGGTGGGGGTAATGTAATGTCTCAAAAATTTCATGTAATTTTTTTTCAAAATTATATGAGATTATTTCTAGACCAGAAAGTCCAACAACACCTGATTTTGAGACCCAGTGATCCCAGAATGGATTTTTGAACTTTTTTTACATTCATTTTAATAAACGTGTGAGTGGGGTTTTATAGACTTTAAACAAATACTCAGATCAAGAATATGATGGCACCGTTGAAATCAGAATGTTGGGATACACCTAGAGAGGACCTAACTTCGACTGGAGAGGGTCGACTAGAAAATTTAGTTTTCAGAATTTTTGGGAGAAAAATAAAAATAACTTAAAAAGTTATTTTTTCATTTCCTACACAATTGAGTGGTGACACGTGCTCACAACAGTGTGGAGAAAAGGCGATGACGAGTCGCATTATATGAATCCCTTTATTGTCTTATTAATGTGCAGTGTAATGACTCATTAAATGAAGAAAAACCAATATTCTAGTTTAAAAATGAAAAAACGTTACAGTGCGATGACGCAGCGTAACAGAATCATTGTAATCTGTTTCTCTTTTAATGGATTGTTGAGGTTGGAGAAACAAGATCAAATGTGGAGCTCCTATGAAAAATTGATGTTGATGAATCCTTCCTAATGAATTCCAACGAATCACTAGCGACATCAACACACATCGTAGAATGGGACTGGTGAGCATCGAACACCAACGAATTCAAAAACTTGAATCTTCATGGACGGATCACCACCATCAATGAGTTTCCCTTCATTGTGAATCTATCCCAGGTAGGGGCTATTTTTTTGTTTTGATTGAGTATCCATGTTCTTCATTTTGAAACAATGAACGTGGATCAACTCACAAACATATTGATCCACATATCACTTGTTCTAGTGAGATGGTGCTTTTTTTGGAGTTTTTCACTGGGATTATTTATTTTATGATGGAAATATAATCTTAAACCCTCTCATTTTAAACTCTAATGAATAGTGTGTGGGCCCACATGAACAAGGCTCGAGACCCTCTTCCTTGTTTGTTCTTCATGATCGAACCTCTATGATGACGACAGAGCGGCTTCAAGGCCTTAGTAGAGAAGGAGAAACCCTATGGAAGCTAGAGGGGCATTTGAAATAAGGAACAAACCACTGGAGCATACCACTGAAGAGGACCCGGTGGCCCACTGAAGGAACCACCGGTGACCGCTAGTAGTGGCTCGGGTGGTGGACTCAGGTTTGTGGTTGTGCACCGAAGGAGGCGTCGTAGCTGGCTCAGGCCGCAGTACTGCGGTAGGAGTCACCGACAGCAGGCCGACAACTAGGGGATAAGGACGATACTGCTCGACCGCATTGGTGGAGAGGCATGCACCACATGGGCTATGGTTTCCCACTGGAAAGTGGTCTAGTGGCCGCTGTGGGACCAACAGGTGTAGCTAGATTAGCTGGGAACGGGGTGGAAAATAGGATGCTACATGGTATATGGGCTAAAGGTGACTGGCCCGCCGAGCTAGCCAGACCGGGGCGTAAAAACTTGGCCACTACGCTGCCCAAGTTGTAAATAAATCTATCCCACTATTATGTGATGTGCTAGAGGGATACAACTAGATTGTTGGATGGTACAGGGTGGGAACAAACCAGACCACCAATTGAGGGATGGGTTGGATGGAACTAGGTCATTGGGTGACCCGACGGGCTAGACCCCGAACGAACTAGGCCTGGCTCTGTAAGGCGCAATGTTCCTCTCCCATTGACCGGGACGGCCCCAACCCAAACTAGGTTGGGTTGGATCTATCAAACCAGGCAGTGGAATGTGGGGCTCCCAGGCCAGGTTGGTCGGGTCGGTCTGACCGGGTCTGACTGGGCCCAGACATGACAGACCCTCTATTATTAAAATAAAAATATCTTTCATAATGGGCATCCAATTTATGAGACGTCTGTATTATTGGTACCCTTGTGATGAGGCAATGCTTTTGGAATAATATAAGGAGGTTTTCATGAAATTTGAAATGATGTGAATGGCCTAAAGAACGTTTTCTCTCAGAATCAAGTGCACTATGTGCATGAATCCTACAGATGACTGAGACCAAAAGACTTTTGGCAAGCAACCCTATGTGGATTAGGTAAAAGTGAACCGGTGTGGATCAGCTACAATAAATTAGTGGGAAGATTCTCTGTGTGACCTGGTAGGCCCACGGTGGGGAGTGGCTCTGTGTGACCCAACAGACCCTCAGTACTAATCAGGGATGAGTACCTAAGTACAATGGTCATAGTGGGAAGCGTCTCTGTGTGACCCGGCAAGCCCATGATGGGGATCAGTTATGTGTGACCCAACATACCCATGATACTAATCATGTGTGAGTACCCCAGTAGTCCATGGTTTCCAGTGTTGTGACTGATGGTCTTTCTTTCTATACATTAGATTATACCTGCATGAGGTGACAGTTCCATTTGTATTCTTTCCTTTGGGGTTTTTCCTTTGTGTTTCGAGATCCCTAAAAAGTATTGTGTTACTCACCCCGGCACGAGATTTTTTTTTTCATGTGTTGTGTCTTGTGCAGATGACTGACGATTAGATGGAGGGTTTGGTGGCATTGGACCAGGCGGGCCCTAGTGAGATTAGGCAAGTGAGGCATACTTCTAGAGCATCCAGCAGCTACTCTACAATTACCATCAGGTGTGGTTTTTAGCGGACAACTTTCTTGAGATCCTTTTAATTTCCTATTTTCTGATTTTCTTTTTTGTATTTGTATTCTAGCTTATTTTACTTATATCTTGTACCTTTATTAAGTGGTTGTTTAGTGGCATGCATGTCTACCTTTCCAGTTTTTAGGATGTGGTTGTGTGTGTGGGTCCAAGTACTTAGAAAAATTACTCCCACTTGAAGGTTGACACATTAAGTACAAGTATCCATCTCTTGGACATTGGGAGGTGGGATTGGGGTAGTTACAACATAGACCCTAGGGGATGAGCTATGACAATTTTTTATTCTAATGTCTCTTAGAATTATTTCATTTGAAGTATTAGATGTTGTTAGTGAGTTTGGACTAAGTTGTGTCAATATAAATACAAACATTATTAAGTAATATATATCAAGATAATATTTGTATAATAATCATTACTATGAAAATTTCATGATGAATATAAATTTAACAACTGTATAACAATGATTAATGTAAAAAATAGTGTATCTGAAAAAAAAATCATTGTTTAAATTCTATCCCAATTATAAAAAATATATTTTTAAACATGATGATATAAGAAAAGTTATATGTTTTAAATAAATAAAAAATAATAGTCCTAAAAATGAAAATAATATTGATAATTTATTTATATAGAATAAATTGAAACATTACTGATGTTATTAATATTTTCATGACATATTATATACACCATTTACTTATTTTATATGAAATGTACATAATTTGTTTGAAATATTAATGTTTTAATACTAAGTATAATTTTTGAGCATTTTTAGAAGTAGTCCAATTGAGTAATTTTACTATTTTGTTTACAAATATCACCCTACTAATCCAAATTGTGTGTTTATTTTTTTAGGATTTCTAATTTAATATACAACATTTCACAAGAAGGTATCATTGGAAAATTCTTCTATTTAAAGACTCATATTAACCACACAAGAGGGCCCACATAATCTGTGAGGAAACTGGACCATCCATGAAGATTGAATTAATGGGATCAATATAGAAGTGAAAATTGTTTAATTCTACTCAAAAATTTGGATAAAAAATTCAGGATTAAGGGATAAAAATTTCAGGGCCAAATCCAAGAATAAGGGGCTCAACTAATACATTGAAGTCCAACCCACTATTCTATCCGAGAATTAAAAGCCAAAACTATGGATGATATATATCATGATGTATTCATAAAATCAAGATTTAATTTTTCAGTGTGATAGAGGAGATATAGGTGGCCTACTTTATTGAAGAAATCATTCGGATTTGAATTCATCTTCCTATTCAAAAACACATTTACATTTTGGACTTCAAAAAGTTAGGATTGAAATGGACAGATTATCTTTTTTTAATTAACCAGCCATAAATTTGGATCCTTATGTCTGATGGCCACCAAATGTTTTGAGTAGATAGAGGATATTTTTATCTAAAACTTTTAATAATATCACATCTCGAGATTCAGCTCTCTAGTTTATCAAATTGGCGATGCAAGTGGAGGGGCAGTTTTTGAATGCAAACAGCCCACAACATTGGGCTATAAATACATCCCCTCCTCTCCTGGAAAAGAGTTAGAATTTAAGAAGATATGAGCACATATTGACATGATCAAAGCCTTTCCAAAGACTTGGGAGGACCTTCCATACTCATTTTTTCACTTGAGAGACCTTTCCTCCTCTCATTATTTTCATTTACTTTTGTATTCTTCTTTTTTGTAATCTTGTAAGTCATTCTTTTGTAATTCTATTTTAATGAAAGTTTCTTAGTAAAAATATATTATTATCATCCACCTTCAGTATATTAATATTATTGTTCTTAAAATAGTTTAAATACAGTTTAATCCCCTTCCCTTATTTTGCTTTCTCATTCAATCTAATGTCGGTATTTAATTCCTTTCATCATTTGTGTGTGTGTTCGACACACCACTCTTTTCTTATCCCTTTATTTTTATTATATTATTAATTTATCATCATAATAATTATAACCCGATTACTAATCATTTAAATGGATTAGTAAATCTACCATTTTGGTGAGTTACAATTTTGGGATATTAAGTGATTGAGAGCCTTTTCTCGATGAGTATTCTTTGAGTTAATATTGTGTATGTTGAACTTTATATGTCATGGATTAATGACATGTTTTGTTTAATATGTGGATTCCATGGATTATTAGATCTAAAAATACACTACCATAAACAAGTAATGGTAATTATTATAACCTTAAGTTATGTTACGGCTTAGATTAAAGCTTTTACACTTGGAAATTCTGATCAAAATCATCTTGTGAAGTGGATATTAATTTAATGCAATATAAAGCAGAGCTCCAGGATATCATAAGCTTAAATCCCAAATAATGAACTCTACACAATATTTATCAATTTTTTAAATAAAACATCATCCATATATTATTTCATAAGCTCTGTAAACAAACCCCCCAATCAGAATACAATTAACTAAAAACAACCGACTATAAAAAAGTTTTATCGCCGAGGATTCGACCTGAGTGCTGCTATACACATTAGCAGATCATCAGAACTTTTATCGGTCGATAGGAAACAGTCATCCGTTCTTTCAAATGGCTCCATTGTCGGGGATTGTGCTTTATGTAATCATTAATTTCTGGTTATTGTAAACAAAAAAAAAATTAAAAAAATTAAAAAAAAACACAATGAAAAACCCGCCTTCCTCATAAAAATTATAAAACGAAAACACAAAGAAAAAAAACTGTCATCATCTTTCTTCCAAATCTCTATGAATTCCCCCATAGCCTCCTAAACAATCCCTTAGATTTGTTTGACCCTTAAATTTAGTGAACACTTCTCCAACTTAGGAGGAACATAAGAGATAATCAAATAATTTAAGAACCAGTCCTTGTCCAACAAATTGAATTAGATATGGCCAACCAAGTGAACAAACACTTAATGAACTCGCTGCCCTTGATATGAATTAACAACCTCTTGGTATTCAATATCCAAACATTGAGGCTGACTTTGAACTCAAATCATGTTTGATTCATCTTCTTCCTCATTTCCATGGGCTAGCTAGCGATGATCCGCATATCCACCATAAAGAGTTCCAAGTAGTGTGCTATACCATGAATCCTCGAGGGGTTTCTGAAGAACAAATAAAACTCTGAGCATTACCTTTCTCCCTAGCTGGACCTGCCAATTCATGGCTTTACTACCTCCCTCCTGGATCCATAACCACATGGAATGACATAAAGAGACTATTTTTAGAGAAATTTTTTCCTGGTTCTCTTAATGCTTTAATCCGAATGGAAATAAGTGGTATTCGTCAATTCCCAAATGAATCACTCCATGAGTAATGGGATAGGTTCAAAAGGCTTTTTGAAACCTGCCCACACCACCAAATCCCTGACCAACTCTTGATCCAATACTTATATGAGGGGTTATTGGCTATGGAGATAACCCTCATTTATGCCGCAAGTGGCGGTGCTCTTGTTGATAAAACTCATGAAGCTGCAAGAGATCTTATAAGAAACATGGCTGCAAAGACACAACAATTCCATACTCGAGCACATGCTCAAGTCAAAAAATCCCAAGATAGTCATTCGATAGAGCAGAACACGATGACCGAGTGGATGGATGAACATACAGGTCTTGTGCGACAACTAGTTATGGCTTCCAAATCCCCAACCTCATCTTATCCGCAATCAAAGTCTCCTGGACCTTTCAAAAACTGTGGAATCTGTAACTCTTCATCTCATCCAACTGACACATGTTCACAACTTCAAGAGGATCAATCCGATTCATCTGGACCAATGGAGCTCAATGCATCATATTCTCAACGGAACACCATACCTCAACTATCAGGTTAGTTCATTAGAAACTTCTACCAACCTCACTCTAAGCCCTTCTCTTCTTCTTATAACCAAGGTTTGAGGTATTTTAATCCCATATCTCATCACCCTCAATTCTCTCCTCAAAACCCAAACAAGTTTCAATATGGTCAAGGTGTTGGTAACTTCCAACAACCTTATCCTTTTATTCCTCAACCTCAAAGGAACAATCCTCATCCTAGATTCCGTTATCCTAGTGAGACCTCCCAATTCCCAAACCAATATAATCGCTTTCCCAAGAACCAAAATCAAGGTAATCCCAATTCGGGACAAGACTCTTCTTCCAACCAACCATGGGAAAGTGTAGTGGAAGATCTTGACTCCTTCACCCGTTCTAGACTCAAAAATATTGAAACCCCAATTAGTTTACGTGCATCCCACCTTAGTCAGCAGAAACCATCCAATTCATCGCAACTCCCTTCTCAACCATTACCCAACCCCAAGGGTAATGTAAGAGAAATTTCACTTAGATCGAGGAAGCAAATTTCTATGTCACAAGATAAATCCTACAACCCCCTTTAAATGAAGACCTTGAAAATGAAAAGAAGAAAAACTAGAAAAGGAATCTAAAACCATTCTCTCACCTCCTTCTATTCCACATAGGAACCTAATTCCTTTTCCACAAGGTTTCTCTAATCCAATGAAGTCCTTTGAACCCGATCCTGAAATGCTTGACATGTTTAGACGTGTTGAAGTCAAAATTCCCCTCTTAGATGCCATTAAACAAATTACTATGTATGCCAAGTTTCTTAAGGAATTTTGAACCCGTAAGAGGCATCTTAGGACCTTGGAAAATGTTTCCACCCAGTAGTCTATTCCCATAAAGTGAAAAGATCCAGGGACCTTTACGGTTCCATGCCAAATTGAAAGTTCCAACATTGATGATGCACTCATTGAACTAGGAGCCTCAATTAATGTCCTGCCCAAATCCATATTCTCCAACCTTGGTCTAGGTCCCTTACACCCAACGGGTGTTGTCATTTAGTTATCCAATCAAAGAACAACCAGTCCTGAGGGAATAATCAAGGATGTCCTTGTTCGTGTAAATAATCTTATCTTCCTAGATGATTTCTATGTCATTGACATGGTAGGTGAGACGAACTCTTCTGGATCTTCCCTAATTTGAGGAAGACCATTCCTCATGATTGCTAAAACCAAGATTGATGTCCATTCAGGAATCTTATCCATGGAATTTGGTGACCAACAGGTCAAGTCCAACATTTTCCAAGCCATGTGATACCCATATGAGGATCATACTTCATTCTCAATCCATGCTTCTGAGGACACTTCTGAGAGTCCATTGAACCCCCCATCTATCATGTTCATCATGTTATAATGACAAAGGATCTTGTGAAATCTGAACCATGATTAACCAAGTCATAAATGGTTAAGTGGATGTGGAACTCTCATTCATAAACTCCATCAATCTAAAAAAACATGAAAACTCTCTTGAACTCCACATCAACTCTGATCTCTACTACTCCACCTTGTACAATATTAAGGAAAATGAATCTGAAGCAACTGAAGTCCCTTCCTCCATTCCTAAGTTGTCTAACCTACAAATGAATGATGAGATTTATCTAAAACCTCTTCTTGAACACCTGAAATATGCATTCATTTTCCATTATCACTCTTATCTTTTCATTATCTCCACTTTACTTCCCGAAAATGAGGATTCCAAACATGTTCAGGTGTTATAGGAAAACAAAAAATGACTTAGGTTGGACCCTATATGACATACCAGGAACCAACCCTTCCATTTTCATGCATCACATCAATCTTGAGGTATCATCCAAACCAATTTGACAACCACAAATAAGACTCAATCCACTCATACTTGAAGTAGTTAGGGAAAATATCACCAAGGTTCTTCAAGCTGGTATTATCTACCCAATTTCTGATAGTGAATGGGTTAGTCCAATTTAGGTTGTACCTAAAAATGGTAGGATAACTGTTATCACAAATGAACATCAAGAGGTAGTCACAACTTGAGTGAAAAATAAATGGCGTGTGTGCATCGACTATAGTAAATTGAATGTTGAAACAAGAAAAGATCACTACCCTCTTCTATTCATTGATCAAATGCTGGAAGGATTAGTCGGGAAGTCACACTATTGCTTTCTTAATGGATACACCCGTTACTTCAAAATCCCAATCTCACCTCAAGACCAAGAAAAGATAACTTTAATTTACCCCTTTGGAACATATGCATACAGTAGAATTCCTTTGGGCCTTTGTAATGCTCCTGCAAAATTCCAAAGGTGTATGATGAGTATATTTTCTGAATTCATTGAACATTGAATGGAAGTCTTCATGGATGACTTCACCATTTATGGTGCGTCATTTGAATCTTTCTTGAATTCACTCTCTCTAGTCCTTCAAAAGTGTGTCAAGTGTAACCTTGTGTTAAATTTTGAAAAATGTGACTTTATGGTTGCAAATGGGATTTTTCTAGGGAACATAGTTTCAAAAGGTGATATTGAAGTTGATCCTACCAAAATTGATGTGATCCAATCACTTCTTGAACCCACTTCTGTTCGAGACATTAATTCATTCCTTGGTCATACCTATTTCTATCGGTGATTCATCCATAAATTCAGTAGGATTTCCCTCCCACTCACTCGATTACTCCAAAATGATGATACTTTCCAGTTCAATGAGGTTTTCAAGAGAGCCTTCATTGAACTCACAATTTCTCTTACATATGCCCCAATAATCCAACCCCCAGATTGGTCCTTACCCCTTGAGTTGATGTGTGATGCTTCTGATAGGGCCATTTGGGTTGTTCTTGGTAAAATAAGAGAAACAATTACTCATGTAATCTATTATTCCTCAAAAATATTTGATGAAACTCATTCTAACTACATTTTCACTAAAAAATAACTTTTAGTAGTTGTTTTGGCCTTAGATAAATTCCGACCCTATCTCTTAGGTGCCAAAATCATTATCTTCACAAACCATTCTTCTATAAAGTCCTTACTCAAGAAAAGTGATTCCAAACCAAGGCTAGTAAGGTGGATCCTAATGCTCCAACAGTTTGACTTTGAAATCAAAGATAGACTAGGAAAAGAAAACCTATGGCTGATCACTTGAGTAGAATTTATAATTCTTCTCACTCTGAAACCATTGATCCAGAATTCCCCACTGAGCACCTTTAATCTCTCACTCCAAAAATACCATGTTATGACCCAATTGTAAATTACTTGGTTTCTGGTGTTTTTTATGGAATTTTTTCAAAAGAAAAAAAATGATGTTGAAAAGTGATTCAAAATACTATTTTTGGGAAGAAAATAAACTTTGGAAAACTAGGGCTGACATGGTATTAAGAATATGTGTTGATGAAAATGAACATTATTCCATCTTATAATTCTGTCACTCAATGCGTGGTGGTGGCCACTTTGGACCAAAAAGGACCTCCCAAAAGGTCATAGACTCTGGATTCTTCCAGCCTTCACTCTTCAAGGGCTCACATGAGTTCTGTCAATCATGTATCACTTTTCTAAAGTTTGGAAAAATTTCAAAGAGAAATGAAATTCCCCAAAAGCCTTTAATTTTCTGTTGGATCTTCGATATTTGGGGTATCGATTTCATGGGACCATTCCCCCTTCCAATGGATTCTCATACATCCTTCTTACGATTGATAATTTTTCTAGGTGGGTCAAGGGAAAACCCACTGGAAAGGATGATTCACATACTATTAGTGAGTTGCTAAAGAAACACATCTTCCACAGATTTGGCATGCCTTGTGCCTTGATCAGTAACTTAGGAACCCATTTTTGTAATAGAACCATGGAATATCCTTTGACAAATAATGGGGTTTTATTTAAAACTTAAACTGCATATCACCCCCAAAGAAATGGCATGGCATAAATTTCTAATAGAGAAGTGAAAAGACTGCTTGAGAAAATTGTAAAACCCACCAAAAAAGATTGTCCTGAAAAACATGGCAAAACACTTTGGGCTTATCAAACTGCCTATAAAACACCCATTGAGATTTCTCCTTTAAGGATAGTCATTGGTAAATCATGTCATTTTCCTATAGAAATCCAATGTAATTCATTTTGGGCTGTGAAAAAACTTTAATTTCGATCTTGAAAAATCTGGTGAAGAAAAATTGTTGCAATTGGATGAACTAAAGGAGCTTTGACTTGATTTTTATGGGAATTATAATCTCTACAGAGAAAAATCAAAGGCAATCCATGATAAACACATCCTGAGAAAGTGAAAAGGTAACGCTCTTCAATTCTCAATTTCATCTTCACCTAAGTAAGATTAATTCTCATTGGGAAGGTCCTTTTTTTTATTACTAATGTTTACCCATTTAGTGCAGTGCAAGTCCAAGAACCCTCTTCCAAAAGGACATTCACGGTTAATGGAAATCGGTTAAATCATCACCATGAAAGGACACACAATCCTGTAACCACATTGACTTCCATCGAATCCCCAACTTTTGTAGTCGACCCACCACTGGATGGAGATAGCAACCGACCAAATCCAAACCAGGGGGCACCTCTTTCCCTTTAACTCTCTCTCTCTCTTCCTCTCTCTACCTCTTTTTTCTTCTTCCCCTATCTTTCATTTTTTACCACTTTATTTATCAAACCCTTTTCTTTTTATCTTTCTCTTTTTTGTGGGTGTGTCTTTATAAAAGACTAAAAATAACCTAAAAACTAAAAAACAATTCATAAAAAATGTAAAAAAATAAAAGAGTCATGCTTACTCACCTCAAAATTTTCAAATTTTGTCCAACCATTTTTGGGATTCAAACAACATGTTTTCATCTCAAAATATTTGTATTTTCATCATGACCATGGATAAAGAATATTGTGTCAACACCAAATAATTTTGAATGCTCAATATTTTGATTTGGAGATTGATTTTCCCCTCCCGCGAGGAGAAAAATTTTATTTCATGCCAAGGCTACCTATGGCCATCTTTTAAAAATGTGTGTTTTTACACCCATTTGTGAGTCTTGAGTTTGTGGAACTTCAATAGAAATTTATTACTTTAGTGTACATTAAAATGATAGTGTCATTTTCTGAACCACATGAGAATCACAATATCCAAATAGCCTCCTATTTCCCATAGATTCATCCTCCTTTTGAAAGTCCCTTCAAGCCTATGCAAACCTTTTCTTTGTTATCCACATTACACGCCCAATAACCTATCCCACACAATGTCAACATGGATTTTTCATTGCATTTTTTTTTTGAAATGTATGTGGGGGTGGGAGATGGATTACATTTTGGGTACCCTTTGTTGATTTCACTATATTATCATATGCTTGAGAGAAAGAATCCATTTTAGTTTGGGGTAGATTTTGTTATTCATTGAGTTTTAGGGAATGTAATGTGCTTCCCTTTATGTAATTTTGTAAATGTTATTGACAAGTGTTATGAAAAAAAAATTAACTGATGAAAAAAATAAAAAAATGTAAAAATGGGTTGTGTCTTGCGTAGGTCAAAAATCACTCTTCCTAAACCTTTTATCTTGTTATAATTATTACAATTAGTGTTTTGAGGAGATCAAACATTGGCTGGGATATGGGTGTGAGATCTTTTTGGAGTTCATCTTTCAAAAAATGCAAAAAAAAAGAAGAAAAGAAAAGAAAAAAAGAACACTTATGTCATTGGGAGAAGTTTTATGTTTTTTAAATATTCCATCTTCTAATTCCCTTTATATTTACTTCCAATTTTATGTCTTATTTCACATTTTCATTACGTTGTAAATATGGGTTTCCATTTCATTTTGTGTCTCAATTCAAAAACAAATGTGCATTTCTTTTTCCATATTTGTGTTTTACCCCTCTTCTTCTCTCTCTTGGACATTATATTCCAATCGTCCCATAGCCACAGAAAAACCCTTTCAAATGACTTCTTGATTCTTGTGCACTTTGGATAGGTATTGGAAGTTTAGAGCTCTTACAAACTCTATGATTTTCACTTTTGGTTGGTGAATGAGAGAAGATCAATATATTAATTTTATCATCTTGAGAGGAGTAAGTTTTGTGTGACACCATTTTCCATTTCTAAATCTGAGCATGAAAAAAATGAATTGTTTTTGGAAATTTTTTTCTGTAACAACTTGTGGTGGAATTCAAAATGTATGAGTGAAATTATCTAAACCTCCCTTGTTTGGGGAAAAAAAATTTTTAATATTTCTTGGTGAGTGACAATGATTTTTTCATGTTTTTATATTTGTTTCACATTAGGAAATTCACAAGAATAAGTGTGGGGGAGTTGATGTTATTAATATTTTCATGACTTATTATATAATCCCTTTACTTATTTTATATGAAATGTGCATAATTTGTGAGAAATATTAATGTTTTAACACTAAGTATAATTTTTGAGAATTTTTAGAAGTAGTCCAATTGAGTCAGTTTACTATTTTATTTATACCTATCACCCTACTGATCCAATTTTTGTAGTTTTTGTTTTTTAGGATTCCTAATTCAATATAAAAAAATTCAATAGAAGGGATCATGGGCCAATTCTTCTATTTGAAGTCTCATATGGACCACACAAGAAGGGCCATAGAATCTGTGAGGAAACTGGACCATCCATGAACATTGAATTAATGGGATCAATCCAGAAGTTAATGTTCATTAATTCTCCTAAAAAATTTGAATAACAATGCAAGGAGTAATGGATAAAAATTTCATGGCCTAACACCAAGAACAAGGGGCCCAACTAATGCATTGAAGTCCATCCCACCATTATGGCTGGGAATTAAACTTCGTACACTATGAAATTCATATAACATGATGTAACCCTAAAATAAAGATGAGATTTTTCAGTGTGAAAAAATAGATATATTTGTCCTACTTTCTTGAATAAATCATTCGTATTTGAAGGCATTTTCCTATTAAAAAACCCATTAACATTTTGGACATCAAAATGTTTGGATTGAAATGGACAGATTAACTTTGATTAATAAATCATCCATAACATTGGATCCTTAAGCCAATGGCGGCTAAATTTTCAGAGCCAGTAGAGGATATATTTATCTACAACTTTTAAGAATATCATATCTAGATTTTCGGCTTTCTATTTTATCAAATTGGCGATGAAAGTGGAGGGACAGTTTTCGAATGCAAACTGCCTACAACATTGAGCTATAAATACATCCCCATCCTCTCCTTGCAAAGAGTTGGAATTTCAGAAGATAGAATCACATATTATAATGATAAAAGTCTTTCTAAAGGCTTGGGAGGTCCTTCCATACTAAATATTTCAGTTTAGATACCTTTCCTCATCTCATTGTTTACATTTAATTTTGTGTTCTTCTTTGTTGTAATCTTGTAAGTCATTATTTTGTAATTATATTTTAATGAAAGTTTCTTATTCAATATCTATTATTCTCATCCACCTTCTATAGTTTAATATTTATTTTATAAAATTAGTTTAAAAATAGTTGATTCCACTTCCATTCTATTGCTTTCTAATTCAATCTAAAGTTGGTATTTAATTCCCTTCATCGTTTGTGTGTGTGTTTGACGCACCACTCTTTTCTTATCCCTTTATTTTTATTATCTTCTTAATTTATGATCATAATAATTATAACCATATTAATAATAATTTAAATGGATGAGTAAATATACCATTGGTTTGAGTTATAATTTGGGGATATTAAGTGATTGAGTGCATTTTCTCGATGAGTATTATTTGAGTTAATATTGTGTATGTTGAACCTTATATGTCATGGATTAATGAAATGTTTTGTTTAATATGTGGATTCCATGATTATTGGAACCCCAAATAAAACAACATAAACAAGTAAAGATAATGATTAAAATCCTATATTAAGTTACGGATTGGATTAAAGATTTAACACTTGGTAATTCTGATCAAAATCATCTTGTGAAGTGGGTATTAATTTAATGCAATATAAAGCAAATATCAAGGACATCGTAAGCTTAAATACCCAATAATGAACTCACCCCAATCTTTATAAATTTGTTAAATCAATCATCATTCATAAATTATTTAATAATATCTACAAACAAACCCCCCAATCAGAATAAAATTAACTAAAAACAATAGACTATAAAAAAGTATCTTCGCCGAGGATTTGACCCGAGTGCTACTATACACATTAGCAGAGCATCAGAACTTTGACTGGTCGATAGGTGACAATCGGCTGCGCTTTCAATTACATATAAATAATTAAAATAAAATACCTAAAAATAGTTTTTCAACATGAATTTTTTAATTGTATAAACTCTATGTACTATTGATTGTCCAATGCATTGTTTTGACATTTTAGTTTTAAATAATATAGATATTAAAAAAATTATAGTACAAAAGAACATATTTTTTCTAACAGTTAATAAATTTTCTGTATTAATGGATAAAGAACACATTTTTTTATAATAGTTACTATAAAAAATGCATGAAATAATTATAATATAATTGGTATTATTTTTTCCAAGTGTGTTGAAAAGTTCATATAAGTGTTTTCTATTGGGTTAAAAACATAAGGTGATATTTAATTTCATATATGTTCCTTGAATATGATTAGTATTGATCTCCATATGTTTTATAGAAATGTTAATTAGTTTTGATTTCATCAACTATATTATTATTTTGATTGAATGTTACTTTTTTCATTAATACTCATTCTAATATAAAAAAACATCATTGAAGGTAAAGAAAAGAGTATTTTTGAATAAATGTTAGGGGTAATGAATTTATTATAAAAAAATGAATTTAAAATATTCAGGATAAGATAATATTTATAAAATTGAGTGAGTGGGATGTATCTTTCAACAAAGTATTCATCTTTAAAGTATATTCATACCTTAGTGTGTTTTTTATTTATTGAATAACATGATTTCCACAAAAAAGACCTAAAATATAAAGAATTTCATTTGGAACTTCATGGAATAGGTGTGGATATCACTAAATGAATTTTCATTTGGATTCTTAAAGCAATAAAAATTTCAAAATGATTTGGATTTTGATTGATTACATTAAAAAATATATAAAATTGAAAACAAATTACTCAAGGTAAGTAATTTATTTAAATAATTAATTATAAATAATATAAGATGATATTATTAAATTATTACAGTTTTTTTGAAATTAGATAAAAATATTAAAATTTTCATTACGCCCCATCAATTATATTTTCCTTGTATTTTTTTTAGTTACCCATGAATAAAATTAATGGATAATACAAAATTTTAGATGAATATTAATCTCATTAAAAAAGTACATGCCTATGAACCAAAATAGTTTAGTGTCTTTGGAAACATGGAACACAATCTTCTAACTTGATGAAAGATCTTCAACATTTACCGCAAAAATCATCCCATTTATCACCCCTTCTTAAAACTTATATTCACAACCTAGGGACATAAATATATTAAAGGGCAATCTCAGATGGTCATTAGGGGAAAAATAATACATACGTAAGCCTAAAATGAACATAAGTGTATGAGAAAATGATCATAACATTCGAAGATCATGCCCTGCATATCAAATATCATAATCGTGGGCCATGGAATAAATATTAGTAGTTCCTAAGGCATGAATCGTAAGAAAATCAAAGAACATGAGTCACAAGAGTATAATTTTTTATAATACATAGATTTGTATATAAAAAATAATCTTATAGCATTCCAACCATGTTTAAATCGAAATAAGTTTACTCATTTGGTTAAGGACCTAAAATCAGGCCCTCACAATAAACTTATGGACATGAAAATAGGTCCACAAATAAAATTGTGAACATGTTGTCATGTTGACCCGTAACATTGTGAACATGTCGTCAGGTTCACACATAACATTTTGAACATGTAATCAGGTTAATGAATTTGAGGATACACCACCTCGGCAGGACACACCACCATCACCTATGGAAGCATTTTTCACATAGTATCCAAGGCTCAATGATAAGGCTATATTAGAAGAATGGGTTCACTCTCCAACCCATATTAGTAATTAAGTTTCACTACCAAATCCATCTTAGTGCACAAAGTATTTTACTGAACCAGGTTCACTCCCCTTTCCATTTATGTCTATATTAGGAGATATAAATCTTTACTAAATACATTAGAGGCATGTATAGGTCCCACCCGTCACATAATGAAATCATACATATGTGTACCATAAGATAATAATACATTCATCATATAATGACCCATAAAAATATATGAGTTTCATAAATATCATATCATAACCCATGAAATGAAATAGGTATCATAATCATTTCATCAAATCATAACCTATAGAAAAGATATAGGTTTCATAATCATTTCATCACAGAACAACCCATGAAATGAAGAAGTTTTCATAAGAATTTTATCACTATATAAATGATGGAAGGGAAAATAGTTTTACAAAAGAAAATCATCATAAACATACACCATTCCACTAAAGGATAAGAATGGAATTATTAGATCATACCCCCCAATAAATAATAAACTATATCAAAGGATGTCATATTACATGTAGAACGATTTTAAAAGATCACTTGGAACATTTCTTAAGGAAAATAACCATTATATAAATGTATCATTTTTTAGACATATACAATTTTCAAAATACATTTCATTGAAACCCACTTTGGAAACTTATGATGTCAGCTTTAAAATTCTTTTAAAACATTTCTTGAGGAAGATAAAATTTCATATAATTTTTTTTAAAACACAAATCATTTTTGAAAATACATTTCTTCAAAAACCACCCTTATAGGATAAGGAATATTTAAAAACACATTTTAAAACATTTATTTTGGAAAATATACTTTCTATTTAGGGAAACACTTTTTAAATCATATAAAATTTTGGATTTTTTTAAATATTATTTAAAACACATAATAGAATATTTGAAAACCATTTTAAAATATTTTTAAAATATATATTTATTTAAAATAATTTTACTTGAAATTTATCTTAAAATATAATTTTAAAACATTTTTTACTTTTTAAAAACATTGTGTTTGAATAAAACAGATTTCTGATCAAAGAGAGAAATAAGGTCAGATTTTCTATAAAATAAATTCTGAGTTATCTTAAGTACCAAAGAGTGGAAAAAATGGTACCATTAATTGAAAAAATATTGAATAACCATAGAATAAAAAAATTCATGATAATTATTGAGATATGGATCATAATGTTTCATCAGTGGAAGGATAATCATAAACAACCCTGATAAATGATGAGATAGTAGCAATAAACTCTTACCACCTCTTTCACATTGAATCATAAACCCCATGATAGAATAATACTAAATGAAACATAAAATGTTATTATGAAGAAAAAATTCATGATATTAGATTTCAAAGTGTTTTTTTACAAACCACGTAAAATAATATAGATTCATTACATAACGTACATTTGAAAGAAGGAAGATTAATAGAAAATACCTTTAATAATATGGAAACATTTTAATCGTAAACCACATGGTTGAGTGATATTAAAATGGATTTGTAAATAACTAACAATTTTATAATAATAATCATAAAATGAATTCCTTGGTAGTTTATACACCATATATAAGAAAGAGGCGGTGAATATGACATGTGTCTCAAAGAAGACAAAATTGAGACAAAAACACATTAATACTTGAGTGAATTTTTAATCATGAGATATATAAAATAATAACATTAATTAAAACTATTAATATCATGAAATAAATTATATTCATGATATAACATGTCATAGGGAAGTATATGAACCACAAAAAATAAAAGATTGGTGAATATGACATAAGTCTCGTAGAAATAAAAATAAGACTACAAATCCCCTTACCTTATGCCTCGACTTCCATTGTACTCGTCCAATCCTCCTGTATAATACATATGAGTTTATTATAAATATATTGCATAAAAAAATTCATTTATATCATACCATATATTATTTTCTTATTACATTTTATTACCCATTTGTTAACAATTCCATGTTAATGTTATGTTTAGGGTAATAACCTCTCTATTTTTGATTTATGTTTTAACTTTGTTATTTACGTTTCTATTTCATAGATCATGATTTAATTATTTGAATAATTTAATACATGATATAAATATCATATAAATTTATTATATATTTATTTATAATAATATATAAAATATATAAATAGGAAATGAAATACACATTTCATTGAGATGGTAGTCTCTATATACACCTAAACGTTGTTTACATTTACTTGTAATGTTGAAAGAATGAAAAGTAAATGATATATAATATATACATATTACCATTATAGTAGAACTATTATGTTATATATATATATATATAATATTTCTATTAAATCCATCTTTAATACAATCCATGTAAAGCGTGAATTAATGACATTGCTTCAAGAGGTTGTTGTCTTCCGTACACATGAACAACATTATCGTATTCCTAAAAAAGGTAGATCATGAAGGTACGTGTTATATAATAATTAAATAAGTATAAATAAATTATAAATATCATAAATATAATTTATATATTATAAATAATTCTTTATTCCCAACCTTGAAAGTTGGTAATTGAAGAAAAAATGAAATCTGTTTGCGAGGTGGTATTCCGTCAAACACACAATGATAACTCTGTATCCCATTTGATAGAAGTGTGGGAATTTTTAGGTAGAAAAATTTAAATGAAAACGTATAATTATATTTAATATAATTATTTTTTTATATAATATTTATATAATAATAATTTAAGGGGTGTATAAAGAAGAAGAAAAACGCATATTGACGAACATTACCTCTTATTTGGGTAACTCATTTTGGATTTCACCAAAGGACTTCCATGGTTGGATTTATTACCAGAGGGATACTTATAGGATTAATGGATGGAATTTGGGAGTTTATTTGGTCAGGGTATGTAAGATAAAAAGGTATTTAGAGGTGTGAAGTGACTAGGGGAGGTGGTATCCTTTTATAAGGGAGGTGAAGGGAAAAATTGTAAATACCAAAATGGTAAACACATTTGGGAGGTATCCCTTAAATTATGTCCCTAAAATAATGATTAATTATATAGAGAATAAGTTATATGGTATAAATATGCGAAACATGGGCTTTATACATGTTTCTAGGTCATTCAGCCACTTAATTTAATATTTATTTCCTTGGAAACTCATTTTTCTCTTAATCACTGTAATTATTTTTCATTTTTTTCACAAATAATTTTATTATAAAATTAGTTTTTCCTTACTAAATATCATAAATTATTATAATTGAAAATATGGAATCCATTTTTTACAAATACCAATCACATAAGTTTAGAAATTTATCTAAAATTATTCTCGTATGCAGAATGAGACAACAAGTTTTTCAAGTGAAAATGTTCTAAAGTTTGAAATTCCTATACGTACAATTCCAATGTGAAAATGATTAAAATGACCTAAATTAGATTTATTCATTTTTATATGGAAAAATTATAATTTAAAACTAAATTAAAATATATAAATAAGTAATATTAAAAGTCAGTTTTAAATTACAATCGAGTATTTTTCACTATTCATGAAAAAATGAAACTTCTTAGGAAAATACCAAAAATTTCCCATAAACTAATATGAAATTAATATTTAAAAAATGAATTTTATTTTTTAAAATTAATCTTATAAAATTTTTAAATGATACTTTTGAAACAAATTCACCATTACATGGTTGTAAAATTTCCTTTTAGAAAAAAACATTTTTATGCTTAAAATTAGATTTATTTTTATCTCTAGTCTAGAAAACTTATAAGATGAATATTAAATAGTTTATTTAATATATAATATAAAATTTTAAATAAAATAATTTATCTAAAGTGGTTTTTATAATTTTTTGAGAGAAAACATGTTTTTATATTGAAAATTAGTTCTTTAGAAAATGAATTTGTTTATTTTCAAATAGTTTCTCTCTCAATTATAATTAATTGGTACCCAAATAATTCAATATATATACATGTGTAAACATATTTTCATAATTTAGTTAGTCTTATTCATAACTTATATTATAATTTCTAGGTGATAACAATAATATTAATATTATATTTCAGTTTAGTAAAACTCTGCCTTGAGTGTAACACAAGCTATCAAAGAAACATCGTACTATGTGTAACATAAGAAAAAAAATTGTTTCATATACTATAATATTTACATGGTGTAGTGAGAAATTCAAGACTTCAAAGAATTTTAAATTATTTGAAAAAAATATAATCATAAAAACTTAGGGTGTTACATTCTACCACCATTAAAATGAATTTCTCCCTCAAAATTCATCTGTGTCATCAATGTTTTAATACATGAATGTTAATTTCATAGAAACTAACATCTTAAAAATTAATAATAAAACATCCTTTTAAAAATAGATAGTTATAATCATAATGGTTACCCAAAGTAACTCAAAATTAGGTTTCCATAAAAGAGATCATAGATGGAAAGTGAAAACATGGACATGGAAGTGAAGAGTAACACCCATATACTGATAGACAGTGATAGAGAAAATATTCAGGAGAAATTTAACTACCATGAATTCATAAAAAAATATTCTTTAAAAACTTTATTGATATCATCAAAAATGATGATAATAGGATAACATTGAATTTTAAGACCTTTTTCCATAAAGCTAAAGAAAATTTTCATAAGAATATATAATTACTTGTTTTCATTACATTTTATATACATAATATAACCCTTTGGTTGTTCCTTGATGAATTTACATTTCATATCTTACTCTATGAAATGAAAGAGAATTTTTCAATCCTAAATCATTAATATATCACGAGGTCCATAAATAGAGTGATAGGTCTTTACATCTATCTTTAGTTAACATAAAAATAAAATGGTTATGACAGGTTATCTAATATGTATAAATCCTCATGTTAGAAAATTATAATTTAATCTCTGAAACCTCATCCAATGTTTAATATAAACCATTCCATAATCGGAAAACCTTGTAACCCTTTCGAAAGATGAAAATAAAAAACTTTATAAGAAAGGTCAATAATTTTCTTAAAATCAGCTTAACATTGACCCCCATATATCATAAAGTATCTCTTAGTTGTCACTTACCAAACATGTGAGTACCTTCATTATGTATTCTATTGAAACATGGAAATAACCTGAATTACCATAAATATTTACTAAAAACATTCTTTATTTCTTATTCTAATGATTATTTTATATATTCCTTAAATCTAAAAATTCCATAAAATCCATCCATGATTGCATAAACCACTCCATCACCATATACTTTATCAGTTCTATGGTCAACGATACTATCCAAATTACTTTATTCAAATCAATCATCTTTTTATTAAGGATAAACACAATTTTTTGAAAATTTGGAACACATTAAGGGTTACTTTACCTTAATCAAAATATCCACTTTACATTAAATAACTTTTCTATTTCATTAGAACCACTCAACATATCCTTTAAAATTACTAATGGAAAACTTATACCAAAAATACATATATATTTCATGATTAGTATAACAAAATCTTTGAATTACATAACATAAATACATCATTCTTTCCACTTCCTTCTAAAAAAGTTAAACAAGATTCATCATCTTGTTCTTTAATACTTATTTCCTAAAATATAAAATATGAATCATGTGTTAATTTTCATCAAAATCAATTAATCATTCATATAAACAATATTATTAGAGAAACTCATACCTTTCATATGTAGTTCATGCTCTCTTAATAATCAATAAAAAACCATTACTCAAACAATATTTTTGATTTCCTTCTTGAGATTCCACCCTAATACATTGATTTTCATAATTATTATTCTTCACACACATAAAACATTCAACTGTTGATAATAACATAGGAAGATCAATATTCCCATCTATTACATTAATTAAACTCTATATTTTTTCCAAATTAATTACGTACTCTACATACTTCATCACCACACATACAACTTCTTCTTTTTTATTTTGAGACATTACCTTGAGTTATTATTCACTCATTATTAACATATAGAAAAATCAATCCTCTTTAATCCACGTTCTATATTACCCAAACACTCAGTGAACTCCATCTTTCTCTTATTTGGTGAGCCTGAGAGTTGGTTAAGGTGCACATTGTTAATCATGTTTTGTGAATACTAATTTGGAAAAACCACAAAAAAACATTACTTGATACAACATTCCATTTGGATGCTTATCAGAAAATTTTTGATCACATTAAACATTATCCCTATTAATTCTATTTATTTCCATTAACTAAAACCATAAGGCATAGTGTGAGAAACAATTATCATAATTGTAAACTAAATTATCATGAAAATCACTTATAGGATGTCTAACTTGTAACCCTAATTATTTAATCTATGACACCTTATGTTTATAGCAAGTTATTCATAATAATATTCTATTTTAATCATTTATTATAGTTCATAAAGATTTTTATAATTTTAAAATAATATCCCCTAAGAGTTTCACACAAGGTGTGCAGCAAGGCCCATTGTCATACCCCAGTTCTCGATCAAGTATACCTCAATACAATGTTTTTTAGGTTATTACCACTAGGTACATCTATTTTATATCCACATACAATTGTTGTATCCAGATAGGGTTTTATTTAAAAAAACTACTCTCTCCATCCTTTTCCAAAATTCTAGGTTATTTTCCAAAACATTGACTCATCCTTAGACTTATCTTTAGATACATCCCTAAATATATCTTATAAACATACCAAGGGATCTCACTAAATTTTTATCATCCTAGTTACCAAAGGTTGAATAAACCATTCATTTGATACCAATTATAGTTTCTCAAGATTATCATTCATGGACATTACATAATTTTAGTTAAATATTTAGCACATTAAATAATTAAATTCCTAAGGTCCATAATAGTTTATCATCTTTGGAAACTTGGAACATAATATTATTACATGGTTACAGATCATCAACGTTTCCCACAACAAACATCCCATTTAGGACTCGTACTTAAAACACTTCTTCATAACCAAGGGAAAGAAAACATAAGAAATGGTGAGCTCAGATTCTAAATAATGGTAAACATAAGATACATGTACGCATAACATGAACATAAGGGTATCAGAACATGAGCATCACATTTGAAGTTCATTCCCTACATATCAAAGATAATCATCAAAATTTAAGGAATAAATATTGTTTTTCATAAGACTTGAACCATATGGTAATCATATAAAATGATTAGTAATATAATAAAATTGGAATAGGACATATATTTGTGTTATACACATATGTTTATAACACTATGAGCATATGTAAATAGAAATAAGTTCACTCATTAATTAAAAAATATGAAATAAGGACCTTGCATAATCTTATGGACATGAAACTAGGTTCATGCATAAAATTTTTAACATGTAATTAGGTTCACACATAATTTTATGAGCATGTAATCAAGTTCATGCATATCATGGTGAACATGTAATCAGGTTCATTATTTGGTGGCTACACCTTCTGGACAGGACACACCACCATCCCTAGTGGAAGTCTTTTCCACATGGTATTCAAGGATAACTACCTAGGATATCATAGTGAACTGGTTTCAATCACCAAACTATCTTAGTGGTCAAGGTTCACTCCAAGGACCATATTAGCAAAAAGAGTTAATTACTGATCTGAGTTCACTTACCACTCCATCCATGTATATCTAATTATATTTAAATCTTTATCCATTTCATTAGAGAGAGATATGGGTCTCTCCCATTACAAAATGAAATTATACATACGTGTGACACAAGATAATAAAAAATTCATCATATCATGAACCATAAAAGGGATGGGTTTCATTAACATCATTTCATAACCGTTGAAATGAAATGTGAATCATAAATATTTCATCCTATAATAACATGTAGAAAATCGATAGCATTGATAACAGTTTCATCATATAATAACCCATGAATGAAAGTGGGTTTCATAATAATTTTATCATGGTATAACTTGTGGAAGGGAAAAATGTCTCATAAATACATTTTCATATTAAAACACAAAACATTTAAAGATAATAATGGTGTCCTTGTATTATATTCCATGTAAAACACAAACTATATCAAATTATTTCTTATTATATATGGAAGGATTTTGAATGATACAATGGAGAATTTATTATAAATAATAATAATTATTTTCAAATAATTATTAGACATAATTTTATTTTAAAATATTTTACTTTGAAAACAAATTTAAAAACTTCAGACACAATATTTAAAAATATTTTAAAACATTTATTTTTTAAAATTATTGTTTTGGAAAATCATCTTTACAACATAAATATTTTTGAAAAATTAATTTCTTTAAAAATAACACTTGAAGATTTTGGAATATTTAAAAACATTTTAATAATTTTATTGAGTAAAATATCTCACGTGCTTAGGAAAACTCTTTTTAAAACATAAAACACTTTGATAACATTTTTCTTTGAAAGTATTATTTAAAACGTATGAAGGAATCTTTACAAAAAATTTAAATACTTTTTAAAACATTAAAGTTTAAACCCATTTCCTTAAAAATGATCTTAAAATTTCATTTAAAAATATTTTTGAAAATATTTTTATAAAACATGGTTTTTGAATAAAAATTATTTTCGATCCAGGGAGAAGTAAGGTTAGATTTTTTTTATAATACTTTATTAGTTATATTAAGTACCAAAGAGTGTAAAAATGGTAAAATTTATTAAATATATCATGAATAAATATAGTAGAATAAAATTCACAATAGTTCTTGAGAGATGGATAATACTATTTCATTAATTGAAGCATAATAATAAAAAATCCCAATAAACGACGAGATCATAGAAATAAACTATTACCACATTGAAAACATGGAATCATTAACCACATGGAGGAATAATATAAAATTATAGATAAAATATCACAATGATAGAATAAATTCATAATATTACATGTCAAAGAGAGTTTTTATTTACCTCATGAAAGAATATAGGTGCATAACCTAACACATGTCTCAAAGAAGGAAAATTGAGACAAAAATCCCCATACATCTTTGGAAACATTTTAACCGTAATCCCCATAAAAGACATATCCTCAAATAGAATTTTAAATACCAGAAATATTAACTATAAGAATCATAAATTTCATTCATGGTTAGTATATATACCACATAGAAGAAAGAGGTGGTGAATAATACATTTTTCTCACAAAAGCAAAATGTGAGATAGAAATCCTTTACAACTTCAGTAAATTTTAAATAATGAGATATATAAAAGAAAAAAATTAATGTAAACATTTAATATCTTGAAATAAATGAAATAGATTATATTACATCTTATAGGGTAGTATTTACTACACACAAAATAATTGGGAGGTGAATATGGAATATGTCTCACGAAAATGAATTTCAGTGTATAAATCATGTTACCTTTAGTATTGAATTTCATTATACTCGTTAAATCATATTTTATAATAAATATAAGTTTATTATAAATATATTAGTGAAAAAAATAATTTATTTAATACAAAAAATTATTTTATTATGGCTTTTTATTACCTGTTTATTAATAATTCCATGACAAAGTTACGTTCGGGTAACAACCGCTTTGTTTTGCACATATGTTGTGACATGTTATTGTTGGTCCTATTTATTAGATAATAATTTAGTTTTTTGAATAATTTAAACCATGACATAAATATAACATATATTAACTATATATCTATTTATAAAAATCAATAAAATATAGAAATAGGAAATGAAATACATCAATCATCGAGAAGGTAGGTCGTTCGTATGTATGAACGATATTTCCATTTTCTTATCATATTGAAAGAAACAAATGTAAATGATATATAATTATGTAAATTAAAATTAAATTATAACTCTGTTTTTATATATTTCACATATTTTTATTAATCCTATGCTTAATACATTCCATGTAAAACATAAACGAATCACATCACTTCGCGAGGTGGTAGTCCATCGTACACATTAACGACATAATCGTATTCCCACTAATTGGAAAGAATGAAGGTATATGTTATATATTAATTAAATAAGAATAAATACATTATAAATATAATATATATCAAATATAAAATTCAAATCCATTAATATTTCCAACCATGAAATAAATTGAAGAATGATTGTCATCGGTTCATGAGGCTGTAATCCACCGTACACAAGAATAATGATTTTCTATCCCATTTGATGGAAGTGTTTGAATTTGTAGGTGGTAACCTTAATATAATATAATATCATTATATTTAGGATAAATTGGATTTGAAATAATATTTATATAAGAATAATTGAAGGGTTTGGAGAAGGAAGCAAAGAAAAAATACACTTTGATGAACTTTACCTCTTATTCAAGTAACTCCTTTTGGTTTGTACCAAATGATTTCCTCAGATGGATTTATGACCAAATTTAGGAATATATGATTATGGTAGAGATTCTTGGAGTTTATTTGGGTAGGTTTTTGTTGGGGTAGATAGCTTCATAGGTGTGATTATAGGGGGATAGGTGGTGGCCTTTTATAAGGGAGGTGAGTGGAAAACTTGTAAATACTAAAAATGTAAACAATATTGGGAGGTATCTCTTAAATAATGTGATTAAAATAATTATAATGTTTCTATATAGTAAGTTATATGGTCTAAATATATCCATAAAATGGTTTATGTACATGTTTATATGTTATTTATCCCCTTAAGTTAATGTTTAGTCCCTTGGTAGTCTCGTTTTCTCTTAATTGATGTAATTAATTTTAACTATTATAACTAATAATTTCAATAAAAAAATTAATTTATAGATAATATAAATTATAAATTATGATTATTAAAAATAAATAATCCATTTTTCAAAATTAAAATATCATAATTGGAAGAAATTAATTTATAATTAATACCACAGACAGAACGAGACAACACATTTTTGAAAAGAAAATGTGCAAACATTTTAAATGTTTTAAGGTCAAATTACAATGTAACATTAATTAAAATGAACTAAATATTATTTAATTATGTATAATTTAACTAATTAATTTTTTAAAATCAAAATAAAATACAACTTAACAACATAAATAAATTAGATGAAAAGTCTCTTTTCAATTAAAATTCAGTATTTTTCACTATTTATCAAAAAATTAAACTTCTCAGAAAAATACCAAAACATAACCCTAATATGATTTTGAAATTAATATTTCATTAATGAAGTTTATTTTTTCTAATTATATTTATACGATTGTCAAAATTTATTTTTAAAAAAACTTCTCCATTAAAAGGCGGTAAAACTGCATTTTTGAAAAAATATATCTTTTTATGCATAAAATTTAATATATTATTATATATTGTCTGGAAAACACATAATAAAAATATTAAATTTTTTATTTAATATATACTATATAATTTTTATTAAAATAATTAACTTAAGTTTCTTTGTTTAATTTATTAAGATAAAACATGATTGTGCTTCAAAAAATGTTTCTTCAGAAAATGAATTTCTTTATTTTTGAATAGTTATTACTATCATTTAGGATTAATTGGTAACAAAATAATTAATTTTATATATATTTGAAACCATATTTTCATATTGTATTTAATATTATTCATAACTTCCATTCAAACATTTAGGTGATAACTAAAATAAAATTTTATTAACAATATTAATAGTATATTGTATTTTGGTAAAACCGAGTCTTGCTTGTAAAACAATATATGAAAGGAACTTGGTATTGTGTGTAACAAAAACAAAACATAGTCTTTTATGAACATCAATATTAACGTGGTGTATCATGAAATGAAATCCATAAAACAATTTAAATTTATTCAAAAAAATATAATTCCTAAAAACATGGGGGTTTACATCCTTGATGTTGTGTGATTTCTTAAAAATATATTTTCTTGTTATAATATTCACTATGTAAGGTGCATAATTTTTTATAAATTTAAATAAACAATGAGTTTTATTATTTTATAAGTTAGGTAATTTTATAATGTATAATTTTATTAATTAATTTTAATATCATCATCTTAAATATCTTGGAGGGACTTCCAAAGAAAACATTTCTGTAAAAAGTAGTAAAAGAAAATAAATTTATTTCCTCAAAATTTAGGTTTTTCCATTTGTGAATTTTATTTATCTGGTTAATTTATTAAAATATAATTTTAAATTTCTAACATTTTGTTTTTCAAATTTCAAAGTCATATTCACGATGGTGTTAATGAGTGTTGTTAATATTATTTTCAATTATCTGGGAAATAATCTAAACTGGAACAACTAGATCTTTGAACAAAGATAGTTTTATCAAATTTGTTATTTTTTTAAAAAATATTTTACGTTTTTAATGATATAGTTTTTTAATATAGATGTGTAGATTTTTTATAATACTTAATTTTTTTTATAAATGATTTTAACCATATAATAGGACCAATTACTTATTATTTTACTAGAAATGTTTTATCTCTATTAATTTAGTATATTTTTTAAATATTTTATTGTATATATTTGATATAATTTTTTATTCATCACTATAATTAATAATTAAATTTGTTTACGTTTTTGAATAAAAAATATTTCAATTAAAATGCCTCATAATTAGATAAAGTCATTATCAATCCATTGAATACTCATTCTACTAATCCTTGAATTAGGGGTTACTTCATTTGATCGATCAAACGTGTCTTATAATATACTTTTATGAAGTATTAAATGCAATTAATTTTTTTTGGTGTTTTAAATGGGTGTTTTTAGAAGGGTGAACAAATGTTCCATCCATTTTCCCTTTATTATTCAATGATTTTTTGGTGATGATGTTTTCTAAAGTTGAGTTTTGTGATTTAGCTTTAGGGAATTATTTTTCATTGGTTACTACTATCATATATGGCCACCCTTCAATGCACTCTAATTTAATGTTAATAAAATTTTTATGGATATTTTTATGTTTCTTTAATTTAATATATTATTCTCATGTTTTGGAGAAATTTAAAGATGAATCTAAAAAGCATGTTGCAAAAGATGGTTTCAGGGATCCAACTTCAGTATTATTTTTCGCTTACCATGTCATGTATACATTGCATTGTACAAGATTATTTTTTTACTATAACTATGTTATTAATTATGTATAAACTATTTACTTGGTAATTTTATTGAATTATTTATCATACTATAAAGTTTATAGTAGTTCCCATCTATAATGATAGCCTTGAAATACTATGAAAGTAATATTTAAAAAATATATAATAATCTAGATACATCATAATAATTCGAAAAAAATGATATTTGACTATCAGTTGATGGGGGGTCATAATCCATAAGAGTTATACTCATAAAGTTTACACTTGTTGATCTCATTTTGAGTAGGCCACAAGGAATAATGAACCAATTAGAACACCACATGTTTTCAGTGATAATTAATGTTCTTATCTATGAGTATTTGTATAGGTATTTGAACTTGATATCATTATTTATGAGTATCATTTGACCACATACATTGATGCATGATTACAACCACGATGATTTATGTTTTTATTTCGAGTATCTGGAATGGGATGACTGCTCCATAACTAAATCAATGGATAGGGAAAATGAAGGATATTCTATCCAATGTAGTCAATAAAAGATAAATTTAAATTTAAATGATGGTGAAACATAGCATACATCATGCATTATATGATATTAAGAGACAAAGGGATTATATTACAAAGTATGTTTTCATATAAGGTAATCATAACTATGACATATCCCCATCTCTTTATAGGCCACGATGTCTTACTAGATACCTCTATTGATCTACAAATATGACTCACCACTATCAATATAAGGTCATATAAAGTCACACAAAAAGTGTCTTGGGAAGTACCAATAATTCATATGGATTGGGGGTTTTAGTGAAGTGGTCCCCACATGTACCAGTTGGTGAAAGTTTTAGTGTCAATGAAAAAAACAAAATTAATAAATTAAATTAGAATTCATTATAATTTACAATAATGATAATGGAATTTTTTTCAATATATATTGACAATTTATTCAATTATTTATGTTGATATAAGAAAAATATTTTTTTGAACGGGCATTACTCTTTAAGAGATTATTAAATTATTTTTGGATGAACATGACGAGTTAATGGATCATAGTTAACTATAAGGAACGAAAGATTGTTATATGTTTATGATAAAATTTTTATGACATTTATGAAATGTTAAATTGGCCGATGGTGGTGGTTTGATGTTTGTTCTCTAGGGTTACATTCACAAGGACAAAAATTTAATATAAATTTATTAAGCTTGATATAAATGTATATTTTTGCCCAAAACTATTCCATGGTAAATATTTCATGGATTTAGTGTTCTCCCCTCGGATCTCTGAAGTTATTGAGAGAGAAACAAAAAGAAGAAAATGAATGGATCGATCCCACCTTCACAGATCGAGTTTGTGTTCTTCCCATGATCACATGTTAATCATAAAGAACTTAGTTATCTTTTGTTATCATATAAAACCATAGAATAATGAAATTAAATCTTTGGGTACACTTGTGGATAACATATAAGGTTAATTTTTTTGTACCTTTATGTTATGATAATTCGTAGATTATCAATAGACATTGGGACCATGCCATCCACCAATGTTCCCAATATGTATGATTTTTATTTCATACTTCATGCTTAAATTTATTTTTCCAGGGTCCATGGATGAACCTAGTTTGATGGATATTATGTTAGAATGGTGATGTAGTTTTAATATATTTAAAATAAGGTAAATGTTTATCAAACAAATAGTGAAATAAATTATTTTATAATTTAAATTATTTCTTCCTAAATTCTTATATAGGTAGATGATATAATTCCAATGCCACTTATGGTTTGAGAATAAGATGTCCAATTGATGAGAAATGAAAATTCAATGGATAAAATTTCTTCAGTATCAAAATTATAAACTTAATAATTAATGATAAATGAATCTGTATTTAATATGCTTGTATCTTCTGCAAGTAAAATCAATGCATCATGAAGGTTGGAGAAAACCGCCAAGCATGATTTTGGAAAAATATAAAAAAACTCAAATATACTAGTTGGTTCATGACCCCAACTATTTTTAGTTTCACCCTGGTTCACGCCCAAATTTACCCAAGAGAAGAAGGGTAGAACGGTCCTTGTAGTGTAGCTTGGGTTGTCGATTCCAAAGAGACCTAAGAAGATACCTAAGATACACAACCTAAGGGATGGATTTTTGGCTATGAAGTGGCCAACTTGGATTGATTTTGGATGGGTTTTAAAGATATCTAAAATTTTTAAGTGGATTCAATTTAAAAGAAATGAGTTGATCCTAGGTTATCGCTCGGGGTGTATTGGACGTATTTTCTTTTTAATGATTTCAATTTCTTAAATTTGAGATGGGTTCATTTAAGGAGATAAAACAACATCATCACTTACTGGTTTAATGCCTACACCCTCTAATACTAATCACCTATACACTTGAAGGATCAAAGTTTTGAGCACTTCAAGGTAAAGGATCGTATTAGTACTTGAAGTGTGTGGCCTTAAATTCAACAAGGACGATGAAGTTTAAAAATCATCAAATAAAAATCCCAATTAAAGAAGTGATTATAAATTAATTAGGTGATAAATAACATCCAATCCAGCCCCTTGCTACTCCCTTGGATTAACCAATAAGTGGTTTAGCCCTCCATTGATCCCATGGTTTCAATGGAAGAGGAAAGTAGACTCATGAGGGAGGAAATGGAGAAGTAAAGAAAACAACAAAAATAAAATGATCACTCCACCGTTGTGTGAATAATTTCACAAGGGTTGGTGTGAATAAATTCACACCTTGATCCAACGGTATCAAAGTGATTTTAAGAACAACAGAATAAGATTATAATAAGAACTTTTATTAAGAAACTAATTTGAATTGAACAATCTTACATGTGAAAGACAAAATTGAGGCGACAAAAATGCAGCATAACATTACAATTGAACAAAACATCCAAGATGATATGAAAAATATCCACCCCCATTCCCTTCACCAATAGCTCCTTATATAGGCATATTAGGATCCTTAGGTACATCCTCCAACAATTAATTTACCCCCCAACAATTAATAGAGTCAAATGGAGGGTGAATAATAAAAAGGAAATTGATGTTTCGAATTTGACCCGGAAAACTATCCAGATTCGTCCACCATATTGACGTGTGAATTAGAAATTGAAGAATGCCGAATCCGGAGGGGTTGTATAAGAGTAATGTCTTCGTTAATGTGTCTTATAGAAGCTCGAAAAATTTCAGGACATTTGGCTCATCCGTTTGGAAGTTATGGTCGAAATGGTGGGACGGATTTCTGTACATTAATGACGAGTCCACCATTTAAATCTCAATTTCAGATCCCTTTATCATCATGAAAACATCAGAATTAGCTCCGGCCACAGTTTAATAAAATGATCCTCATATTTTTATCTTTATACTGTATAAATTTGAGCTTCATTGGGCTTGGTTTATGGGCCCCACATTTGTTTGATGGGCCTTAGGCCCATTATGCTTTTTCCAGCAAGTTTCTGCCTTCAGGCGCAAAATTCTCCATCTTCCTTTGGGATTCATCCATCGTACCTAAAAGATAAAATGTTCCAAACAAAGTTATCAATCATATCCCAAAATTTAAAATTAAAATGATGAATATTGTAATTTCCAAAAGCAAATTATTGAGTGGGCCCAAATTGACATTTTAAGCATGAATTGCACAATGATGGGAAATGAAGTTCAATTTCTGAATTGGACTAAAATTGATGTTTATGAACATTTAAACACATTAATATTAAGATCTTAACAATGAATATTAGCCACTTTCAGTGACTAATCACACCCCCCAACTTGAGTTTTTCTAGTCCCGAGAAAAATAAATTACAAATATGAAATCCAAATCCTCTTTTCCAAAAACATTTAAATACACATTACTCACCCAAATATCTAATACAAAAAAAATTATGAAAACCCATCAAAATCATTTAAAACAAGCTAGGTCCATAAGCATATACCAAGCCCAAGCCCATTCCTTTGTTCAAATTCATCGCCACATTTCATCCAATTCCAATTAAGCATGATAAAGTGTTGTGCATCATAAAAGATATGGGGCCCATTTTATTGTTCAAGGGGAAAAAATGGAAGCGCTAGGTGGGAATCACATTAAACCTTAAGATGAGTATCCATTTTTTTTAATTTTATTTTATTTTTTTTAACCACAATAGATATGAAAAGACTAACTCTGTGCAAGACAACTATGGAGTCACGATCCCCAAGTGTCGGACGCCACGCATTTTGTCAATTTCATGCTCTACAATAGAGATATAAAGCCTAACTCTGGGCATGACAACTATGGAGTCACGATCCCCAAGTATCGGACGCCACGCATTTGGACAAAACATTGCTCTATGTGGTCATTTTTTTGTTTTTGTTTTTTGTTTTTTTTGTTTTTTTGGATACTCAAATTAAACTAAAAGTGACCCCAGAACCCTATTCTATAATGAAAGGGACCCAAGAACTCAAATTTACACCCACAATCCAAAAGACGTGCATTGTGGCATTTTTATTATGAGGATGAAAATGTAAACTTTGAAAAATCACATCGGAAAACCTCACTTTCCAAAAACAATTCTCATGAACTTAAACTTGCATTAAAATCAGAATCAAGGCATGCAAAATTTATTTGATATCCAATTTTAGAGTTTGAAATGTGTCTTTATCATGTTTATGGTTAATGAAATTTTTTTCATTCATGTTCTTATTCAAAATAAAAATCATTTTTTATTCCCCCCCCAACTTAGAATATCATTGTCCCCAGTGTTTAAAGAAAAAAAACTTACAAGGGGGTAGGAGAGGAGTTCAAAGATAAAATTGAGAATGAAAAACATGGAACAAATTCACCTGGTTTTTAAAGTTGAGGTTCATGATGCTCCAAATTACTCCTTTGATCTCTTTGGGGATGTAGGCACCTCCTTGATTGAACATGTATCACCCAAAATAGTTCCTGAACCATAAAAAGAAGGACAAAGCAGACAAAACAAACAACACAATGATTTATTTAATTCCAAGTACCATCATTTTCATGTTTTTTAAAAAAAAAATCAAACTAATGATACATTGTCTTATTTTAAATTTCTGGGTAAGGTATTACTCAGGGATCACACCGCGTGACACGGATGAATACGGTGCTCCCCTTTCATACTCATCCATACTCATAAAAGAAGAACAGGTCAAGAGTCTAATTTTTTTTAACCTACAAAAACATAAATAAAATAAACTGATGATACATTGTCTTCTTTAAATTTCTGGGTAAGGTATTACTCAGGGATCACACCGTGTGACACAGATGAATACGGTGCTCCCTTTTCATACCCATCCTTACTCACAAAAGAAGAACAGGTCAACAGTCTATGGTAATTTATTATATGAAAAAGAAAATGATTCAAAATGATTAGAAAACATGAAAACCATGGGTTGCCTCCCATGCAGCGCTTTTGTTTAACGTCGTTAGCTCGACTTGAACCCCCCAACATATCCAATTCCAACTTTCAAAATTTTAATTAACCCATCTTTCTCTACTTCAATAATATTGAGATTGATTATTTGTTTGAAATATGTTTCATGTGAAATCCTTTGTTCTATAATGAGCGGTAAAATCCATGTAATATCAGAAATGGTTGATTGAATTAAATATCAAGTATTTCCTAAGACATCAATAAAAATTCCCAATTTTTTAGTTTCAAGAGGATAATAAATTGAAATTTCATGGTATTGGTTATCCACATTTAAGAGTGGGGATGAAGGGAGAAAATTTTTGAGTTCAAGTTGATAAAAATTTACAAAAGAAGAATGGAAATTTGAATCAAAAAGAGTTTCATTTCCATGAAATTTAGAAATAATTGGTTCCTTTTGAAATTTTGATTCCTCCCAAAAATTTTCCTTTTGAATGTCGGGAGTGGGTATAGACTCAATATTTGTTAACTCTCCTAATGGTTCAATGATTGGTGATTCTAAAAAATCATTTTTTGGTGCAATATTCTGGACATTCAATCCTTGAAAAATAATTTCCCTCTGTGAATTCATGAAATCAATTTCATCCTGATTTAAATACTCATCAACAATTCCTTCATGTTCTTTATCTTGAATTTCAACATTACCTGACCAGATCTCTTCATTATCCAACTCTGTATTCCAAGATTTTAAAGTGGGTTCTTTACTAAATTCACATGAGTTATGTGGGAAACAACATTCTTCTATAAGTGATGTGGAAAGGTCATCCTGGGTGGGAATGGGTTCTTCATATGTCTCAATGTTTTGTATTTCGAATCTCAGTGACGAAACTTCTGAATTCATTTTAACCATTTTTTCACACAAATGTTCATGAATTTTTTCAGAATTAGGATTGATTGTTGTTTGTACATCATGGACTTCCTCATTATTTACCTTTTCAATCATTCTTGATAGGTATGGAAATTGATCTTGTAAACATTCAGCATCCCATTGATTGTACATCTCATCTGGTGTGGTGTATTCAATTAAGGATTGTTCAATGAAATTCCCTATATGAGGTGTTTCACAATATTGATTTCCAACTTGATTATAGCATTGATTTATGAAGGGGTATTTTGGAGGATAATCCATTGGAATTGATTGAAAATTAGTTTTGGGGTTTTTTTGGACACACAGAAATAGAAAGGGGAAAAGAGAAGAGAAATTGGGGTGAGAAAAGAAGATTCGGGTCTAAGGTACTTACTTGGGTCCCCGGCAACGGCGCCAAAATTTGGTTCACGCCCAAATTTACCCAAGAGAAGAAGGGTAGAACGGTCCTTGTAGTGTAGCTTTGGTTGTCGATTCCACAGAGACCTAAGAAGATACCTAAGATACACAACCTAAGGGATGGATTTTTGGCTATGAAGTGTCCAACTTGGATTGATTTTGGATGGGTTTTAAAGATATCTAAATTTTTTAAGTGGATTCAATTTAAAAGAAATGAGTTGATCCTAGGTTATCGCTTGGGGTGTATTGGACGTATTTTCTTTTTAATGATTTCAATTTCTTAAATTTGAGATGGGTTCATTTAAGGAGATAAAACAAAATCATCACTTACTGGTTTAATGCCTACACCCTCTAATACTAATCACCTATACACTTGAAGGATCAAAGTTTTGAGCACTTCAAGGTAAAGGATCGTATTAGTACTTGATGTGTGTGGCCTTAAATTCAACAAGGACGATGAAGTTTAAAAATCATCAAATAAAAATCCCAATTAAAGAAGTGATTATAAATTAATTAGGTGATAAACAACATCCAATCCAGCCCCTTGCTACTCCCTTGGATCAACCCATAAGTGGGTTAGCCCTCCATTGATCCCATGGTTTCAATGGAAGCGGAAAGTAGACTCATGAGGGAGGAAATGGAGAAGTAAAGAAAACAACAAAAATAAAATGATCACTCCACCGTTGTGTGAATAATTTCACAAGGGTTGGTGTGAATAAATTCACACCTTGATCCAACGGTATCAAAGTGATATTAAGAACAACAGAATAAGATTATAATAAGAACTTTTATTAAGAAACTAATGTGAATTGAACAATCTTACATGTGAAAGACAAAATTGAGGCGACAAAAATGCAGTATAACATTACAATTGAACAAAACATCCAAGATGATATGAAAAATATCCACCCCCATTCCCTTCACCAATATCTCCTTATATAGGCATATTAGGAGCCTTAGGTACAACCCCCAACAATTAATTCACCCCCCAACAATTAATAGAGTCAAATGGAGGGTGAATAATAAAAAGGAAATTGATGTTTCGAATTTGACCCGGAAAACTGTCCAGATTCGTCCACCATATTGACGTGTGAATTAGAAATTGAAGAATGCCGAATCCGGAGGGGTTGTAGAAGAGTAATGTCTTTATTAATGTTTCTTCTATAAGCTAGAAAAATTTCAGGACATTTGGCTCATCCGTTTGGATGTTATGGTCGAAATGGTGGGATGGATTTCTGTGCATTAATGACGAGTCCACCATTTAAATCTCAATTTCAGATCCCTTTATCATCATGAAAACATCAGAATTAGCTCCGGCCACAGTTGAATAAAATGATCCTCATATTTTTATCTTTCTACTGTATAAATATGAGCTTCATTGGGCTTGGTTTCTGGGCCCCAAATTTGTTTGATGGGCCTTAGGCCCATTATGCTTTTTCCAGCAAGTTTCTGCCTTCAGGCGCAAAATTCTCCATCTTCCTTTGGGATTCATCCATCGGACCTAAAAGATAAAATGTTCCAAAAAAAGTGATCAATCATATCCCAAAATTGAAAATTAAAATGATGAATATTGTAATTTCCACAAGAAAATTATTGAGTGGGCCCAAATTGACATTTTAAGCATGAATTGCACAATGATGGGAAATGAAGTTCAATTTCTGAATTGGACTAAAATTGATGTTTATGAACATTTAAACACATTAATATTAAGATCTTAACAATGAATATTAGCCACTTTCAGTGACTAATCACACCCCTGACTGACTTGGGGCAGCCAATTACCTCATGTCGATCACAATTGGATAGTTTAAAAAATTGAAGTGGATCAACGATGTGTTTCCCACCCTCGGATCCACCTGGATACTCTATGAGGTGACCTTCCATTACCACTATACCAAACCATTGGGTGGGAAAATCTTACCCAGCATGGGGATTTATTTCCAAACCCAACATACCCAACCCGTTAAACCCACTCAGGGGCTTCTAAATCTCCTAAATTTTTTTTGGTGGTTTGATGACACATTAAATAATACATTAAGTGAGTGATTATTTATTGTTCATTATATAATGGGGATGTTGGTTAATAGATTACATATTGGGTCTGAACCATGTGTGTTTTGATGCTTCCTTATTTAATTTAATTATTGAATTTGAGTTTTAAAATTACAGTAATTAATTATATAAAGTTTATTATTTTATAAACTTGGGATCATACCCCATTTATTAAATCTATAAGGTAGTGTATGCATATATTTGAGTTATTAAATTTAATTACCATATCTCAAGTAACCCTCACCTATGTGTGAGTTTACATTATAAATAATGGATACATTCATGATGTTTTGATTCATGGTGAACATTATTGTGGACCCAAATTAGATACAACTCAAAAGAGATGATAGACACTACAAATCGAGTTAGTTCATTCCTAATAGAGTTCCCATAGGGTTTCACTTGACTCATCACCAAATTTTTGGATCAACCATTAATATAAAACTCATGATCATGTCGTTTTATTTATTTATTTTTGTATTTCAAGTTTAATTATATTATTATCTGAATGTGTCAGTGAAATATGATAACTTAGGATAGTTAATGTGTATGCCAAGATAGAAATGAATAAATTAATGATGAATTTTTTCTATTTCAAAATGGTTAAATTTTATAGTGAAATAATATAGTAAAAAATGATAAATATAATTTGATTACAATCACAAAGTAAATGGAAAACAAAAAATACCTCAAAAAATATTAATTCATAAATTCATTTCATCACTCGAGTAAGAATGGAACCATAGTTCGAGGTGGTATTTATCCATACATGAGGATGTAACCTCCTATAATAGTGTTATAATATGGGTGATGGGTTGACTAAAATAAAATTTTTATAGAAGAAATATCTATAGTTTTATTTGTGAATTTTTAATGTTATGTGTTGTGTGAATCCAATTTAAGAGTTTTTAGGATATGATAATCCACTAAATTGATGAAAGATCTATCAGGTAATGTAGTTGATCAAATAAAATACTACTATAGTCTCTTAGAGTTCTAGAGATTCCATATCTTGGGATATAATGAGGGGCTTGAGTACCCTCAACCACTAGAATTATTAGATGACTATGTATTTTGAATCATGTAATTTAGGGCCAATAGGATTTGAGATAAATGGAGGGAGACATTTAAGATTAATAAATCTATAAGGGCTTATAAATTGTAATCAGGAAAAATGTATAAATTCTTGAATGTTTTATTTTATAGATAAATGGAAGGTAATACCATATAATTAACATTATTAATATTGGAAAAAGAATATGCCCTCATTGGTACATGTTTTCAAAAGTAGAAATAACTCATGTATATAATACTACATTATAAAATAAAAGTTTATATTTGTAATACCCACTACCAAATATACCCTTCCTGAATAATTTTATGATTAAATGTATGCCTATGGGGGATATGTGGATGATGAATATGTTTTTTACATCATAATCCTATCATCAATGTGTAGTGAGTTGTGAAAACAACCCGAGGAAATGAATATTTTCACAATTTTGTCTTAACTACAAGATGTTTATGAGGAGAAAGTGATGTAAGAGATAAATGGGATTATCATTACACTAAAAACATGTAAGTTAAAATATGGAATCTATAATAGTTCTTATTTTCTCATAATTATAGAGTATATTGGCTGCTTTGTAGAGTTATGATTCAAGTATTGTAACAATATATCCAAACATCTCATTATTTCAACCTTATCACCCAATTAATATAGTTTTATAGAAACTTTTATAGTGATGGTTATGGATAAAAAACTATATAATCTTTTGAATATTGTCTTCCAAAAATATATGATCATTATGGAAGATAAATCTTTAGTTAATTTAGTGAAAAAGAAGAGATAAATATTAAAATTTCTAATGAAATGTATGATGAAAAGGCACCATAATAACACTGTTCTATAGAAAGAAACATAAAGATGTAGAGAATCAATTAGGAGGATATCTTATTCACAAGTTGTATAAATGTTCTGTGAAAGTTAATTTTCATTGGATTTAGGAATTATCAATATGAATCTTTTACTTTAGGTATATTCATCATTTCATGTAGGATTTCAATATTACGTATTATATATTAGATATAATATGTGACTTAGATATTTGAATCCAAATACAAGAACAAATGAATATCAAAATGATTAGAGGAGTAGTGTGAATCTTCAAGTAGATAATAGAGTTTGACTCATATGTAGACTAGGGAATATTGCATCCTCACTGGATAAGATGAAATATTATTTTATTTGAATAATATTATTATATATTCTATGTTACCAAGAAATTATCTCAGGGTTGAGTTTAGAAACAATGAAGCATTATTTAATTTAAAAAAAATATTATTATAATATACCATACATAATTAATTGTTTAATTATACTTGAATCATAGATATCAAATTTTGCAAATTAATAATGAGCATAAAATATAATTCTCACCTAATACATAGTTTTGTGTAAATAATTCTTATTCTGGTAAAACTAGAAGAAAATATCAATGATATACAAATAATTGTGTTTAGATACATTTGAGATAAAAAAAACTTAACTATTTGACATGTTTGATTATACAATTTAATGTAACCAAGAAATCTTCTATAATTGAATTTAATAAATACAAAAAGCATCTAAAACTCATTCAAAAAGCATTATTTGAACTATTTTATTCTGAAGTTATATGTAAATTCTCATACATCATTAATTTATTTAAAATTATTATGGAATATAAAATTAAAATAGAGAATAATGTTGATTCAATAAGGTTTCCTTAAGATTTTTCCATTCCTTCATGTTTTGGGAGATTGTTGAGTCAATAAGGTTTCCTTATGACTTTAAAATTCATTATTGTTTTGAAAATCAAAAACACCATATCTTAAACAAAATTTCATTTTACCCTATGCTTTTCTTTCATATGGAAAATTTCCTTCCTCAAGGAAATTTATCCTTACCATGTTTTTCATTGTTCATTTTTTCTCTAGATATAAAAATCAGTTTCATATCTGAATCCTTGGAATCATATGTATACTTAGATATAAAGAATTCTGTTTTCAGGATCCGAATTAAGGTTTCGAACTCTTATGAGTTCTGACTCCGAGTTCTCTGAATTCAGACTCTGAACTCTTCTAAGTTCTGACTCCGAGTTCTCTTATGAATCCAGACTCCAAACTTTTTAAGTTCAGACTCCGAACTCTTATGAATTCAGAATCATAATTCTTCTGATAAATAAAATCTAAATATACATGTATCAGTGACTTTTAATAGTTTTTTGGTTAGACTCCGAACATTCATTTTTTCTTACACTCCGAAAAATGAATTTTTTTAAGTAACCATATTTTGGTTCACTCATCTTTTGGTTATAAAACGATGTCATTAATTCAGTTTCCAACTTACCATTATTTGAGTGACATGTGTATAGGTGCCTCCAAAATTCAAGGAAAAATATGACCATTGGAGGAGGGAGCTGACCGTTGAAGTTGTTCCTATAAATAGGAGCTCATTTGAAAGAGATCACTACAACAAGTTGATCAATCTTGAACTTACATGCTGTTGAGGTGATTTCTAGAGAGAGATTCTCTTATAAACTCTTAGTCTTCATGCAGAAAGTTTGAACAGCTTGTTCGAACTTTGCTTCGTGTATAATTTCTTTGTGCATAGGTGTGATATCTTTAAAATCAGGTACTTCAGGTTGTGAAGTCATAGGTGTTGATTTCCTTACCAATTGATGGGTTGCGGGGATAGCAAGACAGATATCGATCTTCGGATTGAGGGCTTACCTGGGTTTGGGTAAGACATACTTTCTTGAAAGTATAAATCAAGGGACCTTTATCCAAGGTTATTGGATACCATTCTTTTTGGGTTAAAAGATTTACTATTTGATACTTGTAGTGTTTCAATTGTGTTTTCCACTGTAATTTTGCTTGTTGAAGAAATTATTACTATCTTATACTTCCTTATACTAGTACTTTGATTAAATAGGATTATATACCCTTTAAGGTATAATCTTTGTTGTTGTAAAAAAATTTAAGTTTCATTTCTAGAATCACTTTTCTGGAATCTAGCAAATTAGTAGAACTTAGCGGTGTTATGAATTTTGTTTAAAAAAAATTTTTAAGTATTTTTTAAGTATAAAATTCACCCCCTCTTGTATATTGAGTATCTACACCATATTTTGATACTAAAATCAGTATCATACCTATCATAATATCGATCCAACAATTGGTATCATAGGAGGTGACCTTGTACCCTGAACCAATCTAACAAATGGCTTAGAGCTTTGGTTCAACCTAAATTAATCTCACGATTAGATTCAAAATAGAAACCTCCTTCTTAATTTATTTCTGAATCATATTTTCAGACTCATAAAGTTTGGATTCATATTTATCTTAGAGATACGCTAGTTCTATTTTCCTTGATTAGGATATTTTTTCCATTGTTTATAAACATCTATTACTAACAAGTTTGAGTGGAAAGATTTTCCTTAATATGGCAAGTTTAAATGTTAGTTCTATCAGCAATGTAAATTTTACAAGACCTCCTATTTTAGATGGAAATGATTATGAGTACTGGAGAGATAGGAAAAAGAATTTTTTTATTAACACAAGAGTTGATAGCTACTTAATGCTGACATAAGACTATAATATTCTTGATAAAGAATTGAGAACGTTTACTAATCAAGAGAAATTAGAATATTAAGAAAATTTCAGAGTCAAAAATACATTTCTATGTTCCATGACTATGAATATTTATAGTCAAATATCTTCATGTGAAGCTTCAAACAGTATCTGGAAGAAACTTGAAGTCACAAATTTTGGTTCTTCTAAAGTTATAGAGTCAATAAGAGATATGTTGAGAGTTGAATACCATGGCTTTAACTTTCCTTATGGAGAACCTATAAGAAATGATCAGCAGAGGTTTATGACTATCATAAATATATTACAGTTTATCGGAGAAAAAGGTTCGGATGATGAGGCCCTTTTAGATATGATTATAGACATTATTCCAAATTAGTGGGAGTACAAGAGAACAAAAATTGATGAGAACATGAAATTCACCCAGATTTCCTTAGATGAGCTGTTTGGAACTCTTCTTCAGCATGAGACTTGAATAAAGATAGATGCTGATAATGTTAAAAAGAAGAATGGGAATGGTGGAGTTTCTTTTACAACTACTTCAAAACATATGAATTCCAAGACTCCAGAAATAGTAACTAGATAAAAGTCAAAGAAAGTTACTATTCAGTCAGAATCTAGTGATACAGAAATTTCTGAGAACGAATTAGCTAATCTTGCTTAGAAAATGAACAAGATAGTAGCTCAAAAGAACTATCAAAATAAATTCATGAAGAGAGACTATAAAGAGATTAAATATGGGGAAGTTACTTGTTATGAATGTAGAAGAACATGTCATATTAGACCTAATTTCGCTCTATTAAAAAAGAAGGAAAATAAGGAAAATAATTCAGAAAGAAACAAGAAGAATTTCTATCGTTCAAAGCAAAAGAAAAGTATTAAAGCAAATGATATTTGGAGTGCTAGCTGTGGAGACTCTTCAGGAAGTGAATCTTCTAAATATGAATCATCAGAACAGAAAAATATCGGATTCATTACTACTACTTCTTTCCCAAATACTTGTCTTATGGCCAAGGTACGCTCTGCTGAGGCTTTAACAAATGTATCACTTGATAAGAATTATTATTCTAAAGATATTACTTCTAATGAAGATACTTAATCTTCAAATAATTAAGAAATACCTTCTTATAAATAAGTATCGAGATTTTCCAACTTGTTAGAAGTAAAAAATTGTAAAATTTCTAATAAATTAGACAAGGAAAATACTAAAGACGAAGTTCTGACAAAAGAGATTTCAGACCTGTCTAGAGATCCTGAAGATAAGGATGAGCTTCTAGATAAACTTTCTAAAGACCTTAAGGAAGTCATTTCATAAAAGAAAAATATTTCTACAGATCTTAAGAATGTTATTTTAAAATTAAATGTTTTTGAGAAAAAATATAACACTAAGGAAATAATTCCCGAGGATAGGAATTTAGTCATAAGACTAAAATCTGAAATATATTCCCTTAAGAATCTTCTTTCAAACATTAATTCTTGTAAAGAAAATTTTTACAAGATTTATTCTCAAATAATACCTCAAGGAAATACTGCTGGGGTAGGTTAAACTCACAGAAAACCTGTATTCAAAAACAACTATTTTATTCCATCAAGAGCCCCTTTTTGTACTAAATTTCAAAGTGGTGGGCATTGGAAGTAAAATTTTTCTTTGAATAATGTTCAATCTCTTTGGTTTCATAAAGCTTATTTTACTAAACAAATATGTATACCCAAAAATTTATTATCTAACAATTCCGGATCTAAGAAAGTTTGGATTCTGAAATCCTAACATTCTTTTTTTAGGAAAATAATGAAAGTACCCACAACAATACTTGGTACATGGATAGTGGATGTTCCCGACATATGACTCGTAACAAAAACTACTTTGAAAAGATTATCAAGTTGAAAGGAGGAAAAGAATCTTTCAGAGATAATGCTAAGGGAGAAATTATTGGTATTGGTAACATCGTTCTTCTTTGCAAAACATTGATTTCAAATGTTTTATTTGTTAAAGGTCTTAAGCACAACCTCATTTACATAAGTCAATTATATGATGAAGGTTAACTTGTAAATTTTAGGAATGAATAGTTCTTAGTAAACAATTACAAGGAAGAGTTTATTCTTTCTGCCAATAGGAAAGATAATGTTTACACACTAAATATAGAAGACCTTAGGTAGCAATAATTGCCTTTCCTTAGTGCAATGAAAGATCATTCTTGGTTATGGCATAGAAGTTTAGGACATTGTAACCTTAAGAACCTATGAAAACACTGTAATAAAAGACTAGTTAAGGATCTAATGGATCTTAGATATTATTCTTCAAAAGTTTGTGATCTTTGTCAATTGGGAAAGCAACATAAATCAGGTTTTAAATCAGTCGGTAATTCCTCGACCATTGATAAATTACAGTTAGTACATATAGATCTTTTTGGCCCAACACAAACTAGAAGCATTGAAGGCAAATATTATGTATTTGTTTTAGTTGATGATTACACTAGATTTACATGGGTCTATTTTCTACCAAAGAAATATGAAGTTTTTTGTTATTTCAAAAGTTTTAGAGCCCAAGTTAAAAATGATAAAAACCTTCCTTTGATAACTATTCATAGTGATCATAGAGGAGAATTTCAAAATTCTGATTTTGAAACTTTTTGTAGTATAAAAGGCATTACCCATAACTTCTCAGCACCTAGAACACCTCAACAAAATGGTGTTGCTGAAAGAAGAAATAAAATTCTTTAAGAGATAATAAGAACCATGTTGAGTGAATATTCTATAGACAAACATTTTTGGGATGAAGCTATAAGTACTATTTTTTATACAATAAATCATCTTTTGATTAGGCTTTTTCTTAATAAAACTCCTTATGAGTTATGGAATGGTAGAAAACCTAGACTTTCCTACTTCAGTTTTTTTGGTTCAAGGTATTAATTTTTAATACTAAAGACTATTTACACAAATTCACACCAAAATTTGATAAAGGAATTTTCTTAGGCTACTCCACAACTTCTAAGGCTTATAGAGTTTCCAATAAAAATACTTGTACTGTTGAAGAAACAATACATGTCAAATTAGATGAAACTGATCTTTTTGTTTTTATACAACCCCAACCTACTTCTTCATACGTGTTTTCAAAAACTGATTATCAACCTTTGATAGAAGATCCTTCTAATAAGTAAAATGTCCAAGAAGATGTTTCTAAAGCATTTAACCCAGAAGATTTTCTACCTTATGTTGATGAACAGGTTTTACGAAACCCAAATCAGTTGTTTCTTAAGAATCATCCTAGTGATAGTATCATTGGTGACGTAAATCAACCCATAAGGACTAGAAGTTCCTTAAGGAATGAAGTAGAACATCTAGAATTCCTTTCCTAATTAGAACAAAAAAGCATTGATGAAGCTTCAGGTGATGATGATTTGATAAAAGCTATGAAAGATGAACTAAATTAATTCGAAAGGAATAAAGCATGGACCTTGGTTGAAAGGCCCAAGAAAACTTCTGTTATTGGAGTAAAATGGGTCTTCAGAAATAAGTTTGATGAAAATGGAATCATAGTAAGAAATAAATCAGGATTGGTTACTAAAGGTTATAATCAAAAAGAAGAAATAGACTATGAAGAAACCTATGATCCAATAGCTAGACTTGAATCTATTTATATCCTACTTTCGTTTGCAACATCCTTCAATTTTAAACTTTTTCAAATGGATGTGAAATGTGCTTTCCATAATGGTTATGTTCAAGAGGAAGTTTTTGTTGAGCAACCTCCATGTTTTGAAGATACAAAACATCCTGAACATGTTTATAAACTTACCAAAGAATTGTATGGACTTAAGTAAGCCCCTCAATCTTGGTATGATAGACTTATAGGACTTTTTCTTCAATATAATTATGTTAAGGGAAATTCAGATCCAAATATTTTTATAAATAATGGTCAAAAAAATATTTTGATTGTTGAAATTTATGTTGATGACATTATATTTGGTTCAACTATGCAATCTTTAACTGATTCCTTTGAGAATCTAATGAAATCTGAGTTTGAAATGAGTATGATGGGTTAGTTAACATTTTTCCTTGGTTTTCAAATTTCTCAAAAACCAGAAGGAATATTTATATCCCAACATAAGTATATTAAATATCTTCTTAAAAAGTATGGATATGACAACACTAAGAGTATTAGTACTCTCATTGGTACCTCAAACACACTTGATGATGATGAACCTAGGAAACCCGTAGATCAAACATCTTTTCGAGGTATGATAGGAAGTTTACATTACTTGATAGATAGTCATCCAGACTTAATTTTTTCAGTATGCTTATGTGCATGATATCAGTCCAATCCTAAGGAATCTCACTTAAAGGCAGTGAAAATAATTTTTCACTACTTAAAGAGAACCATGGATTTAGGACTCTTTTATACTTTTGGAAATTATTTTATTTTAAAAAGTTTTTCGAATGATGACTTTGGTGGATTTAGAATGGATAGAAAGAGTACATCAGGAACTTTTCATTTCTTAGGAGATTCATTAGTTTTTTGGTCATGCAAGAAGCAACACTCAGTAGCACTTTCCACTACTAAAGATGAATATGTAGCTACTGGAACTTGTTGTGCTCAAGTGTTGTGGATGCAACACAATCTCATAGACCATGACATGAGTTTTACCAAAACACAAATTTTGTGTGATAATACTAGTGACATTTCCTTAAGTAAAAACCCTATAAACCACTCCTGTGAAAAACACATAGATATTAGGCATCACATTCTTAGGGATCACACACAAAAAGAGGATATCATTCTTCAATTTATCAGAACACAAGATCAATTTTCTGATATTTTCACAAAATCATTACCCTCTGATAGATTTTAATACATTAAACAGAAGTTAGGAATGATAACCATAACGTAATATTACTTGTTGAATTTCTATTGAAATCAATCTCCTTACAGTAATAAACTCCTTTTCAAAGGGTGAGTACATTTTCTTGTTAGTTTTTCAAATATTTCGTAACGAAAATTTTTGTAGCCAGATTTTTCAAAATTTTCCTAATGAAGATTTTCATACATAGATTTTTTGTAATGAAAATTTCCATACTCAAAATTTTCATAATGAAGATTTTGATACTCAAAATTTTCATAATGAATATTTTCAAAAAAATTGTATTCAGTTTTTCAATATCTTTCGTAATCGAATTTTCAGAATATAATGTTCTTCAAGAAGATTATTTCTCAATACAAATAATCTTCCTAGAAATATGAAAGGTATGTTTCTTTTCCTGATTTTCGTAATCATCCTTTATTTTCTAGTAGTTTCTTTTGTTTCTTTTTAAATTCTCTTCTCTTTAAATCCGAATGTTTTTATTAAAAGAAACCACAAAAGACTAGATCCAAGATTTCCTTGTAGTTATCATATCAACTGTAAGATCTTATTAAAAGGAATTTTAGGCATTGGATTGAGTTTGGATGATGAACCATCGCATAAAATGCCTATATAAAGGACCCCTCGATTTTTTTCCCACATCGATTCTCAAGATCTCGTGTACTGAAGTTATGCGCCTTTACATAAGCTCATTCTGAATTTTCAACGGTTTCTCAATTCTGAATGTCTGTAGAAGAATCCTCTCAGAAAGATATGTTTACTATCAAGCCAATCTAAGAGTGGCAGGTATATAAGTAAAGGTTGGTTCTTCTGAAAATCTTCAACAAGTATGATTCGATTATCTCAAAAAACATTAAACTGAATGGATGGGAGATTGTTTTCATATCAAATACAGGTGCTCAAGATTTAGTGTGTCCGGATATGCTAATTGAGTTTTATGAATCAGTCAGATTTTTTAAGGAAGAAGGAAGAGAAAAGTTCTCATTATAAAGCTATGGAAAGACCAATTCTCTCTCGTATACTAAGGTAGCTAATTTGATTGGTATTCCAAGAAAAGGGGAAGTTGAATTATGTTCTAATAAGTTGCTGGATGTCAAAGGAAGCTTTGTTAAGGTGAAAGATATGGAGTGCCTCGGTCATATAGATGTCCAAGCTCCAAATATTTCCCACTTGTCTACAAACTATCAGATTTTAAAATTATGCTTTCAAGGATTTATCATTCCGAGAAAAGGTGACAAAGATATATTGAAGAAGAGTGACATGTATATTTTAGATTTTCTGGTGAATCTGAGGAAGATCAATCTGGTTAAGAATATTCTCATTAAGATTGAGAATATTAATAATGGAAACTTGAAGGCTCAGATAATCATATATCCATCTATACATTCAAAGTTAATTGTTTGTTGCTAAGAATATTTCAAAATTCATTGCATCTCAAAGCCAAGGAATTCCAAAGACATGCTAGTCAGTGATGATACTCTAAAAAGGATGAACATTTGTTTTTTCTACAGATTCTAGAGAATTTTATGACTTAACAGAGGAAGAGGCTGAGTTGTTCCGAAAAAACAAGAAGTGGTTGAACCATCCAAAAAGGTAGGAAAGAAAATAAAATTGAAGGATGTAGAAGAGGATGGAAAACCCCCAAAAGATAAGGAAGCTCAATCCGCACCTCTAAAACCTAAGAAGAAAAAATCATATCTGGATGAGGTTGTAGCTAAGTTGAGGGAAGATAAGAAAAACTGGAAGGAAGGAGAGCCACAGTTTGGCCTGGATACTGTAGAAGAAAATGCTTTGAAAGAGAAAATAGCAGATGAGCTTGAAAAGCAAGGTAAAGAAAAGAAGGTAAAGAAGAAGATGACTGAAGCCGAGATAGTTCAATCCCTTCTGAGGGATACTGAGAAAGCATCTGCAAATATCCTAGTACCAAAATCCTTCCTAGTGGAATCTTTACCAGAAACCCTTGGGAAGAAGTTTTTCACTCCATAAATAGTCAAAGTAAGAGAAGAAGAAGTAGTACAAGAAGTTCAGAGTAGTGGTGATACTGTAGATTTGATTAATCAAGTGAAAGACTTTCATAACAAGGAAAGTCCATCCTAGAGGTTATAAATCTGAATTTCTGAAGTCGAATCTTCAAAGTTGGTTACACCTGGGAAAGATGAGAAAGGAGATGATAAGGAGGGCGAAGAATAAGTGAAAAAACTCTCTAAGGAATAATGTTCTAATCATTATTTCATACACCCAGAGGATGCGGAGGAAAGAGCTCAGAAATAAGTGATAAGCGAAGATAAAATTGTTCATTTTTCTGATAGTGAACATAAATCTCCAGATGAGGAATCCATTATGAAAACCGATAAGGGTAAACATGTGGTTATTGATACACCTACTAAAGATATTGTAAAGAAGAAGAAAGATGGTGCATCTTCATAGAGGAAACCTGCTGAGCTAAAGAAAGAACCCTCAGAAAGCAATGTTTCAGATTCAGAATCATCATCCCTTGGACATGATTTCATTCTTCAATTGTTGAAGAAGCTTGTTGGGACGATTCCAATTTTTCCAAGCATAGACTCTAGATTCCAGATGCATTAACACACACTAAATCAGAAATCAGATTCAGTATCATTGGTGATGGATACGTGTGTAAATCTTGAGGATGATTTCAAGAATTTATTCATTAACTATGATGCCCACAAAAGGTCCTATAATAAAATGGTTGGATGTTCAAAGAAGACAGTTGAATATTTGATATAAATTGATGAGTTAAAATATTGTTTCAAGGAGGCTTTTTACATTGAAGATGGTAAGATCAAGGATCTCACAACGACATTTTAAGAAAAGGTGTCTCTATAAAAGAATTCTCGGATTCAAGAAGTGAAGCATTTGAATGGAAAATTGTATTCAGTGGATCAATGCTGGAAGAGATACAGGGATCTTCGGATTGAGATAAAAGAAAAGCTTTTTAAGTAGGAAGAATTCCTGAAATCTCAGGCAGAGGTTCTTAAGGCTCAGGAAGATAGAATCAAAGACTTAGAGAAGAAAGCTAAGGATCAGGAATAGATTCTTAAGAAAGAAGAGGAATATCATATGGAGATCAAGAAGCTCAAAACAATAGTGAAGAAGCTGATTCCCAAGGAAAAGGAAGAATGATCTTGCTTAACTCTGATCTTTTGTTGTATTACTTTCCCTGTAAAAAAATTTCCTATCAAAACAAAATGTTTGGTTGCTTTTTGGATGTCTTGAACTAACATTTCAGGTACAATAATTTATTTTCCATTCCCTCAAATATCTTTTAAAAAATCACAAAGGGGGACAAAGGAAAAATAATTATAAGAAAAGAATAAATATACATCATTAAGGGGGAGTTTATCTAAGGGTAAATTTTTATTACAAAGATTTCTGTATTCAAGATAATGAAAAAATATCATTCCAGAAATCTAGAATACGATCCTTAGTTTTACAAAGCCTAAGGGGGAGTTAGTCGTATTCATTATTGTCCATGTGGAAAGGGAGATAAGTTTTATTTCAATGTATAGAAAAATATTTTCTATGTCCTTATATTCTTTTTCTTAAGGATGTTTGTGCTTTCCAAAAGGGGGGATATTACTGAGTCAGTAAGGTTTCCTTATGACTTTTCCATTCCTTCATGTTTGATGAGATTGTTGAGTCAATAAGGTTTTCTTATGACTTTACCATTCATTCTTGTTTTGAAAATCACTAACACCTTATCTTAAGGAAAAGTTCATTTTAACCTATGCTTCGCTTTCATAAGGAAAATTTTCTTCTTCAAGGAAATTTATCCTTACCATGTTTTTCATTGTTCATTTTGTCTCTAGGTATAAAAATTGGTTTCATATAAAAAACCTCAGAATAATGTATATACTTTTATATAAATCATTCTATTTTTAGGATCCGAATTCAGGTTCCAAACTCTTATGAGTTCTGATCCGAGTTCTCTGAATTCAGACTCCGAACTCTTATGAGTTCTCACTCCGAGTTATCTTATGAATTCAGACTCCGAACTTTGTAATTTCAGACTCCAAACTCTTATGAATTCAGACTTTGAATTATTCTGATAAACAGAATCTGAATATACATGTATCATAGACTCCTAATACTTTTCGGTTAGACTTCGAACTTTAATTTTTTCTTACACTCCGAAAAGTGAATTTTCTTAAGAAACCATATTTTTGTTCACTCATGTTTTGTTTATAAAACGATTTCATGCATTCAGTTACCTACTAACCATTTTTTATGTACAACATGTATAGGTCCCTCTGAAATTCAAAGAAAAATATGGCCATTGGAGGAGGGAGTCGACCGTTGAAGTTGTGCCTATAAATAGGATCTCATTTGAAAGAGCTCACTGCAAAAAGTTGATCAGCCTTGAACTTACATTCACTTGAAGTGATTTCTAGAGAGACAAGCTCTTATAAACTCTCAGGCTTCGTGTAGAAAGTTTTAACAGCTTTTTCAAACTTTACTTTGTGAAGAATTGCTTTGTGCAGAGGTGTGATTCCCTTAAAACAAGAGACTTTGGGTTGTGAAGTCAGAGGTTCCGATTTCCTTACAAATCGAGGGATTTCGGGGATAGCAAGATAGGTACCGATCTTCGGATTGATGGATTATCTGGGTTTGGGTAAGACAAACTTTCTTGAAACTATATATCAAGGGACCTTTATCCAATGTTGTTGGATACCCTTCTCTTTGGGTTAAAAGATTTACTACTTGTTACTTTTAGTGTTTCAACTGTGTTTTCCACTATAATTTTGGTTGTTGAGGAAAGTATAACTATCTTATACATTCTAATACTTGTACTCTGATTAAATAGGATTCTATATGAATTAAGTTAGAATCTATTTTGTTGTAAACTTTTGTTAAGTTTCATTTCCATAATCACTTTTCCAGATTCTAGAAAATTAGTAGAACTTAGAGGTGTTTTGAATTTTGTTTGTACAAAATTTCCTTAAGGATTTTTTAAGTATACAATTCACCCCTCTCTTGTATATTTAGTATCTACACCATAGTTTGATACTACAATCAGTATCATATCTATCATACTATCAATCCAACAAATAATGATTGGTAATAAGATAAAATATACATTAAGATGGTGATATAAAGATATACTAACCAAGAATTTATCGACCATTAAAATATAGAGTAGAGTTATTCCTAAAATCACATTTCCATATACACATATTATTCTTGATTTATGTAATAGGAGAAAAAATAAACATTCATATAAATATTGCAATTGTCCCACTATTCCATACATGATTTGATTTTCCAATAAATCCATTTACACTTAATCATATTCCAAATATAATAACAAATAGATATAATATGAGTTAAAATATTAAATAAATAAATTATGTCCCAAAAATTATTTTGTTTGGATACAAATAGTTTGTCAGGCCTAAATCAAGAAACAAAATTAAATCATGAAAAACAAAAAAAGCATCTATATGAATTATCATCATGTTATAAAATGATATTAAATAAATTATATAGATAAAAATATTATAGTCACGTAACAAACTATATTTAAATAAGTGTATTGACATATCTATTTGAGATAGTGAAATTAATATATAAATGGATAAATTCATTGATTATGATGGGAAAAAATTTTCATAGGAAAATATTCCACAAGAGTTATTAGAAAGGAAGGCCTGAGAGACACATACAATGTAAAAATTATAAAAACCAAAGAGAGGTTGTTTTTGTAATCAAAATGTTAGGTGATACATTACTTATTAATAAAAATTAAACAATATCAAATATAAAAGTAGAAAAATTAAAAAAAAATAAAAGTAAACATGAATTTAGGAAAATTGATTCGATGTTCTCGAAATAAGTTTGAATATTGAAAGTTTACACATTGACATAAATCCCATTAATTCAGAATGAGTATTCAAGGGTGAGATGAACTTGGTTATTAATGTGAATACCTATAAATTAATATTGGTTGATGAAGGCTTAATACTAGTTAATGTATTGATTGTGTCGAAACCATTTCAAAAAATAGATACAAAAGTCTATTTAAATTTACATTTCCATAATAGAAACCACAATTATTATATAAATCATGAAAGGATATATTTATAGATCAAATAAAAAAATTAAATCATGTAATGATTATTTTTCCCTGGTTATACAAGAGGCTATTGGGAGTGAAATTATTTTCTATGTGAAATATGTTGATAAAATATAGAAAATATAATTTAGAATGATAGTTAGTTAGCACTAAGTTGGAAATATATGCCCAAATATTGAATTAAACAAGAAACCCAACTTTATAGGGAATATTATCTATTAATATTGATCTATGGGGTTTTTAACTATGTTAAGGTATATATAGTAAAAAATTATTGAAAAACACATGTTGGAACAACTCAAGAGGGGGTTTTTTCTTTGGACACCTGGCCCAAATCTTCCCAAGATGATGTTTATAAGACATAGGTGTAGATTAAGATGATGAGTAGAACCACAAAAACTTCATGATAGTTATATGTGGGGTGGAAGAATATGGTAGAGGGTGATATATAAAAATTTCTTTTAATAATCATTTCTCAAAACCAAGAGCGAGGATCTTACACCTCAAATTCATTATTTATTTATTTATATTTGAATAAATAAATACTCTATCTTGGAATTTTTCTTTGTTGGTAAATGTTGATCATATGAAAATACCCTTTATAATTTCCTTTGTTGCTCTATGAGGATTCAAGGATGTAATTCCTTTAGCATGGATCCACATGAACTCCTTTGATATTTGAGGAACACCACCCGTTCTCTAGGTTCTAGCGTGACATCTTAAATGTATTGAATTTTTCATTCTTAATCATTAATTATTCAATGTTGAAGAAATATTTCATTTACATCTAGTTCTTAAGAGGGAGTGAGAAGGATTAGTTGAGAGATAATTCATTATGTGCAAAAGTTATATATTCTTAATTTTTGGATGCATTAAATGATAGACATGTCCATCCATTTATTGAGTTAGGATTTAAGTTAAAATTTTATTTAATTGCATAACAAATATTAAATAACATTTAATACATTTAATAACCCCCACACGACATAATAATAATTATATTTTTGTTATTTTGTGGTAGGTTTTGACTTGTGCAATGACAAATATTCTTTGACAGTCTTGTTAATTAATATTTTTAACAGGATTTGGTCTTAGTTAATATAAAATCTTATAGAATTTATTAGACAATAGAATAAATATTTTATTCACAATTTTGCGAATAAATATTAATTAAATATTAAATAAAAAATAAGTATTTTATTCAAAAGCCGATAAATAAATATTAATTTAATTTATGTGATCAATATAACATGAATAAAAATATATCTTAGACTTGAGAACATTATTTATTCCATTAATTAAACCAAATAAAAATTTAATTGTGATCGACATAAAAACTTTGTGTGTCACCCAATCGTATTCTTTCTTGTTGGAATTAGGTGGGCCTACTTAAAGTCTGACATTATTGTCTAGAAACAGGTGAAAGAACCCAAGAGAAAGAATTTAACGTCGTAACTTTAACAACCAAATGTGAGTAATCACTTTTTAATATAATACCTTTATTATTATATCTCATCAATAAGGTTACACTTCTGTGTCACCAAACTATATGGTTGATATGTCTTTCTTTGACTATCAGAAATAAACACATCATTACACCAAGACCATGAAATTTAATGCGACAGTTCTATTCTTATCAAAGGGCCAAGATATTTTGTTCTATAAAGATGGAGGGGACATATCCTTCCATGACTTATTCATTAATGACATGTCAATTATGATCCACCAAATGTATTCAACTTCACCATGAACTTTTATTATAATAGTTTATGAAATAAATCTATGTAACTGATTTGTAACATGAATTAATAATAATATTTAATTCTAAGGACCATCACACATTATCGTAGATATAAATGTCAGAGGAAACCAAAACATGAGGAATTCCCACTCATTTTTTAATTCTCATAATCTTCCATCTGGGAGGTTATCAAGTGCAAAATTCATGAGAATAATCCCCCACTGCTTATGAGTACTCACACCTGACATTCTTTGTACCATGAGTCCAATCATAGTATGTTATCGAACCGCAAAAAATTATTTGAGAATATCATCATAGAATATCCAGGATCTCATCATAGCTAGGAACTAATATGTCTTTATCAATGAGATATATACTCTAGGACAGTATTACATTAGAGTCATTTAGATAAAAAAATACATAACATGAAATTTCATTAACATTCAATACATAGATTATACATGTAATCAAAGTAGAAATAATTTGTCCCTAGACACCAAATCTATCACACCTGCCTATTTTAAATTATTTATTTTATTAATTTTTTTTGGGCATTGGGTAGTTTAGGTTGAAGACCCACTTAAATTTTTTGGGTTTTTATTTAAAAAATCACATTTTGGCCTTGACAATGTTCAACGCCTCACTATCAAAGTCACACAGACTCGCCTGGGTCATCAAGCGGCCTCGCCTGGATCACCACAAGACTTTCCCAAAGTTCAAGGTAGATGAATAAAATGTAATGAATAATAAAATGAGAATAAAAAAAATAAGAAGTGTAATAAAATTCAAGGGACTATTTTAATGATCATAAAAATAAAATCGTTTGAGAATATTACTATTATTATTGATAACATTAAGAATATAAATTTTCTTAAGTTGTTAATATTAAAATAATTAATAATATTATTAATATTATTATTAAGTTACTATCACCTTATTGTTTTATTTTTCATTCAAATATTCAGTCAAGGTGCAGGATGAGTCCTGGTAGAATTTTGAGTTTTTGTTGATAAATGAGTTTTCGTAGCTTGACAGCATCCACCACTTAGGAGAAGCTCGATTTAGAAACCACGCAGCTTCGCCTTGTCCAGAGTGTGACCTTACTATGTTCAAGTAATTAAATAAAATGAATTAATAATAATTAAATAAAATTAACTGAGCGATAAAATGAAAATATATTAAAATAATTAAAATGCAGTAAAGAATTATTTTAATGGAAATAAAAATAATATTATTTGATGATATTATTATTATTATTATCTTAATTTTTGTTTTATTTGTATTTTGTTATATTTTTTTTCTTTTTTTTGGAGGGGTTCTCCCCTAGGTCGCGCCCCATTTCTTTTTCCCCTCATTCGGTCACACTGAGGCCTCTCCCGAGACTTAGTGTGCATGCTCCGCCCTTCCTAGACTCCTCACCATCTGGCGCTGCCCTCGCTCTGCACCCTCATCCATTTCTATCCCACTCGCCATCCTCCCTTTGGCTCTCGTCCGATGACACTCTTGTCATATCCCCTGGAAACCAACCACTTGCGCCAATGCCTCTCCCCTCTGGCTTCCGTTTGGCAGCGCCCCACCTACCTCACCATCCCCCCTTTGCAAACCCACTGACCCTCCTCCTGCCCCTCGCATGACCCACTCTAGTAGTTCTCCCTTTTTGTTTGGTTTCAGATATTTTTTCACCATTTAAGCTTGTGTTTAATGGTTTAAATTTTGGTTTATGTGGGTTTTAGTCCTTCTGTTTTAGGGTACAATTCAGTTTGCATCTGGTGCGAATTAGGTGTGATTGAAGATTCCCACAAGATTTGAGAATTTCTTTATACAAGGTATGTGGTTCAGTTCTTATCATCATTAGATATATTTTTTATGCTTATTTAATTTATTAATGTGTTCATTGGTTTCATTTTGAGTTGAGAATGGTATTTTTTTGGAATGTTTGGTGTGTTTGTTTACTAGAAGTGAAATTTTGATTAAGGAAATGATTATGTTTTGTGTTGTTTTGGTGGAATCTTTTTAAAATGGATTTTAGGGATTGTTTAGATGGTGCAAACTACGTTTTCAAGAGTATTTTAGATGTATATGATCAATTGTGGATTTTCAATGAGTAGATAATCATTTTTGTGTGTGTCGACCTTATTATTCAATTTTGTAAATAATTTAATAGATTGTGTTTGTTATGAGAATTATATTTTTGAAAGGTTGTGATTTGAGTTTTAATTTTAAGAACCATGTTTACATAAAATAGGGTGTGTTTTTGATATAAACTCTCATTTCATCACTTGGTAGTGATTTATAGGTTGTTCGAATTGCACTCTATAAATATTTTGATATGCGAGCATGATGAAATTTCATTTTATTTTAGAAATGGTAATTTCTTTCATTTTTTCCATGTTTTGGAAAATTCTAGAACTGTTTAATCAATTGGTTATGAGGTGTGGATTTTGTTTTAGAAGGGTTGAGATGTGGAATTGATTTTAAAATGGTTTTATTACGAAGAAAATTTGTGTGTTTTGAAGTGAGGTCTTATGGTATGCGCATGTTATGTTTTATAAATTGAGATTTTTTTTATTTAAGTGGTGTTTGGACTGAGAAACACGGGTGAATGGTTTTTGGGGGTTGTTTGGTAGGTTTAAAAATGTGTTTTCAAGGAACATTTGGCGTGTGGGTATTTAAATGGGATTTTCATTCGAAAATGGATTGTTTTTGACATGTTAGATTTGTGGTGTATCTTGAGTTTATAATGTTAACTGTTTAAATGGTGGAAAAATTATTTTGAAAAAAGTTTAAAAGCATGAATGATTTTATGAAAGGGGTTATTCCCATTGTCTGGTTGGTCTTTATTGTTAGTTTCCTTATGATAAAAAAAGGATTCGAGAACCTATGCAAGTGGTGGTAAATATGTGTTATATAAAGTAAGGTAGTTTCATTAAAATATTTTTCTTTTGATATAAAATATTTGTTGTGTGTACATGTAAACTTAAACTTGAGAACAAGGGAAATCTCCAGGTACCTAGGTGGGTGGATTGGGACTAGTATGCTAGATGATGAGTAAGTGGTTCATCCCAGTCTCATCTACCATGATTGACGTCACAACACTAACTAAATATTTTTGAAGATTGGAGACCACTAGGTTATGGATGTGTTTCCCTGCAAGTGTATCGTGAACGAGAACTTAGATCATTGTGGTTCCTATACCATGTTTATACGGTGGTATGATGTCTCTAGAATCCCATGCGTACTAGCCACCTTAGGGGATTCACTGGTAGTGCTCTATTATACATGCAGTGGTGCCCTATGGTGGCATAAATATGACCAAATTAATGCAAGTGTCTTCTTTATGTGTTTCATAATCCACTTTAATGTAGTATTTGTGAAATGGGTTTTCTTCAAACATTCATTTCCTTTTTTACTTTCAGTTTGTAAATGTTTTCCTTAACAATTTTTTTTTTAAAATCATGTTTTTTGAAATAATCATATTAAATTATCTCTTATATGTTTGGCATGGAATTTTTTTATTGGGTGGTATCCTACCGGGCTCTTGGATTACATCCTATATAAACCTTTGGGTGTGTGTAGACCTTGTTCTTTTTGTATCCTAGATTGAGGCATCATGATCAGTGATGGTTTTTTTGGTTGGTGATGGTCTTCTCTTGGTGTTTAGTGTTAGTAGATAGAGGATGTTGCACCTCATGTTTCTTGGAGTTTTGCATTGGAGTTTTAGTTTTCTTTATTTTTTGTAGTTTCCTTTGGTTTTTGGGTTGAGTTGTGAATCTTGTATTTGATCTTGTTATAAGGTCATGTTTGGTTGTCTTTTTTTTTAGTTTAATTGTTTTATGTTGTTGGTTGTTTTTCTATCTCTTATTTCCAAAAAACCATTCCCACATGTCACTCACGATACCTAGGAACTTATGTTATCCCGTGGTGATTAGAAATGCCCTTCGGGCCATGCCGCAGATAGGGTTGGGTGTCGGGTCAGATGGTGACCTGACTTGGTTCATGACAAAATTGTATTAAAGGGATTTTTTCTCTCTTGGGTTGTGTTCCTGTGGGATATATTCAAGGAAGACCAAAGATAAGGGTGTTCGAACATGACGTTCTTGCTATGAGAAAGGAGCCTGGCCAGCACACCTCGTAGATGGACTCAAGTTACCAGGATAAGTTGAGGTTTGTCTGAATCTTTGGCCCTCATGTTTAATCTTGTCTAGGGGAAATGAAAATTGAGTGGGGTAGGTGGTCCTAGTGAGCTCGCAGGGTCTATAAGACCATGTGAATCTGAGGACATTGTCCTAGAATACACTCTGTGGCAGTAGTGTTATTAGAGTATGGCCCCCAACCATATGTCCCAGTCACCTTCTGACACTAGTTTTCTCTTGCATCTTTCCTTGTTTCTTTGTTTTTGATTCATGGAAATTTTTTTTAAGTAAAAATGATTTGGTCTTAGAAAATGTTTTGAAATGAAGACCATTAAAAGAAAATGATGTGTAACGTTTGAAAAGTGTAGGTTGAATGTTTTGGTTTTGAAAAATGGAAATGCATGGTTTTGATCCATGGGGTTCTCATGGGAAACCATATGAATGGGCATATATGGAAATATATTTGGTTAATGGTATGATAAGAGGAGTGAATGGATGGACATGAGGTGGGTGCCAGTGTGGCATGGGAACTTGCATGTGTGAGACCCATGGGTCACCATTGGTGTTTGTGAAACCCACTATCTTCGTTCATTTTAAAAATGTTTTGTTAAAGGAAAAATTTTCTGAATTAATAACTGGTGATTGTGTGGTGTGACCATGTATTTTGTAAAAGTTGGATGTGAGGCATTTCGAATTGAGAATACTTTTTTTACTAATTTTTGTCTTGAGTTTTAATTATTTTTTTATGTTGGTGTGAAAGTGTGTGGTTTGTGGTTTATTTTGAAAAGGGATTTGAGAAGCCCTTGCAGTGGTCCCCCATACACATTTAGTGTTCTCTTGAATTACTTATTGTCCATTTGACTGATTTGATTAGGTCCATGGTTTTTATTCTTAAATAGTGCAAACCCCCATAAAGCTTTAACATGGGATTGAAATGTGGTCATGGGAAATTCTATGTTCGCTGGCCCTCTGGTTGATTAAATCAAGGACTCTCCCTTTTTAGTGATAGTGCTAAACCTATCCCTTTTTCCCTTTTGGTTATGGGGATCCTCTTGCAGTGGGATGTTTGACATGAGGGTAGTGGAAAGGATTTTTAGTCTCTTTGAGTTGCCTGAGATGTCAAGTATGAAGTTTGACACCGTTGTATTTGAAAGTCCCCCTAGAAATGGTGAAAGGAATTCCAATGGGGAAGGGTTAAGGATATTTAGATTTATCAGTGTTGAATAGTGTCTTGAAGGGATTTTTAGTGCTTTAATCGGCTCTGAGCATCATGTTTTGTGACGTCTTGCAGTGTAAGTTCTTTTTGAATTGAAAATCGGTGGATTTCATTGAACCCACAAAGAATCCTTGTTTTCAAAGGAGTGTGTCCTCCTCTTAGGAAGTTCTGTTTTCTCTGTTCCAAGAGGAGTGTTTATCGTTAATCTTTACTTGATTGTGTTTCAGGGTTAAGTTGAATTGGTGATTCATGTGCATCATCTAAACCCATGTTTTGGTTGGTGTGTTGTGAGGGAATAGTTGGATGTCGTGGTGTGTTGTGTTTGTTGGTGTTGTCTCAGTTGCAGTGTGGTTGCGTGTGGAACCAAATGGAGAAGCTCTGTTTGGGAGTCTTTAATATATGACTATGAGGCAGGAGATTCTTAAAACATCTGGGATCCTACTGTAGGACTCAAAGTGGAGATGTCACGTTTTCAAGAACCCTAAGTGTGTATGAGACCCTGAACTTATTTCTTTCTTCGGTGTCCGAGGTGAAAGGAGTTTATATCATTTTATGTAGCTATTCCATTTTGAGTGACCTATCTGGGTGCATGAGGATTCCCCTAGCTATGAGGATCCATGATCATGTCGTTACCTTAATGTCATGTGGGTTGCATCCCCCCGAATGTTATCACTTTTAGTGGTCCTTATAGTTTCTGTTGGGTAAATCGGTCTCAAATATAAATAGTGCTCATTTAGGGATGTAGAGATGTCGGTTTGTCTTGGGTTGTGGTTTTTACTCCCAGATAGTCAGGCCCTTCCCTCCCCGCCCCTTGTTGTGGGATGCTTGGTCACTATCCAGAGATTTTTTATGTTTGATGTATCTAATATCAGTTATAATGGTGGGGAGACCCACGGTGGGCCATGCTCAAATGTTTCTAGAATGAATCGGTGTTGGACTTATTCATAATGGTAGGGAGCCTGCTCATGAATCCTCGTGTCATGAATTTGGTTCTTTTCTCAGGAATTTGTAGGTTTCTAATGGTGGGGATCCACTTCGGGCTTCCCCATGTTGGGTTTTCGATTCTATTCATAAAGATAGATTGGTGATTAGTGATAATAATGTTCCTTTGATGTGGTTTAATCTTGTTTGTTCATCCTGGTCAATGGTGTGGTTTTCTTTTAAGGGTTCTTGATTTTTTTGTCTTGTGAAGTTGGTTTCTATGGGTGCGAGAGTTACTTTTCTTAATCAATAAACAGGAGTTATTCAAGCCTTTTGGGGGTAGGTGACACATAACGAAAAGTCTTTTACAGGTTTCTTATGGCTGTCATTTAAGTCACTTTCTCTAAGCACGGAGCATTTCTTTTTTTTTTCATTCTTTTTATAAGGATCCTCTTTGAACCTCAAGGGGGTATCCGTTGCTGATTTGGGGTTCAATCATTGTTGTGGCTTTTCGAGGACATAAAGTGCTATGGTGGGGAGAATTGTCACACCTGCCTCTTTTAAATTAATTATTTTATTAATTTTTCTAGCCATCGTGTAGTTCGGGTTATAGTCCGACATAAATTTTTTGGGCCTTATTTAAAAATGTACATTTTGGCCTTGACATCATTCAGTTCCCTGTTGTCGAAGTCGTGGAGCCTCGCCTGGGTCACCATGCAGCCTCTCCCAGTTCACTGCTAGTCCTGCCCGAAGCTCAAGGTAAAATAATAAAATGAAATGAATAATAAAATGTGTATAAAAAAAATAATAAGTGTAATAAAATTCAAGGGACTATTTTAATGATAATAAAAATTATATCATTTGATAATAATAATAATAAAATTATTATTGATAGCATTAAGAATATAAATTTTATTAAGTTGTTAATATTATAATAATTAATATTATTATTAATATTATAGTTACGTTACTATCACATTATTGTTTTATTTGGTTTTAAAATATTATGTCGAGGTGCCTGATGAATTTGGGTTGAATTTTGAGTTTTCGTTGATAAATGAGTTTCCACAGCTTGACAGCATCCGATGCTTAGGTGAAGCACGAGTTGGAAACCGCGCGACATCGCCTTGCCCACTGCGTGACCTGCCGATGTTCATGTAATTAAATAAAATTAATTAATAATAAAGAAATATAATTAAGTGTGTGATAAGAAGAAAATAGAGTAAAATTAGAAAAAAGAAATAAAGAATTGTTTTAATGACAATAATAATATTATTTGAGGATATTATTATTGTTATTATTATTACTATTATTATTATCTTCATTATTGTTTTATTTTTATTTTTTTATATATTTTATTTTTTTGTTTTGGAAGGGTTCTCCCCTACGTCACGCCCCCTTTCTTTTTCCCCTCACCCCATCACACCGAGGCCTTTCCCCCGACCTGGTGTGCGTGCTCCGCCCTCCCCGAACACCTCACCAGCCGATGCTGCCCTCGCACTGCACCCTTCTCCCTCTACAGCCCGCTTGGACACCTCCCTTCAGCTCCTGTCTGGTGCCGTTATCGTTATCTCACTCAGAAACCAGCTGCTCACGCCGATGGCTCTCCCCTCCAGCTCCCGTCCGGTGCTGCCCCACCAGCATCCCCTTATCCCCGTTGCGAACCCACCAGCCCTCATCCAACCCCTAGCACGACCCAATCCAGTAGTTCTCCCTTCTTGTAGGGTTTCAGATTTCTTTCTTTTCTAGATTTTAAGGTTATTTTTATAGGATTTAATTTTGGTTCATTTGGGGGTTTAATCTTCTTGTTTTAGGGTCCAATTGAGTTCCAATGTGATGTGAATTAGGTGTGATTGGATATTTGCACAAGATTTGAACATTTCTTCAGGTAGGTGGTTTCCCTCTATATCATCATTAGATTAATTTATTATGCTTATTGAAATTATTAATGTGTTCCTTGGTTTCATTTGGTGGTGCGAATGGTATTTTTTTGGAATGGTTGGTGTGTTTGTTAATTAGAAGTAAAATTTTGATTAAGGAAATGATTATGTATTGTGATGTTTTGGTGAAAGGATTTTAAAATGGGTTTTAGGGATTGTTTTAATGTTCAGAACTGCGTTTTCAAGATTATTTGAGTTGTGTATGTTTAAATGTTGATTATCAATGAGTAGAGAATCATTTTTGGGAATTTAAGCCATGTTTTTCAATTGTGTAAATAATTTATTAGATTGTGTTTGTTATGAAAATTATATTTTGGATAGGTTGGGTTGTGTGTTTGATTTATAAGTTCCAGTTTTACATGAAATGGGGCGTGTTTTTTACATAAACTCTTATTGCGTCACTTGGTAGTGCTTTACAGGTTGTGAGAAATGCGCTCTACAATTTTTTTTACATTGGTGCATGATGAAAGTTTATTTTTTTTAGTAATGGAAGTGTATGTCATTTTTTCCTAGTTGTGGAAAATTATGTAAGTGTTTAATCAATTGGTTATGGGGTGAGAATGTGGTTTTATAAGGGTTGAGACGTGCAATTGATTTTAAAATGGTTTTTCTATGAAAACAAATTTGTGTGTTTTGATGTTAGGTCTTATGGTATGCATGTGTTATGTTTTATAAATATATCAATTGTTTATTTAAGTGTTTTTTAGTGTAAGAAACATGGTTGAAATGTTTTTGGGGTTGTTTGGTAGGTGAAAAAATGTGTTTTGAAGGCAATTTAGGTGTGTGGGTATTTAAATGGTATTTTGATTCGAAAACGGATTGTTTTTGACATGTTAGCTTTGTAGTGTATCTTGAGATTAAACTGTTAAATGTTTAAATGGTGTAAATATTATTTTGAAAAATATTTAAATGTATGAATAATTTTATGAAGGTCGTTAGGCCCATTTTCTGGTTGGTATTTATTGTTATCTTCCTTGTGATAAAAAAGGATTCGAGAACCTATGAAAGTGGTGGTAAATATGTGATTTATAAAGAAAGGCAATTTCATTGAAATATTTTTCCTTTGATATAAAAGATGCGGTGTGTGTACATGTAAACCTAAACTTGAGCAAAGAATAAAACCCCCGGTACCTAGGTGGGCAGATTAGGACTAGTACACTAGAAGATACGTAAGTGGTTTTTCCCGGTCTCATCTAGCATGATTGACGTGACAACACTAACTAAACTGTTGTGATGATTAATGACCACTAGGTTATGGATGTGTGTACCTACTAGTAGATCACGCAGGATAACATAGATTAGTGTGGTTCCAATTCCATGTTTACACCAAGGTATGATGGCTCTAGCGTCGCACGCGTACTAGCTACCTTAGGGGATTCACCAGTAGTGCTCTACTATTCATGACGTGGTTCCCTCCATTGGCATAAGGAGGACCACATGAGTGTGTGTGTCTTATTTATGTATTTTTGAATTCAATTTAAAGTAGTATTTCTGAAATGGGTTTTCATCAAAAATTATTTTCCTTTTTTTACTTTCAGTTTGTAAATGTTTTTCTTTAACAATATTTTTATTTAAAAAGAATGTATTTTTTGAATAAGCATATTAAGTTATCTCTTAGAAATTGTGGCATGAATTTTTTTTATTGGGTGGTATCCTACATGGATCTTGGATCACACCCTATATACACATTTGGGTATATGTAGACCTTATTATTTGTGTATCCCAGGTTGAGGAATCGTGCTTAGTGGTGGTGGTTTTGGTGGCTTATGATCTTCTCGTGCTGGTTACTGTTGGTAGTTATAGGATGTTGTGCCTCATGTTGCATGGAGGTTTGCGTTGGAGTTTTAGTATTATTTCATTCTTGTAGGTTCCTTTGGTTTTTTGGTTGAATTTTGACCCTTGTATTTGATCTTAGTATATATCCATGTTTGGTTGTATATTTTTAGTATAATTTATTTATCTTGTTCCCACATGTCACTCTTGATACCCGAGCACTTGTGTCAGCTCATGGGGATTAGGAACGCCCTTCGAGCCATGATATGGAACGGGTTAGGTAATAGGTTGGATGGCGACCTGTCTTGGTTCGTGAAAAACTCCAACAAACTCCCACTTGGACTAGATCCGACTACATATAAACTTTAGTTTGCTAGACCTCACATGATAGTGATGTTTCTGGTGAGTTAACACCTTAGTCAGGGGGTCCTCCATGTTTTCCCCTATTAAAATACTAGTCATTGAAACTTCACGTCTTTGAGAAAAATACCACAAGAGATGATACCTCCAAAGTACGCATTTCATCTGTTGATGTGACCTTGTCTCGTTTTCAAGATCAACCACTATAGTATTATCACTATAACGTGTGATAGGATCATTAAATCTAGAAACCACATCAATCTCTTAGAATAAGTTACACATACATAGTGCTTATTTATCTTTCTCCAAATTCAAAATATACCCAGACTCTGTTGTAGAATCAACAACTATAGCCCGCTTTGAGCTCTTCCAGCTGACAACACCTCAATTGACTGAATGGCCCGAAGGCCTTCATTTTTTTTTTATTATTTTGATAATCTTCCTTTTAAGGGGTGATGTGAACCCCAATATGTTCCGAATGATTTTAGACAATTACATAACCTGTAGATATTAGAGGAAATTACCCAAACAAGACAACTTGGAACTACTCATCCCCCACACATGTTATTATATCAGCACTCCACCTTCACAAGGCTAGTCAGCTAGCTATCTTATGTAGAGATGAACTTGCCTGATACTAATGGAAAAGCCATACCTTCTTGTTCCTTCAATTCTGGTTTGGTTTTCTATGGTGAATACACCTACTTCGAGTCCTCATTTGAAGCCTTGTCCCTTGTTGTCTGACTGGTACATCTGTAAAAGGATGTTGAATGGAGGCCTTGGGGGTGGCCCGAATGCCTTGAGGTGTCCTGAATTCCTTGAGGGAAAACTATCCCGAAGGCCTTGGGTATCCCAAAAGCCTCGTAGGACCAGTGGACCAAAACGGTGGCCCAACGGCCCAGATGGATGAATAGTCTCAACTGCTACAGTACCGAACAATACCTATTGTATTACCTTCTACACTTCCAGCTAAAGTGTATGCTACAGTTATTGATACAGTTTACTATAGTGCCTGCTACAGTAATACTACAGTGCCTGGTACATTTCCTACTATAGTACTTCTATAGTACCAGGAGATATATCTCCACCTAAATTTGTTCTTGGGTCTCGTGGATGCACTTGCTGAGTCTTCACCAATCGGGTTGAGGCTCATGTGCCACAACACCTCCATTAAAAATGAATATGAATCTTGTTAGTGATATCATGTCATATTGATTAGATTAGAAACTATCATATTCATATCCAATGATGAGTAGTCCCTCATCTCCATTATAAACAGGGAACATATCCTTAGTATGCATTATATAGTTAAGGATAGTCTTTAATTCCATCCAATGATAGTCACTTGGAGCAGCTTGATATCTTACCACCATACCTAATGAATAGGAAACATATAGCCTAATATATAACAGAACATACATGATTTACCCAATCACTAATGCACATGGAATACTTGTCATTTTATTTCATTACTCTTATGTTTAAGGACACATTTTACTAGAAAGATGAATTCCACATGGAACTGGAAAAAATAGCCTCTTGGATTGTTCCATAATGAATCTCTTATTAGGACTAAGTTGTCTTTTGGTTGTATTTTTTTTCAATAGATCAATATGTTTTTTATGTTTAATAAAGAAAGTATGTAGATAAGGTAATAGAAATCCATATTGAAGAATATGTGTGTAATGTTTTCAATCGAATATAGAATCATCAGCTTGAAAATTAGATCAATACTATTAGACTCAAACCATAGGCACAAGTCATTGAATATGATCCATCAGATTGGGAGGTTGATAAAAAGTTCGAAGATACTAGAAATCATATATAGACTGGAATTAAAGGACTATCACAATGGAAATCTATTTTAGAGTCTCAATGGCTCTGATGTAAATATGACAATGCTTTTATGTTTTTTATTTCACATGTGTCATAAGTTATCTAAAGAAATTTTTTATTCAAGCCTTATGAATGAATGGGGTAGATCTATTCGTTTCCATTATATAATATTTTGGATGGAAAGAAATATGTTTATGGAATAATGAAGAATGGGAAGATAGAATAATACTTTCCGTTTTATGCGAGATGATGAAATTCCAATCCTAAACATATTCAAAGTCACGAGGAAGTCATGATACAAGCTAGAGTTTGTGGAAAAGAGGAGAATATGATGTAAAGTATTATGGATTCAGATCATTGGTGTGAGGAATGCTCTATACATAAGGATGAATATCATTGGTGTGAGAATCATGAGTGTGGAAATATCTGAAGGATAAAAGATACATCATAATGAAGAAAAGAAGTCACGACCAACACTGGTCCATCATATGTGGTATTCTACTAATCCATTTTAATAGATTCTGAAAAATATTTATATTGTTGATATCCCTTATATATCATATGTATAGTATTATCAGAGGTATAATGTTTTATAATGTTTGGATTGTTGGAAATAATGATCCATGAGAAGGATTCAGAGAAAGAATCATCAGATGAAGACTAACACTGATAAAATCACCAGACATAGGATCATTGGTCTAAAGAATAGAAGAAAAGAGGAAATAATTTGATTATATTTCAGTTGTGCCGATAAATATTTAATATGAAGCATCCATATTAGAATACATTTAGTGTTTAAAAAAGGTCATCGTAATGGTCCATCTTTATTCTTCTGTATGTTTTCATTGTAATGAATAATCATAATGGAGAATCATAATGAATAATTAGTCTGAATAAATTTTTTCAAACATAATTATGTCTAATGTTTTGAGAAGATTCGAGGAGATCCTCAAAGTATTATGTATATTTTATTAAGTTAAAGATGACTAAATAAATGAATGAGAAATTTAGGATTTATTATTTTTTTGAGCATGAAGTGAAATTTTTTTTCACACCTTTACCATTCATGGGTTCCAATAAAGGGAGATTATAGTACATTCATAAAGAGTTTGAAATATTGAATTGTTAATGGACTCTAAGAACATTGACATTTGTTTTGTTAAGTGTTGATATTCCAACAATTTTTTTTTTGAGGTTGATACCGAGGATGTTCCATCGAAAAAAATCCATTAGAGTGAGGTTCAATACGACCAAAAAAGGATGTTCCAATGAATGACGCTTCATTAAAGAAATTACTTCAGAGTAAAACCATTAGAGCTACATCCATCAGAGCATGGTTTGTGAAACTAAGTTTTATCTGATGAAGGAATTGTAAGCTACCGATTGAGTATCCACTAAATTTAACAAGGATGAGCATAAGGAGATTCATACTAAGACAAATTATATAAATACTATAAAATAAATGTTACAATATTAAGGATTATTGGATTGAAATTGATGAGGATGTCTTCCAAACTATGTTTCTAGAAAAAGTTTCAACACTAAGAAGTTCCTTAGATAATCCATTAAGTTATTGAAGATTGTATGCATGTAAAGTTTTATTTATATTACCTATGGAGGAAGTGGAGACTTTTTTATGTGGATAAAAAAATATGGAAAGGTAAGATTAAAATTGTGGATACTTCCCAATTGCTAAAAGGCTTGTATTTCTAGGGTGTATAACCGCATGTGTGAAACTGGATACTAAAAAGGATGGTTGGGGGGTATAACCAACTATAGTTGGAATGTCTATACAAGGATTATAGAATTGTTCAATGTTTGTGCCTTTGTATTCTAGAAAGAATATAGTAAAATTATCCATGTTGGTGGGACTATGTAACATGGAAAAGAGTAGGTCCTTGTACCGATCCTTGAAATTATCATGTGATGCCTTCTATTTATATTTGTTTGGTATGAAAGGTGAGGTTGAGAATTTTTATTTGAGTGGATCGTAACATTAACAAGTTTTAGTGGTTATGAAAATTTTCAAAAGAAGTGAAGAAAATTTCTTATAAAATAAAATGGAACCATTGATTCACCCCACCCCCTCTCAATAATCTTGATCCTACATGGGATCAGCAATTGATATAAAAGGGTAGGCTCTCTCTGAAAGATCCATCTCTCTGAATATATAATTTCAATTCTGGGAAAAATTAGGGTATTTTAGTTTTCAATGGTAATAACTAACATATCTGAAGAGATATAATGTTTTTATATATTATATTTCTTAGGTATGGTGTTTTGGGAGCTATTAAAAATGAATTTTCTCTACATTTTGAGAATGATCCTCTTACTAATACTAATAAGAAAAATCTTCAAAATGATGGAATTTTTTTTACTCTCAACACTATCTCAAAGAGTGTTTCTTAGAGTGAAGGGAGTAAGAACTACTAAGGGTATCTCAAATAAGTTTAAGAACAGCTATAAAGGCAAGACAAAGTAAATACAAAACTGAATAAAGAAATGTTACAACTCTAGAGGTTGAAGTATAAGGATCTGAAAATGGATGAGTATGAATATGTTGGTGACTAATTTACAAGGGTGAATTATATTTTTATCACCATAAAATATCTTTGGGAGAAATTTGAAGACTCAAATATTATTAAAAATTTACTGAGAATTATTCTTGATAGGTTTGATGCCAATATTTCATCATTAGAAGATATAGATTCTGAAACACTATCTTTGGATGATCTATATTTTACTCTTGTTACTTATGAAATGAAAAGATATAAGGTCATAAAAAGTAAAGAAATGTTTGATCATGAAATAGAATTAAAATCTTTGTTAAAGGGAAAACAAGGATAATGAAATTAAAGAAGGAATAGATTCGGAAGTATTGAAAGAATCTTATGATTTCAGTAAAATAATTTCCACTATTTACAGTAAATAAAATATGGAAATATAAGAAATAAAAACCCTCAAATGTTGTAATTTTTTAGGGAAAGGAATTTTCGCTCCAAATTTACCTTGGAAGAAAATTGAAGAATATGAGTCTGGGGAAGTTGAGGAAAAAACTCATAAAAAAACAGGAAGAGACATAATGAAATATCTACTTATGATAAGAAGAAGAAAAATTATTTGAGTAGAAGAAAGAAGAACGATTCCTCTTCAAGTGATTAATATGTTCATCATCTCAACTTCATCTCTAAACTTATAAATTTGAGTGATTCATAAATCAATGTTGATGATTATGATGATATGATTGAAATGGAATTGATTCTCAAAATGAATTTAGATAATTCCCTTGAACAAAATTCTAAAATCGAGAAAGAAATAAGGATGTTGCAAAAATATTTTAATGACATAACCTTTTAGATTGGTGAGAATGAATGTAAATTGAAAAATTATGAATAAATATCAACTTTTTAGTGAGAACCTAAATATGATAGAATCTTCACTTTTTAAATAATGTAAGTAGAAAAAATTGAAAATATATGAATCTAGAAAAATTAGAGCTTTTATAAAGAAAAGTCTGCCTGAGAAAGAAGAAGATTTGTTAGAAACAAATTCAACAATTCTTATAAGACAGTGTGATACAAAAAAGATGAGATAAAACTTCATTAAGCTAGTTGATGTTAAAGATGAAACTTATAAAGGAGATGAAAAGAATGGTTTAAAAAGAAGGGTTTTTAAGAAATGTCTCTGACCAAGAATGATAATAATTCATCATGAAAGTATCCTCTTGAAATAGTTGTCTATGATTTGTGAAGAAAGGAAAAACAATTTCTGAACTCGTTCACTATTTTCTCAAAAATTCAAGCTTTAGATGTCACCATTGGTGTTCTGGAACTATCTGAAAAAGTGGTTATTCATGATGTAATAACATGTATCTTCCAAGAAATAAGCTTGAATCAAGGGAATAGATAATGAGAAATGAAGATCAAACTTTAATAAAATTATGTTGAACCATAAAAGAAAGCATAATTTTTTAAGAAATTGGAGAAAAAAACATATTAAGTCTAAAAAGTAAATTTTCTTAGTAATTTTTCTAGAAAATTTTACGTCTATAGAATGTTAGAATAAGTACAAAAAGTAGATGAAGTAAAGTGGAAGAAGGAGGTTTCTGAAGATGATAACAAATTTGATAAAAATTTGTCAACTGATGGTGATTTGAAAATTCTAAAAAATTGAAAATGGTGTGAGTAAGAAGGGTATTTTACTAAATTTGTTTGACCATCCTTCCAAAACAAGAGGAATGCATAAATGAATTGTTACAAACTCTCTGTAACAAAAAGGTTACTAAAATAGAATATAAATAAAATACTTTCTCAGAAGAATCCATAGATAAAAAAGAAAATTTCCATGAAAATTGAATAGGATTAAAATAAGGAAGAAAATGAATCCAATGAAAAATAAAAGAAGAATAAGAAAAAGTAAAGGTATAAAGTGGAATCTCAGCCCAAAATATGATTCTAAGAAATAACTGAGGTTCCCACTTATTCCAAAAATATTTTTATTTGTAATAACATATATGTAATTAATGAATTTGAAGTAAGGAATCTAATATTGATTAGTCTCTTAATATTATTGCAAAAGAATGTAATGAGGCTACAAAATATGAGTTTTTGGAATTTATTTTTATACACCTGAATGTTTTGATATGTTTTTTGATATGGTTTAAGATTAATTTTTTCTTATAATAAATCCTTTCACGATTTCCCTCAAAATGAGAATGTTGAATGAAAAATTAAATGTATTAAATGAATTTTTTGAAATAGATAACATTGACAACCTTGATTATTCACTCTTGTTTTCTAAACTAGTATTTCCCACGTAGAAATAAATATTTTAGTTAAAAGATATTTTTTTAAAAACTATTGTGATACTTATGATCATCTAAATAATAATTTCAAGACTTTGAAATGAAAAGTTCTAACCCTTCATATTAAGATTTTTTTTCAAAAAGAAAAAAAATATTTCATGATAGTCCCTTTGAATTTGTTTGTCAATATAAAGAAGATATAAGGAAGAGAGAGAGAGAAAAAAGAAATAAGGGGAGCGAGAAAGGAATAAAAAGTATAAAAAGTGAGAAAAAAAATTGATATTTTTTAAGTGATTGAAGTGGGTATTAACAACAAACACAATGGTAGAGATGGTTTGGCCCAATTTGTGTTTTGGATGTATTTTTTGTCAATAGATCAATACGTTGATTATGTTGAAGAAAGAAAGTATAGTGGGATGGTAATGGAAATCAGTATTGACGAAGATGTGCGTATTGTTTCCAATCAGATCCAGAACCATTGACATGACAGTTAGATCTGGACTATCAGACTCAGAACAAAGGCACGAGTCATTGAATATGATCCATCAGATTGGGAGGTTGATAAAAAGTCAGAAGCTGCTAGAAATCATATTGAGTATACAGTGAAAGGATGATCAAAATGAAAAGTATCTTCAAATTATGAATAGATCCAATATAAATATGATGATTCTTTTCTATTTTTTGTTACACATATTTCATATGTTATTTCAAGAAACATGTGATTAAAGACTTATGAAAGAAAATTGGAGAGCTGGTGTTGTCCATTGTATTGAATTTTGGATGGAAAGAAAGGTGTTTTGAGAATAATGGATAATGTGATTATAGAATACTAATTTCCATTACATGTTAGATGATGATATTCCAAACCTAAATGTATTCAAATTCATGTGGAAGTCATGATACAGGTTGGTATTTTTGAAGATGAAAGAAATATGATTTGAAGAATTTTGGATGCTGCTCATTGGTATGAGGAACACCGAACATAGAAGGATGAAGATCTCTTGAATGAGAATAATTAGAATGACAATATTAGAAGGATAAAAGATTAATCATACTAAATAAAATAAGTCACTACCAATATTGTTCCGTCAGACGTAGTATGCCACTGATCCATCATAATGTATTCTGATACTAATTCTTATTTTTGGTGTCCCTTGTATATCAAATGATAAGTTTTATCAGAGGAATAATGATTGAGAAAGTTTGGATTGTTGGAAATAATGATCCATTAGAGGGATTTATAGAACGATTCATCAGGTGAAGACTAACCTAGATAAAATCATCAGACATGAGATCCTCAATCTGAGAAATTGAAAAAAGGAAATACATTGAAGATAATTTAGATGTGCTAATAAATAGTTAATATGGAGCATCCAAATGATAAGACATTTAGTGTTTGCAAGAGGTCTTCATAATGGGCCATCTTTTGTCTTATGTACGCTTTCCTTGTATTGAATAATTATAATGGAGAATCATAAGGAAGAATCATACTGAATAATGTTTTGTAAAATTGATGAAGTCTTAGTTTTTAGAATATTCGATAGGATCTCATAAGTATTATGAAGTGTTGAATAAGTCAAATACAAAGACATAAATGAACTAGAAATGTGGGATTTACTAATTTTGTTGAGCATAAAGTGAAGTTGGAATTCCCTCCTTTTCCATTTTAGGGGGTGTATAAAAGTAGAGCACAATACATTCTTAAAGTATGAAAAATTTGATTTTTTAATGTACACAGAGAGCTATTACATTTTTTTAGGTATTGAATTTCCAAAAAGCGTTTTTTAAAGTGGATGATGAGGAAGTCCCGTAAAAAAATAATCCATCAGAGTGAGGTTCAATCTTATCAACAGAGCATGTTCCAACAGATGGAACTTCATCCGAGCAAGAAAATTGATGTAACAGATCAGAGAATCATCCATTAATGTATGGTTCATCATATTTTTTGGATCAAAAAGAGGGGTTTTGAGCTTCTGAACGAGTTTATACTCAATTTAATAAGGAATAGTAGAAATAGAATTTAACTAAGGCCAATCAGATGGAGATCCTTAGGAAAAGGTTACCAAACTGAGGAAGATCATAATGAATTTATTGAGTATGTTTTTTCAGAATTATTTTCTGGATGAAGTATCATTACCAAAAAGTTCGATATAAATTTTTTGAAGTTCTTGAATATTTAATGTGGGTATTTTTCGACTCATCTTACTTATAGAGTAAGTGAAGGATTTTTAAAGTGGATCAGAAAATAATAAAAGTGAATCTTGTAACTGTGGATACTTACTAGTTGCGGAAAAGGATTGTCATTCTCGGGTGTATATATAACTATGGGAAATTTGATACTTAAAATAATAGTTGGGGGTATAACCAACTAAAGTAGGAAAGTTTCTAATATTATTGTAAAATTGTTCACTGGTTGTGACTTTGCATTTTGGAAAGTAGATAGTAAAAGAATCCATGTTTGTGGGACTATCCGACATGTCAAGGAGTAGGTCTTTGTACCAAACCTTGTAAATATAGTGTTCTACCTTCTATTGATATTTTTTTCATATGAAAGTTGAGGTTGGAAAGTTTTATTTGAGTAGATATCTAATTTTAGAAGATTCATAGGTTAAATTTTTTTACTAAAGAAGCTAGGATACTTTCTTATAAAATAAAAGGGAACTACATATTACCCCCCTCTCAGTGGTCTTGATCCTACTTGGGAGAAACATCTATTCTCTATCTTGTCAATGTGTGTACATTAAATTAGGCTGATAATCCCATTGGATCTATCACTATGGGTATTAATTCCATGAATATATGATGCCTCACCCAAGACCATCATAGAGAAGAATTTATTCAACCATTCATTAATAGACTGTAAGACTGGAATTTATTTTCCAATTAGTAATATATCGTCAACATATAATATTATGAAAACCACTATACTCCCCCTAGACCATTTATAGAGACACGAGTCACATTTATGAAACCAAATTCTGTTATGGCCTCATCAAAATGAATGTGCAATGAACCATATGCTTTCTTTAATCCATAAATGCATCTTTCAAACTTTCATACGTTATTGGAATGATTTGGAGTCACAAGACCTTCAAGGTATGTCATATAGAAATCTTCCTGAATATTCCCCTTAAATAATTATATTTTTACATCCATTTAAAAAATATAATAATCATAGAATGATGTAATAGAAATTAGAATTTTGATTGATTTCATCATTTCAACAGGTGAAAGATTTCTTCATAGTCAATACCAATATGATCTTTAAACTCTTTTTCAACCATTCACACCTTTTAGGTCATGAATTATCTTTCCATATCCTGTTTCATCTTGAATACCCATTTGAATCCAATTTTATTTACATATAATGGATGGTATATCAAAATATACACTTTGTTTTGGTACATGGATTCCATTTCATAATTCATGGCTTCTTATCACTTAGAAAAATCTATGCCACTGAATTCATCCTTATAGGTTGTAGTATCATTATTTTATATTAATAATGAGTCACCATCCGTAGTTAATATAAAACCATACTAATATAGTTCTCTAATCTCTCTAGTACTCCCATAAAGTAATTGTGTATATGGAACAATTTCTTCTTCCAGGGGGCTTTTTGGAATTTCTTTCTGTTCCAAATATTGCGTATCTTGATCACGGACTTCATCGATATATATCTTTCTCACACTACCAATTTTAGAGATAAGACCATCCTCAAGAAATGTGGGACATATTTCAACCAAAACCATTTCATCTAAAGTATTGTATAGGTAGCATCCCTTTGTTTCTTTAGGATATCCTATAAAGATAAACTTTTTGAATTAGGGTGAAATATTTTTAATTAAAGAGGCCTTAACAAATGTTTCACAACCCCACACGTGTAAGTAAGAAAACAAAAGTTTCATTAAATTTTATAATTGGTATGGTAAACCATCTGTTTCTTCAATTATAACTTCATTTAGTATTACTTTTGATGTTTATAATGTGTATCACTACTGGAATGGGAGGTTTTCCCCACGGTTCTTTACCAACAGTTTTCTTAAACCGTTGGTAAAGAATGGACAAGACACCCTTTACCAACGGTTCTAAAGAACCATTGGTAAAGGGGTGTTTGAGTCACCCTTTACCAATGGCTCACTAGAACCGTTGGTAAAGGGTGACTCAAACACCCCTTTACCAATGGTTTTTAAAAACTGTTGGTAAATTTTTACCCCAAATACAGTCGGCCACACCTCTCCCCCATTCGCGACAGAACCCTAAATCTGCAGCACTCGACTTCTCTCGTGACTTCCCCCATCCAAACTGCTGAAACTCCATCAGATTCATCTCAAATCAGGTATTTTCATCTTTATACACATAAAATATTTAAGTGCTACAGGTTTTTTATTGTTATTCATCTAATATTTTAGTTTTATGTTTTTATTTTGATGTGTACATAATTTTTTTGTGTTTTGATTTAATCTAGACTTTCTCCATTCCAATCCATTTAATTAATTAAATCTTTAACCCTCCATCGAAAAAGAAACATCTCAAATTCATTGTGGTTAGATTCCAGATTTTCTAAGTATTTGTTTTTATTCATTTTCTTCATCTTGTAATTAATTGTTACTTGGAAATTTATTTATATGTGTTTATTAATTTTTATCAAAGTTTCTATGAATGTTTTCCTTGAAATTCCTTGTGAAATATTATTTAACCCAATTCTCATTGAATTGAACAAGTCATGAATTTGATGACTATAATTTTTAAATCTTTCATGTATTTATGAATTATTCAATTCCATGAGTGTTTAGATTAATTTTCAAAGAATATTTAAAGAATAAATTGGTGAAATTGAGTCTTTGTCTCGAGTTTTTATTCAAAGAATGAAATAAATTGATTTCCATGAAATGAGTGGACCTATTTAATGTTTTCTAAGTAGTTTCAGATGATTTAATTTGTGAAATGACAATGAACCCTCTTGGAATGATTTTTTTAAAAATGATATTTATTTGCTAATTTTAAATTAGATATTTATTCATGTGGAAATAGGTTGTAATCCTATGTTTTGATTTAATAGTGAGAATTTTTAATTGTAAAAAATCCTTTAATTCCTTTGGGATGTTTTGAAATAAAGGATTTTTAAAGGCCTGTTTAGAATTACATGTTAGTTTTTGGAAGGAAGTAGGTATAGATAATCTTTCAAAATATTGAATTAAATAAGGGGTTTTGAATTCGATTGAAGATTTTTTACCACTCAGTTGGAACTTTATGAAGATCCTCAACTTTAATAATTCATTAATATAACTTGCTCAATTCTTGTAATTACAATTTATGGATGTTGAAAATGGTATTATTCACATCAATGGAGATTGGGGTGATATTGAGAAATGATTTGAGGTCTGAATAACATGATTGATATTGATAAGGATACTCATTGTGATCCTCATAACTTCATTATCTTAGTCACCTCTTTTGACTAGTCATGGTGACTTAGATAGTTAGATGGGAAAATATAGATTTATGATTCACTAGTGGACTCATACCTCATATAGTGGAATCAACTATTGGAAATATGGGTTTTCCCAATGCTCCTATACCAACGGTTCATCAAGGAGGCCTTTACCAATGGTTTCATAAAACCCTTGGTAAGGGCAGATATAGGTGATTTAAAATGGATTTCGAAAGATATTTCAGAAATGATTTAATCTTGAGGAAAGTGTTTTATTAAAATGAGAATTTTTTTAATAAGGCTTGCGTAATTTAATTTGTTACAGTACACTTATTATGTGACTATGTTTGGTATTTAGTAACACATGAGATAACTGGTGTGTGAGAATGTGTTGTGAAAGAGATTCCATGGTTGGTTCAAGATTATATTTACGTTTTGAACCTATTAATGAGTTGTTTTAAAGATATTTTGAGATATTTACCTTAGTTTATTGGTGAAAACTGGGAGATGTAGAGGTGGTTCATGATTAAGACATATAATTACTGCTAAACATGTGGATAAACCATGCATAGTAGTGAATTCTTGAAATGTTTGATGTTTTTAGTCCTTTTTTATTTGGAGTTTCTTTTGGTGATGATGTTTCTTATTGATACCTAGGATTGGAATTTATTTTAGTTTCTAAATCGGATGAGACTCCCCCACCACAAATAGTGTATGAAACATCAACCCTTATTTAATCATTCTGTTTACACAACCTATGCAACCTCTACCATCATTTAATTAGAGAACTCAAGTCATTAATTCAAGCCTTCATTCTCACTAGCATATAAGAAATTGAATGATGCATACACATCCTCACATGATTTATTACCTTAGATAGTGTCCAACATATGGAATACGATATTTTGAATTCATCAGTTAACCAAGATCCTATATTCCATTTCCCCCAAGAAGACTATACTAATATAACTTTAGGGTCAATTAAATATGGTTCTCTTTGTACGTTGTATATTATGTGTCCTTCTTGGCCGATACTCACTTTTATGAGGGTGGGGTGCTTTTCACTAGCCATGTTGGCATGTGTAGACATCCATAAAAATGTTAGATAAGTCAAAAGTTTAATTCATTAATGTTGTTATCATTGACATACTATATTATTAATCTCAAATTTAAAAATAAATATTTTTGTCTATACTTTATGAAATTAAATCTATTTACAAGCCATGAACAACCTATTAGTGTAGAAGCCTAAAATTTATTCACCCATGGGGTGTGCTTGACTTGGGGAAGTAATTGGGTAATGAATGGTATGACCATAGAGGTACCAGTAATGAGTTATTGAACATGAGTGAATGATTTGGGATTCCTATAACACATAATGGGACCTGAGGCATGTGCCTCTTATAGACCTAATGAAAATGAATATAAATAAATTTTAATTTTATTTTTGAGTTCTTGTTCTTTACATTATTTTAATAGTTCACTACATCGACTAGAAACTTCTTCCTTTATAATTTACTTAACTGTATTTTCTATTAATGTTAGATCCTATTGAATGGTTTATGACAAAATGACTTATATAAATTCTTTTTACATAATGGAAAGAAGTTGGATGTATGAAACTGATCAGATCTCAAGCGATTTTCAAAACAATTTGGAGAGATTTATAGATTTTTCATTTCACAATGCATCAGATAGTGGTCGCATACACTGCCCATGATCCAATTGTGTTGGTAGACCTTGGTTGAGTTGTGAATATTTCGTCTACCACATAACCAAATATGGTTTTCAAGCAAACTAATTTGTGTGGTATCACAATGGGGATAAAATGAAATCTCAAATTGGTGATGATAGAATTGAAAGGACTGGAATGGAGAATTTGTTAGATGATCAGTTTCTGTTTATTCATCATCATGAAAAAGAAAGGATTTCGACTCAAGAAGTCTTCGATATGAGGACAGATAATGCATCTAGTGAAAATGATGATATTTATAGGGTGAAAAAATTGAATGATGCTTCCATGACTCTAGTATATCAACAATGCAATAAAATTAAAAAGTTGGAATTTTTAATCTGATTGTTTCGTGGGAAAACTATGTATGGGATTTCTAATACAACAATCAATACATTCTTACCATGTTGAAGGATTAACTTTTAGATGAGGCAGATATTCCCACAAACCACTATATGGCATGGAAGTTAGTTGAGGAACTTGGATTTTCAAGAAACAAAATTCATGCTTACCCTAAAGATTGTAGTTTATTTTGGGAGTAAACCGCTAAATGAAATGATTGTATAAAATGTGGCACATCCCACTCGAAGTCAGAATCTGATGGAACACCATACCACGTTCCACAGAAAGTAATGTGGCACTTCCCATTGATCCCTAGACTCCAAAATCTTTTTATGTCTGATGACATATCAATAAAAATGAGATGGCATGATACCGAGAGAAGGAAGACTAATGATGAGTTGGTTCTTCCTGCAGATGGATTTTCATGGTAGAGATTTGATGCTCGACATCCTGATTTTACAGCAGACGTGCATAATGTGAGGCTGGGTCTTTCATGCGACGATTTTAATCCGTTTGGGAAGATTCTTTCATCTCACAACACATGGTCGGTTTTTATACGCATTTATAATCTTCCCCCATGGTTGTGTATGAAAAACCTTTCACTTTCATGAGTATACTCATATCTGGTCCTTCTGATCTCGACATTGATATTGATGTATACATGAAACCTTTAATAAATGAGTTGAAACTTCTTTGGGATATGGGTGTGCACATATACGATGCATGTTCGAAAGACATATTTCAGATGCGTGCAGCACTTATGTGGATGATCAATGATTTTCTGGCTTATGCAATGATGTATGTATGGAGCACGAATGGAAAACTATCATGTCCAGTTTTTATGATGAATACACGATCCAGAAGACTAAAACATCACTGTAGTTCCAGTTTTATGGGACATCAATGATTATTTCTAAAGGATCATCCATATAGAATGAACCATCGAAGATTTGATAATACCATAGAGACCAATGATCCACATCAGTGTATGTCTGAAACTGATGTGCTTAATGAATTGAAAGATTTCGGTTTTTCATTCGGGAATAGTCAAATGAAATCTGGAAAGAGAAATAATGTTTCCACTAAAACCTGTTACAATTGGAGGAAGAGGGGTATCTTTTTTGATTTTCTTTATTGGTAAACCAATTTATGTCATTTCTTAGACGTAATTCATATTGAAAAGAATATATGCAAAATGTTGCTTTCGGTTCTTCTAAATGTAAAGGGGAAGACAAAAGATGATTTTCGATCTGGGTGTGACTTGGTGGATTGGGGCATCAGACCAGAATTGCATCCTATGCATATCAGTGAAAATAATGGCAACTTCCATGTGCTTCTTATGTGATGACACCTTTGGAAAAAAACAATTTCTGGAAGTTTTAGAGACTATTAGAGTTCCTAATGGCTATTCGAGCAACATATCTAAACGGGTCAACAGAAGAGAGTTGAAGCTAAAATCTTTGAAGACTCATGATTATCACATTCTACTGCATGAGTTGCTTCCAATAGTAATATGTCATATTTTGTCCAATAATGTAAGGGTGACTATTATTCAGTTGTGCCATTTTTTAGAGATCTTTGTGCTCCGAAGTTTCCCAAGTCTTTCTTTCCAAAAATGTTGACAGATGCCCCATTAATTTTCTGTGAGTTGGAGAAAATATTTCCTCCATCATTTTTCACATGCATGCTGCATCTGACTGTCCATATTCCCACTGAAATACTTCTCAGAGGACCTATTTCTTTTCATTGGATGTATCCAACTGAAATAAATATGTATAAGTTAAAGTCTTATGTTCGAAAAAGGAATCATCCTGAATGTTCTATCGTGAATGGTTACATGGCTCAAGAATGTATGGATTTTTTCTCAATGTATTTGTATGATATCACTAAAAGAATTAAAAGACCAATGAGAAATTAATAAGAACATTATGAGAAAATTGAACCCAGATTTCCATCACTTCCTCAAACATGAGGAATTTCTGGATCATATACATTGAAGACATTGAGCCATGAAGAGTGGGAGATGGCACATCGCACAGTTTTGTTCAACTGTGATTTGTTCGATGACTATATCAGGTAACTAAATTGAATATGTATATCTTACATATATATCTGTTAAAATATTCATATTTTTTATCTACAGGGAACATAAAACAAAGATAAATAGAAAAAATCGTTCTTTATCTTTGATAAGGAGGGTGACTTTGCCTAGAAAATATTTTTCTTCTTGGTTAAAAATGAAGGTAAAAATATTACTGTTTTAAATAATTATATCAATATTTCATTAAGTTTAATAGTCATTTATTTTGCAGGTATTGAGTTTGTCTGTTGACTCTGTCTCTGAGGAAATAAGAGCTTTGGATTTTGGTCATAATACCGTGGTTCGTGACTGTAAATCTATTGTTATCAATGGGTACAAATTTATTGTCACTGAATGAGAAAATAACATGAGAACACAACATGATGGTGTAATGGCTACTGCCACAACAGATTGTTATGCCAGTTCATCAGATAGTAGGCTGCGATTTGAAAATGTCGGTTATTATGGAGTTGTTGAGAAAATAATAATATTGGATTATTACTCTCATCGACGAGTCAAAATGATGAAATGAAATTGGTTTGATTCGATGACGAGAAATAGCACATTTATTGATGATTGTGGATTTTGAGTAATTAATATGACTCTCACTCTTTCTACCGAAGAACCATATGTGTTTCCATCAATGGATAAATAAGTTTTTTATGTCGAAGACCAACTTTGACATGAATTTGGTGTCATAGTTGATGTAATTCCAAGATATATTTTTGATTATGGTGATGATGGAATTGACACTGTCCCTAGTGCCATTGGAACCAATCCATTTTTTTCTTTTGGTGACTCCAATAGCTCAATTGTCAGAGTTGATTGTGAACCTGAAGTTGTGGTTGAAAATATATAGAATCATTCATCCATGTTCTCAATTATTTTGGTTTACCTCGAGTTGGTTTGTTAAGGTTGGTAATATTCAAATTGATTTAGTATTGATCACAGATATGTTTTAGCTGACTTGACCATTATGAGAATTTTCAATGTTTATTGGTTGTAGTTTTATTTGAATTTCATTTTCTAATTTGGAATTGAACTATATTCAAACCTAGTCAAACAATATTTCTAACTTGGTGAACATTGCAACTTGTATGATTTATTAAATCCATTCAATCTCTTTTAAAACAATTGATATCTAAATTAAAAATGAATCCCCCTATTCCCTCATATATTTAGTTTTTTGGGTTACACATTAGTTTCACTTTTCTAATTAATTACATTTTTTTTTTCAAAATCAGGAAATGTAGCCAATTGAAGTGAGGTGAAGGAAACAAATGATGGAGAACGATCGTCGAATGACGCATATGGGAATTCCACCATTAATGCCTGTAGTGAGTACTTTATTTCAAATATATCTATTTAAAGAATATATAATGTCATGTGATTAATTTTTTTGTAAACATTTTTTTAGGATCCACCAATACATCGACCGTTATTTGATGAGGAGTCTATTACTGGTCCTAGAACTCAAGTCGGTGGTATGATGAGGGTTCGTATGAGAGGTAGACGAGCAGCCACGCATACCCGACTAGACCCTGCCCATCCACCTGACATGTCATCCTTCCCACATATTGATCCCGGTGTGTCGTTAGGGACACATGGGATATTTAGGCCTCCCATGTTTTCTCCACCTTTTAAATCTTCTGACCCATCTTTTTCATACCCCATGATGATTCCCACTCCCCAGCCAGAATCTGGTCATACAGCTGTGCCATATTCTATTCCTTCTACTTATATCTTTCCGATCTTCTATATTCTATCTTCTTCGACTCCTGTTCAACCACAGGGTGTTCCATCAGTTTTTGTGGATCCTGTGGCGCTCAATGATCAGACTGGTGCATTTATATTTATAGAACCCTAACAAATTTTTATAGCAATATTTATTTTCATTATAACATGTTTTGATAAAATAATTGTTTGTCTTTCATGAAAGATACATCTACTGATAGGAGGCGGGGGCGGGGGCGTACACACATGCGTGTGGTGTGGAGCCACCACACACAGGTTATGGTGGATTACAATGAAGACAACCAAATGGTTGAGAAAACAAGGCAGAAATGTCGGAGTTTTTTGGCAATGCTTTCCAAATACTCCGACATCATTCCCGTCAGCCCGCTATCATGGAGACATTTTCAACATGAGGTCAAGGATAGAGCTTGGGTAGAGATATTGGTAAAAAAACTATTGTATTTAATGCCATGAATTATTTTTGTATTTATATGAATTAATATTTTGATGTCAGCTTCGATTTAATTTTCCCGATGGTGATGGTGCATGACCGAAACGTCTAAAGGATTTAGGTGAGCTTTAGAGAGCCTAAAAGCATGAGTTGTATATTTTATGGCGTGCTAGAGTTGGCACTGAGTTAGAGGTGGTACCGGTCGTGGATGATTGTCATATAGAGCAGTATCTTCGGATGATTATTCATTGGACGACTACCCAGTTTAAGGTATTAATTACATTTGAGGTATTTAAATAATAACATTCATGTTTTTAATTAATACTATCTTTTTCATTTTTGAATTTTATTTCGGAATCATATGGAAAAAATAAAAAAAAACATTCATGCAAAAAAATACCTCCACACACTGTGACGTACTACGATGCCAGATCATGAGAGGAAGCAAGTATGACAATTGTTTATAAGTTTTATTTACGACTTATCTTTCCTTTGTTTCCTCAATTATTTAATCATTTTCTAAAGTATTCATATAACTTTAGTTTTCAATGTCATTGTAGAGGCAAATACAGAATATTGAAGGACGTGTGCGTCGAGCAAAACTGTTTTGCTTGAGTAGATGGAAAAGGGATGGAAGTGTTGTCAACGAACCAACTCAGTGGTAGATTATAAGTTTTAATCTGTTGATTTTATATTTTAATATTAATTTTGTAACTTAATATTATATTTATATTTGTAATAGGATGTTTTAGAGGCCCTCGATGCCCATGAACCAGACAATTTTGGGCCAACTGATCACTTACATCAGGTGTTGGGAGAGGAGTATCCTGGCAGAGTACGCTTCCGACCAAGGATAACCCTAACGAGGTATTGGCCCTCCTCAGGTACGAGTTGTAGTGGCACTGAGCTGCAGCAAGTTAAGTCACATGTAGAACAGGAAGAAAAACGGGCCATAGATATGACATAAAAGTATGCTAGGGAAAACAGTGAATTTATGAAATTTATTGAAGTTCTATGTCCAACACTTCCACCAGAGGCCAGCCCAGCTTTTGATGAATATATGTCGTCGAAACATTCTATATATGGTGCACCAGGTGACAGTTCTAGTGGTGGTCAAGACGATTTCCAGCCTAATGATGATGATGGTGAGGAGTCTGATGCAGAAGAGGATGGGGAGGCGGAGGGTGAGGCGGATGGTGAGGGCGAGGAGGAGGGCTTTGAGGAGGGAGAGGGCGAGGATGAGGGTGATGATTATGGTGATGATAATGATGGTGATGTGGGAAAAATTGACCCATTGCATTTTTTACTAATATTACTGAGATTTTATGTTTAATCTATTCTAGTTGTTGGTTTTATCTAGACCCATAATATAGTATTGGAGTTGAGTTATTTTTATATATTGTTTGTTTTCATTGATGTTGATGTCTTTTAGTGGTTGTGGTGTATCTTGAGCATGTTTATAGAGTTTTGTGTGTTTGGGAAATCCCTGGACAGCCCCCTCCTTCCTGCACCCTGGACTACCCCCCACCATCCTCCTTGGACCCCATACAGCCCCCCAGACAGCCCCCCGGACACCCCTGGAAACCACCTGGATAGCCCCCCACCCTCCTCCTTGGTCCCCGGACAGCCCCCTGGACAACCCCCGGACAGCCCCCCAGACAGCCCCCCGAACAACCCCCCACCCTTCTCCTTGGACCCCGGACTTCCCCCCGAACACCCCCCGGACATCCCGCCCTTCCCTCCTCCTTGGTGCCCAGACATCCTCCCAGACAACCCCCCACCCTCCTCCCTGGACCCTGGACAGCACCCCGGATAGCCCCACTATACATCCCCCACCCTTCTCTCTAGACCCCCAGATAGCCCCCAACCCTCCTCCTTGATTTCACATGCTTTTTTTTATTTCTCTGATCATGAAATGTTATTCCGAATTATTCCATTTTTGTATGTCTTGAATTATATGAATGCCTTCGTAAGTTTATTAGCTCATGCTCATCAAATGAATGTGATGATATGCTTTATTTTGAATACAAAGCCTTGTTGTACATTCTAAATGTTATGTGAATTATTCCTTGTTTGATTTGGTTTACTTTTCAATTGTTAGGATAAGAAATGGGTTACATGTTAAGGACTCATGGACGGACTCGTCATGCTCAGGGAATTTAGACTTGAAATTCCAGGATGTATGCTTTGGTTTCTAGGTGAGGGCTACTAGGATGTTTTCTATTACTCATGAGTGATATTGGTTCCTTCAAGATAAACCGAGGACATGTATATTTTTCAAGATGGTAATACCATGCCTCAGGTGTGGCCGACACCACTCAAAATGTCTTAGGTTTATTTGAAATAGACAACATTTTAAGTGAAAATAACAACTGACATACGGAAAAATGACCAAACGCATTCGTTTTGTGTTGGTACTTTAAGACAATGATCCATGGGTCATTTGTGACATGGACGAGTCAACACCGTCTAAATCCAAGGTGCGGTGTGGCCGGTAGCACTCTAACTATGTATCTTTTGTTTAAAATGGATGGGATTTTAAGTGAAAAGAACAACTGGAATACGGAAAAACGACCAAACACATTTGGATTCTATTGATAATTTATCACAATGATCCATGGGTCATATGTGACTTTTACGAGTCATCCCCGGCTCAATCTGAGTCGTGGTGTGGTCGGGATCACTCTAAGTGTCTCTCTTATGTTTAAAACAGACAACATTTTAAGTACATACGGGAAACTGACCAAACAGATTCTGATTGTGTTGATAATTTAGCACAAAGATTCATGGGTCATATGTGACGTGTATGAGTCAACCGTGCCTCAATCCGAGGAACGGTGTGGCTGACACCATTTGAAGTGTCTCACTTTTGTTTGAAATGGATAACATTTTAATTGAAAAGTAAAAATGACATACGGAAAACAAACCAAATGCATTCGGATTGTGTTAATACTCTAGGAAAATGATCCTTGGGTCATTTGTGACATGTACGAGTGAACCCCGCCTCAACCCGAGGCCTGGTGTGGCCGACACCACTCATAGTGTCTCAAGTTTATTTGAAATGGACAACATTTTAAGTGAAAATAACAACTAGCATACAAAAAACCGACCAATATCATTTGAATTGTGTTGATACTTTATTACAACGATCCATGGGTCAAATTTGATGTGTATGAGTCAACCCTACCTCAATCTGAGGCCTGGTGTGGCCGAAACCACTCAAACTGTCTTAGATTTATTTTAAATGGACAACATTTTAAGTGAAAATAACAACTAGCATATGTAAAGCTAACCAAACGAATTAAAATTCTGTTGATACTTTAGAACAATGATTCATTAGTCATATGTGATGTGTACGAGTCAACCCCGCCTCAATCTGAGGCCCGGTGTGGCCAGCACCACTAAAAGTGTCTCTCTTTTGTTTCAAAAGGACATCATTTTAACTGAAAACAACAATTGACATATGGAAAACCGAAAAATGCAATTATATTCCATTGAAACTTTAGGGAAATGATCCATGAGTCATATGTGAAATTTATGAGTCAACTCTGCCTCAATCCGAGGTGCGATGTGGCCGACACCACTTGAACTGTCTCTCAATAGTTTAAAATGGACATCATTTTAAGTGAAAACAACAAATGACATATGGAAAACCGAAAAAATGAATTCAGATTCTATTGAAACTTTAAGACAACGTTCCATGAGTCATTTGTGACATATACAAGTCAACCCCCCCTCAATCGGAGGCCAGGTGTGGCCGGCACCACTCAAAGTGTCTCAGGTATATTTGAAATGGACAACATTTTAAGTGAAAACAACAACTAACATACAGAAAACTGAATAAACGCATTAAGATTCTATTTAAACTTTAGTAAAATGATCCATGGGTTATATGTGACGTGTACGTGTCAACCCATCCTTAATCCAAGGCGCGGAGTGTCCGACACCACTCAAAGTGTCTCTCTATAGTTTAAAATGTACTTCATTTTAATTGAAAACAACAACTGACATATGGTAAACTGAAAAAACGCATTTGGATTCTACTGAAACTTTAGGAAAATGATCCATGGTTCATATTTTATGTGTATGAGTCAACTGCACCTAAATCCGAGTCACAGTGTGACCGGGATCACTCTAAGTGTCTCTCTTTGGTTTAAAATGGACAACATTTTAAGTACATATGGAAAACCGACCAAATAGATTCTGATTGTGTTGATACTTTATCACAACGATTCATGGGTCATATATGAAGTTCAAAAGTCGACCCTGCGACAATCCGAGGCACAGTGTGGCCGGAACCACTCAAAGTGTCTCTCTATTGTTTAAAATGGACATGATTTTCAGTGAAAACAACAACTAACATACAGAAAACCGACCAAACGAATTCAGTTTCTATTGAAACTTTAGGAAAAAGATCCATGGGTCATATTTTCTATGTATGAGTCAAACTCGTCTCAATACGAGAGGCAGTATGGCCGGCACCACTCAAAGTGTCTCTTTTTTGTTTCAAAGGGACACCATTTTAAGTGAAAACAACAACTGATATACGGAAAACTGACCTAACGCATTCGGATTCCATTGAAACATTAGGAAAATGATCCATTGGTCAAATGTGACATGTAAGTGTCAAACCTACCTATATATAAGACACAATGTGGCCAGAACCACTCAAAGTGTCATGTTTATTTGAAATGGACAACATTTTAATTAAAAAATAATAGCATACAGAAAACTGACCAAACGCATTCAGAATGTGTTGAAACTTTAGCACAATGATCAATGCGTCATATGTGACATGTATGAGTCAAACCTGACTTAATCTGAGTCATTGTGTGGCCGGAACCACTCAAAGTGTCTCATTTTTTTTTAATTGAACAACATTTTAAGTGACAATAAATGACATACGGAAAACTGACCAAATGATTTCGGAATATGTTGATACTTTAGGACAACGATCCATGGGTCATTTGTGACATGTACGAGTCAACCTCGCCTCAATCTGAGGCACGATGTGGCCGGTATCACTCCAAGTGTATGTATTCTGTTTAAAATGGACATTATTTCTAGAAAAAACACATTTAAATGTGTATGTTTAAATGAATTATGTATGTTTATAATTAAGTTATGAATTATGATTTAATTATGGATGTGTATAGTTCTAGATAAATTCTATGTTAAATTTTTATGAATTTGTTCTGTATATGTATGTGTTAGTTGGTAATTTCAGGTACGAGGAGATTGGAGAATTACCAGTGCTGTGCAAATTGCAGGTTGCTGTGAAAATTGCAGGCTAATGTGAAATTTTCACAACATAGCCTATGCCAATGGTTTCAAACCGTTGGAATAGGATTAGTAGACAATTTTTACCAATGGTTCAAAGGGAACCGTTGGTAAAAATACATTCCCAATGGTTTTAGAAACCATTGGGAACCATGTGAAAATGTTGGTTTTCCCAATGGTTCAGGGGAAACTGTTGGGAAAAACATTTCCCAACAGTTTAGGGAACTGTTAGGGTAGGATAATTTTTCTAACCTATCCCAACGGTTCTATGTAAACCGTTGAGAAAATTTATCCCAATGGCTTACTTACCAATGGTTCACTGAACCGTTGGTATATGGTATACCAACAGTTCTCTGGCCTTTCCCAATGGTTTAGAAACGTTGGTAAATCCTCCTTTTTTAGTAGTGTATCCTCAAAGGATAATGGAATACATTTAATACTCATCATTTATCTTATAATGTCCTACTAGGTGTGGCTCCTCCTTTCACTGAACATTTTACCCTGAGGAGTATAAGGAGGAGTGAGTTGTGATAAAATCCCAAACTCTCATAAATAATTAATGAATTATTGATTAAGATATTCTCTACATTTTCCTAAGTGAAGTTTATAATCTTCTTACAAAGTTTTTTCTAAATTCCATTATTGTATTCCATTAATTTATCAAAATATTCCGACATATAACTCATTATGTATACATTTCCATATATACAAAAATCATTAGTAAAAGTTTTTAAGTATTAGTACCCACCCCTTGCTTTAATAGGAAAGGGTTTACACACATCAGTGTGAATTAATTAAAGATACTCTTAATCCTTTTTACCATTCCCACTAAATGAGGATTTGGTCATTTTTCATTGTAAACATGCATGACATACACCAAGTGGTTTTATTTAAAAATAATATAAATATCCATCAGGATGTAATTTAGTTAATCACTTTTCATTTACATGACCTATCTAGTGAAGAAAAATGTGGTTGTGGTATAACGCATTTGAAGTAACTTCATTATCAAATAACGTTATTTGTATCATGTAATACAACACATAGGGAACACTATTTAAATTCTCATTACCATAAAAAATGATATTTTAATAAAAGAAGCAATATTTATTCAGAAATATTAATGTAAATCCATCCATATAATGTCTGGATATAGATATAATGTTTTTGGTAACTGAGGACACATAATAAAAACCCTTTAAAAACAAGCTCATTCAGGTCGACAATGTGAGGCAGTAGTCCCCAATCGATACAACTGCAAGTTTAGATTCATTAGCTACTCTAGGATCTACCAATCCTTGTTCAATCTTTATGATTATACTTGGTTCTTGTATATGAATACATATATGGGAACCATAAGCTATATCCAATACCAAATTTTATGAAATAAATAAATTTCACTTGATAAAAAAATAAACCTGAAACTTCCCCTTGTTTCTTTGGCTGGGTGTAGTTTTTCTTACAGTGGCCCTTCTTTCTATATGAGAAAAATACAAAATCATATTCCCTTTATTTCTCCTTGATATACCTCTTATTGGAAGGGCATGAAGAAGCTTCTGGATTAAATATATTCACATTATATATTTTTTTCACTATATGGATAGAATTTTTCCATTCATCACATCATTATCTACTTGGTGAAGAAGAGTAAGAAGAGTTGGAAGAGAATTCTCATTGTGGTTTATATTAATCTTCATAAAAAATATAGAGACCATTAGAGGGAGTGATGCCAAAATGAGGTCAGTGTCTAGGGCATTAGTGGGTTTAAACCCTAGAACCTCTAAATGCTCAATTTAGCCAATGAACATGATTATGTGGGGCCCAACTGGGCTACCCTCTCCAAGATTTCTCTAAAAGAGTGCCTAGTAAATCTCTGTCATCTTCTGTCTATCTCTCTTGTTGTAAATACCACATAGGTGCTCAAGCATTATATACACATCCATGTTTTTGAGATAATTCATTAGTTCACTAAACATCAATGAAATCATCAAATATTGAATATTAACCACATCAATCAAATGTTTTTCATAGAAAAAGAACTCATCATCACTCACCTCTTTAGTAGGAACATCAGACATTGCAGATTCAAGTATATAATTTTTCCATTCAAGGCGTAACACAACCCAAAATGTCTAAACCACTCTTGAAAGATACTTCTAGTTATGAGGTTATAATTCTCCAATATTGATCCTAGGGATAGTGTGGATGATGAAATTTTATTTTTATTCTTCAATTTAAAAGATCAGATTATTATTACTTTGGTTGATTACAAAATAAGTGAGATATGATAAATTAATTGTTGTTTTATTTATTTATTAAACCTCTCACTTTTTTATCAAGTCTCAATAGCTCTCCCCATTGAACTAAAAATGTCTTGTTGTAACAACATTCAAGTTGAAAGTATTCTAATTAATTTTCTTAATGACCTATACATTTTCCACAAAAACCATAATAAAGTAATTAGGGATGTAGTAATTCCAACTGTGGAATTGTAGCTCCTTGATCCATTGAGTAAATTACCCTATCCTAAAATCCTAAATTGTAATTCCTCAACACATGCATCCAAATTTTTATTGATTATACATTTTATGTTAAACTCAATACAATTTCGGTTAACTTAACCCAAAACAATCATGATAACTCCCTGATAAAAGTAAGTGTCCGATCATTGGTCATGTCTACAAAAAGTTCTATAGTTTAATTCCCAATCAAGTAATGGAAGGATTAACATGACATGATATTTAATTGGTGGATTTTAATTTATTATGCAAAATATTTATCATGTTTTATCCTTTAAACATATTTTTAATATTAATTGGATATTACTTAATTAATTAATGATGTTGGGTAAAACATTTATGCATAATTAATTAATTTAATTTTTTTTCACATTAATTCATCTATTTATGTGATTGTGACCTTAAATCTATAAAATAAATAATTAAAAAGACAGAAATTAATAAATAAATAAATGATTAATTAAATGTACTAATCACGATATTTATCTTACAATTGATTTAATGAGAGGACACTCAATCAACCTTTGACCTAGGGTAAATAACTCATATTGCTGATATTGGCATGTGTTACAACATTCCACATGTCCACCTATGTATCACCTAGGTAGGAATCATTATGGTTCTATCCTGAAATTCTCCCATACATCTTGTGATTCTCTATTAATTAAAAATATTTATTACTCACACATAGTTTAGGGGAACCAAATGATTGGTTAGAGGGGATTACATAAATATCATTGGGCATGTAGGACCTACATAATAAAGGAGGGGGGATGACTCCTAGGCCATCATTTAATTTCATATTAAATAATTTCAAACTCATGAAATAAATTAAATTAAAACACCAAAACATAAACATGACAAGGTCTAGCTTTAGAATTTTCATACATGAAATGAATACGTAAAAGTAAATGGATGGAATTATTATTTTTATATTATATTTTATTATATAAGATAAAAACACATGAAATAAATAATTAATAAGTTAATTATTTAATTTTATTTCATGTTAATGATCACTCGATCTTATTTGGAGATACACATCATTAAGAGAATTCATTGAAAATAAATCGCATAACCAATATTGAAATGTTAATTAAAAACAATTAATTGATTATTAAAAATTATTTAAAACCATTATTAAATTTCAAAACACAAAACAGTGTGTCGATCAATAAAATAATGTTTTAATACGGAAATTTTCATTTTTAATGAAATTTTAAATTTTTTCATTAATGGGATATTACATACCCTGTACATCTATCTACACTCCATGTACCTTGGTTGCTGTATATCTATGTCACACGCCAGGAGATTAGGACTATTTTCTTGGCCAAACTACATGGCATGTAAATTCCATCTAAACATCATGTATCCACTTTCCTTTTGCCTTGTTGTCCCGATCAACATGCGTTGTGTAATAAAAGCACCGTGTGTTGCTAATTTCTAGTCACATTTACTTAAAATACATTTGGGTATAAGATGGGTGCTTTACCTGCATGCTGTTTAACCCATTTTTACCAGCCAATGATTTTGAACTTCTTAGTGGAATCACAAATCATTCTTCATTTGTTCTTAAACCTTTAATAAAATGAATCACTAAACGAGCATGATTAATATGTCAATAACATGTTAATTAAACATTTTTAAAGAAAAAATAACATAAAATGAGAATCTAACTAGAATTAAACATAGATTGATAATAAAATAAATAATCATAAATTTAAACATGAGAACTTTGATACCACTTTATGGTTTTAGGCGTAGAGGAAGCATGCTGAGGTCGAAAAAATATTGATTTTTTTATAATCATTTTTTAACCAATAGCGAGGATCTTGTGCATCAAATTTACAATTAATTTATTTAATATTTAAATAAATATATACATGGGCCTAGGAACTTTATTATTTGGTGAATTTTGATCATCTAAAAATATCATTTCATATTACCTTCATTTCATTGTGAGTATCCATGATATAATCTCTATAGGGGTGATCCATACATACTTCTATAATATCCAAGGAATAGAACTCAATCTCTAGGTTCAAGAACGGTGAGTTAAATGTATTTAATTATTAGTTCTCAATTACTAATTCTTCAGTCATGAATAAATATCTCTTTTAGTTCTCTTTCTTTAGGGGAGAGAGAAGGAGTTGGGAGAGAATTCTTTCTGCACAACAATTCTCAATTTTCAATTTTAGATGCTCTATATAATAGACATATTTTTCTATTTATAGAGTTATTAATTAAGTTAAAATATTATTTAATTTAATATAAGACCTTAAATAACATTTATTTTCTTTAAATAAACCCCATGACCCGTAATAATAATTGTATTATTATTATTTCATGGTATGCACCAACTTGCACTATAACATATATTATGTAACGATATTTTTAATTAATATTTTTCACTAGTCTCTGTCTTGGTCTGTTCGAACTCCTCTATCATCTATTGAGAATATTAATACATATCGTATTCATAAATAAGTATTTTTTTTCATAATCACGTGAATAAATATTTTTTAAAAAAATTAAAAAAATTAAAAAAATTATTTTATTCACAAGACAATGAATACATAATTATTTAATTTATTCTAACAATATAACTAGAATAAAATTATTCTGTGGACATGAGAATAATATTCATTCTATTTATCAAACTCAAATTGAATTTAGTTGAGATAAATAGAAATACTTAGTGTGTGACCGTATAGAAATATTTATAATTGACATTAGGTGAACTTGCCGAAACTCTAATATTACATTCTAGAAATTTGGTCAAGGAACCCAAGAGAAAGAACTTAATATCACAACATAAACAACCAATTATGAATTATCACTATCTAATATAACCCCTTTGTCACAATATCTAATCAAGAAAGTTTCAGATCCGTGTCACTGACCTATATGTTCGATATATATTTCTTTAAATATGTTAAATAAACACGTCATTACACCCTGACTATGAAATTTAATATGACAGTTCTATTACAATAAACGAGAAGAGATATCTGCTTCCATAAATATTAAAGGGACAAATCTTTCATGGAATTATTCATTAATTAAATTTCACTCATGGTGCACCAAATGTATCCAATTTCACTACGAACTATTATATTCAAAGTTTATAAAATACATCTAAGTACGTGATTTGTAACATAAATTAATAATAATATGAAATTAATGGGACCATCAGACATGCTCGTATATTTAATTGTACAATGAAACCAAAAAATAAAAAAGTCATAATGGTGTGTCTATTCTAATAATATTATATCTTAGAGATTACTAAGTTTTAACTCCCTAAGAAGAAGCCTCATAATCTTATGAATACTCACACCTGACATTCTATGTACTATGTGTCCCATTATAGTATCCAACCAAAAAACATTATATGAGAATATTCTCATATCACATAAAGTATCTCATTATAGTAGAGAACTAAAATGACCATATCAATGCGACATATACTCTAGGAAATTATTACAATATAGTCATGTAGAAGAACAAAAAATACAAAAAAATATTTTTTATTAATATTTAATACATCAAATATACTTAAAATAAAAGTATAAAAAGTTGGTCATAGAACACCAAATACAAAATTTCAATGATGGTCCCATAATATATGAAATGTTATGTAATAGATTTTAAATTTTCCAATACATTCATTATAATTTAAATATATCAAATAAATCTTACAGACCAAAGAAGGTAGTGGTCAGAACTACTGAATAGTACTAGGTAAATGAAAATGGATTTATATATAAATGTTATATATTTTGGGGATTCTAATGAAGCTAAATAAATGGTAAAAATACCCAGTAATTTGTCTCATTTTGTGGAATTATACCAAGAATGTAAAGTACTGTCACAAAATATATAAATCCCCTTTCATTTACCTAGTACTATTTAGTAGTTCTGACCAGTACCTGCATTGGTCTCTAAGATATTATGATTATGGTACCATCCAAGATAACTATCTCAAAATATATTATGATGATGGTACCATCCAAGATGTCAAGGTTATAATATTGTATAAAATTTAAATACTTAGGATATATCATCTATAGAGGTAATTGTTTTCAAGGAGGCGAGGTAACATGTAGAAAAGTAGAAACAAAAAAAATATACCATGAATAATGACTAAATCCATAACTCAACAGAAGCATGATTTACCATGTGAGAGATAGCAGGTTGATGGTTAGAAGTTTTTCTATAGTGTAAGTGGGATCGTGGTGAAAGTGGGTTACCTAGAACCAACTTGATTAATACTAACTGATTACCACATCATTTATACAAATAGTTTTACCTGATTCTTTCTTACTATAATAAAATTTTACTATTATGTTTAATATTTGAATGGTAATGTCACAATATAATTTGTCACATAAAAAGTTAATAGTAGTTCCTATTTATAATGAGAACCTCCTGAACTATGAATGTAACCTTAAAAATATGTCATATGGTTTACATATATCATATGGAAGATACAAAAATGATGTATGACTATCAGGTATTTGAAGATCATATTTATAAGACATCTTCTCATAAATTTATCACTATGTGATATTGAGTAAAGGTGACCATGAAGACTGACTTGCCTAAAGAAACACCACATGTTTTAGGTGTCATTAGATGTCTCAATATTTGATCTTGTGTATTGTAATCTTTATTTTATATCATTATCAATGTGTATAATTTGGTCACATACTTTATACGTGATGAAAACCATGAAATTTTATGTTTGTGGTGAGTTGGATGTTTCCAGGTACATCATTGGGGCTATAACTTTCATTTAATGATCAAGATATGATTTCTCACTTCCAATTATAGAAATATATATCTTTAGAAACTTATACGGTATAATATTTATTCTACTAAATCAATGGGGATGGTAGGAAAATACAATTACATCCAATTCAATAAAAAAGAAAAATAAATCATTAATTAATGATTTCAAAAATTACGTATCTATCTCTATAAAATATTTATAGATATAGAATTATATTACACTATAAGTGTTCATAATAGTTATTTGTTGCTATCATGTATCCATATCTCTTTATAAGACATGATTTTTTCTAGATACCACTATTTTTAAAGACTATGAACCAATTATAATAAGATAACATCCATAAGGGACACACACAAATTTCATCTAGAGTGTTACACCCTAATATTTAAGAATATATTTTCTTTAATAAATATTATGCATTCAATATATTGTGATGCATGAAAAACTAAAATTATGTGAAAATGATTTATTATTAAAAAATGATATATATTACAAGAAATTTAAATGAATCATTATTAATAAAATTAATTAAGAAATTTTAATAACTATTACATCAATTATTCATAGCTAAACTAAAATTATTATTTTTACATGACATATTTAAATACTAAATTTATCATTTTAGAGTATTAATTTTTTTGAGAATTATTTTCTTTATATTTTTATAAAAATTATTGATCATTCATAAATTGATTATTAGTTGGTTAAAAATTAATAAAAGAATATTTCAATGTAAAAAATAGACTTTTTTTGAAAACTAGTTTTATGTTTGAAATGTATTTTTATCTTAAAAAATTATATTAATAAAAACTAATAACTAGTTTTGATAAATTTTATATATAATACGTTCAATAAAAAAACTAACAATCACTTAATTGTTTTTACTAAGCTAGGAATGTGAATAAATTCTTTTTATGCTTTGAAAATACATATGTTCAAAAAATGATTATTATTATTTTGTGCATGAATATTATAATTAATTTATACCACCTTAAAAATATAATTTTAAAAAATATACATAATGTTTTAATTGAACATTTAAAATTTATCCCAAGGGGAATTTTTGATATTTTTCTGAATAGGTTGAATATTTTGTGAAGGTGAAAAATACTATTTTTATGAATACTATAACATCTATAAAATAATTATGATATAATCATGACATAAAAATATTTGAAACATATTTCTTGACAAAAAATATATTTATGGAGTAAAAAAAATCCTTTAAAGACATCATAATTTGGAAACCATGATTGACTTTTTAGTACCTAAGTTATATTTTTTTAGTAAAAAAAACTATTTTTGATTATTTACCTTTATAGAGGTCGTTAAAAGATGAAATTTGTTTTTTTAATAGTTAAAATGTCAATTAAACTTCATTTATTTAATTATAATACAATAAATTCATGGGAATCACTACTACTCAATGATATTTTCCCCAAATATGTATAAATTTAATTTTAAAAATAAAAATACTTTTGTCCAAAAATGGTTTTTATGCAGTTATAGTAGAATTAATTTATACCACTAAAATAAATTGAGTATTTATAAATTTATTAAATATTTAGAATTATAAGATTGAAATCTAGTTATAAGGACACATTTATTTTTTATCCATAATGAATGGTTCCCCTGGTAAAATGTTGTGAAAATTGTTAAGCCGAAAGTAGATTAAAAGGGATAAAATATAGGGATAAGAATTAAAAGTAAAAAAACATAGTTAAATCTCATTGGTTTATTGTATTTTAATATCCCTCACATTATTTTTTATCCACTTTCATGTGAGATTGTATTTATTATATTTTTATGTTCATAATATTTTCAAATGTGCCAGTCCCCACACCTAAGAAAGGTCACATCCTTTTCTCAATTATCCACACTTCATTATGCCCATATTTTTGTTAAGTTCCAAAAAAATACCTTCCCAACACTCTTGAAAATTTCATAGATGTGTTTCTCTCAAAATAATCCCCTTCCAATAAGGGTTAAGGTGTAAGAAAATTGAAGATACATGAGAAATAGGTATTCATCATAATCGAGCCCTTTCAAGATTATTTATTTTTCCACCACATAAATTTTTTTAAATAAATATGTTAACATTATGATGAAAAAATATTTACTATACTTAATCTTTTGATAATAATTGTACAACTATGTAATACCTTTATTCCAACCAATGATAAATGAAAAATTCATTTAGACATACCTATAGAACACTGCCTCCACGAAGTGATGTGTTTATATTTTCATCATCACCTCACATGGAAAGTTATAAAGTTGAATAAAATGTATTTATATGATTTTTATAATATAATTATTACTTAAAAAATATTATATACCTTATTACCCTCACATATATTGTAAAATAATAACTTAATTCATGCAAACATGTGGACTACTTCCTCTAAAAAGTTATCTGATTCATTTTTCAGGTATTCCATATAATATGGGTCATATATATGTATTTAATAAATTTATAAGATATTTATGATGTATTTATGATTCTGAATAGATAAACTTTCAAATATATTACTTTCTTTATATTTTTTGGAAATTGAAAACATCTCTCAAGAATTTTTACGGATGACTCTTTCCATGATGTAATATATTCCACTTTTATCACCACATTACATGTATGGTTATAAAAGTGTAGTTAATGAATAAATATTATATTTATGAAATGATTTATGATTTTTTAACAATGAAAAATGTGCTGGTACCAGAATCCCTGAACCGGAACATATAGGGGAAATAAAGTAGTTAACACCTTGAATGTTTATTTTAAGAAAACATTGTTAATAAATTGGTAGTTATAAATTATATGGGAATGATATATATTAAAAATTTATAAATATGGTTATGTTATAGATTTATAATAAATTTAAATTTATTATACATGTGCTTTTAGCATATTGGAAGAAATTCGGGACGAATGGTAATGGTTTCACATGTAACTTTTTTTTTGGATAAATATTCCATATCCACCACTTATACTTTAATGTGTGGTATATATTATTCTTTATGTATGGGTTTATAATAATTTAATTAAATTAATGGGATTTAAAAATAAATATAAATTTCTATATCACATGGTCTTTTGATTAAATATATACCAATGTTGTAAGGGGTTCATCTTATCAATTATCTTTCAATGAGATATGTTCTATAGGACAACCTTTTTTATATTTTATGTGGTGTATATACAAAACTTGAATTTGTTTAATGATTTTTTTCATGAAAATTATGGATATTTATAAATCCATCTAATATTCTCTCTTTAATAAGGTTTAGATTCAAATATTTCTGAAGTTGTAAGGGTTTATGATTCATTCTCACTTTTAATAAACATTGTTTAGGATTGAATCTACTTTGGGGGAATAATATACTCTCTACCTCATAAAAACATTCAATTTTATTCTCCTCTAGTTAGGTTTTTTATTTTTAAAAATTAAAACCATTTTTATCTCTTTTCTACTTAAAAATATTGAAATAATGTTTAATGAAAATCCGACATTAATTCCATTTTTGGTCCAATGTTTTTACTACACATCCATGTTCTTAAGAATACTATTTCTCAATGTTTATATCATCGATAAATGTTTTGACTAGGGTATCACATTGTATATGTTAATTTAAATGCAAATTATTAAAATAAACTAGTACCCAACTTTTACATTTTCTTTACATGATCATTCAATTTAAATTTTTCATACACATGTTCATAATTTGGATTTATTAAAAATATTAGATAGATGAAATACAGTAAAATATAGATACTTGAGAGTAAATAATATTTGATAAAAGAGAAATTAAATAAAAAAACAATTAAACATATTATTTGAATTTTTTCTGGTATCTTTTATTTTTCTATTAATCTTGTATTGATTTTTATTGAATTTATTTTTAAGATCCTTTGGGGTGATGATATATGGAATATTTGTCACTCATTGAGAGAGTAGGAGGAAATTGAAAGGAAAAGTGAATTGAGTGGTCTGCTTGTGACACATGGAAATGGTGTGAAGGATAGTGGTGAGAAGTGTAGCTGAAAGCCTTCTATATAACTATAGATACAAATTTATTTGAAGAAATAAATATAAATTAAATCAATTTATGAATGAAGTCTTTATACATTTCAAACTGTGTATGAATACTATTTGCACAATACAATTTGAAAATTTTTAATGTAGAAGAGGCTTGGGAGGAATAGTAAACTATAAGTAGAATGAATATATACTATAATTGCACACAATATTTAATGAATGAATATATTTTTGAAAATGTGGAGAATATAGGATAGAAATGATATAAAACTAATAGTCTATATTGAAATATAAAGATTGATAAACTCGAAAATTTGTATAGATTTTTTGTAGATGTTTTTTTATTATGAATGAATCTTAAAAATTTTAACTATCCATATGGAACTAAAAAATTTGAATTAATGGGAAAATACATATACATTTCATCGTCAATGTACATGTAAAATAAATAATGAAAACATATAATTTCACCACAAGGATCATATTTACGAACCATTACAATAATCAACCTAATTATATTGTTTTATTTAATATCGATCTACGTATACCAAAATACCAGGAAATATAAGATAAATTAATGAATAAAGTACAAATTTAACACTCTATTTAGTTCCCAAAACTAAAAATTTCCCAATAAACTAATATTATAAAAACCCAATAAAACAAAACAGGAAATAATCATAATTGTACACAATTATGACAAAGTAGACATACTCATAAGTAATATAAAAAAATGAAAATGCATACATGTTTTGAAAAAAATGAATAAATTTTATATAAAATAATACTTATTAGTCACATAATTTATTCAAAAAATATTAATTCCATTAAAAATTAGAATACATAATTATCAACATGACCCACTAGTTTAACTAAAATAAAAAAAATGAAATGATTTGATTTTTCAGGAAAAACTCAATAGAATAATAAATAAAATAAACTAAAATTACTATCTAAAAAGAATAATAAACATAATTCATAGGTTTTAGTCCACAAACATTTTCACTTAAATAAATACATAACTAAGGTATACTAATGAAAAATACATTTTCATGACATAAAAAACCTAAAAAACAATGTAGTAAAAATACAAGTGAATTAATGTTTCTCTTCAACCATCTAGAGCATATTTAGTTATTGTTTCATTATGATCATCCTGACCTTCAAATAAAATCAGACAATCAACTCCCACATAACCAAATATAAATAATATATTGGAAATATTATTTTAATCAGAAAATTCAATATGTTTTCATAACCGATGAGCTACTAAAGCATAAAATCATTTATATAATGAAACGAAAAACCATCGATAAATTATTCTATAGAAAAAATGAATTAAAATTTCAAATTATTATAGATGATCGATCATTTTGAAATTTAAAATATATTTTATTAACCATTAACTAACATTTTTCAATAAATAAAATCACAATATCCTTAATTAGAAACATTTCGATTTGATAAATTAAAGTAAGTATAAATCTTCTAGACAATATCATCAATATAAATGAACATAATTGAAATTTAAAATAATACACATATATAGATGTTATATATATGAAATATATCCAACAAGAAATGTATGAAAGTATCGTATATAAATATTGAATTAATATTCATAAAAACTGAATTCAAAAAATAATTTATGTAAAACATGTATATGGAACCAAATTGTCCCATTCAAGTTATCTAATTACTAAACAAGCAAAGAGGGAAATTATAGGAATATGCATTTCACGACCAGCCATCACCAAAAGAAGGGAAGGTATAGCAGATTGCCAGACCCTTCCTTCTTTAAGTTGAAGGAGAGATAATGACCCCCGAGACCCGCCTTCAATAGGTCCCAGAGTGGTGACTAGCACCAAGGGAATAAAATCTCACACAAAGTGGAAGGCATTACCCTTTTTATTTTTTATATGAACGAGAGATAAGATAGAAACCCCAACAATAACAAATATGAAAGTAAAGGAAAAGACAAAATTAACCCATTCCCATATGCATGTTCAACAGTAAATAATAAAAGCCTCAGAAACTCCAAAGGTAAAGTACCAAGAAAAGGGAAACAAAAACAACAAATTCCCTGAGGTCTGAGCTAGTATGGTCCCACCTGATCCCTGGAGTCCTCCTGGAAACCTGAAAGCAGTTTTATATACGTAGGGTGAGCATACAAGTATACACAGTAGGGTAAACCAAAGACTCTCGTGTACAAGTGAGGAGACATTTTAATGCCGTGTGGAAAAAAGAGATAACCAAACACCCAACAAAAAAAATCTATCCACCCAAAGCACACCAAGGAACACTCCCCAAATAATGCAAGTCAAGTAACATATAATAATAGCACATCTATATTTGGGTACCCCGTGCTACTTTCCCACAGGTTATTAAAGACATCCTACACATCGAACCAATCCCACCATTCTCACCGTAGTCCCACTGCCAAACCCTGCCCACACACACCTAGGCCATAGCCTCACCGAAGTCCCACTTCCAAACCCCGCCTACACACACCTGGGCCAGAACAACTACTACCACGCCTGAAGACACTTGGGCCTCATCCCGAAGACACTTGTGAAACAACCTTCCCCCAAACACCTGGGCCAACCACCACAACTACCCACCCGAAGATTCTTGGGATAATAATGGACTTCAGGCCATCACAACCTGCCCGAAGAGTCTTGGGCTATTTGGGAAAGGGAACGGAAAAGGAGCTAATAACCATCCACTCATAGGAATGTTGCAAAAAACACCCTCCCCCATGAAATGGGGGTGTTCGGCACTAAAGTTCTCAACTTGGGTGGGGCGCGAATAAGAAACACAAAATCTATAGATATATGTATAGGTAACAAACCCTCATCCCATCATAGGGGTTCCAAAACCTCATCACAACACCTTTGTTACTGTTCATTCACAAATGAAGCCACAACAATCATGGCCACAACACAACTCATCCCAGAACCAATTCCCCATTTATATCATTCTTGTTCTCATGTTCAAGTGAATACATTTAAGTAAAGTCTACACTACTGGGAAACTAATAGGCACAGTCATAACAGGAAAAAAGGAACATCCAAACAACAATTTAAGCATTCACACCCGGTTCTCTTGTAAGGTCAGAACAACAAAGGGATAAGTGGGATCCCTCAAAGTACTGGAACCAAACTAAGTCTCGAGATAAAGCTCGCACTTACAACAACCAAAAGGGACTAGTGAGATCCCTCAAAGTAATGGAACAAGTAAAACCCCGATATACAGCCCCACGTCCCTAAAACCAGGAACCAACGATTTCTCAACAATAGAGGATCCCACCCCAATTTGTGATATTAGCAGAGAAACCACACAACCTCAGATTACCAACCAGTGAAAGTATAAAAACAGGGGGATCCCATCCCCAACCATATCACCCAATCCATCTAAGCCCCCATCCAAGATGACCATAAAGACACCCACAATCATCCCGTGAAAGAAAACAACCAACCCACTACCACCAACACAAGGTAGGCCCATGCAGGTATTTTCAGATTTAAAAGATTTAACAAACTCCATGCTTTCAATTGCACTGTGCTTTAACCAGGGTTATCATAGAAAAGGGTCTATCCTGGTGCTTTAAATTTATTTAACCAAGTATACATAATTAACCAATTCCATGTTGCAGTTATTTAAACATCCAAGAGCATTGAGGTTCATTAGTGCACATAGAAATACCACCAACGGCCATGATTTTCAGTGAGCATAAGCCCGTATGATTCAAAACACATAAAAGTATTACATCAGAACATCCATCATAGCCCCCCCCCCCCACTTTGTATTCTTCAAAAGTACGTTCATTATATTTATTATGTTTTGGTTTCATCAATTCCCACAGAGACAAAAGCATACCCACCCCGCATGATACACGGAAAGGAGAGGTGAGGGAAAAACCTACACGATTGATCAAAGATTGAAGTTTTTCTCCACGTGCCAGGAATAGGAGATGTGCGACTTGCAGGGGAGGGGCGTCTGGAGCTCCAAACGTACTAAGAAGAAAGGGAGCCAGACAATAAGAAGAAGAAGGAAGAAGAAATTCCCGTGTGATATATAGAATAGATCCTGTTGTTATGGGATATGGGGTTGAAATGGCTTTATATTCGGATTGTGTTTTACCCATGCGGTTGGGTGGTTACACATGACAAAATTAATTGTTATTTAATTATCTTTTGAGGAGGTACCTCAGGATTTATTGGATATTAATTATGGAATTTTAAATGGCTTTGAACCACATGAAAAGAAGTTGAACAGCCCAAAAGAGGGTTACAGGAAAGACTGTAGAAGAGAAACCCGACAAGGATGGGTGACACCGATCGGTTGCGATGATCGGTCGCCCTGATCGGTCACGCCGATCGGTCGCTCCGATCGGTCGCGCCGATCAGTCGCCCCGATTGGTCGCACCGATCAGTCGCACTGAAATGACGTCCTACCACTGAGACGTCCCCCTGGGATCCAAAATTTGGAAAAGGGATGGACCGCCTGGGTCTGGATCATCACATCAGATACCTCTCAAATAATTCTCACCCTCAAGAATTCAAAAACAGCCCTGAAGAAAGGAGGGCATCCGAAAAACCACCCCGGAAGATAATTCTCAAGAGTGAACCTCATCGTTATCTAGAAACACCTCCCTCTCAAGAACCAAGCAACATGCCAGGGTCAAACTGCCCAGTCATATGGGTTGAGGAGCCTCTTCCCCCATGTCAAGATACTATCCACATTGGGCGGCACTGACTCCCCAACACGGGTTCAATCACATCCACCTTAATGCGTCTTGATTAGGGATTGGGGTCCTCCCCTCCCCATATCCAAGACCTTTCACACACATTCAGAGAATAAGGAAAACCACACATTCCATAGTCAACAGGGTGAAGCGTTCCATCACAAACAAGCATAAAAACAGCATCACAAAACTCAAAATAACTCTAGGTACTGGGCGCGCATTTGTGCTTCCCATTCCCAGGTACTCTCCTAAAGCCCACCATGCTTCCACAACACTTGAACTAAAGGAATGGTTTATCCACGAAGCACTTTCTCCTCATGATCCTCGACCCTCACTGGTCTTTCCACAAAGGTCACGTCGTCCTAGATATCTAGCTCTACCCAGTCAAGGATGTGTGAATCATTGTGTAGATACCGAAAGAGATGGGACATAAGGAAAACATCATGTATCCTCAGTATTGGAAGTGGTAGCGCTAGCTGATAAGCCACTCCTCCGACCCGCCACAACACTTAGAAGGGTCCAATGAACCTGGGGGAAAGCTTATATCTTTTGCCGAACCTCTGTTGTCCACACTGAGGGGAGACCTTCAAGAACACATGGTCCCCGACCCCGAACTCCAAGGGTCTTCTCCTATTATCGGCATATGACTTCTGTTAGCCATGAGCTTCCTTCATCCTTTCTCGTATAAGCTGCACCTTCTTCATCGTGCTCAGCACCACCTCCGGTCCAAGAACACTCACTTCCCCAACTTCAGTCTAGCACACGGGTGAGCGACATGGCCTCTCGTACAAGGATTCTAACAGAGCCATGCCAATAGTGGAGTGATGGCTGTTATTGTAGGAAAACTCTACCAGAGGCAAGTGTTTCACCCATGATCCCCCAAAATCCAGAATACATGCCCATAACATGTCTTCCAAGGTCTGGATGGTGCGCTCTGTCTGCCCATCTGTCTGGGGATGGAAAGCAGTGCTAAGACATATATGGGTGCCAAAGTAATGATGAAATCCCCTGCAGATTTGTGAGGTAAACTGTGCATCCCTATCCGAGACTATGGATCTCAGAACTCCATGCAATCTCACCACCTCATCCATGTACCTTCGTGCTAAAGCTTCCACTACGCCCAACTCCTTAATTTCTAGAAAGTGATCCGATTTCGTCAACTGGTCCACCACTACCCATATAGCATCTCATACCCCTAGAACCTTGGGTAGCCACATAATGAAATCCATCGCGATGTCCTCCCACTTCCACTCGGGGACATCTAGAGACTGCAGCAGGCCGCCAGGGACACGGTGTTCGACCTTCACCTGCTGACGCACGAGGCACCTTGCCACGAACTCTTCCACTGCTCGTTTCATCCCAGGCCACCAAAACTATCTCCTCAGACCCTGTTACATCTTGTAAACTCTCGGGTGCACCGCTAGGGGTGAGTTGTGAAACTCACTAAGAACCTTACCGCACATCGCCTCTGGAACAAAAAACCTTCCTCAGAAAAGCATCCGGTTATGACCATACTCCGTCAACCCTTCCAGAGAATTTCCCTGGTCAACTCGGTCACGCATCACTTCGCCCTCTGAGTCTCACCTCTGAGACTCCTCTACTTGCTGCAACAGAGAATACTGCACTTACATATGATACAGGAAACCTCTAGCACCTTCCATCCTAGCATCCAGGTGTAGGGCAACCAACTCCTCCATCACCTTCCAAGTATCTGCCGACTCCTGAAATGCACCCCTCTGCTACTTACTGCTCATGGCATCGGCGACGATATTCCATTTTCGTGAGGTGTAGGAATTCTCTAAGTATTAGTTCTGAAGAAACTCCATCCACCTTCGCTATCGTATGATCAGGTCCCAGTGGGAGAAGACATACTTCAAGCTCTTGTGATCGGTGAAGACCACGAAGCGCTCCCCAACAAGGTAGTGCCGCCACAACTTTAGTGTGAACACAACCGCCGCAAGCTCCAGATCATGGGTGGCATAGTTACGCTCATGGGGATGTAGCTGCCTAGACCCAAAGGAGATCAACCCTTTCTGCTGCATCAACAAACATCCGAGGCCCAGCCCTGAAGCATCACAAAACACCTCATATGATATCACTTCTTTTGGTAACCTCATCACTAGGGCACTAACCAACTTCTCTTTCAGATAGCTGAAGGATGCCTCTCATTGGTCGTCCCACAGGAAAGCTCAATCCTTCTTCGTCAAGGCTTTCAAAGGTGCTATAACTCGGGAGACGTTGGGCACGAACCTCTAGTAGTAACCTGCCAGCCCGAGGAAACTACGAACTTCTACCACGTTCTTCGGTGATGCCCAAGAAACAACTACGTCGACCTTCGATGGGTCCACTGCTATCCCCTACTCGGACACCACGTGTCCAAGGAAGTATACTTCTTTCATCAAGAACTTGCACTTGGATAGCTTCTCATAGAGTTGATGCTATCGGAGGACCTCTAAAGCCATTATTAGATGCTCAACATGATCCTCCTCTGATCTTGAGTAGATCAAGATTTCATCGATAAACACAACTACAAACCGATCAATGTATTCCCTGAAGACGGAGTTCATGATCCCCATGAAAACATCTAGAGCATTCTTGATGCCAAACGACATGACCACAAACTCGAAGTGCCCGTATCTGCACATGAAGGCCGTCTTCGAGATGTCCCCCTCCTTCACCCTCAACTGGTGATATCCATACCACAGATCAATCTTAGAGAACCATCCTTCCCCCTTCAATTGGTCAGAGAGATCATCTAACCTTGGAAGATGGTAGCGATTATTGACCGTTACCTGATTCAGTCTCCTGTAGTCTATGCACAGCCTGAGACCACTGTCCACCTTCTTCGCAAACAAAACAGGAGCACCCCAAGGTGATGCACTTGGCTGAACAAAACCCTTCTTCATCAGATCGTCAATCTGAATCCGCAAATCCCGTAGCTCCGAAGGTTCCACCTGGTAGGGGGCCATTGAAATCGGATGAGCACCAGGCTGAATGTCTATCCCAAAATCGATGTCACGTCGACGGGGTAGAGTCGTCACTTCCTCAGGGAAGAGGTCCATAAACTCGCTGACGATTCCCGAGACTCCCACCATTTCAGCGTCTTCCGACTCCACTGATAGCTTAGCCAGCAAGGAGAGGATGGGTTCCCCTCACTTGCTGCTTCCCTTGAAAATCCACTCATGGATGAAAGCCACTCGCCGGCCTCCCAAGTCCGAAAACACAACCCTTCTTTGGTAGAAGTAAATAAAGGAACATACAGAGAACATCCATTCATTGCCTAGGATGACATCGTATGGCTGCATCTGCAACAGAAGAAGATCCCTAGCTGATTGGTGTGGCCCAATCATCAGTCTAAATCCTCGACAAACATGTGACAAGTCAGTCTGAACTCCGACTGGCATGCTCAGCACCAGGGGCATTGGAAGTCTCTCAGCGTCTAAACCCAGAACGTGGGCCAGACTGGGTGCAACAAAGGAGTGCGAAGCTCCTGTATCAAACAAGGAATATACAAGGGTACTAAACAAACTGATCATACCCTGAACGACCTCTGGTCCTTCTGGAATTGCTGCCTCTATGGCGTGTAACTGCCCAGACCCAGATCCTCTGCCTCTCGGCTGTCAGCCACCTCCCCGACCACACCCTGGTTGAGGTCCCTGAGGAGCGCCCTGATACTGGAGGCCTTCTACTAACGGCCTTCCCCTCCGATGAGCCCAAATGGAGACCCTCTCAGGGAACACCTCCCAGCGTGTGCATCCTCTCCACCACCTCAGCCTTCTTCTGCACCTCTAAGTATCTCGGTATGGTAAAAGGAGTAACAACGTACTGTAGAGATGGTCGGAGTGCCTCCTCTAAACGTCACACCTGAGACTCCTCATCCGGAATGAGATCTGGAGCAAAGGGAAGGAGATCCTTGAACTTGATCCCCAACTCTCTCACTGACATACTCCCATGCTGGAGGGAGAGTAGCTCCTGTCTCTTCTCTGCCTTCATCATGGAAGAGAGGAATTATTCCCAGAAATCCTTCTCGAAATCAGCCCATGCGACCTCATCCTCCTTCCTTTCCCTGAGATAAAGAGTCCACCACTGATGTGATGCTCCCCACATCTGGATGATCGCCAGAGGAACCCAGTACTCGGTCGAAGCCCGAATCAAGCTGAAAGCAATCACTAGCTCCTCTAGCCATCTCTTCATCTCCATGTCCGAGGTGCTTCCCTTATACTTCCCGAGGGTCTGTCTCTAAAAGGCTCGAAGAGTCATCTGCCACTGATCATCATCCTCCTCTCAGTCGGTCTTATGCCGATCGACCAAGTCAAACTCTTGGGCCTCGATCGCCTGCACTACCCATGGTCGCCTCCCAAGTGCCATAGCTGCAAGTAAACAAATGATACCTAAGCCCGAGTAGTGTAGAATATTGTTCTTACATTTTATTTGACTTATTTATTTATATTTGAATCCCAAAAAGACCCATGAAACACCAAAACACAAGTCATTATGATGCACGTACCTTCCCTAGGGTCTCTACCCTACAATCAGTGTAGCCTCACTTAGCTGTTTGGTAGGTCCAGAGTCCTTGCATTGGATCACGGGGGCCCTAAAATCTCATGTCCTAGCCGGTATTCCCTAGACTAATTCATGCTCCATGGTCACCAAACAATGTTTCCCTACCATCCCATGCAATACTCACTATGCCTAACTCCAGAATCCATCCTACCTCTCAACCTCACCCTCTGATACCATTCTGTCACGACCCGCCTTCAACAAAAGGAGGGAAGGGACAACAGATTTCCAGACCCTTTCCTTCTTTAAGTTGAAGGAGAGATAATGACCCCCTGAGACCCGCCTTCAATAGGTTTCAGAGTGGCGACTATCACCAAGGGTATATAATCTCACAAAAAGTGGAATGCATTACCCTTTTTTTTATAGAAACGAGAGATAAGATTGCAACCCCAACAATACCAAAAATGAAAATAAAGGCAAAGACAAAAGTAACCCATTCCCATATGCATGTTCAATAGTAAATAATAAAAGCCTAAAAAACTCCAAAGGTAAAGTACCATGAAAAGGGAAACGACAAGAGCAACTGCCCCGAATTCCGAGCTAGTATGGTCCCGCCCGATCCCTGGAGTCTTTCTGGAAACCTGAAATCAGTTTTATATATGTAGGGCGAGCATACAAGTATACTCAGTAGGGTAATCCAATGACTCTCGTGCACAAGTGAGGAGACATTATAATGCCCTATGAAAAAAAGAGATAACCAAAAACCCAACAAGGAAAATCTATCCACCCAAACCTCACCAAGGTACGCTCCCCAAATAATGAAAGTCATGTAACATATAGTAATACCACATCAATATTTGGGTACCCTGCACCACTTTCCCACTGGTTATTAAAGACATCACATGCATTGAAACAATCCCGCCATTCTCACCGCAGTCCCACTGCCAAACCCCGCCTGCACACACATGGGCCACAGCCTCACTACAGTCCCACTACCAAACCCCACCCGCACACACATGGGCAAGAACAACTATTGCCACACTCAAAGACACCTGAGCCTCATCCCGAAGACACTTGGGAAAAAACTAGCCCACAAACACCTCGGTCAACCACCACAACTACCCCGCCCGAATATTCTTGGGATAATAATGGTCTTGAGGCCATCACAGCCTGCCCGAAGAGTCTTGGGCTATTCGGGAAAGGGAGCAGAAAAGGAGCTAATTACCATCCACTCATCAGAATTTTGGGGAAAACACCCTCCCCCAAGAAATGGGGGTGTTCGGGACTAAAGTTCTAAAATTGGGTGGGGAAAGAATAAGAAATATAAAAGCTACAGATATATGTATAGGTAAAAAATGCTCATCCCATCATAGGGGTTCCAAAACCTCAGCACAACACCTTTATTACTGTTCATTCACAAAAGATGCCACGACACTCACGACTACAACACAACTCATCCCAGAACCAATTCCCCATTTATATCATTCTTGTTCTCAAGTTCAAGTGAATACATTTAAGTAAAGTCTACACTACTGGGAAACTAACAAGAGCAACCATAATAGGAAAAGAGGAACAACCAAACAACAATTTAAGCACTCACACCCGGTTCTCTTGTAAGGTCACAACAACAAAGGGATAAGTGGGATCCCTCAAAGTACTAAAACCAAAACAAGTCTCAAGAAACATCCCACACTTACAACAACCAAAAGGGACCACTGAGATCCCTCGAAGTAATGGAACAAGGAAAACACTGAGACACAGCCCCACGTCCCTAAAACCGGGAACCAACGATTTCTCAACAATAGAGGATCCCACCCCAATTCGTGATATAAGCAGAGCAACCACACAGCCTCAGATTCCTATCCAGTGAAAGTATAACAACAGGGGGATCCCATCCCCACCCATATCACCCCATCCATCTTAGCCCCCATCCATGAAAGCCATAAAGTCACCCGCAATCGGCCCACGAAAGAAAACAACCAAACCACTACCACCAACACAAGGCAGGCCCATTCAGGTATTTTTAGATTTAAAAGATTTAACACACTCCATGGATTCAAATCCAATGTGATTTCATCGGGGTTATCACATAAAAGGGTTGATCCTAGTGCTGTCAATTTATTTAACCGAGTATACGTAATTAAACAATTCAATGTTGCGGTTATTTAAACATCCAAGAGCACTGAGGTTCATTAATTCACATAGAAAGACCACCAAAGACCATGATTTTCAGTGAGCATAAGCCCGTACAATTCACAACACATAAAAGTAGTACATCAGAACATCCATCACACCCCCTTCTTTTTATTCTTCAAAAGTCCGTTCATTATCTTTATTAAGTTTGGTTTCATCAATTACTATAGAGACAAAAGCTTACCCGCCCTGCATGATACACGGAAAGGGGAGGTGAGGGGAAACCCTACCTGATTGATCAAAGATCAATGTTTTTCTCCACGTGCAAGGAACAAGGGATGCACGGCTTGTAGGGGAGGTGCGTCAGGAGCTCCAAACGTACTAGGAAGAAAGGAAGCCGACCAAGAGGAAGAATAAGGAAGAATAAATTCTCATGCGATATATAGAGAAGATCCCGTTGTTACATGATATGGGGTTTGAACGACTTTAAATTCGGATTGTGTTTTCCCCACGCGGTTGGGTGGTTACACATGACAGAATTAATTGTTATTTAATTCTCTATTGAGGAGGTACCTCGGGATTTATTGGATATTAATTATGAGATTTTAAATGGATTTGAACCACTTGAAAAGAAGTTTAAAAGCCCAAAAGAGGGTTACGGGAAAGACTGTATAAGAGAAACCCGACAAGGATGGGTAACACCGATCGGTCGCGCCGATCGGTCGCCCCGATCGGTCACCCCGATCGGTCTCCCCGATCGGTCGCGCCAACCGGTCGCACCGAAATGACATCCTACCACAGAGACGTCACCCCTGGGATCCGGAATTCGGAAAAGGGATGGACCGCCTGGGTCCAGATCATCACAAGCCCTCATAGATAAGGTGATGAGTAGAAATTTAGAGAGAAAGGGTACCAAATGTCTGAGGATCTATGATTTTGTGAACAATAGTGTCAACACTAGATTCATCATAATATTAAAAAAAATGAATAAGAAAATTGACAATGAGAGCATAATAATGTGATACAACTAAATAATGAACCCATAATTGGATTTTGGGCATCTTGGTATACTAATGTAGAGTTTAATTGGTTCTTGGATAGACTTGAACATTGCACTAAACAGTCACCTCGAAATGATTATAAAATAAATTGGATATCATCTGATTATTCTTTTCCCTATGTATTGTGAATAAATATCTAGTTTAATATGTAATTAGGAATCAAATTAAATATGATCCTGAATAGATGATAATATAATTATGCTATATTTAAATCATAAAAATGAATACGTTCTAAATTTACTTGTATAATCTAAAATCTGAAAAATTCATTACTATTTAACAATCATAATCATTTGAGATTATGGAGTACGATAGATCACATGATTATAAGATTTATATAAAGAATCACAATTTTCAAATCATTTTAATAAAATTAGAATGGAAAAAATTGGAATAGAATATAACAACAAAGAAATGTAATAAATAATTATCAAATACTATTGACCAATCTTAATATAACCGTTATTAGAAGAAAATATTTACTTATAAATATATTAACATGACCTAAAAACACTTCCATCTAAGTATTAATGAAATTGAGACATATTTTAAATAATAATATAGAATTCCAAAGGATTCAATCAAAATAGAGCGAATCAATATGAAATAATCCACACATGGACATTGAGGATTAAGACCTCAATATATATTTATCTTTATATGAAATATGATAGAGGCTTGAAAATGGATATTATGAATAAATGAACCAACCATAATATGAATAATCATGTAATTGTATAGTTGAAACTTACTTTCAAGCACAGAGACCGAGCTTCCATTATGACACTATTTCAGGTTCCATTCTTCATGTCATGGGCCTTTATTATAAAGAGTAAGAACCAATAAATAGTAATTTCTGAGAAACCAAATAAAATGTTAAATACCATATCATGAATAAATATAACTAAATCTAAGTTAATCCATATATCTAGATTGTTCACTAAAAGATATGGTGTAATGAACTTCTACCTCTTGAGATGAACATGAAGAGTATTATTTAAACGGTGCAACCTCACATGATGATAATTATCTCAGTGATATATGAATTTATTATATCCAATCATGCACTAATACATAATGTTCCAGTATCATACAATATGAGACATGTTCACCTATCATTCCCACCAATGATATGATTTCCCTGAAGAAAACATACAAAAAATAACTTTACATAGTAACCCACTGTATGTAAAATGAAAATATACAAGTGAGATTTAAGACTTTAAATAATGATATAAGAAACATTAAATGAAATAATGAAAACTTATACCTTTATGATCTAATAATCTACAATTTTCAGTAATCAATATTTTATATTTATCATAATATAATCATTAAATTCATCAAACTAGTTTAATAATAACCATATTCCCAAGGAATGCCTTATTCATGTAAAGAGAAGAATTGAGAGAGAGACCAATACTATCTTTCAAACAACGTGTATCGATTAAATGAAATGAAATAAAATTATCCATCCATTGTTAAGATGACATTACAAAGAAAATTTTTGACTAAAGAATATTAAAAAAAAAACTAAAATCAAAATTAAAGAATATTAACATAAAGGAAGAGTTATTATAGAGATAGTTTGGAAATAAAAATTGAATTATAAAAAATATATTTTTTGCAATTCCTTTTATTTGTATAACACATTATATCAAGACTACAACTTATTATATAGATTATAAAATAAGTGATAATTTAAGAAGAAATGAAATTTAGTAAGGATATAATAAATTTTAGATGAACATAAATAAACCAAAGCTACTGATATATTAATTGAATACATGCACACCATTAGAAAAACATATTCACTTGAAAATAATTACTTAATGAAATGGGTTTTGTGTGTTATCCCAAGGAATGAGTGATTGAAATAAATATAGATAATAGTATATATTAACAGATAATATAGTTTCTTCTAGGATAAAATATATCAAGAGTAGTTCAGGTGAACTGTTTATAGGTTGATTTGATTTGGGAATGGAAATATAGGAATGTCAGTGTGATAGAAAAATTTGATGGAAAAATAAATGGTGCACAATTGCAGAGAATATGTCACAATGAATAAATATAAAAATTAGGATTTGTGGGTATTAGAGTGTAAATAGTAAAGATGAATCCAATCGTATGTAGAAATAAAAAACTCTTAATTTTATAAAGAAATATTTCTTTACAATTGAGAGATTTTTAGTTGAGGGTGAATATCCTTTAATTACTATAAACCATATATGTTTAAAAAAAATATAAAATGTTAGTTAATACATACTGTATTATATTTAATTTATATGAAATCACTATTGATTTTAGATGAATGAAAAAAATATAATTTTAGATAAGTATGATGTATTTGAGATAACATCTGAACTAGTGTAGCCAAAAAAATATTCAAACTACAAAAGGTCAATCCCATTAGGTGGTATGTCTACTACATTCAAAGGAGGTATGATCGAGATTTTGAAGTCCGTCGGTTAAGGAGGATAGTTGGAGAGGCTAGGGTTTATGTGATCAGAAACAAATGTATATGGGGAGAGAAATTGAGAGTCACACAGATGAAAAGGAAACAAGGAGATATTGACATATGGGGACGATATTGTAGGAGGTGTATGACACAGATGCAGAATGATATCAAGGAAGGGGAAAGAAGAGGAGGAGTTATGGGTTTAGAGAGATATGGGGAGAGGAAATAATAGGAAGAATCATGGGTTTTGATAGAGGAAGATAGGTGAGAAGGTAAATAATGCATATTTTGAGACCTGTAGAGGAAGACACGGTAGAAGAATTATGCTAGCGAAGGCACATGACATAGATGGAACATTGTTTAGTATCGATAATAGATACTTTTAAAATATTTATATATGACTGTATTTTTTATTTTATCTATGAAAATATGAAAATATTTTTTTTAAAGTATGGGGAATGAACTAATTTTATCTCAATCATGAACATTTTTTATCATTATTCCACTATAAGTTTATGTTATTTTTCAAAGAAAATCCAATTTTCATTTTTTATAATTTTTATATTTTAAAGGGTACTAATCTAAAAATATATTTACTCTTGTTTTTCAAATAATATTTTATATATTTTATAAAAATTATTTTCATCTATGTCAACATCCTTTATAAATTATTATGATTCAATAAGGAAATGATATTATAATATCATCTGCTTTATTTATCTAGATGTATTATTAAAATGATATTTTAAGGAAGTTTTCATGAAACTCCCTTATTTCACTTGGGTTAATTAACTTATTAAGGAATGAATAATGTTCTTATATTTTTGTGCAAAACATATGAAAGGTTCATCATTATGGTATGGGTATTTTTCTTATATCCATCCAATGCATTGGGTAATATTTGACGTCTTATGATCTCAAGGGTACATGGGTGGTTATCCCAAGCCCAATAGGGTACATAGGTGTTTAGCCACATCCCAAGCGTATGGAAGTTCTTATCGCAATCCCAATAATGCACATGGGTGGTTATCCAAATCCTAGTATGTGATAAATGACTTTGTTGGTAGCCTTGAAATTTGAATTATATTATTATGTTTATTCTACACATATATTTTATATTCAAAATACAATTTTATTTTCTCATGGATCAAATACCTTATATTATTTTAATGATTTATTCCTTGAATCATGATTTGAGTTTTATGCCTCTAAGTATGAACTTTATAATCCACAAATATGTTGACATACCATTATGATTATCTTATTCTCAATTTTGATCATTGATTGATACACCCCATGTTTACCCTTACTTTTATTATGAGCTAATTCTTTATTCATTTTTTATTTCCCCTGATTATGAAGAAAAGTATTAAGTAGGTTATGTATAAGAAGGAAACTATGTGAGAAAAACATTTTTAGAGATTTTGTATTTATTTCATAAAATAAGTTTATTATACCCCTATTATCTAAATAACCAAATCCTTTATAGTTATTGGGTGTGTATTATAATGATATGTATCGAATTTTAATCTAAAATGTTATAATATTTATGTATGTAATGCCTAATTTTCATCAGTCACTATTATAGATTGGTTTATAAATTTTTTGGTGATTACGACTAAGAACCCTTAGTGAGAACCTTTGGAATAATTTTATGACTAGGATAAAATCATATAAAATTTGTACTGTAGATATTATGTGGTTTCCATGAAATGACATCTTTTTCTAGATATAAATAAGTGGATTCATTCTCTGTCATATATAAATCTAGGTGTCACACCCCAGTGTAACATTCAGTTACTTATGACCCTTACTTCTGATAATATTTTTGATCTTATATTTTATTGATTTGTTTTGGGGTAGTTTTTAAAATTGTTTGGAAAGGTTCATGGTTGGAACACAGTTAGTAGAAACCATGTATATTCCCTATGGAACAGTGTGGAAGGTAAGGTTTCCAAGAGGGGGTGTACATATAGTTATTGGATTTGGATAGCCATACAACCTTCTTCAGGAAAGAATGAATATGAGGAAAATGGTGTTTTACATGGTTTCTGTATGTTTTATATAACCATTCAACTGAACTCTGTGAGTCTCTTGAGAGAAATTAATCCTCGCATGTTTGGTGTATGATTTGTCTAACTGTGCATCCAAAACATTCTAATGGGTTTCAATGATCTAAAATTATCTTTTTTATGAATCACAATCTAAAACACTCATTTTTTTCTTGTTTCAAAGGGTCTCAAAAATAAGGATCTCCATTGATGACTTTGGTGATTTCTTCCTCTCTAGAGAATGATTACATTGATTCAAAGGATGGTATATCTATGAAATCAAAGTTATGTTTTCCTTCTTCACCTATTATTCATCTTACTTCTAGATATCCTCTTATCTCCTTGACAAAATGATATATCCTGACTAGTTAGGTCGGATCAAGGGTTTTTAGTATAATATACTGGTAATTATAATCTATTCATCAACGTAATAGGATAGGTAATTTGTGTTTTCATAGATTGAGTTTGTTTTCTTCATGAATGTGACCACTGAGTTAGGGGGTTTTATAAGATCAATTTCATACATAAACATATTATGATTTTATATATTTTAATAATTTTTTACAAAATGATTTTAAAGAGTATTATGGTTCCATGAGATTGGTTTTTAATGTTGAAAAAATTTGATAAATGTTTCCTAAAAAACAGTTTTATATTGAAATAAAAAGGATTTTTAAAATAATTTTAGGGTCATTGTTTTATTATGGATGATCTTATTGGGTTTTTTAAAATCTTCTAAATGAAATGTATGAATATATGGTGAGGCATTTATGTGGTAAGTATTAGATAAACACATAAGGATGTTTTGTGGATACATAGTAATGGATTTATTCTGTAACATTGAATAAGAGCCTATTAAACATAATGGGGAGACACCAGTCCATGTGGTATCCCTCCCTGGGCCTTGAGGATTATCATCCGTGGGGGTTTGGGTGTGAACTTGATACGTCACTGATGACCAAGGTGTAAAGATCATAATAGAACCAGATCTAGCTTTCCCAATGGATTTACCCCATTTTAAAAGCTTAATGAAATGTTGAACCTTCATGCCTTTCAAAACTATTTATGGGTAATGTTACTGAAATACATAACGTGCTTATATTTTTCAAATAATTCATGGATTTGGAAATATTTCATTCACACATGTTTTTATAAATGATATGAAAATGGATATTTCTCCATGAATTAAATAAAACCATGCAAAAAATGTTTTATTTTTTTAAATCTCCTTAAAATGAGAAATTTTGGTTTATTTATTATGATCTAGTAATGGTACACATGGTACAATCATACCAGGATTATTGTAAACACACCCTAAATATACCTTTGGGTATATACAGTCCTTGTTTTTTTGGTATAAGAAATGGTAATATATCACTTGGTGATGTTGAATGCAAACTCTATAGGGTGTGAGATATTGGAGGTATCATGGTGGGATTTTGATATTCATGTCATACAAGTCTATCTAGTTGGGGTTTACACTAGATCAGTTTCCTTCTTTTCTCTTTTCATAGTATGTAAAAACTTTTGTCGCATACATCTATTTGGTTTATTATTTATTTTGTGGCATATTACATGGATGTTTGATATTTATTTTCTTATGTTTATAAATCATCCTAAAAGATTTTAATTGATTCCATAAAACTTGATTACATCTTTAGGGGGTAAGGGATGCCCATTAGGCCTTTTCAGGAGTTTTTTGGATGCCATGTTTTATGGGTGATCTATGTTGGTTCATGAATCTAGGTGTAATAACCAGGAAATAGTTGGTTGGGTATTAACATGATCTCCACCTGGTGCATGACAAAGCGGTCTAACTGCACACCTAGTTTGAGGCACCCATGGGATATGCTTTGTTAAATTTATATTCTCATTATAAACCATTACTAGGGGTTCAAATATTTTATTGGAAAAAATACTGAAAAAATGACCATGGAAAACTTTTATTTAAAACTATAATGACATGGATTGATAACACACACTCGTGATTTAAGGCACCTATGAAAATATTTCTATTATTACATGATTTATCACTCTAATTACTAATTTTTGATACTCACACTATGCTTTTCATTGAAATCAATGGATAAAACCCGGATTTATCATGTTAATGATAAATGTGATTGTAAATAAAACAAACACACTCATGAGAAACCAAATAAGATAGGAGGGATATTGAGAAATATCATGGTTATTCCCAACCAATTATCATAAACTAAGATCAATAGTAATAACCCAGTTGATTATCCAAACAAATGAAAATATAGTTTCAATAATGTTTATATGGAGAAAAAAAGAGGAATGAAGATTCAACTTCGTACATGCCCATAATGTGGGAAGAAACACCCAAGTAAATGTCACAAAGGAACTAGAAGTTGTTTTATTTATGTAAAAGGAGTGAATATAAAAATATACTAATGTTGAAAGATGAGTTTTTCTATTAACATAATATAGGGAAATAAATTTCATCGTAAGGTTCCACAAATAGTTCAATGTCTTAAGTGTGGGAACCAGGGAATTATACAAGTCAATACCCTAATCTTGTTCTGCAAAAAATAATAAGAATTAGCATCCTTTAAGTCCAAGAGAACATGGGAGATCCTATGAATACAATTGAAGTAGATCATTATAATTAATGTACACTTATGATCATGTTTATATTTAATGGTGTGTTATTGAATTCTAGATCTAGACACACCACTATATCTTGTAATTTATATAAGAGCATCAAATCACCACCAAAATGACATGATACAAAATTATTGAAGAAAAGATAATGTTGTATTATTGTTTTACCCCATGTTGATGTTTTTGGGAATGTGATTCATGAAAATTAAATTATTGTGCCATTATTAAAACATGATGTGATTTTGGGCATGAATTGAATCACATTATGTAGATCCCTTATCAATTTAAAGGCCGAGAACTCACATTTACAATCCCAAATCAACCTATGATTACTGTTGGTGTAGGGATAAATTTTAAATCCTAATAGAAATTAATATCATTCAATGATTATTAATAACTCTTTAAAAGGGGTATTTAGCTCAAATGGTTGGCGATAAACATAATATTCGGGACATGTCAATTATAATTGGTAAAATATGTGTTTACTTGTATTTCTTAAGGTAGTAAGGTTGAAATGTCATCTCATGACTTGACTATCTTAGTGATACCCTTTTCTATTTTATTTAATGTTAATTAAAATTTTATGGATGTCATTAATTTAAGGGGAGTACAATGGAACCCCCAAAGATTTTCAAATATATTCTATTTACAAAATTTATAGTCTGCAATAGATTTTGATTCAACAAAAACGAAAATTATATTAATAATTATTTATTATGTTGTAAAATTAAATATATTAGAAGATAATTAAATGAGAAATCATTAAAAAAATCAATTAAGTAATTATAAAAATGTGTACATTAATTATGTATTGATAAATAAAAATTATTTGTTTTAAAACATAATTTTTATTTTATATTATATGTTTTCCAAAAGATAATTTTATATTTTTTAAAGCATTAATTTTTTTAAAAATTTATTCTTTTTATAAATTTATAAAAATTAAATATTATTCAAAAAGTTATTTTATATTCATTAGTAGTGAAGAAAAAAACAATTGAAGGTAAAAATTGATATTTTTTAGAAAAATATTTCTAAGTGCAGAATTTTTTTATTAATAAATTAAAGTAATCAATACTGATAAATAGTATATATTATTTTTTTGATTATATATTCAATCAAATAAGGTAAAAATCATTTAATGGTTTTTTCTTGGAAAGGAATGAGAATATATTCAACTTTTTTCTTTGAAAATACATATTTTGTAAAAAAAATATGTTTTTTTGTTCTTGTATATTTGAAAGAGCACTGTCATGGTCACCCTCAAACGATTAGTGGTTTTTGGGGTACTTAGGTGCAGCAGAGTGGCTGACCAAGGTCATCTCTCAAAGGAGGAAGTGAATTAAAACAACTTTTCAGAGGTATTCTATAAAAAATAAAAGCAAAGAAAATTAATACACAACTTGAAAGGATGGGGGGGTGGTTGTTTATATTTTATAAAAAATGAATAAGTTTTATGGAAGAAGATTGCATTTTTTTTGTTTTTAATTTTCAAATGAAGTTTGATTAAAGACACAACAAGAAGATGTTTTTTTAGAAAATATTTTAAAAGGCGTAATCGATCTAACTCTACCTCTTCACTCTATTATTAATCATTATAATTTAAATTAAAATTAACTTAATTATTATCCCTTAATTTGTTAAATCCCAAACCCTATGAGAATTAACTTTACCATGAAGATGAAATTAATTAAACCCTAGGCTAGCTTCGGAACATGCTATCGTAGCACCCTGCTTTGACTGATGTTCTAAGGATAGCTTATGGTCAGTGGTAAATTAAGGCACATCAACACTCTGGAAATGAAGATTAATTTAGTTTAGGGATTTTATTTTAACTCTACAAATTGATCCCGTGTGGTCTTGTGTTACCAATTATGATCATGCTCTCACAATTCACACAAATCCCGACCTCGCGCGTTTTGTGTTAATTGTTCAATTGCTCACATAGTTTCTTATAATTTAAAAAAACAATTAATGGATCATGTTTAGTGAATTAAATTATATCATTGATTCAAAATAAATGAATGATGAAGGTGAGAGGTAGATCGATTACTAAAAATAACTACTCTTCCATAGGCAGTGTAGTCATCGTAGAAGCGAATTGCATTTGCAACGGTTTAGAATGGGTATAACCCAATCACGCTTCTACTCTTGAGTTCCAGACCAAATAGGAAGATTAATGAAGAATAAAAATGAACAAAACAGGGGAAAACAGAAGAAATTAAAGAGTAACTAATAAGTTTATTGAAAGAGCAAAAACATTACAACAAAGAGGAGGAAGAGAAGAGCAATTTGGAGGAGATCCAAGATTGAAAGCATCCCTCCTCCAATGGTGAATTTAAATGTAAAGGAACCACTTCACCTCTACTCCCAATCCTCTAAGGAACGTCCCAACCCCTAAAAATGATAGAAACACTAATTTATAGAGTGGAGGGGATGCTAGGTTTAATGAGGTTTCAAGTGTGAATGGGAAATCTCGGCCAAATATTTTAATTCAAATTTCACCGCCCATTTAACCTCTAGAAAGCGTGCATTTTCTGGAATTCTAGAAGTATTATTTATTCCAAATCATGTCCCCAATATTTCCTCAAAATTTGGGCTCAATCCAAGCCTGGATGGAGATGATATGACCCAAATACGAAACCCATGCCCATTCTTCTGAGTGCAGCCCAACTTTGACTGCATGGACCATTTTCAACATCAAAATTCACTATTTAGCTCTAGGGTCATGAATAAAAGTTGTAGAAACTTATGTTAGGAACTTCGTTACAAAATTTCAAATTCCAATAGTAAATATAAAAATATTTATCGTTGAAATACTATAGTGCACTATAAAGGGTAAAACTGGAATTTTCACCAAATTTTCAAATGAATGATCAAATCCCAAATATTTTATAAATAAACATATTTAACACAATGTGAGGAAATTATATCATTTATTATCAATAAAATATTCAAAAAAATAGTGTTTTATCAATTCCCTCACATTTACCCTTTTGCACTCCTGGGTAAAACCTCATGTCAAGTAAACATCAATATCAAATCGAAACCAATTTTAAAACACATACCCTTGAGATCAAAAAATTAAAAACCAAGAAAAAAAAGATATAATATCTCATAAAAAACCATTATTTCAAGTTCTTCATTTATATCATTCAATATATTCCTACTTCGTTTATCCTCCCATGCACAAAACACTTACCTCACTTGAATTTTCTCTTATTACACAAATGTCATTTTTTTGCAATGTCTTTCTAATACAAACTCATACAAGGGTAACCATAGGTTTGATAGATTCCTACATCACCACCCTATGTGAGTCAAGGAAATATGTTTATCATGAGGACTTTTCAGGGTTGTTCTGTGGCTTTCGGTTGGTAGGATTTAGATGTGAAAAATTCTGAGGCTGGATAAGGAGGGATTGACTCTTTTTGAAGCAAAATTGCATTAATCTAATTTTCACTTAAATATGGTCACCTCATTAATCCCCATAGAATCAATTCAGCTCCATCATCATGAAAATTCAAGGAAGGTTTTCACCATTCAACAATTCAGCAACAAAAATGTCAATCTTCTCAAAAATGATTTTCTTAAAAGCTCCAGATAGGCACAACTTTCTACTTCAATTATAAGTTCCAAAAAGGCACCGCTTCACTTGTCATGAAAGCTTAAAAAAGGCACAACTTTCAATATAATGATTTTCTTCAGTAGTAAACACATCTCTTCAAAATTTAATTTTCCTCCCAATGTATCACAGAATGTGGTAGCACAACACAAGATAGCTTCCCCCACACTTAATCTCAACTAGATTATGCAATTTCAGTTCAAGAGTTGGTTGGATGGGGAAAATTGGCTTGTAATGGGGCTAACCTAACAATTTGTGCATGGATTCTAAGGGATACAAGGAATAAATGGTCATGTTAGGACATTATAAAAAAATGATTCTTTGAAATAGGGGCTTTAATACCAAACAAATGCCTCAATCATTTAAACATAAGTACCTCAAACCCTCTTGTTTTGACAGAAATAAATCAAAATCTGGTTAAATAAAGCATGTTTTGGTTCACTCAAGAAGTGAGGTGAATGTAAATATTATGAAAATAATGGTTTAGAAGCCTCACAGGAAAGTGATTTCAAATATAAAGACAGTGAGATGTGGCATGGGATTCAAAATTCAGTGTACTTTTCATGAAATTACTAAATATTTGAACTTGAAAAAAAGTCATTTCAACATTCATTGAAGCACATTTTCATGGGATAAATTGATTCACTCATTGATATGAATTTCAAAATTGTGATGAGAATAATTTCAGCTCAAAAATTTTAAAAACACAATGAAAATTGAAAAATAAACACACAAAATTTGAAAAACACACAATTTTTTTTAAACAGAAAAACAATTGAAATTACTAAACTAAAAGGTTCCCTCCCCCACACTTAAAATATTGAATTGTCCTCAATGTGAACCCATGAGATGATATATGCACATGAAATGAAAAAAATTTTAAATAGGTAAAATAATATAAAAGTGAAAGGGTTAGGAATAGCCTGATGAGATCAAGTGATGATGGGGTCATGTAGTGTGATAAAGTCCACTGCATCAGTAGGAAGTCCCTCAATGTATCTCTTCAAACGTTGCCCATTGACTGTATAGATCCTTCCAGTGTCCTCTTGTGTGATCTCCACTACATCATAAGGAAACACATTAGAAACAATATAAGAACCTAACCATCTGGAACACAACTTACCAGGAATCAGCTTAAGTCGTGAACTGTAGAGAAGGACTTTCTCTCCAAGATGAAACTCCCTTTGTTGGATCATTCTATCATGAGATGCTTTTGATCTCTCCTTGTAGAGCCTTGAGTTCTCATATGAAGAAAATCTAATCTCTTCAAGCTCTTGAATTTGCATCTTCCTTTGGATTCCATCTTGGGCCAAATCCATGTTGCATTTCTTTATAGCCCAATAAGATCGATGCTCGACTTCCATGGGGAGATGAAATGCTTTCCCAAAAGCAATCTGAAATGGGGACATACCAATGGGTGTCTTGTATGTTATCCTATAATCCCACAATGCATCATCCAAGCGCTTGCTCCAATCCTTCCTATTTGGCTGCACAGTTTTCTCCAAAATTTGTTTCAACTCACGATTTGAAACCCCAGCTTGGCCATTTGTTTGGGGGTGGTATGGTGTTGATGTTTTGTGTGTCACCCCATACATCTGAAGAAGGGAAGCAAGATTCATATTGCAGAAATGTGTTCCTTGGTCACTGATGATAGCCTTTGGTACTCCAAACCTGCAAAAAATATGTGCCTTCACAAAATCCACAAAAACATGAGAATCATCAGTACTGGTGGCCTTGGCCTCCACCCATTTTCTCACATAATCAACAACAACCAAAATATACAAGAAACCATATGAACATGGAAAAGGACCCATAAAATCAATGCCCCACACATCAAAAATCTCACAGAATAGTATGGGTTGTTGGGGAATCTCATGTCTCCTAGAAATATTCCCAGTGTGTTGGCAATGAGAGCATGACTTACAAAACACATGGGCATCATGGAATAAACTAGGCCAATATAATCTAGAGTCTAAAACTATCCTAGCTATCCATTGGGGTCCCAAGTGTCCACCACATGCAAGTGTATGATAGAATTTCAAAACAGACTCAAACTCATGATCAGGAACACACCTTCTAGTAACTTGTTCACTACACATGCGCCATAAGTACGGATCATCCCAAAAATAAAATATTGACTCACTCTTTAATTTTTGGACTTGATGTTTCTTTTAATTTTTTGGGATTTCAGATGGAATAAGGTAGTTAACTAAATCGGCATACCAAGGATGCGTACCCGAGATGGAATAAAGATGCTCATCGGGGAAAGTGTCCCAAAGTGGAACATGGTCCAAGGTGTCATCCTCTAGTGTGTGAGTAAGCCTAATCATGTGGTCTGCCACCATGTTTTTTGACCCCTTTTTTTCCTTTATCTCAATATCAAATTCTCTAAGAAGGATCATCCCTCGGATCAGCTAGGCTTTGAATCTGGATTCTTCAAGAGGTACCTCAGAGCTGCATGGTCAAAAAAACAACTACTTTAGAGCCCAATAAATATGAACGGAATTTATCTAAATCAAATATGACAGCAAGAAACTCCTTTTCTGTGGTTGTGTAATTTGATTGGGCTGAATCCAGTGTCCTCGATGCATAGGCGATCACATGTGAACGTCCCTCCACCCTCTGAGATAAGACAGCTCCAACCAAGAAGTTGGAGGCGGCACACATAAGCTCAAAAGGAATCTCCCACTGTGGGGGATGTATGATAGGTGGAGTGGTCAGACACTTCTTTAGTTCATCAAAGGAAGTCCTGCAAGAATCATCAAACACAAAATCAGAATCCTTTTGAAGTAATCGTGACATAGGAAGAGAAATATTACTAAAATATTTGATGAAGCGCCGATAAAATCCTGCATGCCCTAGGAAAGATCTAAAATCACGCACACATTAAGGATAGGGTAAGTATGAAATAATTTCTACCTTATATCTATCAACCTCTATCCCATGTTTTGACGATACATGCCCTAATACAATGCCATGATCTACCATGAAATGAAACTTTTCAAAGTTCAGGACCTTATTCTTCTCAAAACAATGATTCAATACCTTTCCCAAACTATTTGGACATTCATCAAATGAGGATCCATACACTGTAACATCATCCACAAATACCTCTATGAAGGTCTCAATAAAATCAGAAAAAATACTCACCATGCATCTCTGGAAGGTACCTGGGGCGTTGCAAAGTCCAAATGGCATCCTCCGGTAGGCAAATGTGCCAAAGGGATAGGTGAATGTAGTCTTCTCCCAATCCTCCAGAGCTATAGGAACCTAAAAATATCCAGAAAAACCATCCAAGAAACAATAGTGTGTTTTTCCAGCTATTCTCTCAAGCATTTAATCAATAAATGGGAGGGGGAAATGGTCCTTGCGAGTGGAATGATTTAGTTTCATATAATCAATACACACACGCCAACTATTTTGCACCCTCATTGGAACTAACTCATCTTTCTCATTTTTAACAACAGTAACACCACTCTTCTTAAGCACAACCTGAATATCACTTACCCACTGAGAATCTGAAATGGGAAAGATTATACTAGCATCAAGCAATTTCTCAACTTCTTTTTTAACAACTTCCAGGAGGGTGGGATTGAGTCTCCTTTGTGGCTGTCTCACTGGTTTATCCCCATCCTCCAAGAGAATCCTATGCATGAAAATGGAGGGGCTAATACTTGATATGTCAACCAAGGTCCACCCAATCGCCCTGATGTTCTCCCTCAAAATATTCAAAATCTTTTCTTCATGTTCAAAAGGGAGATTTTTAGCAATGACAACAGGTTATCTCTCACCACTCAACAAGTATGAGTATTTCAGATTTGGTGGAAATGGATTGAGTTATAATGAAGGAGGGTGTAGTATGGATGGAGACATTGAAGGAACAAAAATATGTGCACAAAGATCATGAGTATCAGAATAGACATAATCAGAATCAGCGAATAAAGCATCAAATCCATCAGCATACTCAACATCCATGTCATAATCAGAGTGAACATGATCAAAATCAGAATATGAATCCACATCAAAATCAAATCCAAGAGAGGATTGTGTATTAGCAACATGTGTGGAAGTGATATTAGACATCAAACTCGAACCAATACTCATAATCTTCCTAAGAAAATTACAATCAAATTCCATGGAGTTTTTATTTGGTGGTTAAAAATGGGAGATAACAAAATAAGAATGGTCCTCTGAGGGGTACTTCATGGATTCCATGAAACTAAATACCACAACTTCATCTCCAAACTCCATGTTCCCTCATTGACATTTATGATAGGTTTTTGCTGTTTTGAGGAAGGGCCTACCTAAGATAATGGGGGCATGAGAACTTACCTGATGATCATACATGTTAAGAAAATAGAAGTCTGCTGGAAATATCATGTCTCTTACCCGGACAAGTACATCCTCAAGGACTCCTACTAGATATGCCATAGCTCTATTCTCCAATTTCACCACTACTCTCTTCGGCTTCAACTCACCAACCTATAAAGAAGAGAATACAGAGTGAGGTATCACATTTATTGAATCTCTTAAATCAAAAAGAGAATCCGAGAAGTGCAAATCCCCTATGGTACGTGGGATGGTGAATGTCCCAGGATCCTTTCACTTTGTTGGCGTTGCTAGAGTTGGTGTAATGAGTGATGAGACATTTCATCCAAGATTGATCCTCTCATTTCCCTTAAGACCTCTTTGATTGGTACAAAGTTCTTTTAAGAATTTTGCAAACCTTGGAATTTTCTTAATCGCTTCATGTAGTGGAATGATGATCTCCACACGCTTGAATGTGTCCAAAACCACTTTTTTCATTGCCTCTTCAGCCATCTTCTTGTTTTGAACAACCCTATTTGGAAAAGGAAGGGGTTGAGGAAGAACATCATCAATCTTTTTCTTACCTTTATCTTTCTCCTTGTATTGATCATCAGTTGGTATGGAATTTAGCTTCTCTGGAGTAGAGGTGAATCCCAGTGGAATGGTAGGTATAGATGTATCGTTCATTTGTTTCCCACTTCTCAATGTGATGGAATTAACATTACCCTTTGGATTTGGAGTGGGTTGGGAAGGTAGATTTCCAAAATTCTTACTTACAAGTTCATGGAGGGTGGTGGCAATCTGGCTCATTTGAGTCTTCAACTCCCTCAGCTCTGAACCTTGACTTTTCATCTCATTCTGTTAATTAAGAAAAATTTGATTCAAAAGGTCATCAGTGTTAGAATCTACCTTGGGTGAGGGATTCCCTTGTTTCTGGCTTGCTGATTCTTGGGCTTCAAATCTCCTTTGGGTTTGTTGGAAACCCTGTTGGTAAGGCAGAGGCTGCTAGAAGTTTTGTTGAAAGGGTGGACTTTGTGGTTGTCTAGATCCATACCTCATGTCTAATTGATCCTTTTACCCTTGGTTGAATGTTGGTGCAAAGGAGTCATACTTCTTCTGGGGATGTGGTTATTGTTGTTGCTGAAATGGTCTCCCAGGGAATACTTCTTGCACAATCTTCTGTTTCTTGTATTTGGGGGAACAATCAGTTGGGTGGCTTGTCTCAGTACAAATGCCACAAGGCCTTGAAAGAGTGGGTTGGGATGTCTTTTGAGCCAAAGAGATATGCCTCACCATAGTGGTCAATTCTTCCAACTTGGTATCAATCAAATGACTTTCAAGAGAATATGTACTTACCTGATGTAATCCCCTGACACGTGGTGTTCCTCTATCACCAAATTGTTGGGAGTTTTGGGCCATCATATCGACAAATGCACGTGCAACTACTGGTGTCTTTTCCACCAATTCCCCTTCTACTGCGGTATCCACCATGCTCCTCTCCATAGTTGTGATTCCATCATAGAAGTACTGAATGCGGAGTTTCTCACTGATTTGGTGATGTGGATAGATTGCACAAAACTTCTTGAATCTCTCACAATAATCATACATTTCCTCCCCTTGTGCTTTATTGATCCCAGAGATATCCTTACGAATGGAAGTGGTACTCAATGCTTGAAAAAATCTCTGCAAGAAAAGACGTTTTAAATCCTTCCATCAAGTTACATCCTCAGGTTGTAAATAATACATCCAATCTTTCGCAGCTCCATCAAGTGAGAATGGGAATGCTCTTAATTGGATTTGATCTTCAGAAACATTTCTTGGTTTAAGGGTTGAGAAAACCACATTAAATTATTTAAGGTGTTAGTTTGGATCCTCACCAGAGAAGCCATGAAATTTTGGAACAAGGTGAATTAACCCAGATTTTAACACAAAGTATGATTTGAGATTCGGGTATGCAGTACAATTTGGTTGATAGTTAATATTAGGTGCAGCCAATTCTCTAATGGTTCTATTAAGTTAATTTCCATTATTTCCAGCCATTGGTTCCTCTTTTATGTTTGAATTTGAATTGCTTCAAATTTCAATGTTTCCAGAAGAGAGGAATTCACCAACTGGTTCAATATTGAAACTTCCCATAGACTGAGAATGTCTAATTCGTGCCATAAGGCTGCGTTCAATATCAGGGTCAAGATCTAAGAGATCTTTGGGATTATTTTATTTCATAAATCAAATAAATATGAAAAGAATGAAAGTGGACCATAGTAAAATAAAAATGATAAGTTTGAGTTGATTTTCCAAAAAGAAAATAAGAGGATGATTAAAATAAAAACTCGAGAAAGGGGAAAGATGAAAGAGAGAGGTGAAGAAAATAATAAAATGAAAAATAAAAGAAATACCTCTAAATGGTTGAATAAATTACTCTCCTCCCCAGAAATGGCTCCAATTTTAAAGAGCGCTATCATGAGCGCCCTCCAATGATTAGTGGTTTTTGGGGTACTTAGGTGCATCAGAGTGGCTAACCAAGGTCGTCTCTCAAAGGAGGGAGTGAATTAAAAAAACTTTTCAGAGGTATTCTAAAAAAAATAAAAGAAAAGAGAATAAAAACACTACTTGAAAGGATGGGTGTGGTTGTTTATAGTTTATAAAACTTGAATAATTTTGCTTGTAGAAGTTTTCATTTTTTTTGTTTTTAATTTTGAAATGAAGTTTGATTAAAAAGACACAATAAGAAGATGTTATTTTAGAAAATATTTTAATAAGAGTAATCGATATAACTCTACCTCTTCACTATATTATTAATCATTATCATTTAAATTAAAATTCACTTAATTATTATCCCTTAATTTTTTAAATCCCGAACCCTATGAGAATTAACTTTACCACAAAGATGAAATTAATTAAACCCTAGGCTAGCTTTGAAACATGCTATCGTAACACCCTGCTTTGATTGATGTTCTAACGATAGTTTATGGTCAGTAGTAAATTAAGGCACATAACCACTCTAGAAATGAGGATTAATTGAGTTTAGGTATTGTATTTTAACTCTACAAATTGATCTCGTGTGGTCTTGTATTACCGATTAAGATCGTGCTCTCACAATTCACACAAATCCTGACCTCGCACGTTTTGTGTTAATTGTTCAATTGATCAATTAGTTTCTTATAATCTAAAAACTCAATTAATGGATCATGTTTAGTGAATTACAGTAGCTTATTTAGTAAAAATAAATAAATGAAGAAGGTGAGAGGTAGATTTATTACTAAAAATAACTACTCTTCCATGGGCGGTGTAGTTATCGTAGAAGCGAATTGCATTTGCAACAGTTTAGAATGGGTATAACCCAATCACGCTTCTACTATTGAGTTCCATACCAAAGAGGAATATTAATGAAGAATAAAAATGAAAAAAACAGAGGAAAACAGAATAAATTAAAGAGGAACTAAGAAGTTTATTGAAAGAGAAAAAACATTACAACAAAGAGGAGGAAGAGAAGAGCAATTTGGAGGAGATCCTAGCTTGAAGGATTACCTCCTCCAATGGTGAATTTAAATGGAAAGGAACCACTTCAACTCTGCTCCCAATCCTCTAAGACACGTCCCAAACCCTCAAAATGATAAAAACACTAATTTATATAGTGGAGGGGAGGCTAGGTTTAAAGAGGTTTCAAGTGTGAATGGGAAATCTCGGCCAAATATTTTAATGAAAATTGCACCACCGATTTAACCTTGAAAATGCCTGCATTGGCTGGTCTTATTGAAGTTTTATTTGTGAAAAATCATTTCCTAGAGATTTCCTCAAAATTTGGGCTCCATCCAAGCCTGGATTGAGAAGATATGGCCCAAATACAGAACCCATGTCCATTCTGTAGAGTCCAGCCCAACTTTGAATTCATGGACCATTTTCAACCAATACATGCACTCTTTAGCTCTAGCGTCCTGAATAAAAGTTGTAGATAATTAAGTTAGGAACACTGTCAAAACATTTCACATTCAAATAATAAATATAAAAATACTTATCTTCGAAATACTACAATTCACTATAAAGGGTAAAACTGGAATTTTCACCAAATTTTAAAATGAATGATCAAATCCCAAATATTTTATAAATAAACATATTTAACACAATGTGAGAAAATTATATCATTTATTATCAAACAAATATTTAAAAAATAGTGCTTAATCAATATTTATAATAATTAATAAAACATTTATAAATTTTATTTCACAAAAATAACCTAATTTTGAAATTTATCTAGTAAAATTTCTCTTATGATAAATTTTTGAGATTTGTTTTGAAAATGATAAGGTTTTGGTGTATAATGAAAAATAACTTTTGTATGAGTACCATAAATTTTATGAATTTATTATGATATAATAATAAATTAAAAGTATGAGAAAAGTTTTATTGAGGATTTTTATTTATTTAAAATAAATCATTTAAAACTACTATTTTGAATTGGGAAACCCATGCTTTCCTTTTTTGGAACCTAAGTAAAATTTTTCTCTATAAAAAATATAGTTTGGATTATATAACCTTGATGATGTGGATGAATGACTCTATTTCATTTTTGGAATGGTAATAATGTAAAATAACCTTCATTTATTTAATTATAAGACAATATAATCATGGGAATCACCAATACATTAGTTTATTTTCCTTGAATAAGTATAAATTGTTTTTTAAAACATAAAATAATTTTTTTAAATATTTTTTATTAGCTTATATTAGAAATAATTTATTCTTTCATATAGGTATTGAATATTGAAAAATTTATTTAAAATTTGGAATCATAATTTTAAATTTTTTTTTATAAGTACAATATCTTTTTTTAACCACAATGAATATTTTTCTTTGTAAAACGTTGTTACCATGGTTAAGGCTAAAATAGATCAAAAGGGATAAAATAAATTGATATGGTTTCAAGATAACACAAAATAGTTGCTTAAATATGGTTTTTGGAGTATATTTGGACCTTAATTCACCTTATGTTCTATAGTTGTATGTCTTGTATATACTTTATCATGTTAGTGAATTTATTCTATTTTAAAGATCGTAATAATTACAAGGGTGTCACACCCCACAATTATAAAAGGGAACCTCCTCTTATTACTTTTGTTGACCACTTGATCCCTATATCTAAACATATATCTCCCAAAATAACTTAAAAACTCTCATACCCACATGATAGAGGTTTTGGAATCATCAAATTACCCACCCATAAATGATAAATGTGTAATCCAAAGGAAGATAGACAAGGAGGAGGCAATAATCCTAACCAAGATCTTTTAACATTTTTTCATCTTCCAACTCCTCTGAATTGTCTATAAAAATATTAACCTAATTAAATTAGTATATTAACTATAATTATTTTTTTAATAATTTTATGGCAATTTTTTACTACTTCATCATCCTATGATAAATGAAAACTTCACTAATGCATATATAAGGAATACCACATCCATGAAGTGGTGGGTTTCGTTTATTATCACCACCTCACATGGATGGTTAAAAATATTGATATAATGTATGTATATATATATATATTAGTTTTATGATAAAATTATTATTATGGTAAAATAAAATAAAATATACCTTCTTACTCTCCAATCCCTTGCAAAATGATAATATAATTCAGGCATTCATGTGGACTGCCACTTCCATGAAGCTGTGTTATTTGTTTTTATAGTCAGTCATACATGAACGGTAGCATGGATTAATTTAATGAATGTATATTATATTTATGATATAATTATTATTCTTTAAATATATATTATCGTGTACATTCCTTTATTTCCATTCATTGGAAAATAAAAAGATCTCCCATGAGTATGTACAAACTACCATATCCATAAAACGATTTGTTCCATTTTCATCACCTCAATAAATGGACGATTATAAAAGTGAATATAATTAATATATAATATATATATGAAATGATTATGATTATGAAACCATGACCTATGTGCGAGTACCCGAATCTCGGTACTAAATCATACGTGACAAAAATGGCTCACACCCAGAATGTTAATTTTAATAAATAATTATTAATAAATGGGTAATTGAAAATTAAAAGGAAATAATATATAGAAAGATAATTATAAATATGGATATAGAATATATTTCTAATAAATATAAGTTTTTTATATAGTATTTATAAACACATATGAAGTATGCTGGGCCTTGATGTAAGGGATTCAAGTCTCTCTTTTATTTCTTTGAGACACAGTCCATATTCACCACCTATTTTAGGTTTTCTGTTTTATATTACTCCCTATAGATGTTATTATAATACATTAATGAAATTAAATGGATTTAAAACACATTTAACTTTATACCTTATATATTATTTTGATTCAATAGATTGAAATGTTGTAAGGGTTTCCTCATATTAATTTCCCTTCATTGAGATATATTTTATATTCCCCACCTTCATTCACTAATATTCCCTCAATAATACCCATGAATGTATTATATTATTATTCTATTAAACATTTTATGGATTTAAAAATATATCTAAGGTACTCTATTTCAATATGTTTTGATTCATTAATTACCTATGTGGAAAGTGTTTCTGTTTCAAGGTCACTTTTAATCAGGATATTTATTCTTAAATCTATTTTAGGGGAATAATATAATTTTTACCTAAAAAAACAACAAATTTTATCATTATTTTATTTTTATTTTTATTTTAAATTATTTTAATAGTTTTCCTCTGTTTGATATGAAAAAAATCTAAAATAATGTTTTTAAGAAAATTCAACCTTGTTTCTTTTTCTGATTGGGAATATCTTTCATATATATCCATGTTGTTTGATGTTATTTTATGGATGCATTGATATGTAATAAAATGTTTTAGAAATGTTATTTTACCCCATATTTGAATTTAATTAAAAATTATTAAAATAAATATTTTCAAATGATTTCCATACAATTCACTTTTGATAGTTTTACAATTGCATGGTAACAATATTTCTTTAAATATAAAACATGAATAGATTTTTCCTATATCAAGACCATTATTTTATTATCTATATTCCATTAAAATTTTCAATGGTATTTAAATAAAAATATATATTTTCATTATTTCTAGAATTTTTAGTTTTTAAACGGTTCCTGAAGAAAAGGATATTTCATATTGTTCATCAAATAATATGTTTAATTATTTTATAAATGTGAATTAATTCTAAGTAAAACTATTTAAAGGATTTTATGATTCATTGGGGATATAATATTATGATACCGTCCACATTATTTATCTAGATTTCTTATTATAATTATATTTTAAGGAAATTTTCATGAAATTAATTTATTTCCATTGGGTTAATTATGTTTTGATGGAATGAAAAATTCTCTTTTTTATTGTTTCATACAAATGAAATGGTTATTATTATGTGAATGATGGTTTATTTATAGACCTCTAAATAATTGGGTAATGTTATATATTTCTGAGATAAAGGGTACAAGGGCAGTCAACCAAGTCCAAAGGGGGTAAATGAGGGTTTCACCCAGGCCCAAGGTTATGATGGTTGTTAGCACACGCCGAAGAAGGTACATGAGTGGTCAGCCTGATATGATTATGTGATTAATGTCTTAATGGGTATCCATGATGTATTATTTCTACACTTATGTTTATGAAATGTAATTATTTAATATTCTATTAAGATTATAATATACCATTTTTTGTTTTGGGGAACATATTTTTTAAATTAATATTTAAAACTCCTTTTTTTCTCTAATAAAAGCGAAAAAGAGTCTAAGGAAGTGTTCAAGAGCATAAAGGGTTTGTTCAGAGCCTAGAACTATAATGTTTTTGGAGAAGTAAGTAGATGTTCATGGTTAGTAGTTACCATAAGTTGAAACCATTCAATCCTATATGAATAGGTCCATGGTTAATTAACCTAGTGGGGTAGGCCACATGGCCATGCGAAATGGTGCAAGTGCAATATAGATATGAAACATATGGTCAGAATATGGTCTATAAAACCATGAACTTAACAATGTGAGGGGTGGAAAAAATTGATATTAGTCACACATGGCATGTTCATGGTGTGTATATATATGTGCCAAGCTATGAAGGGGGGGGGGGGGGGTAACACCCTGGAATTTGTTAGAGCACAATTGGAACACAGTTTGGCCAACCATGGAACCAAACTTCGTTCCCCTTTAAAAATGGTTGAAATTCCAATAATACCCATCTTTATCTATAAAATTATTATCTATTTTATTTTCCCTCAAATGCACAAAAACTCCTTCCATTAGAATCTCTCTTCCACATCCACATATTCCTTAAGCCTACTCCCTCCATCAAACTCTGATTGATGTTTCTTTTGTCATGATCGAACTCCACCATTAAGTGCTTCATCCCAATGTCATCATTTATTCTGTTATTTAATCACATGTAATATTAAATCCATTTGAGATAATATGCACTATATTCAAGGTATTTATGTATTTCTCAAATTTCTTCTATTCTAGCCTAAATTTAAAGCTAATATCGGATGAGGAGTCATCTACCAACATAAGGTAGTTAGTATTATTCTTTTCACTTAAATATATTATGAAAATATAAGATGTTGTAGTTCCATGAGCTTAACTTTCCATGTGTCACCTCTAAAATTTTTATTTTCTTTTATTAAATGTTTTCACTTGATGATATTCTCCCTTAAACCAATTGATTTTTTTTTGAGTTATAATACTATTACACAACCACCCCTCATTTGGTGTGATTATTATATAACTTGGGGATTTCACCATTCTTATGTGAAAAACCCACCCCTATGGTGGGTTAAGCTATAAATTTATAGTTTAAATAGGTAAATTGAATTAATTTAAATGTTTAATAAAATAATTGAAATGTGAATTGTGTGTCCATGTCACTTCACACATGTTAAATGATTAATAATTCTCATGAAAAAAAGAAATTAAATAAAATTTAAAATGGATTACACTTCACTTAGATCTTATTATGACCATTATAAACAGTTATAAGATAGAATTCTCTTGGGAAAGTCTTAGATTCCCTATTTAGGTATTCCTTGACTTCCTAGAATATTCCACCGAATTCATGGATGCATTTTCCAAGATTTGGTACCCTTATTGGATTCCGTTATTGTCTTATATTAATGGTTTCCAGGATATATCTCTACCAAATCATCCATTAATTTATCCAAATTTATAGTGCCTTATATTATGTATTTGGATTTTTCTTGACATCTTAAGGACACCAAAAACTTAATATTAAGACCTTAGGAACCAATTAGGTCTATATTGAGGCTATACAGGACTTTTTCCTATGGCTCGATAGCATTATCATTATAGGATCTCATTTCCCATAGTTCTTCCATGCAATACAATCATACCACTACAACCATACCATGTGAGTTATTACGATGAATTAGCTCATTCTTCTAAGGAAAGGATTCCTGGGTTATACATTTCGACATATATTATTATTATTACTTGGTCACTTACTCAAATATATTATAGCATAGTCTGAAGTAGGTATGGTCAAATGGGTGTCCTCTAGGAACCCAAGTTGACATGGTTAATTTAGTTTAATGCATTATTTATTACATGCAAATTGTTTTATTTATATTAAATGACTAAATATAATTAGGCAACATTGGTGGTTTACTACTAGTTTTTCTATCACCTTATTCAGGACACCGATTGGTATATGAAAAGTCTTTATAGATGTAGGTAAATATTAGTGGAAAACCCCTTTTTGGTTTCTTAACTACTGTACTTGGAAACATTATTGGAGCCTAGGACCGAGGCAATGCTCACGAAGCTGTTGGAGATATGTTTGGTGATTTTTTTACCATTTTAAGACTTGTATAATATTTTATACCTTACAACATATATCTCTTGATCATCATTTTTTATATAATCATGAATTTTTTATATAATCATGTTATTATAACTTCATACTGATTTAATTTTCTTGATGATTAATTATACTTCTCTTGATCAATAATATCTATTTTTGTTGTTCATGCACGGATTATACCACTGTTATATACTATTAAATGAGCGTATATTATCCTCAACCTAACATCAAAGAGTTTCAATACTAGTTAGTAGACTCTTGTATACATAGAGGTGCATTTGTGGGCATTTGGCTACTGAGTCTAGTTAGTTATTAGTGAATGGAGATTTGGATGGCACAAAATGGTATCTAAGGATTATTTCCTTTTTTATTTTGTCTTACTATTTTTGGATATTAGAAAGGATACTTGGGATGTGTTGGGATTTGGTAATGAGTTTATTCTTGGGTGTAGCTTACTAACGTACCATAAAAAACCCGAATTAACTTGGACGAGAATTGATTTTTGGATTTTACCTATTAAAATTGTATTGATTTCAACTTTGGGAGAAATAAATGAGTTATGGATTTTGTTTTAATTGTTAGTTTTTAACCCTTTTTAGATAAGGCATAGAGGTATCACCTCATGCAACATTATAGGAACTTAAAAATTCATACCCCAAGCATATGAAATGACACATTTATATAGCTGTGTGGATTTTCTACTGCATATTTTTGGTTCCATGACTATTATATTTTGAAATGTTCTAACATTTATTGAGGGAATAAAAAAACTAGATTAATTAAAGTGTCTTCATCAACGTAATCAGTGTTTTCCCATACATATTGATGGTCATAACATAATGAACCAATTATAACACGATTTTATAATAAACATGACTTAAACATTACATATTCTAGAGACTTTAAAGTAGAAATCACTTTGTAAAATTTTCAATGGTCTTCTAGGTTTAGAGTTTTATAGAGTTATTCCATTAATATTGTATAAAAATACCATATATTACAAAGTGGAAAATTCTATTTTGTTTCCATTTTTTCTACAATATAAAACTTTTAAAATAAACCATGATTTATTTTCATGATAAATCTTCACAAACATCATCTTGAAATATTCATTTCCCAAAACCATCCTTAAATTTTTTTTTTAAAATTTGGATGAGTAAAAAAATTTATTAAGGGACATAAAAATAATGAAATTCATTATTCGTGTTAAAAACATGAAATCTAATGAAATGTTTAATATTATCTTAAAGTGTTTAAATAGATGAAATATTAATTTCCAAAAATAATCACTTGCACATTTTGATCAAAGAAAATATTTATAACCCATAAAACCATAGATAAATAAATTAGGAAACTTGGGGAATCATTTTCATACCACTCTTTCATATGGAGTAACCCTCATGATTACACACAGAATAAACCTCATGCTTATAATTTGTGTAACTATCAAAGTAACACATGAATCCATTGAGTAACCATCATAGTTACCATATAAATAGAAATTATGGTTATACTTTTAACAACCATCATGATATAACTGCATAATATTTGTATAGAATCTTAATTAGTTAACTTTTTCCCTTTACCTAATGAATTGTAGAGATATAATGGGGAACAATATTCATATAAGCTATATCTAGCTCACCCATGAGATATAATGGGGATCAACCCATCTTGTAAGCTGTATTTAGCTCACCCATATTTCATATATAATTATCAAGTACCAAATCATGAATAACATTTTTATTCTTTCACTTTTTATCATAAAAAATTAAAAAAACTCTTTTAAAACCATATGAAATATACATTCAGATTACAAAATATACTTTTCTTTTAAAGAAACCATTTCAATAACAAAATAACAAAAAAGGGAAATATGTTTTTAATTTGAAGAATATATTAATTATTTTAAAGTAATCCAAACTTCAAATAATGGTTTTGGAAGAGGGAAAATTCATTGACACCATATAAATTAAAATTGAACATTCTTTTTAACATTTTTAATGAAAATAAAAACATTTTGTAAAAAGATTCCATTTAAAAACCCATTGAAAGATAAAAAATGAACATTATAATTCATTTATGTCTATATAATCAAATCAATTAAATAATAGTTTTAAAAGATGTATATTGAAGAAAAATGTAGTTTTAAGGGAATTATTAAAAGATAATTTTTCTAAGAATGTCTATGACCTTGAGTTTGAGTTTGAATCATCACATAAGTTTGTTATCATCCTATATTATATCATTATGTTAATAATTTACTTATTTGAGAAAAATATTCAAGTTTATTATTCCTTTTATATCTCTTATTACTAATTAATAACAATTAGTTAATCATTTAAGTTCACATTGGGTGTTTTGATGATATTAGGTTCATAAGCCCAAAATGACTTTGGTTGGTTGAATATGGTTAAATAGTTGGTTATTCCATAATACATAGAATAATAATCATAAAATAATTATAATTTTATAAATAAATTATAATTTAAAAACCAATCATTAGATATGATTATGAAAAATTAACTATATAACTTTATTGGAGACTATAGGCCATACATACACATGAGTTGCCTTTCCATTTCTTAGTGATAATTATTGAAAGAATGTAACTATTGTTTTTTATTTTTAGAATTATAATTATATCATATTTATCATATTAATTAATTAAATATACTTATATATATAATCCTTGTGATGTGGTGATGGAAAACTAATCACATCGCATTCTGGAGGTGGTAGTCCAGAAGTACACACGAACGATGTTATCATTTTTCAGTGAATAGAAATATAAGAAAGTAAATGGGATATTATAATTTCATAATTATAAATAATTAATTGATATCATATATAAATATTAATTCCTTCATTATAACTAGTCGTGAGAGGTGGTTATAGAAAACATATTCTAAAGGTCCCCTTGGCAGTAGTCCTTTGTACATACGAACGATAGTTCTGTTTCACATTTGACGGAATATGAGATAAATATAGTTTATCCCATTAAATTAATTACACATTATTATATGTAGGATAAGTTTATTATTATTTTATCTAGGTTTATTAATATTTTATGGTGGTGTAATATGAAATAAAACTAAAATATGTGGTTAAAGCTATACATCTTCTTTGGAAAATATCCTTTTTATAACTCTTTAAGACCTATAATAATAGTACTATACCCAAAATATAGAATGCATAATATGTGGAGTTATTCTATAAATTTCTTTGGGATGGTATTAGAGGAAAAAATAGGTGTTTAATTGTGAATAATTGAAAATAAATGGAACCCTTTTATAAAAGAGGGGAGGGGCACTCTTGGAATTTATTAAAATATTAAATTAATATAAATTAAGTTTTATGCCCAAATGGATTCCAATTTATAATAATATAATATTATAATAAAATTTTAGTATGAATTTAAATAATCCCATAAAATAGAATTTAGATATTTGTGGATCACATTTTTACCCTTACCATTTTGTTTTAATCCTTCGTTAACCCTTTCGACAATTACCCTAATATTAAAGATTTAATAACTTTAATGGTTAATATTGTTACTATAAAATGATAAGATATTAATAAATAGACCATTATTGATGTCATTAATCATATAAAATTAATTTTCCTGAATTTAATATTTTTTATGAGTTTTAAATCATTTAATAAAATATTATTTATTATAAAATATCATTAATGTCAATTTTGGAACTATTCATTTACTTTGACTTTAACAACATCAATACAAAGAAGGAATAAGGATAAATTGAATCCAAAAATATATAATATTTATTTTAAAGATATAAAATTTGGTTTTAAAATTAATTAATTCAAAATATACAACTTTTAATAACTATAATATCATTTTCTTTATTTGTCTACTAATTGAATAATTACTGCATCACTCTTGTGTGAGAATTTAAGGTAATAATTTCTTAAATTAAAATTAAAATGAAATTAAATTGATTAAGGTAAATATTTTTAATTTAAAAATAATATTTATAACCAAACATATACTCTAGTTATCCCCATGTTAAAAATATTTTAGTTATTAAAAACAATAGTGTGATAATTTTGACATTTCTTTGAATAAAATATTATAATGGTTATAATCATATAATAATGGAAAAATGGTCATATATTTTACCTTTGAATGAATATGTATGTGACATACACACAAAATATAATTTATTCAAGTGTTAAGGACATTTTAGTGTCCTTATTATTTTATTTTTACCTTTAATTACCCAATTTACCCTTTACCATTGTGAAAAAATTACTAAGTTATTATTAATATTGAACCAAAATAAAAGAGGACAATTTACCAAATTTGGAACTCATAATTACCTCTGTGGAATCTACTTTTTAATATTAAAAACATCGAATTGGAATTATTTAATTTTAAATTAAATATAAAAAAATGAAAAAATCAGTTCTTCAAAAAAACATATTATAAGTATAAAAGGTTTTTATACTAAATTCAAGTATAATGTTCATTTATAATCAATAATTGGATTTTATAATCATAAGTTATTAATTAAAATTTAAAAATCATAAAAAATATTTTTTTCAATACTTATAAATAAATAATATTTTCAATAGTAGAATCAGTATTTTTAACTATTTACTGAAATATCAATTTTTTAGAAAATTAACAAAAACTAATTTTAAGATAATTTTAACACAATGATTTCAAAAATGAAATTAATTTTTTTGAAAGACAAATTTTATAATTTTAATGTTGATTTTTTTAATAAAACCATATAAGAAAAGTGTTTAATAAATATTTTTACTTTTTCATTTAAAAATTGCTCATTTTTTATAAATAATTTAAATATATAATTCATGAATGCTATTAAAAAATAATTTATTCTATCATTATCTGGGTTGTTATAGTCTTCCCATTTTGGGAATGTGAATCCTCACAATTTTATTCACTTATTAAATAAGTGGGGATATCTTTCCCTCATAGAATTTTTATATTCCCATATTGCTTCTTAACCATATGGTTATTCCATTAAAAATTATCACTAAAAATTACCTGATTCCAAAAAAATTACTCTCTATGGTCAATAATATGAACATGTTTACTTTCATAAGAATTTTTATCATCCGACTGAACTACCTCAGGGATCAAAAAATGAGATGAAACTTGCACATACTCTCTTAACATAGAAACATTCAAAATGTTGTGTATTTTCAATAAATTCGGAGGTAAGGACACTAAGTAAGAAACTGATCCAACATTATTTTAGATTTTATATACTTCCAATGAAGGTGGACTTTGCTTCCAGTTTTTACCAAAAATCCAAAAAATATTCCATAGAGATATTTTCAGGAAAACACGACCACCTACTTCAAAAAAAGATCCTTTATCGAGTTATCTGCATAACTTTTTGACCTGATATGAGCCTTCCATATATGTTTCTAAATAATATTCACCTTCTCAACCATTTATTCTATCAACTATAGTCTCATTAGATTCCTTTCTCCTACTCCATTCCAAAATGATGGAGTACAAAACCTCTTTCACAATAATTTATTAAAATGTGCAATCTATATACTAGAATAACATATCTTATTATAATAAAAATAAACTAATGAAATACGATGATCCTAACTTCCACAGTAATCCATTAGACAATAATGAACCATTTCTTCTAATGTCTGAATCATTCACTCAAAATTTCCATCAGATTATGGATGAAGAGATATACTCATATTTAATTTATTACCCAATAACTTTTGAATACATTTTCAAAAAATATAGTTGAACCAAGGATCATGGCCAGATACAATGGAGAGAGAAATTCCATGTAACCTAACTATCTCTTTAAGATACTATTGATAAATTTCATCTAAAGACACACTATCTCTAATGGTAAGTAAATAAATAGATTTAGTTAATAGATTAATAATAACCCAAATCACATTATCACCTTGAGAAGTCATTGGTAATACCAACACAATATCCCTGAATATATTTTTTCATTTCCACTATGGAACTAGAAAAGGATGAAGTGTCTCCTTAGGTAATTTTTATTCTCCATTAACCTATTGAAAATTAAAATAATTCATGGAAAACTGAACTATAACCAAAATAATACGTGATCAATAAAAAAATTAAAAAATAACAATTTCCATGGTCAGGGTGTGACAATTATCCCCACTAAAAACACTTTCTGGCCCCAGAATATCACCTAAACAAAAGATAAATAAACCTAATTTCTTGCGTGATCCAAATAAAAACAAACCACGAACCCTGGGGTGAACATTCACCTCACATGTCACACCAAAATTATTCTAAAAAAACCATAGTATGGGGAACAATGGGAGAACATTAGAGGGTTCTCCCCACCATAATAACTTGACTAACACTACCATCATTAAAACCCAAATAGGATGGAACTGATATTGGAAACCCAATATAGAGAAAACTAAGAACTCCTGAAATGATCTAAAAAACCCCATCACAAGTAAAAAAAACCCATGGAATATATTGACCCAAAACAGTGAACCCAAGATAAAGATAAAAAAAATTATTTTCATAATAGTGGGTACCCCAAAATAGATACAATTAAAATCAAGAAAATGATTGATGAAAGTTTAACCCTTTAAGTTCCACATCTAATGCACAAAACAAGATTATAAGGACAAAAATCCCATAGCTTTTTACAAAGTCAAGAGAAACTCCCAACAAGAAAGAATATAAAACTGGAACTTAAAACATATACAATCATACAACGGAGGAAAAACAATCCATGGTTTACACACCCCCATAAAAATTCATGACTATGTCCAAGCTTCACTATGAGGCATGTGGCTGGAGCCTTAATGGCTGAAGCATCCACTACCGCATAGTCAGTCACAAATATAATCCTATAAATATATATTTTTAGGGAATTCATTCTTACAAAACTTATATAGATGACCAAAATATCCACAATGATGGAACATAGTTGGAGGGTTGTGACATGATGACATTGATTTCTCGAACTGACCACATTGGTGTCATGAATTCAAACGATCTGATGAGTAGGATGCTAAAACCACTGAAAGTGGCTTTTTAGAAACATGTTCCTCTGGCTCAAACCTCTCTCCAGATGGTTAATCTTCATGAAAACCACCTATTAGCGACTACACCATGAAATCCATCTAATCTAAGAACCCCTCATCTATCAACTTCTTGAAATAAAGGTCCTTGGAGGGAAGGCCTCGCTCTATGACCTCTGGATGAAGAACCCAAACAATAAGAGGATCTATCAACTAATCTTGTGATGATACCTCTAGAGAAGAATAATATAGATCTTTGAAGTTGTCAGAATACACCTTTACTATACACTAGCCTTGCTAAATACTCATGAGCTCTTCCACATTCTTTTTCCTCACATCCTCAGGTATAAACTATTAGAAAAAATAGACATGAACACTTACAAAATCACCCAGACTTGCATCGATGATAAACAAATTAACTTCCATTTGTCCAAAGATGAAACCTCTAGAAAACATAAAAAATCATGAATTCTTATAGCTTCAGGGGTTTCCAACAATATGATGACAATCTCAACTTCATGAAGAAATTTAACTGCCTATAACAGACCAAAATTACTATAAAAGATACGAAACAACTAGAAAGAACCTGTAACTAGCCAAGAATCATTAGAAACATTAGGGACCTTTATGGGAAGCACAATTTAAATAACAAAAAGAAGAAAACCCAAAAAATATATCAAATTGAAGAACAATTGAAAAGATCATCTCAAGCCAAAATAATAGGATCACAATCCAAACACCTACAAACACAACAAAGAAAATATTATTTCCCAAATTAAAATTTATTCCAATTTCAAAACCACATTCTCCCAAGGCAAATTTTTAATGTCCAAGTCCACTTTGATCAATCAAAACCCACTTATTGAAGAAAAACAAATTCTAAATAATTTCCCCTTTTTTAAAAATAATTTCAAATAGCCAATCCAAGACTTTGATTTCAAATACTCATCCATGGAATCCTAAAAATCATTACTTATGTGTTCATGCAACTTACACTTACCTCATCCATTCAGACGTGCCAACGTGCACTTTTCACACATAACCACACATATGTGAACATACATGAGGAGTACCAAGGGTCACCCATGACATTTCATTATCAAACCTAAGCATTCACCAAATATCAAATCCAAAACACTTTACTTTAAAACCCATTCTTTCAAAATCCTAATCCAAATTAAAGAAATAATTTCTATATCAAAAAACACTTTCATTTTTTAAAATTAATCACAACATATGAGACTTAAACAAAATATAACTCACACCAAACTACAAGAGTGTGAAACTAGTAGCTATACCTAACTTGGTGATATGGTTTGTGGGACATGCCCCAAGTAAGAATCAACTACTATGTGGAGCATGGACCAAGTAATTGGACACCACAAAGGTCACTACTCTATGTGAGATCATGAAATAGAATCATCTCACCTCTATTATCATTCCCCATTCAAAAAACAAAAAACAAAAGACTCAAAACCCACACTACCCCATAGAAACTCGAGCATCTAAATGATAAAGGTTTCATGATGACCTCCCCATACCTACATTCCAAGTACTGATAATCCGAATATCCAAGAAACATGACACCCCAAATAAAAAATGTCCTTCACCAATATTATTCTTTCATGAACCAATCCAAAATTCCAAAAAACCCGACATCCAAACTAGTCCGAGGCAACGCTTGAAGGGTGTTCCCGATCCCCTTGGGCTGAAAAATAGTGTCGGGCATAAAAAACCAATGGGAATGATTTATGCCAAAGAATAACTATGATCAAAATAAAAAAAAACTAAATAAGGAACATGATCGAACAAATGATCATCAATAATATACAAACATATATTGATACAAAAACTGAAAAAAAATTGAAAAAAAACTAGAACTGGATCATTCAAACAAGATCTCCATGTGACCTCTTGGTCACCTCCATCCAAAAACCAACCCACTCCAAGAGAAACTGAACCAGAAAATTGCACCTACAAAACAACTCGTGTCTACCTACACCAAATGGTACATGTTGGGAGTGAGATTAAACATCTTAGTATGTAATCACTACATATTCCATGATTTTAATTTCCAAAAATATACCATAAACACATTTTTGAAAACGCATTACAAAAACTATTTATAATCCTTCTAAACAACCAAAACACAACTTTGCACAAGTTCCCTTTTGAAACAACACATACATCTTTCGTTTTCAAAAACATTTTGATTTTAAAAAATATAGTTCAGAACCAAAACTCAATTTACAATACATTCCAAGTGACCATAAATAGGTCTAAGTAGAAATTAAATGAAAAAATAGAGAATATAAACTAGCATGGAGAATATATACATGCAAAAAAACAGAACTTATAGATAGAAAATTATGGGAATTTCCTAAACATCACTAGAGTGATCCTTAGATGCAATCAGTTTGGACTCTCCTACCAGTGTATGGTACAACTCCATAATCAATAACCAATTGGATGATCTAAAATATCCAATATAGTGTCACATCCCTCCTAGACCAAAAAATTATTGGGGGGGGGGGGGTACCCGCCTATCTTATTGGGGTTGAAAACAGTTGTCACTTGACCCTATAAAATATTCCCAAGAGTCCCATTATAGTGATTGTGATACACAAAGGAAAGAGAGTCCCTCACATGTGTGACTCACCCGACCTATTTCCACCGTACTTTCCTATCCCCACCACTGACACCACTAACTCAATAACCCACATCTTTGGAAATCCTCTATAGATGTTTCCATTTGGAAATTATACATACAAAATTACCAATTTTTCCATCACATAATTTGAGTTTCAAAACAACATTCCCGACCATTTTAGAACACCAATAAAATTTTATATCATAAGAGTTTAAAAAAAATATCTAATAAATCTCACGTTCCAAACAAAAATAACATTTCCAACACTGATTTCATTTCCAACACCTTTTTAAAACCAAAATAATATCATAAAGAACCTATAAGTTAAAAAAACATGACTTTAGAAATCCACCATATTTCAAAGGGCCATGTGGGCCATATATCTAGCAGAACATAGTTAGCAAACCATATCTAAAAATTCCAACCATGCCATCATGAAAAATACTCAACAAAGCACAACTTAATGTGGAAAATGTACCATGATTTCGGAAACACAATTAAAAAAACAATAAAATTTTCCTGAAGTTCCAACACATAATTGAGAATCCAAGGATATATTTTGAGAAAAAGGGGATCACTCTTAAATGTCATCATCATTTTAATTCCCATCCATGTGTTTACCCCATGCAACTATTGATGTGACAAAATCTAATCAAACCCATCAAGTGTACAAGAAATCACACAAAAACCATTTTCAAGGAACACCACTTAGTAACACCCCAAGATTTTATGGAAAATATTCTTTTAATTTCATTAATGTCTTGTGTTGTATGCTACACCAAGATTAACTTGCGCTATACGCAACACCGTATTAGCTTGCAGTATATGCAACACTATTCTTGGATCATGTTACACACAATTTTGATAATAGTTATTATACGCAACATTGTGTATATATATATATATTCAATGTATAAATGAAATATGGTTGGATTATATTATACAAAAAAATGAAGGATTCTTGCACAACACGCAACCCTGAATTGGCTTTCATTACACGCAATCGCAACCTCCCTCGATAGCGTGTGTTGTACGTAATACCCGGTGTTACTAAACAACGATATATTATTATAATATTATTACGAACTAGCTGTTATGAATAGTATTAAATAAATTTTTAATTTTATAACATTATTATTCATCATACACATTTTATAAAACATGTTATAAGAACAAAATAAATTTTTCGTGTAAAATAAGTATTTTTCAAAAAAATACAGTTTTACCGCCTTTTGATGGCGCACCCACTTAAAATCAAGTTTTTGAAATGTTTATAAGTTCCATTTGACAAAATAAAATTATTCTTTGAAATAAAGAAATAAAAATTTACTTTCGATAAAATTTTCAATTTATTCTGATGACTTTCATATTTTAATGAATAGAAAAAACACGCTATATTTTAATTAAAAACAACTTTTTTCATCGTAATATCTTATGTGGTTAAATTATAATATTTAATGGTTTTAAAGTAAAAATAGAATATATTTTTACCATTTAATATAATGTATGTCATTATCATTGATTTTACCTTGAATTCGTAGGTTAAATCAATTCAATCTTTTGCAATGTTTTAAAGAAAAACCCGTTTTCTTTCGACAACGAGATTAATTTTAATTTAATTTCTGAAAATTTTGTGTATTGAATTTAGAAAATTTTATTCCATATTTGGAATCAGTGGGTCCAAATTATGTTAATAAGATACTTTTTATTTTTGGGCATTGTGAATAGTAACTACGGTAAATTTTATTTACTATAGTTAAAGGTAAATCGGGTAATGAAGGGTAAACATAAGATTATAAAATTACACTAACACTTGTAAAAATCTTATTGGATGACTAAAAATAGATCCATATCACCTAAGGGTCGGATTAGATTCATTTAATGGACTTTTTTCCATGAAAACAAGTTAATTATTATTAAAACCAAAGAATGTGACAACATGTCACTTTATTAAATCTTATAAGTATAATAATTTTAATTTAGTGATACACTTCATGAAAATTAGAATATTAATAGTCTCCAGAAATATAATACAATTATATACATCATAGGAATTTATTTATAATTTTTAGAGATTAAATATGTATCATTTATTATGACACAAAGATGATGCAGTAATTATCTTATTAATGAAATATTGACATAATTGATGTTATAAATACCCAAATAAATGTAATTTAAGAAATTTATGAATTAAAATAATTTTATAGGTTAATATGACATGTTAGTATTGATTTAGTTAACTTTTTTTGAACTAATCATTCTGTTACGATTTTCAAAAAAATCAATTACTAAATAGTGTCAAAATTGACATAAAATAGTTTTTAAAACAAATATTATATTATTAATTGTTATTTTATTCCTAAAAATCTAATGTTCGAACAAATAACTTAGATAAGGTTATATATATTAATAATAAACAACTTGGGGTTATTTTGGCTTCTTATAGTAATTTTATTAAGCTTATAGTATAAAAACACAAGAAGACACGGTAAAAGTAAAATTATTTAACTTAATGTTAAATCTAAATGATAAGGTTAAAATAGGAACCTAAACTTGTCTAAATTCTATTTGATGAGAGGATTTCGACCCCTCACCACCTTAGCTTCGAAATAAATCAATTTGGAGCTATTTAAAACCGAACATGTCTTTGTAATAAAATAATATTTTTAGTTTTTCCAAAGGAGCCCCTCTCCTCCCTTATAAAAGGGAACCTCATCCCTCTCCTCCTCACACCAATTTGAGCCTTAAAGCTCAGAAAACCCCTGACAAATTCTATTCTCCACTTCCCTATCAACATCCTAGAGGTTCTAGTCTTCCTCAAAGACCAATTTTAGTGCCCTAAAAGGAGATCTCAAAGAGGCGCTTCAAAGAAGAGGTAATGTCCGTTACCGATTATTTCATCTTTATTTCTTCTTCCACTTCTTCTTATTTCAATGTTTCATTATGATGTAATAACATCAGTATCACTCGTCTACTTATATGTTATTATAAGTATGAAACAACCCTATTTCACCATCTATCCATCCTACGGAAAACGAAATCACCGCGCGTGCGTATGTACGGAACACCGTCTCCACGCCGTGGTGTAATCTATTTTCCACCACCACCTTACATGGATGGATATAATGGTGTAAATAATAACTATATATAATTATTTTAAATTGATATTGATTATATAATAGTATACATACACTCCAATAAAATCCCACGATCATGAGAACGATATCATCGCTCGTGCGTACGTACGGACTACCATCTCCACGACGCGATGAGATTCATTCTCCATGTTAACCATTTAAGAATGATTAAAAAATATATATAAGAAATAATAATGAAATATATGAAATTATAAAGATACTGGATTTATGTATATATGTATGTCATCTACTTAATTCCATTCAACTCAATGAGGAAATGAAAACAGCGTTCATGCGTACGTACGGCCTACCGTCTCCATGAACGATGTATTTCTTTCCATTTATCGATCTATTATATATATGTATATTCTGAATATATATTATATATAAATCATGATTTATATTCTGGAATTAAGTAACCATGATGTAAGTAATCATATAAATAATTACAAGTTAAAACACAAACGACAAATGAGACGATTTTACCCAAAACGCTCTTTAACATGAAATTTATAAAAGAACGGGTAATATAAAGTCATAAGTGAACCATATATGATATCATAACACTGATTATGATTCTGGAATAATTCAATGACATTATTTAAATCATTATACAGGAGTTTCAGACACTTACGAAGCAAATCGGACCTATGGTAAGGGAAATATCACAATCTCATTTTTATCCGAGATTGTTTATACTTTGGCATTTACTAGGGTTTATTTTATCATCCAAATCCATGTTTCCTCAATATGTAATATTATTTCCATTCACCTACAATTGTTTAAATCCTATTGTACCCTTCGGTGAGTTTTTAGTAAAAGATATGAAAGGAATCTTTTGTCGTTTTTCATACGAGGTACTTTTTTGACTTTTCCGACAAAAGTACGAGAAGAATGTTTTTTTAACTTATACGGCATGAATGGATTTTTAAAACATTATTTCCAAGAAGATTCCTTTACAAGTTTTCAAGTTTATTTTTAATCAACTTCTTTTAGCTTTAAATTGTATGACATGTTAAGAAAGGAAAATGTTTTTTGAAGAAGAAAGGATATTTTCCTCAAGAATGAAGTTCAAGTGTTTTATCAAAATTATTTTGCATCTAAGATAAAATAGGGTTCTGATTCTATCCCTATCATTAAATTCATTTGATTATTTTGTGATGGAATTATTTTTATGAATTCATTTATCTTACATGAATTGTTTTATAATGTCACGATGTTTTAGAATTCCATTTTTATTACATGGTTTATGCAATGATGTATGATTTATGATTTTGTGGCACACATAATAATGGTATCATTATGAGATGGGTGGGACCTATATCTCCCTCAAATTCATTGGGTAAAGATTTTATATCTCATGAGATAGACATGGCTGGAATGGTAGGTTAAACCGGTTCAATGAAACAGGACTGAAACGAGGGTGACTCGGTTCAGAAATGGACTTCGTCCACTAAGATAGTCTTGGAAATGAGTCTTGACTAAGAAGAAATGATTTTATATGATTATGTGTGTATGAAACAAAGTTTAATGTTTTAAGTTATGATTATTGGGATTTAATTTCACTACCATGATTTATCCCATGTTATGAAATTATGCTCTCTTTTGGAGGTTAAGATTTCCAAAATGTTATGTTCTTATGAATATGATGTGATTGATATTTCTTTTGTTTGCCCTTACTGAGCATTTGAGCTCACCCTTTTATGTTTTCATTTCCCTAGGATATAAAGAAAGGTTTTAGGTAAAAAAGGAAGATCTTTATGGGAGATGTTGAAGATCTTTCACCACGATTAGAAGATTATATTCCGAGTTTCCAAAGACACTAAACTATTACGATCCTTGTGTGTGTGTTTTTCTTATGTAATAAGTATTCTGAAAAAGTAATGTAATTTCCATGTATGTCAAGATTCGGGTGTCTACATTTGGTATCAGAGGGAAGGTTTAGTCAACCTTTGGAAACAAGGATGTGATAACTTTAGTGAGATCCCTAGAGATATTTCTAAGGTATGTCTAGGGATGTCCCTAAGGTTAAGTATAAGTATAGGTTATAGTCCTAGAATTGTGCTAATGATCTTAGAATTAAACCTAAGATGTTGGATATTGAGGGTACTCCCCCTTTTATTATGTTGTTTTCCCTAGCATGATTTTTTCCTCTCACACTATTCTTTTTGGGTTTTAGATGATGGATGGAACCCGAAGGAACCGTGTTGATCAATGCAATGGACAATGCAATGATTGTCCTCCTGAACAAACAAATGTTATGGGAGATGGAGTGCAAATTATTATTGCTATACTTACACAAGCTATGAATTATTATGGACTTCCAAATGAGCAGAGAAGGGAACAATATTCTATTGAGTCCTTCATGAGGCAACGTCCACCTTCATTCAGTGGGTCTTCTGATCCACTTGTTGCTGAACAATGGATTAGTACCACTGAAAAGATATTTTCAGTTCTTCAATGTTCTTAACATGATAAAGTCATCTTAGCAGTATATCGTTTGGAAGGTGAAGCTGATCAACGGTGGAATCTTATCAAGAATACGAAGAAAGGAGATGAAATTGAGTCCATGGAATGGGACGAGTTTAAGAACTTATTTTTCAATATGTAATTCCCTCGTATTCTTCAAACAACGATGGAGAAGGAGTTTCTTAAACTAAAGAAAAAGGATGATGAATTTGTTGGTATATACGAAGCGAATTTTACAAGGCTTGCAAGGTAGGTATCTGGATTTATCATCCAACCTGAAAGTAAAGTTGATCGATTCTTCAGTGGCTTAAAACCAAATCATAGAAGGTCATTAGCTATAAGAGACTTCAGTAGCTATAAAGAAATTGTGCGTTGTGCTATCAAGATAGAAATGGAAGTTGGTGTTACTTATCCATCTCATAGTTTTGACAAGAAACGAAAGATGGAGTCCAAGGAGAAATCTCAGAATATTGGTGAAAAGAAGATGAATGTTTCCTTATGCTCAAAGTGTGGAAAGAAGAATGGTGGAGATTGTCTTAAAGGGACAAGTAAATGTTTCAAATGTGTAAAGGAAGGTCATCGGGAATTTGAATGCCGCAATGATGGAAAAAATGTCTAATGATGCAAACAAAAGAAGGGATACACATAATGAACCTACTACACTTCAATGCTTCAAGTGCAAGGAAGTGGGGAATTATGTTAATAAATGCCCTAATCCAAGGGTTAGTGATGACCGACATGAGCAACCACTTAAGGAAAAGGAAAAAGGGAAGTTACATGCGATCACCATTGGCGATGTTGAATATGACAATGATGTGGTGGAATGATTAAGTGTTTATGTAATTGGATTCCAAAATAATGTTGTATATAATATTGTGGAATATTGGAATATTTATGTATTGGTCTATTGTGGTTTTCAATAATTTTATGGCACCGATAACCATGGAATGTGATTGAGATATTTTTGAAAAAAAAAGATGATATGCGCATAATGAAGGGAAAACGAGAAAATGAAATATTTGACAGTATTCATGAGCTCATGATTGATATAAGGACTAAGTGATATCATGGTTTGAGTATATAGAATTTTGAGGATTTTGGTATGTGGAAAGTGTTAACTTTTAACTACATTCATTTTTTCACTAAGGTTCATTGGGTATTCAAGAGAATACATGATTAAGGCCTTTGAATGTTTGTAATGTGACCAACAAGACATATCTTATGATATATGGGGATCAATGATGGTATTAAATCTCTGGTAATAGTTTTTACTATATTATGAGAGTGGACTACAATATTATGGATAAGCCTAAATATTGGAATGGATTATGTTGGACATAAGTTAGTATTATTTAAGGATAAAAGTTTTTTCGATATTATTGATGGGATGTTATAGTAATATAGTTTTAGAAAAAGGACAACTTGCAGGACGGGCGACCGCCCATCGCGTCAGACAAGGCCGTGGGAATCGAACCCACAACCGAAGTGCGACTGGCCTTTATCACCTACCACTGTCCTACAGGAAGTCCCTGTTTAGTAGAAACTAGTTTTATTATATTAAGCAGTATGATATATGAAGTATAAGTCCATTTTAGGAACCATATATGATTAATCTCACTATAGATGGACTTATGTATTTTATTGATAAATTTTCGAGCCTTTTGTTTGAGACAGATGGAATGACCCATCATTCTATCACATGATCTACTAACACATCACGAATGACAAATTCAACTTCATTTCTTTAAGAGATGAAGTGATAATTGTCCAAAGAACGACCAACGGTGAGACTATACCAAAATCACAAAAGTATTTCTTCTAATTACAATTTCATCAACTTTACAGAAATGATCTTGAAAACCAAAAATGTTTTCCTAGTTCTCTTATATCTGATGAATCAGATGATACCTTAGATCGTCATAAATTTATGGCTTTGTGATTGCTGGCTTTTCCATAGCCATGTTCTCAACCACTCTCCATCAGAACTTTATGGTTAGATTTTTCTTCCATATCCATATTTTCACCTATGTTCTCCTATGTGGAAACCCAGTGATTAGTTAATTTGGGTAACCGTTACATTTCATACTTTAGTTTTTAAATCCATGTTTTGGTATTCCTTTTTACGATGTGGGTTTCTATTAAACAAACTTTCGAATAGTAAACCATTTATAACCCCGACGAATTTCGAGGGTGAAATTCATTTTAAGGGGGGTAGAATGTAACACCCCAAGATTTAATGAAAAATATTCTTTTAATTTCATTAATGTCTTGTGTTGTATGCTACACCAAGATTACCTTGCGCTATACGCAACACCGTATTAGCTTGCAGTATATGCAACACTATTCTTGGATCGTGTTACACACAATTTTGATAATAGCTATTCTACACAACATTGAGTATATATATATATATTCAATGTATAAATAAAATATGGTTGGATTCTGTTATACAAAACAATGAATGATTCTTGCACAACACGCAACCCTGACTTGGCTTGCATTACACGCAATCGCGACCTTCCTCGATAGCATGTGTTGTACGCAATACCGGGTGTTACTAAACAACGATATATTATTATAATATTATTATGAACTAGATGTTATGAATAGTATTTACTAAATTTTTAATTTTATAACATTATTATTCATCTTACACATTTTCTAGAACATGTTATAAGAACAAAATAAATTTTTCGGGTAAAATATGTATTTTTCAAAAAAATACAGTTTTGCTGCCTTTTGATGGCGCACCCACATTAAATCAAGTTTTTGAAAGGTTTATAAGTTCCATTTGACAAAATAAAGTTATTCTTTGGAATCAAGAAATAAAAATTTACTTTGGATAAAATTTTCATTTTATTCTGATGACTTTCAAATTTTAATGAATAGTAAAAACACGCTATATTTTAATTAAAAAAAACTTTTTTCATCGTAATATCTTATTTGGTTAAATTATAATATTGAATGGTTTTAAAGTATAAATAGAATATATTTTTACCATTTAATATAATGTATGTCATTATCATTGAATTTAAATCAATTCAATCTTTTGCAATGTTTTAAAGAAAACCCCATTTTCTTTCGACAACAGGATTAATTTTAATTTAATTTCTGAAAATTGTGTGTATTGAATTTAGAAAAATTGATTCCATATTTGGAATAAGTGGGTCCAAATTATGTTAATAAGCTACTTTTTATTTTTGGGCATTGTGAATAGTAACTACGGTAAATTTTATTTACTATAGTTAAAGGTAAATCGGGTAATTAAGGGTAAAAATAAGATTATAAAATTACCCTAACACTTGGAAAAATCTTATCCGATGACTAAATGTCGACCCATATCACCTAAGGGTAAGATTAGATTCATTTAATGGACTTTTTTCCATGAAAATAAGTTAATTATTATTAAAACCAAAGAATGTGACAACATGTCACTTTCTTTAATCGTATAATTATAATAATTTTAATTTAGGGATAATCTTCATAAAAATTAGTACATGAATAGTCTCAAGAAATATAATACAATTATCTATATTATAGGAATTTATTTAGAATTTTTAGAGATTAAATAATTATCATTTATTATGACACAAAGATGATGCTGTAATTATCTTATTAATGAAATATTGACATAATTGATGTTATAAATACCCAAATAAATGTAATTTAAGCCTTTTTATGGATTAAACTAATTGTATAGGTTAATATGACATTTTATTATTGATTTAATTAACTTTTTTCTAACTAATCATTCTGTTATGATTTTCACAAAAATCAATTATTAAATAGTGTCAAAATTGACATAAAATAGTTTTTAAAACAAATATTATATTATTAATTGTTATTTTATTACTAAAAATCTAAGGATCGACCAAATGACTTATATAAGGTTATATATATTAATAATAAACAACTTGGGGTTCGTTTGGCTTCTTATAGTAAGTTTATTAACCTTATAGTATAAAAACACAAGAAGACACGGTAAAAGTAAAATTATTTAAATTAATGTTAAATATAAATGATAATGTTAAAATAGGAACCTAAACTTGTCTAAATTCTATTGGATAAGAGGCCTTAAACCCCTCCCAACCTTATCTTAGAAATAAATCAATTTTGAGCTATTTAAAACCGAACATGACTTTATAATAAAATAATAGTTTTAGTTTTTCCAAAGGAGCCCCTCTCCTCCCTTATAAAAGGGCACCTACTCCCTCTCCTCCTCAGACCAATTTGAGCCTTCAAGATCGGACAACCCCTGAAAAAATCTCTTCTACACTTCCCTATCAACATCCTAGAGGTTCTGGTCTTCATCAAAGACCAATTTTAGTGCCCTAAAAGGAGATCTCAAAGAGGCGCTTCAAAGAAGAGGTAATGTCTGTTACCGATTCTTCCATCTTTATTTCTTCTTCCACTTCTTCTTATTTCAATGTTTAATTATGATATAATAACATCAGTATCACTAATATACTTATATGTTATTATAAGTATGAAACAACTCTATTTCACCATCTATCCATCCTACGGAAAACGAAATCACCGCGCGTGCGTACGTACGGAACACCGTCTCCACGCCGTGGTGTAATCTATTTTCCACCACCACCTTACATAGATGGGTATAATGGTGTAAATAATAACTATATATAATTATTGTAAAGTGATATTGATTCTGTAATAGTATACATACACTCCAATAAAATCCCAAGATCATGAGAATGATATCATCGCTCGTGCGTACGTACGGACTACCGTCTCCACGACGCGATGAGATTCATTCTCCATGCTAACCATTTAAGAATGATTAAAAAATATATATAAGCAATAATAATGAAATAAATGAAATTATAAAGATACTATATTTGTGTATATATGTATGTCATCTACTTAATTCCATTCAACTCAATGAGGAAACTAAAACAGCGTTCATGCGTACGTACGGCCTACCGTCTCCATGAACGGTGTATTTCATTCCATTTATCGATATATTATATATATGTATATTCTGAATATATATTATATATAAATAATGTTTTATATTCTGGAATTAAGTCACCATGATCTAAGTAATCATATGAACAATTACAAGTTAAAACACGAATGACAAATGTGACGATTTTACCCAAAAACGCTCTTTAACATGGAATTTACAAAAGAACGGGTAATATAAAGTCATAAGTGAACCATATATGATATCATAACAATGAGTATGATTCGGGAATAAGTCAATGACATTATTTAAATCATTATACAGGAGGTTCAGACACTTACGAAGCAAATCGGACCTAAGGTAAGGGAAATATCACAATCTCATTTTTATCCGAGATTGTTTATACTTTGGAATTTTCTGGGGTGTATTTTATCATCCACATCAATGTTTCCTCAATATGTAATATTATTTCCATTAACCTACAATTGTTTAAATCCAATTTTACCCTTCTGTGAGTTTTTAGTAAAAGATATGAAAGGAATCTTTTGTCGTTTTTCGTATGAGGTACTTTTTTGACTTTTCCGACAAAAGTACGAGAAGAATGTTTTTTTAACTTATACGGCATGAATGGATTTTTAAAACATTATTTCCCAGAATCTTCCTTTACAAGTTTTCAAGTTTATTTTTAATCAACTTCTTTTAGTTTAAAATTGTATGACATGTTAAGAAAAGAAAAATGTTTTTGAAGTAGAAAGGGTATTTTCCTCAAGAATGGAGTTCAAGTGTTTTACCAAAATTATTTTCTATCTAAGATAAAATAGGGTTCTGATTCTATCCCTATCATTACATTGATTTGATTATGTTGTGATGGAATTATTTTTATGAATTTATTTATCTTATATGAATTGTTTTATAATGTCACGATGTTTAAGAATTCCATTTTTATTACATGGGTTATGTAATGATGTATGATTTATGATTTTGTGGCACACATAAGAATGGTATCATTATAAGATGGGTGGGACCTATATCTCCCTCAAATTCATTGGGTAAAGATTTTATATCTCATGAGATAGACATGGCTGGAACGGTAGGTTAAACCGGTTCAGTGAAACAGGACTGAAACGAGGGTGACTCGGTTCAGAAATAGACTTTGTCCACTAAGATAGTCTTGGAAATGAGTCTTGACTAATAATAAATGATTCTCTATGATTATGTATGTATGCCACAAAGTTTCATGTTTTAAGTTATGATTATTGGGATTTCATTTCACTACTATGATTTATCCCATGTTATGAAATTATGCTCTCTTTTGCAGGTTAAGATTTCAAAAATGTTATGTTCTTATTAATATGATGTGGTTGATATTTCTTTTGTTTACCCTTAATGCGCATTTGAGATCACCCATTTATGTTTTCTTTTCCCCAGGATATAAAGAAAGGTTTTAGGTAAAACAAGGAAGATCTTTATGGGAGATGTTGAAGATCTTTCACCATGACTAGAAGATTATATTCCGAGTTTCAAAAGACACTAAACTATTACGATCCTTGTGTGTGTGTTTTTATTATGTACTAAGTATTCCAAAAAAGAAATGTAATGTCCACGTACGTCAAGCTTCGGGTCTCTACAGTTGGTATCAGAGGAAAGGTTTAGTCAACCTTTGGAAACTAGGATGCGATAACTTTAGTGAGATCCCTAGAGATATTTCTAAGGTATGTCTAGGGATGTCCCTAAGGTTAAGTATAAGTATAGGTTATAGTCCTAGAATTGCGCTAATGATATTAGAATTAAACCTAAGATGTTAGATATTGAGGGTTCTCCCCCTTTTATTTTGTTATTTTCCCTAGCATGATTTTTGCCTCTCACACTATTCTTTTTGGGTTTTAGACGATGGCTGGAACCCGAAGGAACCGTGTTGATCAATACAATAGACAATGCAATGATTGTCCTCCTAAAAAAAAATGTTATGGGAGATGGAGTGAAAAATCTTATTGCTATACTTACACAAGCTATGAATCATTCTGGACTTCCAAATGAGCAGAGAAGGGAACAATATTCTATTGAGTCCTTCATGAGGCAATGTCCACCTTCTTTTAGTGGGTCTTCTGATCCACTTGTTGCTGAAAAATGGATCAGTACCACTGAAAAGATATTTTCAGTTCTTCAATGTTCTGAACATGATAAAGTCATCTTAGCAGTATATCGTTTGGAAGGTGAAGCTAATCAATGGTGGAATCTTATCAATAATACAAGGCAAAGAGATGAAATTGAGTCCATGGAATGGGACGAGTTCAAGAACTTATTTTTCAATAAGTACTTCCCACGTATTCTTCGAACAAAGATGGAGAAGGAGTTTCTTGAACTAAAGCAAAAGGATGATGAATCTGTTGGTATATACGAAGCGAATTTTACAAGGCTGACAAGGTATGCATCTAGATTTATCATCCAACCTAAAACTAAAGTTGATCGATTCATCAGTGGCTTAAAACCAAATCTTCAAAGGGCATTAGCTATAATAGACTTCAGTAGCTATAAAGAAATTGTGCGTTGTGCTATCAAGGTAGAAATGGAAGTTCGTGTTACTTATCCATCTCATTGTTTTGACAAGAAACGAAAGATGGAGTTCAAGGAGAAATCTCAGAATAATGGTGAAAAGAAGATGAATGTTTCCTTATGCTAAAAGTGTGGAAAGAAGCATGGTTGAGATTGTCTTAAAGGGACAGGTAAATGTTTCAAATGTGGAAAGGAAGGTCATCGTGCATTTGAATGCCGCAATGATGGGAAGAAGATGTCTAATGATTCAAACAAAGGAAGGGATATACAGAATGAACCTACTACACTTCAATGCTTCAAGTGCAAGGAAATGGGGAATTATGCTAATGAATTCCCTAATCTAAGGGTTAGTGATGATAGACATGAGCAACCACTTAAGGCAAATGACAAAGGGAAGTCACATGCGATCACCATTGGCGATGTTGAATATGACAACGATGTGGTGGAATGATTAAGTGTTTATGTAATGGGATTCCAAAAAAATGTTGTATATAGTGTCGTGGAATATTGGAATATTTATGTATTGGTCTATTGTGGTTTTCAATAATTTTATGGTACCGATAACCATGGAAAGTGATTGAGATATTTTTGGAAAAAAAAGATGATATGCGCATAATGAAGGGAAAATGAGAAAATGAAATATTTGACAGTATTCATGAGCTCATGATTGATATAAGGACTAAGTGATATCATGGTTTGAGTATATAGAATTTTGAGGATTTTGGTATGTGGAATGTGTTAACTTTTAACTACATTCACGTTTTCACTAAGGTTCAATGGGTATTCAAGAGAATACATGATTAAGGCCTTTGAATGTTTGGAATGTTACCAACAAGACATTTCTTATGATATATGGAGATCAACGATGGTATTAATTCTCTGGTAATCATTTTCACTATATTATGAGAGTGGACTACAATATTATGGATAAGCCTAAAGATTGGAATGGATTATGTTGGACATAAGTTATTATTGTATAAGAATAGAAGTTTTTTCGATATTATTGATGGGATGTTATAGTAATATAGTTTTAGAAAAAGGACAACCTGCAGGATGGGCGACCGCCCATCGCGTCGGACAAGGCCATGGGAATCGAATCCACAACCGAAGTGCGACTGGCCTTTATCGCCTACCACTAGCCTACAGGAAGTCCCTGTTTAGTAGAAACTGGTTTTATTATATTAAGCAGTATGATATATGAAGTATAAGTCCATTTTAGGAACCATATATGATTAATCTCACTATAGATGGACTTATGTATTTTTTTGATAAATTTTCTAACCTTTTGTTTGAAACAGATGAAATGACCCATCATTCTATCACATGATCTACTAACACGTCACGAATGAAAAATTCATCTTCATTTCTTTAAGAGATGAAGTGGGAATTGTCCAAAGAACGACCAACGGTGAGACTATACCAAAATCACAAAAGTATTTCTTCTAATTCCAATTTCATCAACTTTACGGAAATGATCTTGAAACCCAAAAATGTTTTCCTAGTGCTCTTATATCTGATGAATCAGATGGTACCTTAGATCGTCACAAATTTTTGGCTTTGTGATTGCTGGCTTTTCCATATCCATGTTCTCTACCACTCTCCATTAGAACTTGATGGTTAGATTTTTCTTCCATATCCATATTTTCACCTATGTTCTCCTACGTGGAAACCCAGTGATGAGTTAATTTGGGTAACCATTACATTTCATACTTTAGTTTTTAAATCCATGTTTTGGTATTCCTTTTTACGATGTGGGTTTCTATTAAACAAACTTTCGAATAGTAAACCATTTATAACCCCGACGAATTTCGAGGGAGAAATTCATTTTAAGGGGGGTAGAATGTAACACCCCAAGATTTTATGAAAAATATTCTTTTAATTTAATTAATGTATTGTGTTTTATGCTACACCAAGATTACCTTGCGCTATACGCAACACCGTATTAGCTTGCAGTATACGCAACACTATTCTTGGATCGTGTTACACACAATTTTGATCATAGTTATTCTACGCAACATTGAGTATATATATATATTCAATATATAAATGAAATATGGTTGGATTCTGTTATAAAAAAACAACGAAGGATTCTTGCACAACACGCAACCCTGACTTGTCTTACATTACATGCAATCACGACCTTCCTCGATAGCGTGTGTTGTACGCAATACCGGGTGTTACTAAACAACGATATATTATTATAATATTATTATGAACTGGCTGTTATGAATATTATTTACTAAATTTTGAATTTTATAAAAATATTATTCATCTTACACATTTTCTAGAACATGTTATAAGAACAAAATAAATTTTTCGGGTAAAATAAGTTTTTTTCAAAAAAATACAGTTTTGCCGCCTTTTGATGGCGCACCCACATTAAATCTAGTTTTTGAAATGTTTATAAGTTAAATTTTACAAAATAAATTTATTCTTTGGAATCAAGAAATAAAAATTTACTCTGGATAAATTTTTCATTTTATTCTGATGACTTTCATATTTTAATGAATAGTAAAAACACGCTATATTTTAATTAAAAACAACTTTTTTCATCGTAATATCTTATGTGGTTAAATTATAATATTGAATGGTTTTAAAGTATAAATAGAATATATTTTTACCATTTAATATAATTAATTTCATTAGCATTGATTTTACCTTGAATTCGTAGGTTAAATCAATTCAATCTTTTGGAATGTTTTAATGAAAAACCCGTTTTCTTTTGACAATGGGATTAATTTTAATTTAATTTCTACAAATTTTTTGTATTGAATTTAGAAAAATGGATTCCATATTTGGAATCAGTGGGTCCAAATTATGTTAATAAGCTACTTTTTATTTTTGGGCATTGTGAATAGTAACTACGGTAAATTTTATTTACTATAGTTAAAGGTAAATCGGGTAATTAAGGGTAAAAATAAGATTATAAAATTACCCTAACACTTGGGAAAATCTTATTGGATGACTCAAAGTCGACTCATATCACCTAAGGGTCGGATTAGATTCATTTAATGGACTTTTTTCCATGAAAATAAGTTAATTATTATTAAAACCAAAGAATGTGACAACATGTCACTTTATTAACTCTTATAAGTATAATAATTTTCATTTAGTGATAAACTTCATGAAAATTCGAACATGAATAGTCTCCAGAAAAATAATACAATTATCTACATCATAGGAATTTATTTAGAATTTTTAGAGATTAAATAAGTATCATTTATTATGACACAAAGATGATGCAGTAATTATCTTATTAATGAAATATTGACATAATTGATGTTAGAAATACCCAAATAAATAGAATTTAAGACTTTTTATGAATTAAAATAATTTTATAGGTTAATATGACATGTTATTATTGATTTAATTAACTTATTTCGGACTAATCATTCTGTTATGAGTTTTAAAAAAATCAATTACTAAATAGTGTCAAAACTGACAGAAAATAGTTTTTAAAACAAATATTATATTATTAATTGTTACTTTATTCCAAAAAATCTACGGTTTGGCCAAATGACTTAGATAAGGTTATATATATTAGTAATAAACAAATTGGGGTTCGTTTGGCTTCTTATAGTAAGTTTATTAACCTTATAGTATAAAAACACAAGAAGACAAGGTAAAAGTAAAATTATTTAACTTAATGTTAAATCTAAATGATAAGGTTAAAATAGGAAATAAACTTTTCTAAATTCTATTGGATGAGCGTATTTCGACCCCTCCCCACCTTAGATTCTAAATAAATCAATTTTTAGCTATTTAAAACCGAACTTCACTTTATTATAAAATAATAGTTTTAGTTTTTCCAAAGGAGCCCCTCTCCCCCCTTATAAAAGGACACCTCCTCCCTCTCCTCCTCACACCAATTTGAGAATTCGAGCTCGTCCAAACCCTACCAAATTATCTTCTCCACTTCCCAATAAACATCCTAGAGGTTCTGGTCTTCCTCAAAGAACAATTTTAGTGCCCTAAAAGGAGATCTCAAAGAGGCGCTTCAAGGAAGAGGTAATGTCCGTTGACAATTATTTCATCTTTATTTCTTATTCCACTTCTTATTCTATCGATGTTTAATTATGATGTAATAACATCAGTATCACTCATATACTGATATGTTATTATAATTATGAAACAACCCTATTTCACCGTCTATCCGTCCTACGGAAAACGAAATCACCGCGCGTGCGTACGTACGGAATACCGTCTCCACGCCGTGGTGTAATCTATTTTCCACCACCACCTTACTTGGATGGGTATAATGGTGTAAATAATAACTATATATAATTATATTAAAGTGATATTGATTCTGTAATAGTATACATACACTCTAATAAAATCCCACGATCATGAGAATGATATCATCGCTCGTGCGTACGTACGGACTACCGTCTCCACGACGCGATGAGATTCGTTCTCCCTGTTAACCATTTAAGAATGATTAAAAAGTATATATATGAAATAAAAATGAAATATATGAGATTATAAAGCTACTGGATTTATGTATATATGTATGTAATCTACTTAATTCCATTCAACTCAATGAGTAAACGAAAATAGCGTTCATGAGTACGTACGACCTACCGTCTCCATTAACGGTGTATTTATTTCCATTTATCAATATATTATATATATGTATATTCTGAATATATATTATATATAAATCATGTTTTATATTCAGTAATTAAGTAACCATGATATGAGTAATCATATGAATAATTACAAGTTAAAACACGAACGACAAATGAGACGATTTTACCCAAAACACTCTTTAACATAGAATATACAAAAGAACGGGTAATATAAAGTCATAAGTGAACCATATATGATATAATAACAATGATTATGATTCTGGAATAAGTCAATGACATTATTTAAATCATTATTCAGGAGGTTCGGACACTTACGATGCAAATTTGACCTAAGGTAAGGGAAATATCACAATCTCATTTTTATCCGAAATTGTTTATACTTTGGCATTTACTGGGGTGTATTTTATCATCCAAATCCATGTTTCCTCAATATGTAATATTATTTTCATTCACCTACAATTTTTTAAATCCTATTTAACCCTTCGGTGATTTTTTAGTAAAATATATTAATGGAATCTTTTGTCGTTTTTCATACGAGGTACTTTTTTGACTTTTCCGACAAACGTACGAGAAGAATGTTTTTTAACTTATACGACATGAATATATTTTTAAAACATTATTTCCAAGAAGCTTACTTTAAAAGTTTTCAAGTTTATTTTTAATCAAATTATTTTAGTTTAAAATTTTATGACATGTTAAGAAAGGAAAAATGTTTTTGAAGTAGAAAGGATATTTTCCTCAAGAATGGAGTTCAAGTGTTTTATCAAAATTATTTTCCATCTAAGATAAAATAGGGTTCTGATTCTATCCCTATCATTACATTGATTTGATTATTTTGTGATGGAATTATTTTTATGAATTCATTTATCTTATATGAATTGTTTTATAATGTCACGATGTTTAAGAATTCCATTTTTATTACATGGGTTATGCAATGATGTATGATTTATGATTTTGTGGCACACATAAAAATGGTATCATTATGAGATGGGTGGGACCTATATCTCCCTCCAATGCATTGGGTAAAGATTTTATATCTCATGAGATAGACATGGCTGGAACGGTAGGTTAAACCGGTTCAGTGAAACAGGACTGAAACGAGGGTGACTCAGTTCAGAAATGGACTTTGTCTACTAAGATATTCTTGGCAATGAGTCTTGAATAATAAGAAATGATTCTCTATAATTATGTGTGTATGCCACAAAGTTTCATGTTTTAGGTTATGATTATTGGGATTTCATTTCACTACTATGATTTATCCCATGTTATGAAATTGTGCTCTCTTTTGCAGGTTAAGATTTCCAAAATGTTATGTTCTTATGACTATGATGTGATTGATATTTCTTTTGTTTACCCTTAATGAGCATTTGAGCTTACCCTTTTATGTTTTCTTTTCCTCAGGATATAAATAAAGGTTTTAGGTAAAAAAAAGGAAGATCTTTATGGGAGATGTTGAAGATATTTCACCACGATTAGAAGATTATATTTTGAGTTTCCAAAGACACTAAACTATTACGATCCTTGTGTCTGTGTTTTTGTTATGTAATAAGTATTCCGAAAAAGTAATGTAATGTCCATGTACGTCAAGCTTCGGGTCTCTACACACTTGACCTTAAATTGTTGTCGAGGAACAAAAAATGTGAAGATTCCATGTGGGAACCAGAGGAGTCTATGAGGAAGAAGTACCCACACCTTTTCTCTTTTGAGGGTACGAGATGAAATTTTGAGGATGAAATTTATTAAGGGGGAATAATGTAAGGACCCGAACTTCTGAATAACTATCTTGAAAATGTGTGTTATATAATTATTATACAACAAAATTACATCCTTTTATTAATTAAGTTATTATAATAGAAATGATACATTTGGATTTCAACCGTTATATGACCATAGGTCGATATAACTGTTGAAAAAGAACAATTTTTAACATTATAATTATTGTTTGAAATAAAAATAATGGTGAATTACTATGCATAAGGATGAGTTGATGAACTCATCCAGTAGAATCATGTCGTATGAATCCCATATGTAAAATCTTTCGAAGGAGGTAGCATCACTTGGATTTTCTCTAGACCAAGCCCAAGACAAGCTTCAACAAGTAAATCTTGAACGCAATTACCTACGAGAGAAGTTCGTATTGATAAAAATCATGACTTGGGAAATGTTGTCCGAGCTGCCAAAATATTATATCACCATTGAACACCATACTCTTATGTCCTATTTAGGTGTTCTAAGGGGATATGTAACAAGGTCTTAGTTACTTTTTGTAATCCTTTTGTGTAAATAAAATTGTTATTTCTTATTATGGTAATATTTTTGAATTTCAAATGTCAAAATAAATATTGGATGAATTTTTAGAAGTTTCATATTATTTATGAATATAAAAAAAAAGGTATTTGAAAATATTTTTTTTATACATTAAATAATTAATAATGTGAAATTATTTAAAAAAATGGACATATACAGTTGTGATCTGTAAGAAATTTCGAGTCTTATAAGATCAACTTATTTTTGGTGAAGAAGAAATTATGAATCGTAATATTACCCTTATGAATATTAATGTGACCAATGGAATAGTAACCTCAATTAAGAAAATAAAAATATAATTATGTATCTTCAATGGTAAAGTGATATAATATCTGAAGAAAAAAACTATTTTAGAAACTATTAGTTAAGTATTAGTATTTTTAAGGTAAATAGTGATTTTATATAATTATTAAATATATATTATTTAGAAAATTATTTCCATAAAATTGAGTTCATTTTTCAATTTAGAACATTTATTTTAGGATAGGGTGAATTAATGGGATTTTTATAAAATATTTTGTTTTTTAGTGAATAGTAAAAATACAGTTATGAATTTTGGTGTGTTTAATGACATAATTAATGATGTAATCATGATGTAATAATAATGAATGACTCTTGAGGAATAAAATATTTTATGAGGTGTCATATGTGGCCAATCCCATGGGAAAGTACCATGGTCAAGCCCATGGTATTTCAAATACCACTGATGAGGTTTCCCTTGAAAATTAATAAAATATTTCCCAACCTTTTCTATAAATATCAGACCATTCCAACATTCCCTTCCTTCCCAATTCCTCTTAAACAAAGATAGTGTATTTTTACCACCCAAGGTGTCCTCCCAAGGTTCATTAAAGACTCCCAAGGTCCAAACCTTTGTGTTTTTGAAGTTACTCTTCAAGGTAATGGAACCTTTCACCCTCCTCTTTTAGTCAAGAATCTTTGTATGTTTTGCATTTTAATTTTCATTTTCCTATGTTGGGGTATGTTAATATATATGATTATTTCTATAAATTTTATTTCCTACTGGTTATATAACCCTTTCTCTCTAATTTACTTATTTTTATTATTTTTTAAGCGACACCGTTAGGATTCCAAATTTTCATAAAGGAATTTGCAACTTATCTTTTTTTCTTTCAAATTCTCTTTTATGTGGTATGTCTGGAAAATTTCCACACAATGTTCTTATATAAATGTTATTATTTCCTTATACTATATTATTAATCTCTTATGTATGGGTGACCTCTGTCCCCTCTCATTTTAATGTTTTGTAAAACCATGTTGCATAGCCCTTATGTAGTAGAATTTTCGCCTCAAACTCTCTCTTTCTCCCAAGAAATTATCTTATTCTATTTATGTTAATACCCAAATATATTTCAGTTATAGGGGTATTCATAAAGACATAAAAATTATATTTAATTTATTCCTTAATTTACATACATAAAACCCTCATTCCCTTTCCATGGGTTATAATTGACATAATGATCATGTTTTTAAAGGACTTTTTAAAACGTCACGATTTTGATATGAAACCCATTTCTTTTATACTATTTGGTTAATTTATGAAATGTTTGAAAATAATATATGTGTATCATATGAAAATAAATACATATTAAGTTTTATACCGGATAGCACTCCAATGCATTGGGTAAAGAAATCAATCTCTAAAGGCGACATGTTTTACGATACCTTGGTGAATAACCTTGGTATTATTTATGAGCCTTGGGGATTGACATTGGTAATATTATTATGAATGTATAAATGAAAAATTTTAGAAAAAATTTCAAGTTATGTTTCAAGTTATTATTATTATTATTTTTTTCCTCTTTATCTTGCCTTTATGATATTCCCCATGTTCTTATTGATATAACTCAAGTTCACATGTAAACTTTTTCACTTGTTTTCCTTACTGGGTATTCTACTCACCCATTCCTTTGATATATGTCTCCATGTTATGAGATACAATAAGTGTAATTAGGATTAAATTTTCAGAAATCTTTTAAATCGGATAAAAATAATATTATATGTTTTCATATATTTTGTACATTTTCTCAATACACTAGACTTTAAAGACCCTCTGTTTATAAAATGAAATGAAAATTTATGTAATAAAAAGGTGGGATTCCATTGAAAATCCATTAAAAAATTATCTTTTAAGGAAAAAAAATCACCATTATCATATATAAACTGATGTTTCAGCCCTATAACATTTAATAAATAAATTTCATGGACCATAAAATGGCTCCAAATGAGATAACATGATGTACACATAAAAACCATTTTTACACAAAAAATGCCAACTGAGCCTTTAAGAATTATTCAAAAAAAAACATTTATCTAAAGAACTAGTTAAAATATTAATAAATAGGTGTATAAAAACCATTTTAAAAAATATAACATTTACTTAAATACCAGAAAAATCAGGTTACACATTCAAAACCAATCCATTTCATAATGGTGACAAACGAGCCGTTTACCGAGAACACACGCCAAAACACCATAAAAACCAATAATCACTTCATTATAAAACCCAAAACCTTATTTTAATACACATTATTAACCCAAAAACATTGATTCACATGTTTAAAATATTTTTCATAATCCACAACAATCATTTCACATCACCTTGAGCACATAAAAGCCAACTAGGCACTATCCTGAAAACGAGGCATGCAATAATTAGTAAAACAAACTCTAATTAACCCTAAAAAAATTATAAAACAAAATTTTCAGGAAAAAAACTTATTTAAATATCTAAATTAGGTTCTAAACAATATAATTTAGGTGAAAAATCAAATGAATCATTTATACGAACACTTAGTTTTCTCACTTTAACCAAAACAACAAAATTTTCACAAAACAATGCATTAAGTAACCTTATTGCACACTAAATAATTAAAAAAAGGGTGAATAACAATAAATATTATATATATAAGGTGAAAACACAAAGAAACATATTGATCTTTAATTATAAAGGTAGTGCATGGTATAACCTACCTCAAAACCAACGCGAAAAGGAAACGCACACCCGTTAACACCTTTGAAGGATTTATAAACCCTAAACTAAATAAAACCATCCCCAATTGAGAAAAACCCCATAAAAATTCATGGAATAACATAAAAACATGTCGTTCATGACCAGAGTAGAAGATAGAGCCAAGAAAAATTAGAAGGATGGGGAGGAAAGAGTAGAAAGGAGAAGGAAACTCACCTTGATAACTAGAGATCTATTCATCTTCCCTTAGATCCACACCCTTATAGAAGAGGGAATAGATTAGATCTAAATATATAGGCTCCTTAGAATTGTAAGAAATAGGGAAGGTGGATTTTTGGGAAAAAGTGTAAAAATGAATGATTTAGGAATGAAAAAAATTACATTTTCATATATGAACGATTTGAGAAACCTTGAGGATATTGGACATAATCCCCGATGAAGATGAGGTTCAATAAGTTCAAATGGAACATGGGGGTGATCCATGGGTTTTTGGGCTCGAGTGAGAGGTATAATGACCACGAAATTTTAAAAAATTAATAAGATATAAAATAAAACATATATTTTTTAAACGTGGAAATGAGATCAAGGGCTCGCCCAGTACGAGAATAAATAACCCAAATCCCTCCTGATTATTAATTACTAAGTGGTCGAAATGGATATGGTGGTTTTTATTGGTCAGTGAAGGACAATTTAGAAGTCTAATATGTGAAAAATTCTTAAAAATGAAGGAGTTATAAAAGAAACAAATTTTGTTTTTAAATCTCAAAATGGGCTCACGGTTTAAACCAAGTCTTGAAGTAACCACCCTTTTCTCAAAAAACCCCCAAAATCACAAGGGTTCACCCATGGTAGAATGATTAAACATCAATTTAAATTCAAAAATAAACATTCATATCACCAAAATACCATGAAAAGGATAGGTATTTCCAACGAACCAGATCAAAACCAAGACATGAAAAACCAGTGTGACACGATTCTTGCAAGGTTCCCCTAACCATGTGCAAGCCGTGAACTAAGACCTAAGAACCAAACACAAGTCGCATAGTTCCAAAAAAGCCACATATTTTTCCTAAACCATGTGCTACCCATGCACCATAAGCTTCTAAGCTCAAAACTACCATTTTCAAAAGAAATTGAAATATTCAAATCAGGACTCAATATGAACTACAACCAAAATAATCCAATTTCAATAAATTAATAACATAAAATAAATTTCAATGTTGGGGTTTTACACAAATATATTTTTATTAAAAAAATTATATGGAATTTTATCTTTTTTCACTCATTTATTAATAAACTAGAATGAAACCATTCTGATCAGTCCCCACTGCTGATACAACTAAAACATGGCCTAAAAAATTATGGTCACTTATTTCTCAAAAAATTATAGATATATGATAGAAACATCATGAATGTATTTCACATATCCCATAATTTTTCAATGCATGGGAACACAACAGTGGGCCTCTTCAATAGACACAGGTGCATAAAATATGACCTTTATGAGTGGAACAATAATCGCTCAATTACCCACTTAAGTTTAATCCACTAGAAAATCATTCTATACCAATACTTATATACTTATGGATGTATCAAGTCATTGGTTTATGATGGTAATACAAACGGGTTTTTAAAATAGTTCTTATTTCCCCCAAAAAACCATCAAAATGGGCACTTCTCTCCCTATGACACCTAATTCTCCACACACATATACAATATCCCACCTCGACTATCTCTTTAAATTTCCCCTCATGCATTGATTTATTTATTAGATTATTCTTCAGAATTAACTATATGACTTCCCATTGAATCATATTTTTTATGAATCATCATTGTAATTTTTATTTATGAATCAAACAATAACTGAGATCTGATTAAGTCATGATTATTTTGGATACATTTAACAATGATTCATATAGATTGTATTTTTTAAATTATTACTTGATAAATATACTTGTAGTTTATGTATTTATTTACTTTATAAAGTTATTGACACAACATAAATCTGATATAAAATTATTATTTTTGTGTAATATATATTAAGGTAATATATAATTAATCATTGTTTTAAATTTTAATCTTTTTAATTTGTTACGGTGTTATGAAATTGTTCATTTAATAGTTTATTTGAATTAATGAATGACTTTTTTTATATCTATCATTTCAATATTGTTTTGTTTGAAATGTTTAATAAGAATGTTGGTAATTGATAAATGTTCATTTAGTAGTAACTAACTAACCCTATACAATCTAATATTATTGATTAGTTGTTTACCATTACATGTATTATATAATTAGTTTGGGACGTTAGTATTAGGCACCAATTATAGTATATTCCATCTGTTATTCTTTTTTCTGATACCTACAAGTATAATTTGATTAATTTCATATCAAAATTAGTATTTGGATCATTTTTAGTGATAAAAAAATATTAATTATAGAGACCCTAGCTTGATGTACATGCACATTACATTTATATTGTGGAATACTTTATAAAGGAAAAAAAGATGGCCAAAATCCGTATTAGTTTAGTGTCTTTAGAAACTCAGAACATCATCTTATAACATGGGGAATGATCTTCAACATCTCCCAAAAAGATCTTCCACTTTTTTTTTCCTACCAAAAACATTTCATTATATCCCGAGGAAATGAAAACATAAAAAGGGTGAGCTCAAATGCTCAGTAAGTTTAAACATGGAGAACATAAACCATAAACATTTTAACATAAAAAAATCAAAATCTTGATACATGAAATAATTCTTGCCATTATATAAGGAATGAATCATAAATGAACATTAATATGATAGAATAACATTAGAATAAAACATATAATTTTAGAAAACTAATTATCACATAATATGATTTCCAAAGTAGACAAGGAATTTCTTCCAAGACCATCATAGTGGACATAGTCCATTACTGAACTGGGTTTACTTTCCATTCCAACCATGTATTACTGAACCATATTTACTTATCGTTCCATCCCTATATTACTGAACTTGATTAATTATACATTCTAGTCATATATATTAGATGAGATATAAATAATTACCCTATTCATTTGATGGAGATATAGTTCCCACTAATCTCATAATTAAATCATTTTTATGTATTCCACAAAATATAAATCTTTCATAGTAGCATAAACCAAGAAATAAAATGTTTTTCTTAAACATCATTCTATCATAACATAATACACAAAAATATCATTCCATCATTAATGAAATAAAATCATAATAATAATATGGATATAAACATAACCCTATTAAAGAGAATCATATGATATGGAATATAAATTTGATAAAACACTAGAACTTTGTTCTTGAGTAAAATATCATTTCTTCTTCAAGAATATTTTATTTTCTCAAAATTCCACACAATTTTTAAAGAAAAAAATTTAGTTGAAAATAAACTTCAAATAGTGTAGAGGAATATTTGTGGAAATAAGGCATCATGAAAGAATAAAAAATCTATTCATTCCGTATAAGTTGAAAAACATGCTCCTAGTACTTTTGTCGAAAAAATCAAAAAGTACCACGTTTGTTAAACAAAATTAATATTCCTTCCATACCATGTAGTAAAAGTCAATAATGGCTAAAAATGACTCTAAAAATACATTGAATAGTATAAAACATTTTATGAATACAATTTTAGAAAACATGAACAGAGATGTTAAATATTCCCCCATTAAATAGTTATGTATAAACTATCTCAGATAAAAATGAGATCGAAAAATTATCCCTTACCTTAGGTTTGATTTCATCCGTATGGGTCCGAAACTATTGTATAGTGAGTTTAAACATATTATTAACTTGTAACAGAACCATAATAACATTTATGATAACTTATATGATTCACTTACGACTTTATTTTACCCTTTCATTTGTCCATTCCATGTTAAAGAAAAGTTTGGGGTAATAATCGTGTTATTTATCGAACGGGTTTTAAATTGTTATTCTTGATATTATAGCTTATATCAGGATTTACCTACTTATAAAAGTTAAAAAATTATTTATATATCATATATATTCAGTATATAAATATATATATAATAGATTGATAAATTAAATGGAATACACCTTTCCTAGAGACGGTAGGCCCTACATACACATGAACACTATTTCGTTTCCTTATTTAATTGAATGGAAGTAGGTAAATGACACACACACACACATATATATATATAATAAAGTTGAATTATGATTTCATATATTTCATTATTTTTTATTATATATACATTATAATCATTTTTGAATTGTCAACATGGAAAATGAATCTCATCTCGTCGTGGAGACGGTACACCGTACATACGCCCGTGCGAGGATATCGTTCCCATAATAGTTGAATGATATTGAATTGGATGGTGTATAATATGTCAGAATTAGTATCATTTTATAATAATCATATATTGTTATTATTTCTACCGTTAAACCCATCCATGTAAGGTGGTGGTGAAAAATAGTTCACACCACGACATGGAGACGGTAAGCCGTATGTACGCACTTGTAGTGATTTCATTTTTCATAGGATGGATAACAGGTGAAATAGGGTTGTTTAATATTTATAATAACATATCAGTATATGAGTGATAATAATTTTATTACTTTATAATTAAACAAATAATAAATAGAAAGTAGAAGTAGAAATAAATTTTAAGAAATCAGTAGAATATATTACCTCTTCCTCAACGTGACTCATTTAATTTTTTGGTTAGGGCACTAGAGTAGGTATTTTGAGAAGACCAAAACCTCTATAATGTAAATAGGGAATTTTAGAAGAGAAATGAGAAGGGTTTTTTCTAGCTTGAAGGATCAAAATAGAGTGAAGAGGAGAGAGAGGAGGTTCCCTTTTATATGGGAGGAGAGGGGAACTTTATGAAACTCTCAAAATATTAATTTATTGTAAATTAAATTTCTATTAAAAATAGTCCAAAAATTATTTAATTATAATATAAGATGATTTTTTTGAATACCAATTATCCAATAATTTTTAAACTTGTTTTGAATATTTTATTATCATCATCTTTTTGGTTTAACTCTTATTTTACCCTTTCTAATCTTAAAATGATATCATGTTATTTACACATTGTGGGTTAATAAAATTACCATATCATGTCAACCATCCCAAATAAGTTATTTATGACATATTGGGACTTATATTAACCATTTTTTCTAATATTAATTTCTTTTGGGAATTTGATATCATTTAATAAACTATTTTATGTTTTAAGTTAGGAATTATACCTTAGACACTATTCATACAAGATTTTTTTAAAAAACTCATAACAACCTGATTCCATTGAAAAATGAATTAAATTATCCCTAATATGTAAATTATATCCATAAAATTCGTGGATGGAATCAAAATGTTCATATTAAATTTATTTTATTATTTATAAATTCATTTATTTGAATCATTCATGAATGAGGTAATCACTACATCATAATTGTGTCATAAATAAATATATTTATCTAATGACTTAAAATTATTAATAAAATACCATGATGTATGAAATATTTTTATATTTTTAATTAATATTTATAGACATACATATCAGTTATGTAACCCTATATTAAAAAATATTTTTAAAATATATATGTTTTGGTAATAATTATCTTTACATTAAATTAAATCTTATAAAATGTCCTTTTCCCATCCAGCTAAATCCATGAGGTCCCAAAATCAACCCACGGATGCCCATGGCTAGAAATATATCATCCAATACTATTATTACATGTGTTATCATATTTTAATATTATTGAACTTTTATTTTTTACACTAATTTTCCTGATTTACCCTTTTAACAATGATAATAAAATAATTACTTAAGTTACTATTCATATTTTCAAAAAGAGTTAACTATATTCACAATATGATCATTAAAATTCCAAATATAGAATCCATTTTTCCAAATTCAAAACATAGAAGTTTCAGTAATTAATTAAAAATTAATTCGCATTGTCAAAACCAAAAAGAAGGTTTTTAAGAATTAATTACTATCAAAAGGTTGACATGTGTTTATGTACAATTTAAAAGTAAAATTACATCCAATGATAAAAATTTGATTGAAAGATAAAAATATAACCCAATTAAAATTTAAAACCAATAAAAAATATAATCTAACTATATAAATAAATTTTATAAAAGGCAGTTTCGAGTTAAAATGCAGTGGTTTTCAATATTCATTAAAATTATAATTTTATTAGAAAAATACAAAAAATTCAAAAAAAGTAAATTTTTATTACCCACTTCCAAATAAAAATTATATTTTTTCAAATTTAACTTATAAAAGTGTCAAAACTAGGTTTAAAATGGATGCACCATCAAAAGGCGGAAAAACTACATTTTTATGAAAAATACTTCTGTTATTTGAAAATTTGATTTTGTTCTCATATCATATTCTAGAAAATGTTTACGATAAATTGTAGTGTTATATAAAATTAAAAATGTGTTTAATTCTATTCATAAGGGAAAGTTTATATACCAATAAATAATAAAATTTTAATAATATATCATTGTTTAGTGTAACTGAGTATCGTGTACAACACAAGATATCAGGGAAGGTCATTCTTACGTGTAATGCAAGACACGTCAGTTATGTCTGTATTGAAAGCTTCCTTTGGTGTTGTGTATAACATAATCCAAACTTATTTCATTTATATATTGAACAAAATCAATACTCACTATTGCATAAAATTAATTCAATGACAATAACTTGAAATTGCATGTAACACAAGCCATGAATAGTGTGGCATATAATGAAAGATAATACGGTGTTGCATATGGATAAATATAATCTTGGGGTTGATTTCAATAAAATTCATCAAAGAAATTAAAAGAATCTCTCTCATAAAAATTTGGGGTGTTACATTCTACCCCCCTTAAAATAAATTTCACCCTCGAAATTTATGGGGTTAAAAATGGTTTACTACTGGAGAGTTTCTTTTATGGAAACCCACATCATAAAAAGGTAAACTAAAACATCATTTTATTAAGGAATATTAGAAACATAATGGTTACCCAGAGTAACTCATCAATGAGTTTCCACATAAGAGAACATAGTTGGGAAGTGAAAACATAGATATGGAAGAGAAATATAATTTTCATGTTCTGATGGATAATGATAGAGAATAAGGTTTGGAGAAAGATAACTTCTATAAAGCTATAAATCTGTGATGATTTAAGGTACTATATGATTCATTGGATAATATGATACTAAGATTACATTTTTGGTTTCAATAAATTTTTCCTAAAGTTGATGAATTTATACATGTGGAGAAATAATTACATGATTTCAATATAATATCACCATTGGTAGTTCCCTGAACAATCTAAAATTAATCTCTTATTTAATGAAATGAAGGTGAATTTTTTCATTCTTAAAGTGTTAGCAGATCATGCGATATAATGATATGTCATTCCATGTGTCTGAACAAAAAGTTTAGAACAAGTTATCAATAATGTATAAGCCTACCTATATTGAGATAATACATTAATGTAACAAAATTTGGTTAGAATATAAATTATACTATCCATAAATAGATAATATTACAATCCTTCCAAAAACTGAAAATATAAAACATTAGAAGAAGGTAAACAAAATTGACTTAACATTTGTCTCTGACATCTCATTTGGCAGTTCATGGTGTCACACTCCAAACATGTGAATACCTTAATCATGCATTCCAATTATACAAGATAATTTCTTGAATTACCATAGAACCTTAGTGAAAACATTCATTGTATCAAAATTAACTCTTTCCATAAAAAAAAAATCTATATACTCAAACCACAATATCAAATTTTCCTTATATCAGTCATGAGATCATTAATATTATCAAACATCTCATTATCTCTATATACCTTCATTATGCACACATCATGTGCTTTCCAAAAATATTTTAATCACATTTCATGGTTACCGGTACAATATATTTTTTGAAAACCACAATAAACCAGTACACATATATTCCAATATTCCATAATACTATAAATGAGATTCCCCAACACTATTTTGGAATCCCATTACATAAACACTTAATCATTCCACCACTTCATTTTCATACTCAACATCACCAATAGTGATCACATGTGACTTCAATTTTTCTTTTTTCATTAAGAGGTTGCTAATGTTGATCCTCATTAACCCTTGGATTAGTGTATTGGTTATCATAATTCTCCATTTCCTTGTACTTGTATCATTGACATGTTATTGGTGAGTTCTCTGTTGTATTTTCTCTATTCACATCATTACCAACCATTTTCCCATTACTTCTGCACTCAACTACTCAATGAACTTCTTTTACACACTTGAAACATTTTCTAGTCCTTTTAATAAAATCTCAACCATTCTTCTTTCCAAACTTTGAGCATAAGAAGACATTCATCTTCTTTTCACCATTATTTTGAGATTTTCCCTTGAACTCCATCTTTTTTTTCTTGTCAAAACCATGATATTGATATGTAACACCAAATTTTAGTTCTAAATTGATGTCACAACGAACAACCTCTTCATAGATAATGAAGTCTCTTATTGCTAATTCCCTTAAAAAACATGGTTTTAATCCACCAATAAATTGGTCAACTTTACTTTTAGTTTGGATGATAAAGCCAGAATCATACTATAAAGTCTTGTAAAATTCACATCATATGTACCAATAGATTCATCATCATTTTCCTTAAGCTCAAGGAAATCATTTTACATCCATGTTTGAATAATTCAAGGGAATTAATTATTGAAAAATTAGTTCTTGAACTCATCCCATTGTATGAATTAAATTTCATATTGCTTAATTGTATTCTTAATTAGTTTCTACCACAAGTTTGATTTATCTGTTAAACAATAGATAACCAAAATGAATTTTTCATGTTCTGAAAAGTGAACGATGGAAAATATATTTTCAATAGTACTGATCTATTTTTTAACAACATGTGGATATGAATACCCACTAAAAAAAGGTGGATGTTTCCCATGAAGGACTCAATAGTCTGTTGTTCCCTTCTATTCTCATTTGTAAGTCCATAATGATTCAAAGCTTGTTTAAGTATTGAAATATGATTCTCAATTCCATGTCCCATAAAATTTGGTTATTCAGGACGATAATCATTGAATTTATCAGTGCATTGATCTTTAACACAATTCCTTCGGGTTCCATCCACTGTCTAATCCCCAAAAATAATAGTGTGAGAGGCAAAAATCGTACTCGAAAACAACATTATCACGGGGAGTTATTTAAATACCTAACATCTTATGTTTAATCCTAGGTTATTCTTAATCATTACCATAATTATAGGACTGTAATATATAGATTGAAATACCCTTAGGGACATCTGTAGATATACCGTAGAAATATCTTTAGAGATCTCACTAATGTTTTTACATTGTAGTTTCCAAAGGTTGACTAAACCTTCGATCTAATACCAAATGTAGAGAACCTATCCTGATGTACTTGTACATGACAATTCTTTTTAGGAATACCTAATACATGACAAAAAAATATTCCCAAATATAGTATTAGTTTAGTGTCATTAGAGACTCGTAACATCCTCTTCTAACATGGTGAAAGATCTTCAACATCCCCCATAAAGATATTACCCTATGGTTTACCTACCTAAAACCTATATTTACATACCAGGGAAAAGAAAACATAAAAATGGTGAGGTAAAATTTTTAGTATGGGTACACATTGAGAACATAAACCATAAACATTTTCATATAAAAATATCAAAATATTGAGACATGAAATAAATCTTTGCAGTACATAAGGCATAGATCATAAAGGAACATTAACCATAAAATTGGAATAAGTAATTTAATTATGAAAAAATAATAAGCACATAATATTATTTCCATAGTATCCAATACAATGCTTCCAAGACCATCATCGTGGACATAGTCCATTACTAAACCAGGTTTACTTTCTGTTCCAGCCATGTATTACTGAACCAGATTCACTTGTTGTTCCAGCCCTGTAGTACTAAACTAGATTTACTTTCCATTATAGTCCTGTATATCTCATCAGATATAAATATTTACCTAATTAATTGGAGGGATATATAGGTCCCACCCATATCATTATGAAATCTTTCGTACCTATTCCACAAAACATAAATTATTTTTCATAGCATAACCCAAGAAATTAAATGGGATTCTTAAATATCACTCCATCATAATATAATCCATAAAAATATCACTCCATCACTAACACAATAAAATAAATTAATAATAGGGATGGAAGGATAGCCCTATTTAAGAGTTTCATATTAGACGGAAAATAATTTTGTTAAAACAATTGTACTTAATTCTTGAGGAAAATATCCATTATTCTTCACAAATTTTTTATTTTCTCAAAATGCCATGCAATTTTAAAAGAAAAGAACATAGTTGAAAATAAACCTGAAATAGTGTAGAGGGGGATTCATGGAAATAAGGCATCATGAAAGCGTGAAAAAAATCCATTAATTCAGTATAAGATAAATAACATTCTCCTGGAACGTTTTTTAGAAAAGTAAAAAAGTACCACATACGGTAATAAAAAAAACATTCCTTCCATACTATGTAGTAAAATTAAAAAACGGGTAAAATGAATCTAAAAATACATAGAATAATAGTAAAAATTTTATGAAAACATTATTAGAAAACATGAACATGGATGATAAATATTTCCACATTAAATACTTACGTATAAAGAATCTTAAATAAAAATGAGATTGCAAAATCATCCCTTACCTTAGGTCTGTTTATTCCATATGTGTCTGAAGCACCTATATAGTGGGTTTAAAAATATTATTACATTGTAAAATAGCCATTATAATATTTATGATATCATATATAATTCACTTACGACTTTATATTACCCATTCATTTGTAAATTCCATATTAAAGTAATTTTTTGTGTAATAATTGTTTTATTTATCGTACGTGTTTTGAATTTTTATTTTTGATATTATTATTTATGTCATTATTTAGTTACTTATAAAATATAATAAATTATTTATATATCATATATATTCAGTATATATAAATATATAATATATATAGATAAATGAAATGGAATACACCAGTCATGGAGACAGTAGGCCGTATGTACACATGAACGCTGTTTTCGTCTCCTTATTGAAATGAATGGAAGTGAGTGAATGAAATATATATATATATAATTAAATCTAATAGAAATATTATTTCATATATTTCATGATTATTTATTATATGTAATTTATAATCATTCTTGAATTTTTAACAAGGAAAATGAATCTCATCGCGTTGTTTAGAGAGTAAGTTGTACGTACGCACGAGCGATGATATCGTTCCCATAATTAATGAATGGTATTGAAGTGGATTGTGTATAATATCTCGAAATTATTATCATGTTATAATAATCATATATATTTATTATTTCCACCATTATAACCATCCATGTAAGGTGTTGGTGAAAAATAGATTATACTACGACGCGGAGACGATAAACCGTACGTACGCACACACATTGATTTCATTTTTTATAGGATGGATAGAAGTTGAAATAGGGTTGTTTCATATTTATAATAATAAATAATTATATTTTTTATACTTATGTTATTAATTTATAATGATAAAACTAATTAATAAGAATTATAAGAAGAATGAAATTTGAAAGAATCCATAAAAGAGATTACCTCTTCCTTGATATTCTTCTAAATTTTATCTTTGGGAACTAGAGTTGGTCCTTTGAGAATAAAATCACTCTAGAATGTAAATTGGGAAGTTAATAAGAGAAATTTTTAGGGGTTGGATGATCATGAAGGCTCAAAATCGAGTTAAGGTGAGAGGGAGGAGGTGCCCTTTTATAAGAGAGGAGAGGGGCACTTTAGGAAACTCTAAAAATATTAATTTATTATAAATTCAATTTCGATTAAAAATGATAGAAAACATATTTAATTAAAATATATGATTATTTTTGTTGTAATAACCATCATACATAATTTTTAGATAAGGTTTGAATATTATTCTATCCTTATCTTTTTGGTTTAACCCTTATTTGACCCTTTTTAATCTTATCCTGATATAATTTTATTTACACATTGTGGGTTAATGTAATTACCATACCATGTTAAACGATCCAAAAAATTTATTTATGAGATATTTTGAATTATGCTAACCAATTTTTAGAATATAATATTTTTAGTAAATTAATATCATTTAATAAGCTATTTTATGTTTTAAGTTATTAATTATTTCAATTTTGGACACCATTCATACGTGACTTTTTAAAAAAAATCATAACAACTTGATTCCATCAAAACAAAGGAATAAAATCATCCCTAATATGTCAATTTCATCCATAAAATTTGCAGATGGCATCCAAATGTTCAAATTAAAATAATTTTAATATTTATAAGTTCATTTATTTGAATCTTTCATTAATGAAGTAATCACTGCATCATAATTGGGTTATAAATAATTTTGTTTACCTAATGTCTAAAAATTATAAATAAAATACCATGATGTAGGAAATAGTTTCATATTTCTAATGAAAATTTATATACATATAGATCAGTTATATTTACCTATATTAAAATCAGTTTTGTAAAAGATATATGTTTAGGTTATAATTATCTTTACTTTAAATTAATTCTTATAAAATGTAATTTTCACATCCATGTGAATCCATGAGGTCCCAAAATCGATCCAATGATTTACAGGGTCAGAAATATCTCATAAACGTTTATTAGGACATGTGATATGGTAGTTTAATATTATTATGATATCATTTTTAACCTTATTTACTAGATTTACCCTTTTAACCATGGTAAATAAAATAATTATGGAAGTTACTGTTTATAATATATAAAAATAAAATGCACCTATTTACACAATTTGAACCATATGATTCAAAATATGGAATCCATTTCTCCAAAATAAAACACAAAAGTTTCAATAATTAATTTAAAATTAATTCCTATTGTCAAAACCTAAAAACGAGTTTTTAAGAAGTAATAAATATCAAAAGATTGACATGTATTTATATCTGATTTAAAAGTTAAATTACTTCCAAGGACCAAAATTGGATTAGAGGATAAAAATATAATCCAATAAAACATTAAAACCAATTATAAAGATAATCAAACTATATAAATAAATTAGATAAAAAGGTAGTTTCAAGTAAAAATGCAGTATTTTTCACTATATATTAAAATATTAATTTCATTAGAAAAATACAAAAAATTAAAAAAATGTAAATTTTCATGTCCCTGTTCCAAAGAGGAAGTTTATATTTTCAAATTTAACTTCTAAAAGTGTCAAAAAGTAGGTTTAAAATGGGTGTTCCATGAAAAGGCGACAAAACTAATTTTTTTTTTGAAAAATACTTCGTTTATGTTAAAAATTAATTGTTTTTCTTTTATCATGTTCAAAAAAAATTTAGATGAATTATAATGTTATATAAAATTCAATATGTGGTTAATAATATTCATAACAACTAGTTTATATACCATTAAATTATAATATATTAATAATATATCATTGTTTAGTGAAACTCAGTATAGTGTACAATGCAAGCTATCGAGGAAGGTCACTCTTGCACTTAACACAAGCCAAGTCAGTGTTTTGTGTAGTGAATGCTTCCCTTGGTGTTTCATATAACATAATTCCAAATTAGATCGTTTATACATTTAAAAAAAATCTATTTACTCAGTGTTTTTTGAATGGAATTCTATTACAAGAACATTAAATTTTGTGTAACACAAGTCAAAAATAGAGTTTCAAATACTGTAAGATAATATAATGTTTTTTATAAACCAAGATAATATTGGTGTATCATTCAAAACAAGTCATCAAAAAATTAGAAGAATCTATCTCATAAAATCTCGGGGTGTTAAATGTATCAAAGAAAGTTATTTTTCATGTTGTGCAGGATAATGTTTTTCTTTAATATCAGTGGGTAATATATATAAGAAACTATATTTGTTATCCATTAATTCAGTTTAGCCCTACTTAGTGCTTTCAAGTTTATACTATTTGAGTTTATTTAATTTTCTAAATGTTTTTATTCACATGGACCTTCATGTTTAGTTTTATTGCAATGTGGTTTCACTCAATTAAATAAAATGATTTTTTATTTCTACATTTAATGAATAGTATAATTTTTTATTTAAAACACAAAAATTTCACCCATAAACTATTAAAATTATTTACATGTAAATTTATTTTAAAATAAATTTAAATGAAATTTATAAAATGGTTTTACATGTAAAATGATTTTATTTTTTACCTATAATCTCCGAATACTTTTTATATGAAAAAAAATTAGTCAAAAATGAGTGACTTAAAACTTATATTCCGATTAATAACCTTTTCAAAAAAATATAGTCATAACATTTAAAAAATTAAAATGGAAAATTAGATTCAAAAAACACATTTCAACAAAAAAATATATTATTGAACAACAACATTCTGTATAATGGGTTTTTAAAATAAACCATTTATAAAGTGTATTTATTATGAAAAAAAGAATTTATATTCATGTTCGATAAAAATAATATAATTAACCTATATAAATATTTTATGTTCTCTGTTGAAACAAAAATATATTAAAACCTATATAATTCAATCCCACTTGGTCAAACCAACCCTCATTATAAAATTTAATTTAGTTTTTAAAAAAATGACCTCATTAATTTTTTACATATCTTCTTATCATCAAATGAATATTCTAAACTTCTGAAAACACTATAATTATGATATGATGGGATATTTAAAAAAATAGTTTATATGTAAATTGGATTCTTATCTTCTATGTAATTATTTATAGTTTATATTTTACCCTAATTTTCATTTTTGTCTATAGTAACTATATTCCAAGAATATTTTCATATTTAAATGTGGGATTCGTTGATTAATAACTCCTTTCAATTGACTAATCCATTGAATTCCATATATGTCTCCTTGATATTGTAGCATCTTTCATCATATCTGGTATTGAACAATGTTGGTATTACTCAGGTTTCTTGGAACTCTATAGAGTATTATGCTAAATGGAGTTTTTGGTCATAATGTTTTGAACTACCAAGAATTGGTAATGGTAGAGTATAATAAAGGATATACACACTCTATGGAAAAATACTATACTAATTCATGAGTAAACAAATGTATTATTCATGTACAATAGGTTTTAATTTGGTATAATGAAGTATTCCAACTTTTTCTAGTTTTAAAATGAATTATCTGTGAACTCTTTCTGATTTAATTTGGATTTTTTACCCTTGAAACACCTCTGAATGTGTTGAAATTTACAACTGTTTTCCCATTTTAAAAAATTTCAACCCAAAAATTTCCAGTGATTTTTATGAACAAAAACTTTTAGAGACATATTTTAACCATTAGAAACAAGTTTCTATGAAACAACCATGTAAGTATCTATAAACTGTTTTTTGTTTAAATTTGGATTTTATACCCATGAATGTGTTGAAATTTCCTATTTTTTGCCCATTTTTCAAAACATTGACCATGAACTTTGTCAATAATTTTTATGAACTAAAATACATCTATTAGAGATGTAAATTAACATTTAAAAACAAATTTCAATTCATATTCCTTATTCCATCAGTATTTCCATTGAGAAATATTATAACATTAAAGGAAATTCATTTAAAAAACCTTTCATTTTTCTTCTAATGACCAAAATCAATTAAAAAAATATCCAATATGGCTATTTAGTCATATTACTCATAGTTAAAAATCGAATGATCAATTCTTATATTGTTTGAGACCCAAACTAAACTATACCATCGAAACATCATTAAATATTCTAAAAAAATAAATTTCAAAATATATATACACCAAAAAAATTCCCTTAACATAAAATTCTAGCATCAATATATTACATTCTACCTAAAGGTCCTTTAAATATTCAATGTATAAAAACTATTAAACCTTAACACATTTTAATCTTCAAAACACCCTTTTAATCATATAAACAAAAAACGTAATTAAAAGAATACCCTAATACAATTATTAAACAAATTTTACAAACTATATAAAAATTTTAAAAGCCTTTCTAGAGGTTACATCATAAATAAAAAAGTCCTTATAAATTGAGACCAATTCCACTTTAAACACTTTTTACACAACAACTTAAACTCAACCCGCATTTTTAAAATCCCTCAATTTGAAACCCTAAATTAAAATCTAGCAAAAAGTATTTAAAACTTTTCATCCCAAATATAACCATCCAACACTAATAAAAATGTATATTAACTATAAGTTTTCCTAGTAAATACTATATGACTTTTTTCAAGAGAACATGTAATAAAATACAATATTTATAATTTAATGTTTTATGTCGAAAAAAATATTAATTTGTAAAAACCGAATCTTATTTCCTGGTCATCATTTTGATAAAGAATCATAAATTATCAAAAAATAAGCATCTATATTAAAACATTTCTTTACATGTAATAGGCCATTAAATTATTGATTTTAATTTTTAAATTTGTTTTTATTTTTGAATTATTTAGATCCAAAACCCATTATAACATAGTATTAAACATGGACTTTAAATCGATATTTCATCAATCATTAATCTAAATCTATGAATTTAATATGTGACTAATTTAAAAATTAGATCTAAAAATCACTTTTCATTATTGGATAATTTGGAACAAATAAATTTAAACAAGTTCATTTTAACATTAAACTAATTAAAAATACAAGAATTCATTTCATCTAAATTGACCTTATAACATTAAAAATGACTATAAATTCCTAGATCTAAATCATAGAATTTTACCTTAAATCACCATAAATATTTCAAAAAACATAAAGTTTTAAATTCTATTTTCATATACACATGATTTAGAATAAATAAAAACATAATTAAAAATAACTTTTTCAATTTATTTATTCATATCATTTCAAAAAAAATTAAAAACATATTCTAAACATCCTCATGTTCTACCACTACCATTTCTCCATAATGGTGTAATTGTCTAATCATTTAATGATGAAATTAATGTAACTAAACTTTATTCAAAACAAAAAATTCATTAATTTCAAAGGGTAAATTTAGATAATGGATTTATTTAAGAGAGATAAAAATACACATTATACTTTACTTTTCTTAATAAAATCATCGTACTAATTCACTATAAAATATAAAAACCCTTATCCCAAATGAAATTATATATATTTCATTGGGAGTCGATTATGTTTTTTATTAACACCATATATGAAATATTTTTAACGACATTCAAACATTTTATTTATTAACCCATTAACTATAATAATTTAAAACTAAGAAAAATGACAATAAATCAAACAAAAGTAGATCAAGTTTAGTAATAATAAATAATAAATTATTAAATTATATTAGGTCACCGTATATATATATATATATATATATATTTTATTAATAATTAATATTCCCAAATATTGTCATGTCAACTCGTATGACCTGATTTAATTACCCATTAGTAAAGAATTTATAATTAAATTTATATTTATTTTCCAATTCAAGAAATGAAAAATTTTAGAGATACACCTAAGAAAACAATTGTTTGAAATTTAATGACACATGATACATTTTTGGAGATGATGAATCTTGTGAGGATGTTTATGATGATGGTGGGGATAGTGATAAATAAGATGTCTTAGGAGATGATGGTCCTAGTGTTACTCGAGTTGAAAACATTCCCAGAGGTGTCGGTGATGAATATGATGAATATAATGATTTCAAATAATATGTTTATGATTTTGTTGTCTATAGTGATGAAACTTATGGTTTTTGTAAACCAACCCAGCTAACCTCTAAACTGGGAACCCGATCTAACCAACAATATACCCAAGGAGCATCACTAAACCCCATGGTACGATGAAAATAATCATGGGAATCATAGAATGGTCATTAGGGATGATTTTAAAAAGGAAAATAATATGTGTCATGGGATTCTTCTATGAAACCCAACATGGGAACCTATACATCATATTTTCCTGAGAAGAAATATAAATATAAATAAGAACTAAACAATTCAAACAAGTCATAAGAGAAATTAATATATAATTGATAATAAATAAAAGAATAAAATAAGGTCTTGATATATAAGACCAAACCAGCTGATAGAAATGCGATAAAAAATAAAAAATAAAATAAAAAATTGATATCACCTCCATTAGACTTCCATCATTATCATTATTCCATAAAATAGACCCACCCCAATATCAATCAAAAACCATAATATGAACCTACAAAATATCTCAGGTCATTTAACGCTGAGTGGTATAAATAGGGTGTGAGCATAAATGTATCTCTGGGTAATAACCAAAGATTCCACACATTTCATTTAATAAAATAGGCTATAATATCATGTTTGAAAATACAAATATAAAGTTTGTTTTATCCATTTTGAGGAAACAACAACGAGATTTACTTGAAACCAATATTTTAAAATAAATCTTCTCTTTAGAGAAACATTTAAGTATCCACTTAAAACATGCTTCAAAAAAAGTTTGAAATCCCGTATTAATTTCAAATATAAGAACCTAACTCACATAGAATCTATTAAACATGAAATAATTATTCTTCACTACATAAGTAAACAATTTTCATAAAATAAGGAACTTGGTAATCAGTTGATACCATATGCATAATGTAATGGAAAACAATAATATAGAAATAATATGGAAACCACATTAGATAAACTTAAAATTGTAAAGTATACATAATCCTGGTAAATTCCTAAATATCTTATCAAGAGACTCTATATGTACATGTTTTGGAAACATTTTTCAACCTATCAATATTTTGAAATGTCAATAACCATTTGGATACTCTCAACTATCCTCATTATTGGAACACCCCTATGGCCTAACAATACCATTGTAGATCTAGTCCATATAATCATGATGAGATAGCAACCATCTATCAACCCTCACTAAGATTTATAGGATCCCACGATGATAGTAATAGTTAAATAGGGGAGATTTATCCAATTCACATACAACATCATAATCACACATCAATATATTCTATCATATATGCTAATCCCACCTTACAACACCATCCATGTGAAACACATACTTTAAATAGATCCAGATTCCATGAAGGTGCACACATTTCAAATTAAATCCTTAAAAGTTTCTAACTGAGCCTTTAAATTTAAAATAATTCATATATTTCTCCTAAAAATTTAAATTTTATAAATTATATTTTAAAACCATGGAAATTTCAAATCAATTTTAAAAACTTCCAAACATGGTTCAATAAATGATTTAGAAAACATACAATTAAAACCTCATTTAAAAATCCATTTAGGAACCAAGAAACACTTTAATAAGAACATTTATTTAAAGATAAAATTCCTTGTAATTTCTATTTATATACATTTACACACCTATATGTTCACTTGTATGAACATATTGATTTATACATATCAGACCTTTATAAATATGAACATAAATTGGAAAACAAAGGGTATATTAAAGAGGTGTTACTTAATCAATTATATAGAATTTGAGAGCACCCAAGTCAAACCATTAAACCATAAAATTTTAAACAATTTAATAAAGTCACAATTCACCCACACACTCTATATTACAAAATATAAATAATTTCCATTCAACATTTTAAACCACCAAGATCATGTAAAAAGTGAATTTAGTCATTTTTCAATCATCTAGTATACATATGATTTTAACACATAGGCATAACTATTGAAATACATATAATACCATTTTTTCAACAAAACCACTAATTTGAATGGAATTAATAAATCAATTTATAAATAAAAAACATGTGGAATATAATTAAAATAAATCTTTATAGGCTTAAGAATCACATGGTGTGTTCTTGAAATCAAAATAGATGAATGCACCTACCTCAACGGTTTGAGAATTTATTGAAATTTACGATATGGGATAGTGAGTTATAAAGAATCCATTCTCACACCATAAACCAAAGAAAATAAAATCCAAATTCAACCCCATCCTCTATAATTTTTATAAAATACATCCAAATAAAGTAAAATAAGAAAATAAATACAAAGATGAGAGGATATTAAGAAGATATTGTTTCCCAATTATATTTTACAAAAATTCTGAAGTAGAATCCTCAAAATACACAGGGGAAGAGGGTATGCTGCACTAAGGATCCCATGAGCCAGCTTGATTTAATGGGGGAGAAAACACCCCATTTTTATTTTTTAATTCACAAGTTATTAAATTGAAATCCAAAATTTTTATTGTTGGGGGAAATTTTAACAGTTTTGTTACATTGTTTACCAAACCATGCACCATCTGTGCACCCTTCAATGGATAGAAACAAAATACCTCAAAATATTTTCCACATGGTTTGGAAACAATGTGATAACCATGAAAAATGTGTCAATTAAAATTAATGACACAAACACATGATCATAACATGGTTTTCTCAAACCATGTATGAGTTATGAACTAACTCTGAGAAACCCCAAACTATCACACAATTTCCACTTAGTATCAAATAGTTTGGAATCAATCGTTCACAACCCATGTGATCTAAAATCTGGAAAAAGAAAATGAACTATAAACACCCCATTCATAAAGGTCATCATATTATTTTTACCAAACCATGCACACTGACAATGTATAGAGTCAATAATTTCATTTAAACACAAAAAATCAAAACTTTTTAGGATAATCTAACCTAAAATTCTAAAAAAGGTCCAGGAGCATGAAATATATAATATAAAAAGGAATATAAAATTTAGGGGTAAATAATTCTCCCCACCATATCTATTTATTTCCCCAAAAGGTCACTGTTTATAATGATCCAAGTGATAAATATTATTCCCAAGAGAAACCTTTGAACTAAACAAAGTCTAAAAAACACGCTAACCAAGATGTGAATCTTAAATCCATAAGGCACAACTAAAAAAATCAAGGTATAACCAAGAGTTGAGACCCAATGTGAGTCTCCATATGATTTATAAATCATGTATTAGGGTGGATTAAATAGATAAGGAATGTGATAGGAATTCCACTTACACCACACAAGACTCAAAACTAATAACTCAAAGAAAGAAAATAATATGTACATAATTAAAAATTTCAATAAGAAAAATATGTCTCCAATAAAGAACAAAATATAGGATCACCCAATGTTACTCACTTATCAAATATAAATAATGTAACTGATATGGGGAATGAAATAAGATAGAGGCTACAATGATTTACCTCAAGAGATTGAACATGGGTCCTTCAAGATTATGTGGTTATCATGATATTCTTCTTCTTCTTCTATGTATATCCTAACATGTTTATCTTTTGATAACTCCCCAACTAACCTTCGTAGTGATAGGCATTTAGATTAGTATGTTAACAAGTATTTTGATTCCTAAATTAACCACACTAGAGGCATACCAGCAATCACTTCCCTTCCACAAGACTTGAAACTAAGGATCTAAACTCTACCAATATATGTTCTTATAGCATAAATGTATCATATAAAGAGGAACATTTATTAACTCCCAAAGTAAAAAAGGCACCCATCTATCATGGTCCACCCTATGGAGACTAACTTGGAAATAGAAGCATATTCTATAATTACTATAACAGAGAGTAAAAAATAATAGATATTTGGGTGGAAACACTTTGCAAAAAGTGACACATTATCCAATCAGTTGACACTGAATCTAAGGATTAGGTAATAAATTTCATATAGTGGTGATCATACTCCTTAACCATCTATTATCATTACTGAATAACCTTATGCTCAATCACATTTCTCTCTTTTATACCCTTGAGAATGAATCATTGAGAAAATGTGGTCCTGATAAAAACACATGTCATTTCCAATTATAATGACGATGGAATAACCGACTTCCACCGATCCAAACCCAATACCTTCAAAAAACCAAAGCAAATCCTTACCCTCAGATATTATAGTGTTATAGGTGAAATAAATATCCCTTCAATTTACTCTAACCACCCTATATTCTATTGAGGACCTCAATCCCTAAAAAATATGGCCAAAAACTAAAAAGGTAATGGCTCAACAACTCTTCTAGGATTTTGGGCATAGTCAGCTCTTAGAAGATACTTCCTTGAAAAAGTTTGGACATTTCTAGGAAAAAAACTATAAATAACAATAAATAAGAAAAATAAATCAATAAAAAACAAAAATTCTATCGAAACCTATCCAAAATTACATTCCAACTTGAAATACCACTTTCAAAAAATGAAGACATGATATAAACCAAAATTAAAATCCTTCATACTGACATCAAAAACATGTTCTTAAATTCCTATATAAATTTAAATTCCCCCATTAATATTTTAAAACCAATTTTTTTTATTTTCATACAACTTTTAAAACTCCCATATTTTAATGTTTAAAATCCTCTAGAAACCCATGTTACTATTTCAAGATAATTTTGAATATTCAAAATCCCATTAATACTTTTTCAAAACCCAAAATGTTTTCTTCTAAAAATCAATGAATACCCACTAAAATCCAAATTAATGAGAATATCACAATAAAAAATACTTTTCAAGAGGATGTAATGGTGGTTCATTATTTGGACACATGGTTTGACATGCCATGTTCTGAGTATAAATCATTCAATATGAGTCAAATTGGACCACAAACTCATGATTCACATTGTCCATGAAGACTTTATAGATAATAATGTAACATAAATTCAATCCAATTATCATTTGCTAAAAACTCTAAACCCTAGAAAAAATAAAAATACCATCAAAATAAAATAAGAATCAAAATTCAAGACTCAAAACACAAACAATACATGAAAAAATGAGGCTTAAGGAAACTGAGAGTTCATGATTCTCTTCCTACACTTACCACTTGAGTTTTGATAGTTCTAATCCTATCGACTTTTTACACCCAAATCACAAATGTTTCTCAAACAATTAGTCCCTTTTAGGATCATAGGATTTGATGCAAGTTTTTCATGAAATAACCAAGCTGGTCTTGAAACTAGGCACCCGAGATGGAAAAAGAAATATCCAAGGAGCATCCCAAATCTCCAAAAGGATAAAAGAATATTCATGTGAATAAAGACATAAGAATTAGGGATGATTTTTTCTAGGAAACAAAATTGAACCCCCAAATTCCACAAGATAATCCTAACATGGAAAACCTATAAATGAGAGTTCCATGAGAAAAAATACAACTGTAAATGAAAAATGAACAAGAAAAATGAGGCAATAAATAAATAAATAAATAAGTTCTTATAAATAAAATAATATAAATAAGATACTGATAGAGGAAACTAAACTTTGTTATACAATTGTGATAAAAGGGAAAAAAATAAAAACTTGATATTATCTCTAGTTGACCTCTACGGTTTCCATCCATCCCTAAATCTGATGTGATCTTAAAGAGATCAATAAAAAGAACTATAACTATAAAAACAACTCAATTATAATTATGGTGATTGAAATAATTATGGTCTCAGAAAAAATATATTATTATGTAAGAACCATAGAGTCTATACATTTCATTTTCCAAAATAGTCCATAAACATTAGTGGTAAAATTAAAATAGAAAGTAAGATTTATCAATTTTGATGAAGAAACCATGATATTTTATTGAAATCCACATTTTAATCTTAAAAAAATATTTAATAAAAAATTTAACAATCCAATTAGACCATTCATTTAAAAAAAAAATTAGAAATAACATATTATTGTATAAATAAATAACTGACTGACATAAAACTAATTCAACATGAATAAAATAGAAGACGACACTGAATAAGTATACCATTTTGACAAAATCCAGAACTTGTTACTAAAATTAAACTAAATGAAAAATGTAAAATAATAAAAAACATAGTAGTGGTTAGGAAATAATATGTAATAAAAATAAAATAGTAATGTATACATAGTCATGGGAAAGTTGTAAATATCCTATGAGGAGACCACAGAAGTTTCTGGTTTGGAACCGTGTATGAACCTATTAATGTATCCCTATATAAATAACCTTCTTGTTACTCTCAACCAACATAACTATTGGAACTCCCCTATAGCCTATTGATACCATAGTGTATATATTATATCTAATTAGGACTATATAGAAACCATCTCTCGAGCCTCAGTATGATTCCTAGGATCCTATGATGAATGAAATAATAAAACTGAGGTGAAATACCCAATTCACATAAAACAAAAAAATATTGCATAAAGATAAGCTAATAAATGTGTGTGTGTGTTTGTTTAGGCCATATACTAGCGCTATCATCATAAAACCCATCTTTAGGATAAATAGGGATTCAATGTGAGTGTGAAAATTTTAAAGGAAACAATTTAATGTTTTTAATTGGTCATTTACGTTTGAAATTAGTAATTTATTTATTATGAAAATATATATTTTATAAATGAAATTTCAAAAACCAACGAAATGAGAAACATTTCCCAAAAGTGTTGAATAAGCTTCAAAACATGCTTCAAATAACACACATTTGAAATCATCTTTATAAAACCATTTGGATTCCGAGGAACCATTTGATAAGACCATATTTTTGGAGAATTCATTGCATATAATTTCAATTATTATACATTTTTAAATCTACATGTCAATATATATGTACATATAGATATATACATACCACACTTGAATATATATTAAAATTAATAAGAATACCAAAGGTCTAATAAAGAGTCTTTACTCAAGATAGTGCAAGGAATATGAGAACTCCTTAGTGAAAATATAAAACCCTAAAAGGAGAAACAACACAATCAATTAAAAAATCACCCACACACACCATCTTTCATAAATTTATTAATTTATCATCAACATTTAAAAAATATATCTATTAAAAATAGAATTTAGGAATTCTACCAAACATCTAGTCAACGTATGACTTTAACCGTTAGGTATAACTATTTAAATCCATATAAAAAATAGTTTTCATTAGAACACTAAGTTGGATGGATTTGATAAATCAATTTATAAATATAAATATATATTAAATTAAATTAAAGTAAATTTATAAAGTCTCAATCATCAAATGATGTTTTTTAGATAAGAAATGAATGGAACCACATTACTCGACAATGTGAAAACCAGACAATAAATTGGATATGGGACAAGGAGTACCTAAGAATAAATATTCTCACCCTAAACTAAGAAGTAAGACAATACTAAATAATCCCTCACTATCTAGGGTTTGGTTAAGAAAATAATAACGAAATAGAAAGAAGAAAAGAAATAGAATTTTTTGAGGAGATGAGGAAGAGAGTATTCCCAAAAGTTTTCCATAAAAAAATTAGAAGGACAAGGCTTAAAATCCAAAGGGGGAATAAGGGATGTTTTAATATGTCTCCCTTGCGCCTTCCCAAATGAATATGAGAAGAAAATACCCATTTTTTTAATTCATAAGGGAAAAATAGATGTAACAAAATTTTAAATATTTTTCCATGTTTCATGGTTTAACAACATGGTTTTTCAATCTGTGAACCAACCATAAACCATCCCCGAAATAAAAAAAATCTCCCTCACAAGGTTTGAAAATGTTCTTTTGAAACCATGTGCCAACATTGAAAACTTATATGTTAAAATTGCATACATAACCTCACAATTGATTCAATGTTTACTCTAACTATGTGTAAAACATTCTCCAAATAGAAAACCCTCTAAAATATCACACATGATGGACTCGATCATCAACTACCCATGCGATCTGAACCATAATAAAACAGAATGAACTGGACACACCCCTTATGTAAAGGTATTCACAAGATTTCCCCCAAATCATGATCACTAACCATGAACGAACACCAAAACTATATTAAAACACCAAAACTCAAAATTATAATAGATATTCATCTTGACACACAAAAATAAGTTCAATTAACGTGAAATAAATAAAATAAAAATGAATATAAAATTTAGTGTATGAAAATGGTAGTGGTGGTCATTAAAGAGATATTTATCCCCTCCAATTCCAACTTAATATTAATGAAACAACCATTTGTTTGGTGTTTTATGGTGAAAACCAAATATATATGTGTTATAACATGTTTTTTAAATTATCAACAGTTTAAGTGTGAATTATATAATTTATTTTTTGAATTTTAGGTTTCTTTGGATCAATTAAATCTATAATTTTTTATAGTATGAAATATATTGTTTGAATGGTGATTGAGGTGAAAATGCAAGATGAATATTAGGTTATTACAATGGGAGATTATACAAATGGTTTTTCAACCAATGGTGTAGTATCCAGAACCCATGGTTTACTAATCTATTGGTAAAAGTAAATTTTAGACCATATAACCCAATAGTTTCTTGAAAAACATTAGCATAGTGGTATACCCATTTGAAATTACCTAATGATTATAAGAAGTATCAGTATATGGTCATTTTCTAGTAGTATTAGAGGATATAAAGTCAAATATTAATCATATTGATGATAACCTACATGATTAATGGTATGAAAACACATTCACTCTTTAAATGAGAATACAAAGAATGTTATATAAGAAACATATCATGGTATAAAGAATTTATAGGTAGTAATTAAGATAATTGGGGATGAGTGTGGGGGATATGGACACCACTTTATTACAAGAAATCATAATAGAGCATAAGTTCTTAAGAAAAATTAACATTCTAATTGACGATGGATTATATACCATCTATATTTAGGTGGTCTGAAAGTTTGTTGTATCCCATTTTTAGACCTTTATCGCTTGCTGGAGGCATTATAGGAATGATGGATATCCTAGGGAGGATAATAAAGCAACCTTCTTCTGAAACAATCCATGAATAGAGGACAAGGTCCCCAAAAATTCTCTGAGAAGCATTGTAGAGCAATAAAAGATAAAGTAAGTGACACATAAACTCAATCAAGACAAAAATTCTTGACCTCATGGATTCCCCATATACTTTTACACTATATCATAGGAAGTTGTTAAAGATCATTTGGAAAGTTAAGCACATGAATTATTTAAAGGGGGTGTTATGACCAGATTCTATTATTCCACAACCATTGTTCTCATTCCTAAGGTGAAGGATGCGAACTTATTAAATCAATACTTGATGATATTCATGTGTATCTTAACTTACAAGGTTATAGAATACGTCATTAATATAAAAATATCAAAAATAATTCCAAAAATCATATTAGATGAGAATCATTGATTCATAAAATGTATATGTACATAGGAGGTATCATGGTATCATAGGAAATGACAATAGTTTTTAAATGAAAAATAGTTGGGTTTAATGTGATTATTAAATTAGACATGGACAAGGCTAATGAAAATTTGAAATAAGATTACACATTGAGAGTTATGAAACATCTTGTACTCTTGGGATGGGCTTGTGACTTGGTCTCCTGATGTTACTCATCTTCATGGTTTTCAATATAACTCATGGTTAAGTACATCAGTTTCTTTAAGTAAATGTTTGGGTTCCATCAAGGGGATCATTTATCTCTATACTTATTCATTTTGGCATAGGTTGTTATTAGTATAATCCTCATTCATGGTATTAACAGAAGAGGTAAATTACAAATACAAGTCACTATAACCAAAAGGAAACTAAAATTAACCCTCATCATTTAATAGTGTATAGGTTTTTTATCATATGGTTTAAAAAGAATTGTTTAAGGGGATGCCCTCGGGCTCCATCACTTCATACCTCATTGAATCTCACTTTGTCTTGTTTTCATGTAAATAAAAATATTTTATTTTGAAGTGTTTATTTTATTGTAAGGATGAGTGACCTCCAAGGACGTTTTTGTGTAATATAAAAAAATAAAAAAATAATTTGGTTAAAAAATTATTTGCATATTAATATTTTCGAATACATTTGGTGGGGTGGTTAGTACATAGAGGGTTAAGTGGGAATGAGTGAGAGTAATATAAAGATGAGTGACCATCAGGGAAGTTGCAATGCCATGTATAAGAAAATATTAAATAAAATAAATAATAATTATTTAATAAATAAATAATAATTTTCAAATAAAAAAATAGTTCTAAAATAATTATTTTTTCTCAAAAATTGTTTAAAAAAATTACTTGAAATTATTCCTCACAAAAAAATTCAAAAAACTCATTAAAAATAATCTGTAATTTTTTAGTTTCTATTAAAAAATTTCTATATACATTTTTTATTATAGTGTTGTCCAACCTATCTATCTCTCCTTTTCGTTTTTTTATATTTGTCAAAATTTATGAAAGATACCCTAATTGACCCATTTTTAATACATAATATATTATCGCACCACATGTTTGGATGACCAAATCATATTGGATCCATGTATAGAATCATTGGTGCCAAACTTACCAAGTCTTGTCTCCCTTATCATGAAATCTACACCACCACTCTAAAGATTCAGTCACCATTGAAGCCTATAGGTGTTTTCTCCCTCCTTTAGCCCACCATATGGGGTTTCTAAATGTTGTTAAATTATTTTAATGAATTTATGTATTTTTATTTATAGAAATGGATTCTAAAATTTGGTGATAGTCCCATTATTTTTAGATCACATCGAAAATCATGAGAGTAGATCATGATTTTTGATGAAATATGAAACTCCTTAGATAGTCTCATTATTTTCACTTGCTACCCACTTCTGCACTACCCACTACACGCCTTACCAATCCTTATATATGAATGTAATTGTGTTTTTTATTTATAAAATTTAATAAATATAAATTTAAATATAATTATAATAAATATAAATAACATTATCATTGGGTTATGGATAAAAATAACCTAGAACCATGTTTAATTTATTAAAAATGTTACAAGAGTTTGACAATAATATTTTTACAATAATATAATATAGATACATCAACATGATCATACGGAAAACCATAAAACCATGTAAATGAATTATTTTAAACACCCTAATTTTATAATATTCATTTTAAAACATTAAATTCATGATATAAATACATTACCCCTATAGTGTTGGAGGCGAGATAATCCAATCGGCCACACATTGCGAGGGAAGTCTCCAAAAGAGATGAGGATTCCCATTCCAAAGTTCCCAAAAAATAAAAGTTGAATCATTATAAATACATATCATGGGACATCCATCTATATTTTTAACTATAAAAACATGGATTCCTCACAAAATATCATCCACAAAAGAATAATTTCAATTGTAAGAGGGAAAAAGATTGCAATGATTCCTGTCGAGAGAGTTATGAAAACCACTTAACAATCTACAATACTAGGGTTCCATTTGGAGGCACCATAAAAATTTACTTTTCACTAAAATAGGGAGATTATATCATTTTATGCCCATAATTACTTTAAAAGTATTGTAATTACCTAGAATTCAAGGTCTTTTGAAAAATATTAATCACAGATAGTGTTGTCATCATACCCACTATACATAATGCTATTGTCCGTAAAATATATGATAATAAGAGAGATAACAATAGTTATAGAGATCCGATTTAATTTTAAAATAAAATAATTTATAAATATATAAATGAAAAGAATAGTCTCTACACAATATTAACTAAATCTTATCGTTAACTATATGAATAAACTAATGTTAGTAAAATGCATCAGGTGATCACATCACCCCAACGACCAAGGTGTGTAATATTTAAATATATAAAGAAAAAAAAATCCAAAGGTATTTGTAAAAATCACAACAAATAAACATATGTCAAGTATCCTTAGTGTTATAATGAAATAACAAAAAAAATAAAGTACTAAAATTATATGGAAATTATTCAATGGGGACACTGTTACACACAACTGTCTAAATAATCAAAATAGGAAGGCCATATCTAGGAATTATAATTTTGAACACCCATTTCATCTCATTATTATAACCAACACTATGTAATGAATAATATATCCTATTATTAAGAGTACCATAATAGTAAAGTTACCAAAAAATATTATCTTCATAGTGAATGAAAAGATAATTATTAATGAGATCTTTGATTGGAGATGGTGGGTTATTAAAGATATCAATATAATCCTTAAAAGTAATATTCCAATCATAATAAATTCCATTCCAAAATATATATTAATACAAGGAGTATAGATCAATTGGTTTCACCTAGAATTTGAATGAAGAGTTAAATGAGACATGACATCATAAATAAATATTGATGTTAGCATAAAATTATCTCAAAGATGGATAGAAACATGAGTCCATATAATGATATCTCCTAGATTAATGAGTATTTCTAAATTTTCATATCATAAAATAGAAAGTATCAAAACTATCACTGATAAACTTCCATGTAAACCAATCCTTAAAATCCCCATTGAAGTCTCTAATATTTTTTATTCACCTTCAACCAACCTTCACATATTGAGAACATATTTTCCAAGGGACAATTACCATATTTTTCAAAAAAATACTATGAATCCAAAAAAATTTCCTTGTTATAGTGTTCATTTCTGTAATAATATAATCTTGCCACAAATAAACCATCAAAGAGTAATCCAATTTGGCTACAATGATATAACCATACTGGTTCATATATCCTTCTAAAGGGAAATTCATTTCATTGTAGGAAGATAATTCTTGACCTCACATGAATTATCATTGATGTGAAAACCCTTAGGTCTTCATAGAAAGATAGGCACCCTAAGGTTAGATAATTGAAAACAACCTTCACTAATTCATAGAAAAATTATTGTATGTTAATATATTCAAAAGTAAAACCCATTATAAATAAAAAAAATGAGATTTATCTGAGCTATTCCATTAAACAAATACATTCTCATAATCTTTAAATATCTCCATGATTATTTTAATGTTACCACATCCACATTTCCCAATCAATATGATATCATTTACAAAAATAATTTTTGAAGGATAAAAAAGAACTATTACAACATGAATTACTTTAAGCTTCCCTTTATCAACCATATTGATAATATACTAATATTTTATGTCAGACCTATATGTGATATCATCATTGATTCTATGAGGTAACTTTATATACTCATGCTCCTTCGGTTGTTTGAAATTAGCATTTTTAGTCCTTGAATACTCATATTAATCAAATGTTTATTTATTAATTATATCCTAAATGAATTTTATTTCATCAAAAAAATGAGGGGGAGAGCCTCCTTATAAGCTGCATCCACAATAACCAACTCAGTCTGCAACTATCCATGGAAACCCTAGGTTAAAGCCCCAATTTGACTCAGAACAGAGGAACCATTAATAGAACCTATATTTCATGGGTGGTTACTCTTTGGATATTCTATATGATGGGAGGTTTCATAGTTATCAGTAATAAAAATTGGTAATGAGTAAAACTGGCTTTATTTCCTATAGTGAACCATATGGAAACCCTCATTAGTTTTCATCTTCATCTTACCCTCTACCTAGATTAAGATCTAGAGGTATCTCCAATCTAAAAATGGATTTTCACTAATATATGGTTGACTCTATATTAAATATCACATAGAGAAATTACTCTATGGGGTTTCAAAACAAAGGGGGTTACTCATTTGGGATACTGATATAATTCTCCTCTCAAGGAAATAATGACATCACAATGAGAGGTCCTTGCGGTTAGTGGGGCATACCATAACCTTCCATCCAATGTTACATTTTTTTAATGGAAAATGGGGGACAAATGCCCAAAAAAGTCATGGAGGTTTAAAATAGTGGATCCCCATGTAATCTTCTCTAATGAAACATAACCCAACAACACCAAGGCACTAGCCCTTGGATGATCGATCCTCTGTATTAGAATAACACAATCCCCCTTACAGAGCACATACAGATAAATTTACCCTATAAAATTCAATGCAATAAACATGAATATTTTTGAACCGACACAGATCTTGATCTAGTAAAAAAATATAAAATTAAACCCCTTAGATTTATCATAATCATGGAATAATTTTGAACCTTTTCCTTTGTAATGATCCCCACTAATTAAATAACCTTCAAAGAGATGATGATTGACGATTTCATTCACTAAAACTGCATGCTCCTGATACCTAGGGTCACCGGTATAAAAAATAACCTGGGAAGGATTAATAGAGGTATAAGTGACACCTTATGTAATGAAAACTCAATTACAAGATATGTTATCAATAGATTTTCCATGATTCTAATCTTTCTTATATCAACAGTTCCCTGCACAATGTTCCCTGAGTGAAAAAATGGAATAAAGTATTTCCTTCAGAAAATTTTCCTTGGGATGCCTTATTTCTAGACTATGATATCAAAAATCAGGTAAATAAACATAAATAATTTAAATATTGAGTTCTTCTTCACTAGTATATAGAACCACTTGCTCAATTAGTGCGACATTCAAATCAACTTCAACTAGAATTTTAGAAAAATATGCAAAATTTGAATTCTTTGTTTCATTATCCAATTTTTTAACTATTACCATTGTAAAATAAATCACATATAGAATTCCCACATACCATAAGATCCAATTTAGGATAAAAAATCTAACCTAGACTTAGTTTTTTGTTTTTTAGTAATAATTGTTTTATATTTCACATTACATTCATAAATTAAATTGATGCGAGTCTTTAGATAGAATGAAATGAATCCCCATGCTTGAATCTTCAATTCATTAGATAGAAATACCATGTGGTATTAAATGTGGCCCATTGAAATGAATTTACATTCCTTAAATCCCAAAATGATTAAAATATGACCAAGAAAATCATCAACCCTAATCGGATTACTCACAGACAGCCTGACTAAGCACAACATGATTATATATATACACATATTAAATATATTAGAGATTTATTCTTGATTCACCAATACATAGTTGTAATAACTCATTTAATGATCCTATTAGGGGATCCATATCTTAGTAAATCGACGATGCTAAACAAGAAACTAAGAATCTTCATAGACATAGGTAGAAGCTTCATTATAATCTCTTGTTGTAGAAGAAAAACCAAAGAGATTAGCACCAGCCAACAAATCCAACTCAATATAACACAAAAATTCCATATTTCAAGTATAACCCTATTAATCACTATGTTTCTCCGATCGCCAGATCTATAATCCCATATTCTTTATATTAATAATATAATTACATATGTAATATAATAAAAATAAATAAATAAATTTAATTAAATTTTTTATCTAAAAATGAATTTCAAAAGTATTATAATTTTATGAAATGAGTAATAATGATTTAATTATTATTATTTAAATAATAGAATAAAAACTATTAATAAAATTATATAATTAAAAAATAACGTATATTAGAATAATACATATATTTTTGTTTTAAAATTTAAGTAATACCAATTTATTATTTTCCATTTTTTATAGTTTTTTAGATATTTTCATTTTTTAACTAACAACATTTTATTTTTAAACAATAAATATAATTATATTTAGAATATAATTTTCAATTAAATTTAATAAATATGATTTTATTTATAATAAATATTATTAAATTTATAAATAATTATTTTCGTTAGTACAATTATATTTATTACATCTGTTATATTATAAATATTGTTATATTTATTTTTGTTTATGAATAAAACTTTACATATTATATTATTTTTTAAACTATATGATAAATATAATATAATCATATAACTATTATGAATATAAAATAACATATAAAATATAATATAATCATGCTAAGATAATAAAAATAATATAATATATTAAATATAAATACATTTATTTTTTATTATGAATATAATTATATATTAATAAACATTATTTATTTTGAATTGTATATTATTTTATAAAATTTTATATATAACTATATTTATAATTATATGTATGCATAAATATAAATATATTATATTTAATATTTTATATTTTATTTTAAATAAAATAATGTTGTAATTACAATATTTATTATTCAAATATTATAATAAATATACTTATATTCATAAAAATATAAAAGGTATATTATTTTTTAGAAACATATATAGTTATATATGTTATTATATTCATAATTATATATATATATATAGAATTATATTATATTTATGACATTATATTTATTATATAAAGTAATTTATATAATTATTAAATCACTTTATTATTTTTAAAATATAAAAAATAGAATTATATTTATAAAAAATATATTTTTATTATAATTATTCCAACTATAATTCATCTAAAAGACTATCCTTTCCATGATCTAGGGTTCAATCCTTAACGACCCCAATTTGGTTGGTTTTCTTTTTAAGTGCATTCCATTTATTTTAGGGTTGACGGGTTGGTTGCGTTGCGCATATGTGTATGCATGGGGCTGCTGTCATCTGACGAGGCACGTACGAAGCAGTAGGGGGTTTTCTACCTTTGATGGTGACATCATGGGAAGAGGTTAATGGGTGGGGGTATTAGAATTCGACAATGTGAATGTCATTGGCATGGGGTGTAGTGACCTCCAATAAGGAAAAATGTTGTTGGGTACCTCTGATGAGGTAAGGGAAGAGAATAATGAATTCTCGGAGGTGGAGCATGCTAGACACATGAAACATGGGCCATGCGGGTCTTAGTGATTGGGTATGTTTCAATGGTCTTGATCGGGACGTCCTGGGCCTTCAATAAATGTTTGGAAATTTGGGTATAGGCCTTCGGGATAATATCAGGGGCTTATAAAGTTCATGAAATGTGATACCTCTGCACGACATAAATAGAAGTGTTTTATATGTTCAATAAAATAAGGTGTTCCCCTACCTGTTAAAAGAAATTAATAAATATATCTTGTATGATATAAATATAATTGTATTATTAATATTGTAATATTTTTAATCATATTTATATTAATATAAATATATATTTTTTATAAATTTAAATATTATTTTTTATAAATATAAATATGATTGTATTGATATTTAAAATAATTATAAATACAATTATAATTATTAAATTTTACAAATCATAGATATAATTTGATAGATATATTGGATGGGGATGGGGAGCAGTAGGGGGAGGGTATACCGGGTTTTGCAGTAGGGGGTGCAACAAGTGAAACTCATAAGAAAATATCACAAGTGTCAAATGTGATCTGAATCATCCGTGATCACTTAATGATTTTAGATCCAATTTATGTAAATAAAATTATCACTTAATAGATTCAAATATTTAAAAAATATATTTTTTTATAAATCCCCTACACAAAATGTGTTAACAGAAACCATAAAAGATCACCCATGCACCATACACTATTTATAGACATAATCATCCTTCAATACTGGCCATCCCCTCTCTCAATTGATTTTAAGTAGAGGTTATTTCATCTGCTACACCATGTGCACCAGGACATTGCCACGAGGACTACCATCTCTACTCCAAGTGCCACTGAAAAAACTCTATTTTTCCTTGGAATGTATAAACCCTTATTCACGCTCCTATAATGGACCACATTGGGACCGTGAAGAACCGTTATCTCTTATTGCATTTAAGACTAGCTGAATTTCATGTTGAAAAACTAGGATTCCCCACATTTAAAATTTCTATTTTTTTTTATAAAATCCCCTATACACAATAAATTAATGGAAACCAAAATAGATTACCCCACCACCCACTATTTGAATCCATAAACATCTATCAATACTGTCTATCCCTCCCTCTCAATTGACTTCGTGTAGAGGTTGTTTCACCTACTATGCCTTGTGACCCAGTACATTGCCATGAGGACTTTCATATCTACTTCAAGTTCCACTAACATCACTCTGTTTGGCCATGGAGTGATTAACCCCTTACGCACGCTCCTATAATGGACCAAATTGGGATGATAAAGCACCACCATATATTGTTTCATCTAAGACTAGCATAATTTGATGTTGATGAACTAAGAAAGAATAATGCCTAGTATTTAGATCTTGGAGGGGGCGGTGTGGTAACCATGGTGAGAAAGAAAGGTGGTAAGACTCCACCACTCAGCCTCAAATTCAACATTTAATTTTTTAACTATCGAGATCATGGTATTAAAACTCACGAGTATACAATAATAACTTAGTAGTAAACTTGGTAGTATCATGGAAATATTGTAGGTAAACTCATAGAATTAGTGTCAACTCATAGGTTTCACCATGTAGACATGAATTATTAACTCTCATGTTTGACTACCCCAATTGGGAAATATATGAAAAATAGTATTTTCAAGTTGTTTAAATTGTACAGGTTCTTATATATGATCTTTAAACAAAATATAACGACTAATAGAAACAAACCAACTATAAATTTATATTTACTAAACTAAATGAAAATAAATGGATAGAATTTACTAAACCGATCAATATCTACTTTGAGGTAGGGGGAATTACCTTTACAATCCACTTTAATACTCATTATCTCCGTCGATGTGAGAAAATGATGATCAATGAAGAGAAACCGTCTATTTATAGAAATACGGGCCCATGTTAGGCATAAATTGGATATGAAATTATGTTAGTATTAAATAAACAATTACACCCTTATAATTACTAAAGAAAAAATATCTCAATTTAAATTACAATATTCAAAATATTACAATTGTATTAAAAAACTAAAAAACATATAAATACAAAACATCAATTAATTAATTTAAGTAAAATTTCAAATAACAATACTCTGATCCATTAAAAAAATCCTCCCCATGATAAAAACATTGTTCCACGATTAATGGAATCATAATTATTATAAATTATTTAATTGGTTAAAATTATTGCGCCCCCTTAAATTTGAAATTATAAGAAAACACCATTATAATATTCCTAAAAACAAATTTTTTTTATATTTATAGTATATACAAATTTGAAAATCACTTCCTCAAAAACCCCAAACTCATCTTTAAATCCTAAAAACCTCAAATGAATGAATTCTTGTAAATTCTATTAAAAAATAATATATTAAAGATGAATATTCAAGGAGTGAAATTTTTAATTTAGTATACTAATCTCAATAAAAGATACACTTTTAATAGTTGAAACACATAATTCAATTAAATCTTTTGCATATTAAAAAATAAAAACAATAACCTATCTTCTACTTAATTCATCCTTATACCCCCATACTTCCACCATGTTTGAACCAAATGATTAATATAACCCTCAAATAACCCATAGTATATGATTCAACATTTATTTTTAAATATATTTGTACTAGGAAAATGATATAAAAATGTCTCACAAACCTTTAAAAAAATATCTTTCTTATCAAACCTCCACTAAAAAAATACAATAAAAACAAATTACCTGAACCCACAATACGATCAACAGAAATTCACACATTATCACAATATTATATATGATTAGAAACATTAATCTAAACCTATAATAGAACAATATCATAGGATAACTCATACTTACATTTTAGTTAACTTACCACAAATAAAAATTTCCCATGATTTCTATGATGGGTTAACATCATATCCAGTTATCTTTACTGAATTTCATAAAACCAAAAGCATCCATCAAGAAATGAAATAAATATCCACAAAAAACCTATGATATTAACTTGATTTAATATAGTTAGTGTTCTTCAACATACCTATATTTATTCCATGCAATGTTGTAAAATTTATCACTTATATAAACATTTACTTTGATGGGTTCACCACTTCATATTGACCTTATGAAAATAAAATTTTCATTTAAATGATTATAAATCAATACAAATACCCAATATCCCACAATTATTTTATTGATCATCTGTTTTGACTTTTCCAAATCAATAATTTCATCACCAAAAGTTTTGGTACGACCTCATGGTTTTGAAGGGTACCTCCATAATAAAACAATAACAAATAGTGTTTTGTACTCAGGAGAGACCTTCACTACGAATTCTATACACAAATGATAGTAAATTTAAATTTTATTCAAAGTCAATGAAATTTAAATCTATAAAATAAATCATTTGTATTCTACTATTTATACTAACACCATTTATGATTTTATCCCAACATTAATATTAATTTCCTTATTTATAACCTATTACACCATGTTCCTTAAAGAGACAAAATACCATTTCTATTGTTAAACATATTTGTATATTTTTTTAGCCTCAAACCAATGGTACAATCACATCAATACGCCCCACATAAGTGTATTCATAAAAAAATTAAAATTTATAAAAATACTATTCATTATTGCACCCCACACTAGTGCCCAATGTCTTTATTCATGTAGCATATGGATGAAATATACCACCAAAAACTATAGTGAAAATTCCATGGTCACCAAAATGACCTTAAATAGTCTACCTTAGGCCCCAAGTAATAATCCAAACAAGGATGGAGCTCTAATAAAAGATAATTTTTTTAAAAAAAATGTTGTTAATCTTATGTGGTTGAAACAAATTTAGAGATTCTACCAAGAAAAAATAGTCTATATACACAAATGAAATATGGGTGTAATAAGTATTCACTATAATAAATCTATATACCCTTATGATGGTACAAATCTATAAATTTTCATCCTCAAGTTAAATACCCTTCACACTAAGTATGTTTGAATGTACATGACAATAACTTAGGTGTAAGTTATCATTCAAAGGAAATTTCCAATAAAATAACATGATATACAAGTCTTATAGAAAATATCTATTTCTATATAAGAAATAATTAACCTCTTCATGTAAGTTAAATAAAAAATCCAAACCATTTATTAAAATTAATCTCAATCTAGATATATTACCCTGACACTTAGATGAAAATCAAGAAATTATATCATCACCCCATCCCAAATACCATCTATAAAATTTTTTTTATGAAATTAAGTATCATGGATACACCTACCCATTCCAATGAAAATAAAACAACATTCAAATATTATATAGCCAAATGTAATTAGGCTTAAGCCATGATGGTAGCATCAAATAATGATTTTTGAACAATGCTCAACAAAATGAGATATCCTATCCTTCATAATGAATTATGTCCATGATATAATATTAGGTAAAGAACCCTCATAGTTATGTCACTAGAAAATGTACTCATAATTATTATGACTAATCACAGGTTTTACTCAAATATGTATATACCTAATTATCATCAGATTATATGTTCACAAAGGAGTTACTACACGGTATGACACCACTATTGTCCCATATGGATTTATAAAATGAATCAAGAGGGGGAAAATGTTTTTTAAAAAATGAATGAAAATTAAACTAACCCCACAAATTTTTATTTATTCTTTTATCATAAAAGTATAAGAAATAAAAATTGGGAATACAATAGGATAATATAGGAGAATTATAGTGATTCATGTCACAGAAATCCCTTAGTTCACTCCACCAACACTCCATCATCATCGTAGTGTTTTTAATATATATGAATTTTTCCTAGGGACCTAGATTGTTGAGGGAATGAAACTGAAACTTATAAGAAAATATTTCAAGATATTTCAATAGGGATATCCATTTTTTATAATACATCTCCTTTGAGTTTACACAATCAGAAGAAGGATTGTAAAAAATTGATAAAAAATGGGTATAAATTTTGTGGGATCAATGCAATGTTTTATGCAGTAAATGACTATTGTAGAATAAATCATCAAGTGAATGAATGAACATGTTATTATAGCTATGAAAGATATTAATTTACCATAGATATAAATAGAAAACACACAAAATTACAATGATTTTTCCTAGATTTACAATAAGAGTAGCATAAAAAATAGATTATTTATTCCCTTGCTCTGTCTATATTTTTACCCTCAAAAATAATTTTTTCCCATGAAAAAAACTACTTACATTTTGAATCCAAACATATTTATCCAAATAAAATGTCTAAAAGTTAGTAATATAATTATTAGAAATTAATTCAATTTCTATCTTCATTTGAAATTATTTGGAAATAGAAATATAGAATATCAGGACTATTCATATTATGTATCCATAGAAACTCTACTCTTCATATAAATAACATCTTTAATTACTTTGGATTTCCATATTTTGAAGTTACTACTATTGACAAAATTTTAAGAATGTGTATACTTCTCTTGGTATACTATAATGGTAATAAATCTCCTTGACATAGTGATATGATACCATAAACGTACTTACATATTTCATACAGTGTGGGTCTTCATCGTTGTAATAATTTTGATTATAACGATTCACTTCATCGTATGAATTTACTATTCATCATTAGGAATTTATGAAATATCATAAGTTTATTAGATTATATTTATTTCCTATAATTATAATATATTAGATACGGATCGTAAGTATTTTATGTATATCATTCAGATCGTAAATCATTCTCGATTTTAAGGATTTCTTGTGATAGTTAAGCTTCTCTATGAATGAAAGGAATTAGAGTGGACAGTAGAATTTAGCATAGAGATTACACCCAAGACTTCTTTTTGGATTTTATTATTTAACTAATTTTATTTTTTGAACATAAGACTTTAACTAATCATATGACTTGAGATTATTATTTTTGGAAATCTGATGACTTCCAGATTTTTATTTTTTTTAAACCGAAATTTTTCTCAGAATTTATTTCGAGCATATTTATTCGGTGTAAATCATCAATACTTATATTTACGTGAGTTTAATGATTAAAATATTAAATAAACATCAACTCTAAAGGTAACTAATTTCAAAATATTTTAATAAATTTACTTATTAATATGTATACTTCCCTGAAAACCATTAAAATCAGAATTGATGGATTTTATAGTAATTAAAACAAATGATTGAATGGGATATGTTAGATCAATATCAACGTGCCAAAGAATATCCCACTTTTGAATCAGATTATTGAAAAGGTACTTATCAAATTGGTAATAAGATCATTTTTGGGTAAAATTTATCATTCATTATTTAATGTTTTCCACTATTTTTTAGATAAATAAGAAGACGATAGATGAGATGTATGAAATTCAATATGGATCACTGGATTGTAGAACTATAATTATATATTATTGGAATGAATTTAAAATTTTCATTTGGAGATAAAAAAGGTTAAAAAGATAATATAAAAATAATATAGAGAGAAATAATAATCTATCAGAGTGTAAATTAAAAAGGGAAATATATTGAAATTTATTAAACAAAGAAAAATATTCCAAATGGAAAAAATATACACCAATTATAAATAGAATACAAAATAGACTTTTGGAACATGATGAAACTTATAGAAAGGATCAGGATATAAAGAAGATAAGGCTGAGCCATGAGGTCAAGAGTTATTTTCTTGAATACACCATGATTGTAACACCTCACCCAAAATCACCAACTCTGAATGATAGTTCCATGAAACCCCATACATGGGCCCCTCTATACCAGAGGAATCTGACTGGAAAAAAGGGTCTAAAGTGAAAACATGGTTTGAATTTACCCTCAATCATAGTTCACAATAATAGATATATAACAAAACCTATAACAATGAACAAACATAATATAATAATACAAATAAATGAACCATATTTAATGTCTGAGTGCATAAAAAAGACTCAAACGACCATGCCTGTATATAAAGAGATTGATCACCAACCAGGAAAATGATATATACAAGATATAAAAAGGATAAAAGTACAATGTAATCTTTATATATGACCCCAATCCCTACCTCCTCCCACCCTCTAGACTCCTAGTGAACTATCACACTAAATGGCCAAACCCAAGATGCATCCCAACCTATACCTGCAATAAGTGAGGGATAGTCATGTACCTAACATTCATCACCACCCTAATAGGATGTGAGTATAACTTAGTAGATAACCACCAATATCCGAGAGTTAAAAACCCCTAAAAAATAGTGTATACACATTTTACAAGATCAAAACATAATTATAAAAAGAAATATATAATTTCTAAAAGATAATAAGTAATAAAAATGATTAAGTAAGAAATAATAATCTATATTTCAAGATTTTCTACACCATCGAATATTCTAGGAACCTCGACCATACTTTCTTTGTGTCCATATCAGAATACATTTCATAATAGAAGGAATGATTTTGGTTTAACTATAAGGTGACCTCAAATATCATTGAGTATATATATGGGTAGTGGGTTTGGGTTTTGTATGTAGTGTAGTCAATCCATATATCTATCATTGTTCAAGACATAAGGATATCATACCCATACCTCATCCTCGGGCTAGGACACATGGACATCATATATTTGTAATAGATCGGGTCAGGCCACATAGAAATTATATCCATATACTATATCAAGTCATGCCACATGGTAATCATTTCCCAACACTACCTCAGGTTAAGAAACATTTATGTCATACCCCATCCCTACCTATTAATCAATCATCATCATAATCATAACATGTTACCCATGTCCCCTTCAAGGGATTACCAAGATAAGATGATCTACCTGTTATTTGATACCAGAAGCCAAACCTCTAAATTCTATACATTTACACCCAATAGTGAATAACAAATATTAGAATAAAATATCATATCAAGAATGGGTATTGGTAGCCATATGTCTGATGGAGATACATGTTCCCATAACATGTGAATCACTTCAAACATATGTTTCATGGCCTACACATGCACCCGAATGTGAATCATATCAAGTGTAGGTCTCATATTATAAACATGCACACAACATGAGAATCACATTAAGAATAAGTCTAACATGATACACATGCACAACACAAGAAAATTATATCAATCCTAGATCTCACTATTGGAGTTTGTACCCAAGAAAAAAAGTTCTTTTGTACCTTATGATAACTTATATTCCTGGTTTTGAATATTAATATATTCTGTATCACATCCTGATTTTTCTTTTGTGTAACATTGTGTGTGACAAAGTCTTAAGAGTAACTCACACACTGAAAGGTCATAGCGGACCCATACTATGATGAGATCCCAGAAGTGCTATGAAATTATTCTAGAATATATGTTCAATTTCTGAATGATATCATTTGAGGGACACAAATGATACAGGCTATCAGGGGTTAAGACTCATAAGACATTTAGACACCTTATCATGGGGTACACCCTAGCTAATGTCAAGGAGGATATTATGTGAACAATACCCACTGGTAAGAAATACATATTTTTACGTGTCATTCGATGTTCCTACCTACAGATTGTTTATCAGTCCTAAGACTTTATGATTATTATTATTGGAAATATGAGTCATGCACATAGATGTATTGATGAAAACCTTGATGACTAATGTTTTTTGTGAGGTAGGATATGATGGGCGCATTATGAGTAATATTTCATTAATTAATAATGCGAGAAAGAATTTATCCCTTCTATTCTTTAATAGAAGATAATATCTTAGTCCCTTTGATGGAAATGATATAGCCTAAATATATCAATGGACATGGTGAACAACATGAAATTTCTATTTTTGAAAAGTCAAATAAAGAGATATCAAGCATAGTTTTTGATAGCACTCTCATGTATCTTGCTTGATTATAGATATTGTGTTAAAGGGACTATATTACATGGTAAGCATTCGTACGAGGTGAAATGTCATTGTGACATTAACTACATTCTCTATTGGTGACTTGGTGTGTTTATAAACACTAACCTTGGACTTCAGGAAGGTTCACCAAATGCCAATGAAAAAGAGGCCTAGAGGTTCACACACTAAGTGTATCCAATATCTTAGTTAAATATTTTATAATTTAACAACTTGAATAAATATTATTCCCATTTTTGGTTTAATAATTATTCATGTATGCATGATCACATTTTAAGTCACTATTTATTCAAGAGAATATATTGTGAGAGGAATAATTAATAAATATTAAGGAGGATTGGATTAAAAATTTTAATGGTCTTGTGAGAAATAATAATATTGAATATTATTTTATTAATTAATATTTAATTATAACACTCATGTTAAGCGCATGTCAAGAAATTATAAATTTGATATTATTATTTGACATGGGGGTTTCTCTAAGATTAATAAAATAATCAAGGCCCTTGTGGAATTTATTTATTTTTAACCTAGTAAATTAAATGACCAATTATATTATTCTATTAATATAAAATAAATATACATGTGATTCCTATTATGTTGTGCATAGATAATTGGAGAAAATATATCATGCCTAGGGAGTTCATCCCTCTCTAAGAAATCGCTCAAAAAATGAAAGAGTTCCTCCACCAGATCAAGGAGAACGCTTTAAAAGTTGTTCTCAAGTTGATTGAAGGTTGAGATCGCAAGCACAATGATCTTCTGTGATAGCACCCGGAGAGTACTTCATTGGCATCCATAGGTACATGTAATAGATGTGGATCACCGCTAGAGGAGATCAAACTTTGATATCTACAACACAAGAATGGTACACCTGCATATCTATCGACGAATGCATCATCAAATAATGAATCGTATTGGAGGTAATTCTTATTTAATTAAATTAATTATAGACCAAATATGTTGATCCAATCTATTATTTATGGGTTTCTATTCCTTTTTACTATTATTTTGATTCAATTATGTGGATCAATACATTCATCATCACCTAAATCAAGGATTGTTCATTGAATATGTAAAATATAAAAGTTGGGCACCTACCCTCCCATGATTCCACTTTTCCCAGAACCAACAAGTGGTATCAGAGAAGACATATTGTTGTTTATAATTATTTAATAATGATTGGTGATTTGTAAATTTATAATTTAGTTTTCAAACTGATATATAATTATTCCTTTTTAATTTGAATGATGATATCTATTTCTTCCTCTATCATTTCTCACAGATCTAACAGAATTGATTAATTTTTCGATTAAAATTATATAGAGGATCTCATCAGGAGGTTCCAAGGATTTTTTATAGGTAACATAGTTGTATAGGACATGTAATCTAAATTATACTCCATGTAGATATGTTCAATGCTTAAATAATAGTTCAGAAATTACTCAACCTAGTGTGCATTAATGAGACCTGATGTAGTTAATTCTTACACCGTGTGTTATCCATGAAATGTTGGAACACGGTAAGCTACAATACATATCGTGAGGCCCACTAGACATAGTTTTTAGTTCCTTTTAGGTCAGGCTAGGCCTTGTATTCCATATATGGCCTACCTGACTGGTGACCATGTAACATGGATCCAACATGACATGTGGCCCACTGGACACACTGTGTACTCCAAGATTTCGGACATACGACCCCCACGCCAAGTCCCTAGGTGTTCCATTTGGACACACGATGAAGAATGTACATACCATTTACTTTTACCAGCTATGCAGATTTAATTTTTTATATATAATGTAACCCTTTAGACATGTACTTGTTTGTGGGTGTAATGCTGGGACATGAAATGTGATATGATTTAATATATATGTTTAAATTTTTTATTAACATTTGTATAATATTCAAGATATGAAAATCATGTTTGAGTTTTATTATAGTTATTACTCTATGTGTGTTCAATATTTCTCAATGAATATTGTGAATACAATTATAATACGTGTTGGGTAGTTTTGGTTAGGTATTCACCAGGTTACCTCCAAGGAACAAGTTATGTAAATAGTTAATTTTAAATAAATTTATTAATTTGTTTAAAATTATAATGGATGATAATCTCAAGAAAATTCAAAAAAATGATTAATATAAAGGATTGATTGATTGAGGATAATAATTAATCTATTTGGATGTGATTTGTCTTAAATAATAAATATTAAATAATTGAATGATAATTTAATTAAATGAGAATTTTTTTTGTTTTTATGTGGATGATCATGATCTAGACTAGACCTCTGTATGTTAACAATTTTCTTTTAATTTATTATTAAATAAAATTATTTTCTTACATTAATTATATCCTCATTAAAATATAGGGCCTACATGCCCATGGTTTCTTTTATGTGAGCCCCCTTTTACCCCTCACCTGTGTGTGAGTAAAAGAATATGGAATGGATAGATCTCCCAAACCAGTGGAGGCTGTTCAAGTTAGGTGTTGAGGTGAAACAAATATAATGAGGTAAAAAGGTAAAAATGTGGAATTCTATAAACATGAACCCTAAATGGTTCAAGTTGTTTCTCCCATAGGTCAATGGTTAGTTTATCAACCTCCAGTTAAACTAACCACTAGAACAAGATCATGATCATACCATTTATTTTATTTCATCCAATTTCATGGTTATTAATTATGGATGTTTTGTTGTGATCACGTAATTGATGAATTAAGAAGCATGCCAGATGGAACCAAAATATACCAAATTATGTGTAAATATTATCCAATGACATGGTTAATAACTTAATAAATCTCACTTAATATTAACAAGAATGTGATAAAGATAATAAATAAAAATTTACACATAAATTATAAAATACCTTAATAAAATATTAAGTTGGTATAGCCTTGAATTACTTTAGTTAGAATCGAAACACATTTAAAAGTGATGGATCAACTAAAGTTGGGGTGCTTTCAATTATCAAGGAACTTTAATTGGTGGTTTTGGATTGACTTAAATTTTTTGACATCAAGGGTTGAATTCTAATGCAGGACTTAGTGTAACTGGGAGGAAAAGGTTGAAGAAATATAAATTAATGATTTAAGGATTTGGGAGTCCAATAAATGGATAAAAGAACTGCGAGTTAATGTAGTTGTCATTAAGAATGCCTACCTAAAAACATTTGAGTTCCTTGACCATCCAATGTTGGGGTAATGATAATGGAATAGGGATCCTTTCCCCTGAAATATCTAAGAAATAGGATATTCCAATGCCAATAGTGAGGGCTATTTGGTTTTTATAAAATAGTGGGAGACTAATAAATATATATTTATTTATTTTTCTAAATCAATAAAGATAAAGTAGTAACTTTATACTCATCTTATTTTTTAAAACAACATCAAAAATGAAATCAAACATATCATTGGGATCCATACTCTAGAAAGAAAAATTTCTCACTGACACTAATTTCCATGAGTGGAGAATTCTCTTATAGGTAATCCGTTTAGATGGAAGGAAACTATATTTGATGGAAGAGACTCGACCAGATGCGCCTGAAAATGGGGTGTGTGATAAAGAGGTCTATTTTTTCTGGAAACATCTGAATGATGGTACATATGCTCAGTGCTTCATGATATCATCCATGTCTAATGATATATTGAATAAAAATGAGTAAATGGATGCATGTAGCATGATGTCTCAACTTCAGGATCTCTATCAAGAGAAGGAGAGACAATAGATGTATGAGATCTCCAACACTTTGTTCAGGACTCTGCTTAGAGAGTATGCGATAACTGGGCCTCATATAGTAAATATTATCGTCTATATTGAGCATCTATACATCTTAGGGATTAAATTACAAGATGAGTTTCTTACAGATCTCATAATTTCATCACTTCTGAAGACCTTATCTATTTTTATTATGAATTATAATATGAGCAATAACGAGAAGATCCTATCCAAATTTTGGGCCTTGATTCGCTAAGTTGATAAAGGCATAGTGTGTGAAAGACATTCAATCCTTATAGTAAATAGTAAGATAAATGATAAGGAAAAGGGGCCTAGGACCTATAAATAGTCTAAATCCCCTGAGAACTGTTCGACCAAGAAGAAGACAATCCAGAGGTAGGGAAAGGAAAATGAGTTAGTTTGTTTTTCATGTGGAAGGTCAGGCCATTGGAAGAGGAACTCCACCCAGAGGTAAGGGGGAGCCAATGGGTTGTTCTTTATGAAGTTTAATCTTTCCATTTCTACACATTGGATATTAGATGTAGCTTTTAGTACTCACATATTTATTTAAATAAAATAAACATGTAGATTCCGGAAAATTTCCAGAAAATAGGTGGATATGCGAGCTTATAGTGATGCGTCTACTCATGCCATTGGTGACTACCACATTTCATTGCCAAAGAGAATGGTTTTGGTTTTACATGACTGTTATTTTGTACTGACTATTACAAAAAAATAATATATACACCATGTTTAGATATAGATGGGTTTATTATGAAATTCAAAAATAAAATATGTTTCTTATATAAGGAAAACATATGTTATGGTATGCCACATTTAAATAATGGTCTATCTGTATTAAATTATGAAAACTAATTATTGTAAATCGATAACAAATCAACCTCACATGACTCATATAACACGTAGTTGTGGAATCACCATGTATTTCATGTAAATGAAAAGTGCTTGAAAAATCTCTATCAAGATTGTTATTTACACTCTTCTATGCTTAAACCAATTTATAGATGTCACACTTGTTTACAAGGGAAAATGACCAAACCACCATTTGGTGGACAGTGTGAAATTTCCAAAAAGCTTCTTGGATTGGTACACACTGATGTGTGTGGAACATATCTAGTAGAAGGTAAAGGTGGATATTCTTAATTAATAACTTTTACCGATGAATTGATTAGATATGTATATATTTACTTAATGTGGTATACGTCTGTTTCCTATGAGAAATTTAAGGAAATCAAGAATGAAGTAGAGAATCAGCTTGTTAAGAATATAAAAATTCTTCAATCATATTTAGGTGGAGAATATCTTAACCAAGAGTTCGTCAATGTTTTACAAGAGTTTGAGATTTTATCTCCACTCACTCCACCTTATATTCTAAAGTGGAATATTGTCAGTTAAAGGAGGAATCGTACCTTGTTGGACATAGTTAGGTCGGTGATGAGTGACACATATCTTCTGTTATCCTTTTGGTTATATGAATTATATAATGCAGCATACATATTAATGTGAGTTCCAAATAATGTGGAAAATGGAATTCCTTTAGAGATATGGAGTGGAAAGAAACCAATTTTCTCGCATGCATGTGTATGGGGAATGCAAGGTGTTTTTAACGCTTTCTCATACAACAAACTAGCACAATGGAGCATGAAATGTATCTTTATAGGGTATACCAAGTACAAAAAGGGATAATACCTTTAAAACCCCTCATATAAGAATGTTATTGTTTCCAGACAGGTCATATTTCTTGAGAGGGAGTACATTTTAAAAAAGGAAAGTGGGAGAAAGAGTGTCTTTGATGAAGTTGATGAACATTATACATAGGAGTTGGAATAGGAAAAAGTTCCAGAGGTCGCCATTGAAGAAGTTGTTCCTAAAAAATATGTATTATATAGGAGTGTAAGAGAGTTAAGGGAACCAGAAAGAAATGGTTTTCTAGTCACTGTGGATGCTGACTCATTATTGTTGGACAATGATGAAGCTCTCTTCTAAAAAGAGGTGGTAGAGAGGTCTGAAGCTACCCGATGGATAAAAGATATGGATTATGAGATGGATTGCATGTATCAAAACCATGTTTGGGTTCTGGTCTACATTATAGTTGATGTAAATCATGTTTTAAGTAAATGGGAATTCAAGAAGAAATTAGACATAGAAGGTAAATCAAGTACCTATAAACCTAGGATAATGTATTAAGGGTTTAAACAACATCATGGAATTGAATATGATGAAATATTTTTACCCAATTTCCATGTTTAAATCCATAAGAATCATATTTTCCATAGTATATTACCATAAAAATTATATTTGGCCGATGGATGTCAAAAAGTATTTCCATAATGGGAATATTCACAAAGATGTCTATATGACACATCTAGAAGGGTGTGTGACACCAAGTGATTCCAAAATGGTTTGAAAATTGTATAGTTCTAATTATGGATTGAATGAAGCATCCATGTCATGGAAAATTTGATTCAATGAATCCATAATAGAAATTTGTTTCATTAAGAATGAATGTGAGATGTGTGTTTACAAAAGGTTTAATGAGAATACGGTCATTATACTAGTAGTATATGTTGATGACATATTACTTATTGGAAACAACATACCAGTCTTATAGTCGGTTAAAGACTGGATGATCAAGTTCGTATCCATGAAGGACATATGTGAGGAAAACTACATTATAGGGAATAATATCATTCATGATAGATCCAATAGGCTGATTAAACTAAGTTAGAGTACATACATTGAGTAGATATTTAATTGATTTAGTATATAACAATACAAGAGGGTATTGGTTCCAGTGTCAAATGGTTTACATCTTTCTAATAAAATGTTTCTCCATTCCCAATAGGAGAAAGATATAATGAGTAAGATCTCATATGCTTCGATGATAGGATCAATCATATATTCCATTATATGTACTAGACTTGATGTTTTCTATGAATTGAGCATGGTAGGAATATATCAAGAAGATATAGCAGAACAACATTGGACTACGGTTAAGACTATCCATATGTATATGAGAAGAACCAAGAATATGTTGTGGGTGTATGGAGGATATGAGGATATTTTCATTAGAGGGATTTATGATTCTATATTTTAGATAGATTAGAATGATTTGAAGTTTCCATATGGATATGTTTGTTGTCTCAATGGAGGATCCATGAGTTGGAAGAGTTCAAAGAAGCCAATTATAGCTGATTTTATAGGATAGTCTGAGTATATAATGGCTTATGATGTATCCAAGGATTCTTTTTGGATTTATAACTTTATCTAGGATCTTGGTGTTTAACCTAGTAGTGAATACACCATCACATTGTATTGTGATAATTCTATAGTGATGGATCTTGAAAAAGAGCCAAGGTCACATCAATAGACAAAGCACATAGTCCCAAAGTATCACCTATTGAGGTATTTTAATCAAAGGGGAGAAGTTGCTGTGAGTAGAGTATCCACGAAAGAAAACGTGTTGGACCCCTTGACTAAAGACATTTCTCATTAGAAGCACATATATCTTGTGAGAGCTAACAGACTGAAGGTCGGTAGATTTTGGCTCTAGTGTAAGTGGGAGTCTGTTATAGTTGGTTCCCTAGAACCAAATTATTTTATACTTTGTGATTACTTAAATTTATTGTATTAAATCTTAATATATTTTTTATGAATTCATGATTATTCTTCTATATAAAATTTTAGGTGATAATGTATGAAGAGTAATTGCCGCACTAAAAGGTCATAATGGATCCCTGCTATGATAAGAACCCAAAAGTGCTATGAATATATTATTGAATATATATTCTATATCTAGATGATATAATTTGAGGGACACAAATGATACATGATATATGGGGTGGTGACTCATAGGACTTTTAGGCAGCTTCTCATGGTGTATTCCCTTTGTAAAGTCCAGGATGATATTATTAAAACAAGACCAGCCATTAGGAAATCATCAAATCTATTTGTTATTGGGTGTTCCTATCTGAGGGTGTGTATATTGTTCCTTAGACAATCTGATTTTTATTAATTGATATATTATTCTCACACTTATATGTATTGGTGAAAACCATGAAAACAAATGATCACAGTGCGGTAGGATATATTGGGTGTGTCACAAGTAATATTGCATTATTGAATAATTTGACAAAAGATTAATCCTTGAAGTTATTTAACAGAATATAATATCTTAGGCCCTTTTATTGAAATTATAAATCCTAAATAAATCTATGGCCATGGTTATCAATAGTCAATTTCTATTTCTAGAAAGTAAAAGAAATAGATATCGAGCATATATGTTGATGGAACAGAAATGCAACCTGCTTGATAAGAGATATTATGATAAAGGAATTATATTACACGATAAGCATTAATATGAGGTGACATGTTATTGGGGAATTAAAATCATTCTGTATGGGTTCCTTGTCATGTTTCTAGATTCTAACCTTGGAATTTAGGAAGGTTTTTTTAATGCCCCAGAGAAAGAGGCTTAGAGGGTCACACTGAGAAAGAGGCTTAGAGGGTCACACACTAAGTGTATCTAGTATCTTAGTTAAATAATTTATTATTTAAAAAATTGAATAAATATTATTCCCAGTCATGGATTAATAATTATTCATATATGCCTTATCAAAATTATTTTTTCACTAATTATTCTAAGGAATATATTATGAGTAGAATAACAAATAAATATTGGGGAGGATTAGCGGACCATGTTTAATGGTATAGTGAGAAATAAATATATTGAATATTATTTGATTAAACAATATTTTAATACAACTTGAAAGTTAAGCACTGGTCAAGAAATAATAATATTGCTGTTAATATTGGACATGGGGGATTCACTAGGATTAATAAAATAATTAAGTCACATATGAAAATTATTTATTATTTCCCTAGTAAATAAAATGCTCGGTTATATTATTAACTTATTATCCAAGCGCTATCCATGAGATTTCGATTTTGTTGTGCAAATTAAATTGGAGAAAATATCTCAATCCTAGAGAGTTAATACCTCTCCCCGATCTCTCTTAAGAATGAGAAAGATCCTCCTCCATTGGATCAAAGAGAATACTTTAGAAGCAGTTCTCAAGGTGATCGAAGGTGGGAATCACTTGTGAAAGGATATTTTATGATGGAAAACAAAGACTCCTTCAGTTGTCTCCTAAGATACATGGAACATGTTTGGATAACCACTATAGGATATCTACACTTGATCTCTACAAAAAAAACAATGATACACATACAAATTTGTGGCTGAATGCATCAACAAAGTAAGAATCACCTTGGAGGAAATCTTATTTAGTTAAATTAATTATAAACTAAATATATTTTCCCTCTCTTGGTTCTGGGTTTCCATACCTTTTTCCTATTTATTTGAATCAATTTCATGGTTCGCTGCATTCATCATTGCATCTATCCCAGATTGTTAATTGAATATGTAAAAAATTGATATTGGGAACCGTCCCTCCCGTGATTCCGTTTCACCTGGAACCTACACTCACAAGTTTGATACTCACACGACATGTAGATAATGTCAACTATATTTCCCCAAAGATACATTGGTATACCACAATTATGCATAATATGTCAAGAAAAGGTTTCCCGGGATATAAAAGCATCTACATGGTCTATAATATAGAAAATAAAAATCATTTAATCTTAATTAAGTGTTTCAAAACCACTGGGTCCAATGTATAATAATCAAAAACCTATTGGGTTCCTTGTAATCAAAGTCGCACATTAGGGATCAAGATTTTCCCATTGACTATTAATATTAATATAGTGCACAAGTGTCGATCATGGACTGTAATACATTGTTCAGTTAAATTTTTGTATATTTTATTCAATTCGTCAAGACATCAATATCATTTAAAAAACATTATAACTCTTGCAGTACTCAACACATTTATGAATTATGATATATTCAAACAAGATAAAAAACATCATATCATATAAGAATATTGCATAATACCACATGGTGGATCCAATGAGACCACTTACCTCAATATGGATTCAAATTCCACCTATGTAAAGATCAATAGTTTTTTCTAAGTTCCTTAAATTCTATTCAGACTCCATGAAACACCATGAGGTACGGATATCACTGACTAGACTTAATCATGACTAACTACCCATGGATGTTCTAAAACACTCTCTTGCCATTATTGTTAAAATATCTTTTCAGTGAAACTACAATCAAATACATGAGTTCATCATCATATATCATAAACTATCCATTCTAATCAAAATAATAATTATTCTTATAGAATTACACCACAATTTAGTGGTTGTTTTATCTAAATATCTAATTATAAACAAGCCATATATTACTAGTTGATCCAGATAACAGAATAGGAATGGAATTTGTAGATAATTATATAATCAAAGAAAATTAAAGGATAAGACATACCAAGAATAATCATCCTTGAAGAATGGAACATTGATCCACTACCACATGGGGAAAAGTGAGCAAGATCAAATAAGGATAGAATATCTCTCTCTATTCACATATTGGTTGTATCTAGATCCATCTTGAATCAAGAATAACTCATAGAGGAAGGAGAGGGGTAAGACTAGTAGAATTTATATCTAAATTTTTAGAAAGGAAGGTTAATCTTGAGGGGGGGATCAATGTCAAAAAAAATATCATTTCCTAAATTCATCATAGAACGCCCGAATTGATGGATTACCTAGGCTCACCGATATTCCAGTGAGCCTGAAAATGAATCTAGGCTACTTTTGAGGCCACCGGCTCTTCAGTGGCCTAACATTGTATAGCTGATGGTGTAGTAGCATCCCAAATTTCTATATCTATGCCTAAAAACTTCTCATGATCTTTAATTAACATACTACGCTCCCCTTCAATCTGAAAAACCCATCCTAAATATGTTTAAAAATGAAAAATATTAGTTTAACTCCAATTTTTCTAAATTATCCATCCACTAGACAAATAATTTAAATTCTGTCAAATATTCATAACCCATAGTGACCCAGACCATTACAATCTCCCAGACACAAATCATATCAGCTTTGAAAAGTTGTGGTATCATGTAATTTAAATCTCTAGATCTACCATATTCCTCAACCACAAGGGGTTCTTTATGATCCATCCTTGAAATCCAAACTCACCATCCATCAGACATGATCATACTTAAACACCTATCACTTTATCCAATCATAACCCTAACCATAAAACCGCAGAATCAAATACATATACTCACCATCATAGAACAACTATAATATGATCAACAAATATTCTAACTCTACACACTCATATGACTTATACTAATTCCTCTTGAAGAATTGTGGTGCTCCTAACTATTGGAATATCCATATGAAATAAGATTCCTAATGTGGAGTGACACAACTGATATAGTTATGTTCTATCATGTTTGATTATATGAAAACATGGGTTGAAGTTGTATTTCAATACATCATTCCAAATTATGACCAAACCAACATGTATCTATAGACCAATCATAACCCAAAAATGATTTCCTCTACTATAAGTAAAAAACTATTCCTAAAACCACTCTTAAAAAATTTAATGAGGTGGATGTGGTTACAAATCGAAACATTCAGTTTCTAGAAAAAAACATATTGGTTCCCTTCCAGGGGACTTCCTAGAAAGGTACCCAAACTAAAAAAAAATTCTCCATAAAGACACCAATCACAATTCCTTTAATTTTGGAGGCATCACTATATTGATTTTATAACATTACTAAAATTAGAACTAACATACAAGGAATTATCTTGGTTGGTTCACAAACCACTCACTCCGTCCATTAACCTCTAAATAATTAACTAATTCACCATCAATCTGACATACTCTTGTATTTAACCAACAGCACTCTAAGTTTGATGCCCAAATCTTGTCCCCTTGTAGCTATACTTCTAAATCATACATAAGGAATTAATCACCGAACCATATAATCTTGTGTCCATCACACATCTACCTTATAGGGTCACCACGACCATCTAATGACCATCAATATACAATTATGAAACCCTTATCATGGGAGTTCCTTTCATTAATAACCAAATTGATGATTTCCACCCCAATAGTAACCTTATTTTCTCCTCTCAGTGCGTAGATTTTTCTACTCATCCCCTAACATAATTATCACCAAACACAATGACGAATCATGAGTATTTATTCATACCCATGTACTATAAAACACACCATACAATACACACACCAAGATTACCCACAACATAATTCACTATATTTAATAATCTATTTTTCAGGTGAACAAAATCCAATAGTATGAAATGCTTGTTTTATAACCACTATATATATGGGTATCATTCCCTCAGATAAAACTCTATACTGAACTGCAACATTTCAGTCAGTGAAAAACTTTGGTTAATTGTAAAATGATACCATAATCAATTTATGATGTGTTCTTCCACAGTAGATACATCTATACCCATATCTATATCTTGGCTACAAATCCCATGTTATTTTTTACTAGAAAGAATAATTTCTATCTCCATAGGTGTATGTAAACTGGAATAATTAGGGACATACCTCTATTACCTCTTTTGGGTTCATCTATAGAATTTGAATCTTTCTTAATGATCACCCCACCACCCAATTTCTTCCAATTCAACCGACCTTGTATATCGACACGGGAATGAATTCTCATGAATTGATTATTTCCTATTAAATCATGAAAATTCCACTGTTCACTCTAGATAGATTGATTTTAATTGAGTCCCAAACCCCCATTAATAGGCTCATATGCCTCTTTATCTATCAATTATCTACAAGGAATAAATATCACTAATCTTGAGCACATATGAGGATCTTTTGTAGAATCAAAATCTGATTCATTACTAAATATATCATCAATTTAACCACCAATTCAGAATCAATCTAGAACAAAAATCATAATCACATGTTATCACCATGCTTTTTAAGGTTCACTTAGAACTAACAAGGAATATTACTTAATAAATCCAACCTTTTTACCAAAAACTAATATCTTGAGTATTAGTAATCACAACACTTTATATTCCAACGTCCCATTGAAACTCGCATGATTTTTCTTATCTTTATTAAGGTTATTCAAAAACAAAAGTAATTTTGATCAATTTAATTTAACAATTGGGCACTAACAACAGAGAATATACCTTGACATGAGGTATCATCACTGAAGTCATCCCCACAAAGCAAGAGGTTGGAAGTCACTAGTAAAAATAGATTCTTATCTTGGGCCACAAGGTTATTCCATGTAACTCCCAATAAGGATATAATAAGGTTCCATACTCATAAAAATTAATATATATATATATATATCTATATAGATATACCGTGATATATTCTCCCTAGACCATCCCCATAAAGGGCCATAGATTCTTGGTTAAATTAAGCATAATTCCCCTTAGAGTTACATGGATGACACCACACAAGATATAGTTTGAATCCCAATTAATCAGACCCATATAATAGCCACTATCTTAATATTATTACGGAGGAAATTATCATTGAAAAAAGACCTAGAAAGGTTTATTACCACATCCATGCATAAATAGACTGCATCATTTTCATTAGTGTTGTTATCGCCTAGGTGAACCACACTATAGTCCAGCATGACCTACCATCAAAAGAAGACATACATAAGGTTTCAGGAAAATAAAATGTGATCATGAAGTTATATGTGAAAACATAGTATGATCTTTATACACTAGGAAAACAACTTCTCCATTTTTAGTACAATAAAACAAAAGAAACACATATGTCATGTGAATCCATCATATAAAATATGATGCATGTGATGCCTATTGCTGATATTTCCCTGAGTCAAATCCATATGAAATGAAAAACCTCAAATATCAATGTGTTTCACACAAGGTAAAATCTTATAACTATATGAAAAAAACAAATAAAATAAATTTCATGTCTTGGAAACCCATAATTAAATCAATAAAGTTCTTTGTGATATACAGGATCATGTTTGATCACATACTGCAAAATATTCTTATGCTGCCCATATATAAAATCTCTAATTTGGAAAAAAATATAACTTTTATATGATTTTGTAACCCCATAACCCAAGTCACTAGGATTGAGTTATATTTCCCCATGATTATAGTTATCGCTCCTCGTATTCTAGAGTCTACTGACTAACATTGGGGGTATAATGTGAAAAAAATGAAGAGAATATACACTTAATCAGAGCACAAAATATTATATAATTTATCTAAACATGTAACAATTATAAAATAAAATTAAAAAAATTCATGAAACCCAAAACAATTCCCATTTGTAATGAATGAATACAGAAAAAAATACACCAATAGTCATTCCTACAGACAAAGACTCTAATTATCCACTAGGTCAATCACATATAATAGATGAAAAAAATTAAAGTAAAAAAAGAGGATCTATATCCAAATATAGGCCCATCCTCCAAGTTTCTAGACTTATAGGTATATATTCCACTAAAGGATCAAACCCAATACTTTCCCCAAATAATACATGTAATAAGTATGGGATCCATGGGTATGCAAGTGTCATTTCCTCTTAAGTAGGGTGTGATTGAAACTCAGTAGGGAACCACGAATTTGTTCCATTACATAACTAGTAAAACATATTATACATACATGTGGAAAACTCAGTGGTGTATTAGAAAAGAAGTACATAACTTCAAAAGAATAATAGATAATTACCAATGGAAATGTAAAAAACAATCAACCATAAGCTAAGAATTTCTGTGAAAACGAAGGTTCTATAAACACCAATGATACCTTCTTTAGCTCCATGGTAGAAAAGCGTTCATAATAGAAGTTTTGATCTTGTGTTGACCACATGGAAAGTTTCATATATATGATAATCTAAAAGGACAATGAGTCTTTTGTATTTTTATAAGGCCTTCAATCCCTATCCCAATCATGGGTTAGATATTAAGGCTATTTTACCTCTACGTCTACCTCAGATCAAGCCACATGAATATCATATCTCCAAACCACCTAGGTTCAGGCCACATTGTCATCATATCCCAACACTAGCTCAAATATTCCACATGGACATCATACCCCTAACCTGTGTCTCAATCCATCATCGTAATCATCATCACATGTTGCACATTCTCCCCCTCAACTGTTTAACAAATACATGAAGTTCCAATTTACATTTTACACTAGATGAAAATCCTAAAAATTCCATACATTCAAACAAAATAGGGTAAAATGAATATGTAAACGATATATCATATTAGGAATGAGTATTAGTAGCCATAGGTATTGTGGGTCTATACATGAACACCTCATGAAAATTATATCAAGAAAATGTCTCACATGCTACATATGAACCCTCGTGTTAATCATATCAACCATATGTCTTAGGGGATAAAAACACACCACATACTAATCATATCAAGCATAGGCCTCATAGACTATAGATGAACACCACTTGAGATTCATTTCATGAATTTTTCTTACAGGTTACACCTGAAGACCACATGTGAATCTTATTAAGCATATGTTTCATGGGATACCCATTCACACCACCCACATGCATAAAATTTCGAAAAATATTTCTAAGGTTACTCAAGAATCTACAAGGGATATAATATAACAAGAAATAAATAATGTTATATTATGAAATAATTTATATACACTAGTCTTGGGTAGATTAATTACACAACCAGGGGTATCCATGTAATCTATTCACGCATTAGTGATCATGCCTCAATGATTAGAGGCTAACATCAAGATAGTGAACAAGGTTCAATAATGTCCTTCAGAACATTATTTAGTTAAATCTTTAAAATTTAACTTGAATTGGTTAAGAATTTTTTATTATTTAACTAAATAATAATCTATGTAGTTTATAACATAATAACTATTTAAGGGTCATTCTCACAAGGTTGAAAATCTCATATCACATCTATTCAACCTCCATCAATCACTACTAGGTCTAGGTATCACTACCTAACATAAAACATGATAAAAAACCATTAAATGTTTCTAAAATTCTCCTAAAATTATTTTATAAATTATACCTCAACACAAATTCTATAAATAACACATTTCCATCATCAAATAACATCTTATGGTCAATCTTATTGAAAGAAAAATCTTTCTTGGATAATTTCCCAATGTTTTCTTGTAATTTTCATTAAATTATCTACTCAGTATCAATCAAAAGATAAATATTTGATCAAGATAACCAATTAAGAAGATAACTTAGATATAATTGATATAAATTTAATGAAAAAGGATAATACTTTACAATTGTAATCATTCTTGATTGAAAACATAATTATCCACCACAACATGAGGAAGAGTGGTTCATGATCGAAGAAGAATGGAGGATCTCTCTTGAATTCATCAAACTATTTCATATAGTTCCATCCCTAGTCAAGGGTATTTCATGAATGTGGGATAAAATGAGGTCATAAATTAATGGGCCTTTAAAAATTGAGTAAGGAGGATTAACCTCAAGGGTGGTTTATGTCCATGAAGAAAAAAATGATTCCTGCTTAAATGCATCCTAGAATGCCCATCATCTGGATTCTATAGGCTCATAAACTACCTCGTGAGACTAGAAAGATTTATAAGAGACTAATAAGGATGATAGATGGTCGATGGATGAGAACCCATCAGTATTTTCTTTTTATGTTTCATGTATATCCTCAACTATTCCACCAACATTCTCCTATGCTCTGATTCTCCCACAAAGTGTTGATAGGTAAAAAATGATCTATTTTTTATGTTTCTCTTCGTCGATATTATAAAATTTGGAGTAAAAAAGATTATGAGGAAGAGGTGTTGAGATAGATAAATTTTTCATTTGGATCTAGGTAAAATTAAAACATGAGATTTAGGTTCATATTAGAAATCTAGAAAATCAAAATAGTATTCCAAACTTTTTTTAGAATAAGGATGACTGTTGGGTGCAATAAAACCAATAGTTAATATAATCATTAGTTTGAACAAACATTTCAATAAAAATATCTATAAACCTCATAATTTCATCCTTAGACTAATCAATAAGAATTATAAAATCATTCTTTAGTCCATATATATATTTTTCTTTGTGTATATAATATTTGTTTTGTGGTTTATATAGAATATTTTCATAGTTTCCATCATAGAGTTTGCGTTTTTCACTAATTTGAAGAAGGTAATAATATACATGTTAGATAATTGAATAAATTATACTAAAATAATATATTTTTAAAAGGAGAGGTAGTTTATAGTTGGATATGGGAGATATGTATAAAAATAAAAGGGACAACCACTAAAGAAGTTCTTGCAGGATATTTAGGCTATCAACCATAATTTTTTTTCATAAAATAGAAATTTGGAGGAATTTTATTTTTCAATAATTAGTTGTCCATGGGTTATTACATTCTAAAAGAATTTGAGGAATTTTGATATTAATTTCTCAATATTTCTTGAGTCGCCCACTTAGGTTGTGATAAACACTCTGATATTTACTTCTTCAAGACTCCCAATTGAAATTTTTTTAGAACATATAGAGGGATGGAGGGTTTTTCCTAAGACACATATGAGTATTTTCCCATGACATAATATTTCTTCACATCAAAAATATCAGGAAGGGTCTATTAAAAAATATTCCAAGTTATAGGAAATTCTAGTGTTCTAATAGTCTCCTTGATTTCTTTTTTTATTTGAACGTAAAAAATATGAAACTGTCATTTAAAATTATTTAACAATATTTCAAAAAATTTAATATATTTTTATTCTCAAAAAGAAATTTTTTATTTTAATAATAAAATCCTATGAAATAAGTTATATAGTATCTATATATATATATATAAACATCTTGAAGATATTGAATAATTTTTTTAACAAATTGATATTTGATGAAACCATATTCAACCCATCCCTTGGATTTATAGTTTCTAACAATAATTCATTTAGAATACCTGATGGAATAGTTAGAACTAATCCAGATAGGTTATGATGAGATTATAATAATCCTTTGAAGTCATAAAAATGTGATTTATAGATAGTTCATAGAGAATAACACGAATATAATTTAAGGAAATAGAATTGAGAGAACAAAATTATATTTAGTATATAATAATATGTTTGGGAATTATTAATATATTACAAACCAATTAGTTCATCTTGAAATTAATCAAATGTAGAATTGGAAAAATAATTTTCCTTAAATCGTATCATCTCATCTTATAAAGATATTACTTCTTCTAATACATCAGAAAAGTCACTTAAATTAATTGGTATAAAAATCTCAATCAGACTAGATTAATTTTTCCTCAACTACCTCTGAATGTCTAACTCATACTTATAAACTTATATATATTTAAATTCATTCAATTTTATTTAAAAAATTCAACATCCTCCATGTATATAAAAGAGAAACCTCTATGAATTGGTTTAAGGATCCTAAAAAATTAATTTGGGAAATGAACATCTCTATTATGTTATTCATATTAATTTTGGAAACTAAGTTATCCTTTATGCTCAAAGGATGCCCCATTGAAGATTTAAGATCATTCATGATCTCAATGATCTCTACCATATAACATTAAAAATCAGTTATAACTTTAGTATGAATGATTTTTGAATTTTATTAAAATTCATAATTATATTTATTTTGATTTAATGAGTTTACTACATTTTTCTAAAAACTAAAAGATGGTAAATTCACAGTCGAATTAATCCAAATCATATCATCATCATGTGACTTTTTTGATGGTGAAGAAAGATAATTATATTGAACCTGATTAAATCATTTTACAGTAGTCGTATTAGTATTTCAACCCACTTAATCCAATAGACTCTCTCATTTAATTTCAAAAATCTTCATCTACTATTATGAGATCACTATAGTAGCCACTTACTTGTCCTTAGTTCAGTGAAGTAGTAGATTTTAAATATATTGGAACAACTCCATCTGTTATCCTCCCCTAACCATAAACTTCTACATGTAACTATGTCTTAGTAATGTCATTCTCTCTCTTTCATTAGTAACATTAACTTTAAGACCAACACAACATTTTTTTTCTATATCCTTAGTAGAATTCCTCTCAATAGGAGTTTCATCCTGATGATTTTATTTAATAACATTCTACCTCTAATAACCAACAAGGTTACCTTATTAATCACTATCTCTATCATTATTTTAAACATTATTCTTAAGGAATAACTTATTTTTAATTATATATTTATAGAATTTCATGTTCTTTATCAACCCCTCAAACATGGTGTGATTCCTTTAAAAAAAATTCTCTTCAAAGTTAAATAGGTCACCATATTTTCTTTTTGAAGATAAAAGTCAGAATCATTCCAAAAAAGTTAAAACATGATCCTATGACTTGGCATAAATAAATGTTTCCTATAGTGAATCAAAAACCAAGGAATGGTTAAAATAAAATCTTTGAGAAGAAAAAACTAAAAAACTAATGTCATGAAAAAGAAATTTCTTGAATTCCACAAATATTTGATCTATACTAGTATGAATGTGTTTAGAGGACCCAACAACCTATTGATAAGTCATTTTGAGACTTATTGATAACATAATTTTGTAAAAATAATTCCATTATACATTAAGTATAGTTTCATCAATGGATATCTAATAATGGCTATAAATTTCACTACATTTGTGAGGCAAGTGGGAAAAATTTTCAGTATCCATAGATAAAATAGTAATTTCTTTTTTATTTACGTTTTATTGTACCAAATATCCATTCTAATTTAAATGATATTTAAAATTATTATAAAATATTCTTACCTATTTTTAAAACATGTTTCTACTGGTTTTCTTATTGAAAATCCATTCCCACTATTGAAAAAGGAGAACTCTCTTTAACATGAGTTTCATATGATGCATCTAGTCATGTTATAAGACTCTTTCCAATAAAAATCATTGATCTTTATAAAATGATTATCTCTATTTTATCTTCTTACATATACCTCATCATTCCTCTTTGACCTCACCATTATCAAAATAGTTTTAGTTTCTCAGTAGGATAAAGTATTTGGATTCATATCGGAGTGTCGGATATATATATATATATATATATATATAAGGTTCAATATGTAGGGGTTTTGATCCAAGAGACTATTTTCTTTGTATTGTTTTATGAAGAAAGAGAAGATCTTATTATCACTTTTAAGGATGTGATACTCAGGGTCTTAAAATAGAAATAATAAGTAATGTTTTGTGAATGTCTAATTAATAAAATAAAATTAAAATAGTATACATTTTTTTAAGAACATAAATATAATTAATTAATTATCTCAGAATACATTCACATACACTCAAAAATTCATAATTTACTTTAAAAAAAAATAAATCCTATCATATATTAAGGTATTTGTAAATATATCAGCAAGCTGATTACTGCTGTTAAATATTATATATAGATATCATATCGTTGTGAGTGATCTCATAATAATATATCATAGATCAATGGGTTTTTTTGGATGGATTTTTTATTTTTTAGATATTTATTGAAGAAGTGAAATCATATTTTTTTGGTACATGGTCAAAATTAAATCCAAAATCTATATGTCTCTGTTATATCCACAACACATTTTCATACAAAATACTAACCTTAATATACATTTCTTATGCTGTTGATAATATAGTATATAATGTTTTTCACTTGACTATGAAACTAAATATTTCCTCAAACCATGGTATATTTTGGACATACTCTTCTTATCTAACCTAAATCCTCCAAATTTTGTATCAAATTATACAAATAATTCACATTAAAATGGGTTTTTAAAGTAAATTTAATGAAATTATTAGTTTTAAGTATCTTAAAATCAATTTGGTACCTATAAAATTTGAATCACTTGGGTTTGATAAAAATCTATAACAATGATATATTAAAAATATAATAGCTATTTTTCTCTCAATTATATATAGTAGGATCCAAATTATAACTTTACATATATCATTTTTTTAAATAGTCTCCTTGATTCATCTAAGTTAATCTTAATATTATAACTCTTAGGACTTGAATAAAATTTTATTCATTCAAGTCCAATTATTTTATTCAAGTTATTTATGTATTTACATTGATTTGAAACATTACCAACACATTTTTGCTAAATAAAAAAACCAAGAAAGAAGTTTAACTCAGACATAATTCCCATTTTAAATTCATTTTACTTGACTTTTCAAAAATCACTAAACATAATTTGGCATGTTAAACTAAATATGACATCATGAAAATAAATTTATATAACTAAATTATATTTTTAATTTTTTTTATTAAAAACATTGGGTCCACCAAACCTACTATAAAACATTTTGATTAAATAAATGAACTAAATATTTTATATCAAGATTTAACGGATTATTAAAGACATTACAATGACTTTTTGTTTTTTAAAATATAATTTGGAAAATTAGGTTCTTTAATGAATGGAGGTTGTTCACTATAATATCAATCCATTAATAATATATTTAGAAATGAGGATTTTACATTTATATGAAATAATTTAAAATCCATATAAGGTGAACATGCTAATAGAATCTTAATAGATTCTAATCTAGAAACATAGAAAAAATTTCCCTCATTTTATATTCCTCATTATTATTTATATCCTCTAGAAATTTATCAACTCTTATTTGTAGTTTTTATGCATTGATGGTTCTTCTTGTTTCTAAATACCCATTTAGTTCATATAATAGGATAATAATATATATAATAAAATAAATATCATACCTTACTCATCTTTAACATTTTTAGTTCATCTTCCATAAAAACCACCCAAATATCGCCACTTATAGATTCTAAGACAGTTTTAGGTTCTATGTGGGATACAAAAACATAAAATTTGGAAAGATTTCATACATTTTATATAGTCATATATCCTTTATCTATGAATTATATGGTTATTTCTAAGGGATGGGTTTTAATATTTTTAGTCTGTATAATAAGAAAAAATTAGAGTACTTCAGATTCAGCTCTTTTAAGACTATATTCTTCATGATCATTTTCTATATCATCATATTTTTGGACATAAAATAAGGATTCAATTTCGATATTATATAATGAATCACATGATTCATCAACTATATTTTTTTAAGATCAAAGTGAACAAATTCATCAAATTTCACAAGATTTGATTCTTTAAAAATTCTTTACTTCCTATTGAAAATCAATTCGGTTTAGAAGTGATAGAATAACCTAGGACTATTATTTTATCATACATTGGATGAATCAAACAAAGATAATCCTTGGTGTTTAGGATGTGCATTATCCATCCAAAAACTATAATTTTTAAATCCATTTATTTTTTATTTTCCCATATCTCATACTGTGTTCACTTCAACTTAGGCCTTTTTACCTTTTTTGATGACATAAACATCTATGTTTGTGGCCTCAACCCAAAAACGAGTAAGTGTGATATATCCTCACAACATTTTTCTAAAAAAAAATTTTGAGTCCATATTCTTTCATTAAACAACTACATTCTATTGAGGATTCATTTATAGAAGTAAATGTATTTTTAATTCCTTGTTTTGATCAAAATTATTGAAGTCATGATTCTCAAACTCTACCCCATGATCACTTATAATAGGCATAATTTGAAAATCTTGTTAATATATTAGTGAAATTCATATGTTTATAATAATTATACAAGATATAATATTAAGTGTCTTGAAATAAACCCCCGTAAATTGATAAAAAACATAAAAAAATTAAAATTGACATTGATGATTTTAGTTCAAGTGGGACCAAATAGATCCCTATGAAAAAGTTCTAGTGTTCTTGAGGATAAAACCCATTTTATTGGTTTGAAAGATGACTTGTATTTCGTAACCACTTTTTTATAACCCTATCTATCTTAGATGTTATAATGATTAAAAAAATTATTTGATTATTCTAATAATTTAATTTGATGTTATTTTTCTTATATTGTTTTGATATCATCATACCTATTCGAATGATCAATCAAAGGGTTTAAAATAAGTTTTTAAAAGAATTTTGGAGGCCCATTCTTTGTGAAGACACCAATATGCTAGAGGTAACCACTAACTATGAGGTTAGAAAACTATTTTTATTTCAAACTGTTTTGGCTCACTATATTTCTAGTGAAGGTTGTACAATCCTCTAGCGTACTAGTGGAGGCTAATGGCTGACCGGTAAAGGTTTTCCAGAATGTCAAACTTGCAGTTGTATGTTGTTCCCTCCAACCAATCACTTCTTTCGATAGATCTTATAGACTCCCAGGAACTCAATAAACAACATGGTACCTCATGAAGATATAAATAGACCACTAATAATTCTTGGGAATTAGCAGTTACCTTAAAAAATTAACATCAGATATTCTTGTGATCACTAGTTTTATTCATTTTATCCCTCATATTTTTTCTATATATAGCTAAATTTTCCATTTCATTCCATTTTAGAGAATTAAGATCATTTTTTAAAGATTTATTATTTAAAAACCACTCATCGTTATTATTCTTCAAGGGTTCTAAACACCACCAAAGTGATAGATGTTTTGTTTCTTTCTTTCACAGTCTAAAATAACGTGTTTTACCTTTCTTGTTATAACTATTAAAAATAAATAGACTCTTACTTTTTGGTTGGTTTCTTGATACATCTAATTAAAAAGTTTATCTCTTCAGGTTTATATACTACATTTATGATAAGGGGTAATAAGAACCCTTGGGCCTTTGAGTGGAGGATATGCATGCACTCTTATTTAGTATTTGTTGAATTCATTTATCATCGTTAATTTTACTTTTATTTATTACGCTATGATTAATAATTATTTATTTATACCTCTTAACTTATCATTTAATTTGTTATAAATATCAGAATAAAATTCACTCCCTATATCCATCATACTCAAGACAACAATGTCTATATGATATATCCTTTATTTATAAACAATAATCAGTTTCATGGAATAACCATTAAGGATGAGATCTTCATATAACACCCAAGGTTCTACAAAAGGATACTTAATGTGTTGATATCCATTATTTTATGTCTTAGATTATAGTTATTAGAACACTCATATTTAAATATTTCTTAGAAGCAATTTTTATCCCATTTTTAAATTATCACGCATTGTTATACACCCACTAAGGAATCTTAGGAAAACATTACTCTAGATATTATGATGGAATTTAAAATTTATTGAAAATAAATTAATTCAATTCATTTTGGGTTAAATGATAATGAATTTAATAATATTTCTAAATTAAAAACTTTACATGTAATTTTTTAACTTCTTGAAGTCACACCTTTGGGAACCTATAAATTTAATGAAACTAAAATTGTCATATACCAACAATGATTTAATTAATTTATCATGAATTATGATGACTCCACTACTAAAATATTCACTCTATTTACTATAATTTTAAATGGTTATAAATATCTTGGGGAAGATACTTCTATATAAAATCTTATGAAGAATATACTTTGGGTATTTCCAATATCTTGGAAACCTAAGGAAACAAAAATTGATGAAGAAAATAATATCAACAACATAATGGTAGAAAAAATCATTGGGTACTCATGATATATGAGATTAATAGAAAGTAATTTGTAGAAAGGAATCCATGGAATATGTGAAAGTAAAGAAAACTACTTACTTTTAATAAAATGATGATAAGAGTATTGGTAGCTTTGTAATCATTTATCACTTTGATAGTAATTTTAAAAAATTGATGAGAAAAAGGAAATATTTTCACTATTCCAAAAAAGAGAATCAATGTGGAGAAGCAGGGAAAACGTGATTCGAATGAAAGAATAAGGGTCACATCCAATCAAAGTACATATTCAAAATAATAAAGAAATAATATAATAAAATTTTGAAATCCTTCAATGTTCCTATATAGTGTCTAATGATGACTCCTTATCAACTGAATCAAGTGATGATAGTTTCAAATGTATCATGTTCAAAATTGAGGTAAAATATAAGGAATATTCAACTTATTATTCTTATTCTTCAATTAATTTCCCTGATTAAGAAATGAAAAATGTAATAGCTAAACATGAAGATAGATGTATTGAACTTACTATAAAACTTTAAGATCATAAAATGAAATGTAATCAAGTAATTAATAACAAGGATCAATTATCTAATTAAAAGGATTAATTATCATTATAATTAAAATATAATCTAAATACAGATGAATTAGAATAAACTATTAAGGATCTTAGAAATTCCCTTGCTAAGATTAACCAGGGTGAGTAGAGTTTAAATGAAATTATGGGTTCCCAAGATCATGTAAAAACATTGTGGGTTAGTCTTTTCAAATCAATCATGAAATTATTGAAATACTAATTTTATAAGTGGATAATTTTAAAATAAATCTTATAATAAGTTTTTATAAAATAAGGCATCTAATTTATTCATGTGATTATAAAATTCTCGATGTGGTAGATCGAAAAGGGTACTTCTCTTTTCAAATATTTCATTTTAAAAATATTATTCAAAAAATATGGGTTTTGGAAATCTATTTTAGTTAACAATAGTGGGAAAATTTTATTATTTAGAAAGAGAAATTATCATCTTAATTATTTTTATAGAGAAATATCTAATGATAAAATCCCAATGTGATACATTCTACATGGACAATGGGTTCTTAAGACACATGTGTAGTGTCTAATATGACTTTAAATATCTTAAAAATATTAGTGGAGTCTATGTCACCTTTGGTGATAATTCTTAGAGTAATATTATTGATATTGGAGGCTTTGGTTTTTTAAATTCTACTAATATTAATGGTTTTTTATATGTTAATGGTTAAAACCAAATTTTATTAATATTATAAGATTATGTGAAAGTGATTTTAAAGTTAATTTTGAAAATGATTTTTTTAATTTTTTTGACTCCAAAGGAAATCTATTATTTTGAGCCTCTGTATTTTAAAATGATTCCATTATCAATTTAATATTTAATTCTATTGGAAAATTTTTAATGTCTAAGTGCACATGATAATGTCTCACGGCTATGGAATATACTCCATTGTCATTATAAAAAAAACACACACACACTTGTTAAACTCAACTAAAATCAACTTGTATTAGATTTTCAAAAATTGAATTTGAAAAATAACATTGTGTGTGAACATTTACAACTTGGTAAGAAAAAAAATATTCTATTAAATCTAAAAATAAAGCTTCCACCTCGATGTTTATTGAGATGGTCCATCATAATTTTTCTGTTCTAACCCAAGTTTCAAATATTGGATCTAAATATTAAACTTTTGTAATTATCTATGATTATATAATATTTTTTTAGGTTATATCTTAGATAATAAAATTTATTCTTATAAATCCTTTATTAAAAATACTAAGAAGGTTGAAAATGAAAATATGTTATAAGATCCCATATATTCATGGCGATATTGAGGGAGAGCTTAAATTTAAAATTTTTGTTCAATTTATTTATTCACAAGGTTATAGTCATTCTTTTTCACCTCCTAGGACACCCCAAAAAATGGGGTTGAGAAAAGATGGAAGTGAACTCAATATGAGATTATAATTACTCTCTTGAATGAATTTAAGCTCAAATAAATTTTCAAGACTGGATTGGTTAATACCAATTTGTATACCTTGAACCATTTTCTCATAAGAGGAATACATAGGAAGACCCCCTATGATATTTGGAGAGGAAAAAAAATATAAGATTTATTTTCTTTATGTGTTTGTGTTTAAATGATATATTTTTAACCCCAAATATGAAATATGAAATTTTTCAAAAATTTTATGATGTCATTTTCCATGGGTACTCTAACTCAAGTAGAGTATACCATATATTTAAATTGAGGACCAAGACCATAGAAGAATAAAATAATATCAAAATTGTTTATAAATTTCATAAACCTCATCCTAAAATTGTGGATGTAGAGGTAAAATTAGAATATTTGACCTTGAATGAATCACCTCTATATAATGAAAATAATGTTTAATACGAACCATCATTTATTCCTTATCCCAAGGAATGGGTGAGTTATAGTGACCATCCTTTAGAAAGTTTTACTAGTGATTTGGAAATTTGGTATGCATAATATAAGAATGGTTTTAATCATGGTTGAACATGATGAATTTTTTTAGTGATGATTTTTTTTACTTGAAATGAAAATGAGTTAAACCAATTAACAAGGAATAAAATTTGGACCCTAGTTCAAATACTCGATGGTCATCCCATTATTAGAACATAATGGGTTTTTTAAAAAAAATTATATAATAAAGGTAACATGAATGTAACTAATACAGAATCATAATGGAATCCTATAACCAAGAAAACGGTATTGAATATGGTGATACCTTTACACCTGATTCATAAAATTAGTCCATTGAAATATTATTGACATTCAATGACCACATAAATTTAAAAAAAATTATATTTATGTTAAATGTGTTCTTTTGTGTAGTTTTAATTTAGAAAATGTTTTGTTAAACAACCTCCAAATTTTCAATATTCAAAATATTTTAAAAACATTAAGCCAACCAAGTATATTTATTGTTTAAAATAAGACAATAAGGCTTAGAATGATTGTATAACTAAATAGATCTTAGAAAATGATTTTAAAATTGGGGAAACCAATTGAACTTTGTTTTTAAAACTTTTTTCCATGTATTTATTTATTTTTTAAACATATACTGGTATAATAATTTTTGGTTCTATAAAAGAATATCATTGAAAGGAATTTTTTGATTGAATGAGAACAATATTAAAAATTATATTTATGGGAGAATTAAAATATTTACTTGGTTTTCAAATTTCTCAAAATTGAGATTGTATTTTTCTACGACAAGATAAATACACAAATGAATCATTGATAGGATTTTTCAAGGATTATGTAAAGGAAGTTATTATACCTATATGTACTCTTGAAATATAGATTTGGATGAAACCAGAAAATTGGTTGACTATAAATTTTATAGTGTTATGCATGGGAGTTAAATTCACCATATTATAACCGGGTGAAACATTATGTTTAGTGTTTTTAATTTTTCTAATTCTTTTCCAATCCTAAAGAATCATATTTAGAATTTCTCTAAATAATTTTAAAATATTTAAATGGTTTAGAAAAACATAGTTAATTTGATATAAAAGTAACTTCATTTTAATTTTATTTTAATGCTCTTTTACACAGTTCTTTTAATATTTTCCTCAAAATTCCATGATAGTATTTCTTTTCTATCCAAACTAAAAATGATATCATCAGTTATTCAGTGGTATTTTATTGGGTAATGAGTGGGATTTAAAAACTAAGGTTATGTATTTTATCTACTGGACAATAGGTGTACCTCAATAATTTTTGTGTCGATTATGTATAACCCCACTTTCCCCTTGTGGGGGTGAAGGTTTCTTATTTTAAACAACCATTTCCGTACTCAAAGTTAATTATCTTCCTCTTATCTTATTCCCCTCAACACCTTAGACTGACTATATTCCTCTATACCTTAATCCTTGTTATTTTCCTTTTATTTAATTACTATTTACTCATATTTCTATTTTAAATCTCCAATATTATCTTTTCCATGATCTTTTTATTCCCTATCAAAAACTGTATTTATTTTTCTTTTTTATCTTCATTTTTGAAATATAACCTAATTGTACTTATTATTTTTTCCTATAAAGGGAAATAATATGTAATAGAAACCCTATACCCTCCTCTGAATAAGAAATTTGATTCAACTGGCATGAAAATTTATTATTCAAAGGAGTATTAAAGATCATTATTGGGTTAAAAAGTTTCATCTTGATTTGAAAAGGATTATTTAATTCCCAAGGTGACATTCCTCCCAAAAAACATATAAATTTTTTTACCTATCTTTAATCATTAAATTTCATAAACATATACATTTTTACCATGAGGATGATTTCAATTCAATAAATTCCAATTTAAATGGAATATCATTTTACTTTTCCACTTATGAAATAATTTATTTCACTAGAATGTAACAGAATATTCATTATTAATTTATAATTGATGAATTTCCATATGATTTATTATTTTATAAAAAATATACTATTGACTTTCTCCCAGACCAATATTCCTCATCGTTATTCAGGATCATATACCTATCTCTCAATAATAAAATTCATTAGAGGGTCATTAAATGTTAAATTTCCCCATGTCTTAGTGACCATGGATGTAAACTTTGTTTGAATACAAGTGAGGTCCTATCCCTATAACCATCATTGTATTTTTTATCAATAATAGGGATACGAAAATAATTAGACGTACATAAATTAACATAATTGAATTTGAAGGTATTTCTAACAAATAAAAGGTATAGATTCAAGATACCATATAAAAGGTTGTATTTTATTTAAATAAGGATTAATTCATTAATAATAAAGATGATTCCAATATGAATATATTAGTAAGTTTACAACCCCATTGAGGTTCTGTCAATATTTTTATTACATGTTTGTATAGAATTTTTTTTAAAAAAAATTAGAAAGAGATGTTTTGATGATTTAAAAATCCTATTTTGAGTTTCCAGAAAATTTATTCTTCCTTATAAATTTATTTTTTATATTTTACATGACATGGAAATTTAGAAAAGGGTTATATGAATGTTTCATTAACCAAAAAATATATGTGTTATTTTATTACAGATGTATGTGTCACTAACATAGATGGAAACAAGAATCTTAATAAACTTCTTTCTATACGTATCATTCTAAGCTGGATCATATATGGAATTTTATTAACTTTAAATGTATGTTGGAACCATCTATTTTCTTGGTTTTTTATTTGACATTAAAAAACAATAATAACCTTCAATGACTATGGATAAGTGAAAGGAAACCTACACATGTTAGAACATTAGTTGTGGAGTGGTACCACATTTATGGGTCAGTACACCTAGAAAAATAGTATGGTTGAATGGAACCAGAGTTATTCGATTGTGTTGGGTATTATGCTAGATGATAAATAGGGGGAATAACACCATGTTTTCTAATGTGGAATGAATATATATTAGGAACTTTTCATCCTCCTAAAAACAATTACACAGAAGATATAATGTCATGAGGAATTTCATATACAACCTTGAAGAGTAGAGTTTCTACCACCATGTCATTCCACAAGATCTAATGTTTCACCACTAGGTGGAGCTCAACCATATATGGAAGCCTACATTATACCTCCAGACTTTGTTCAATAATATTTATAATGCAATCATGAATATATCTCTCATGAACAAGTTCATGAAGAAACAACTATTATATGGTGAATACAATAAATATAGTACTAGATAATGGCAATAAAGTTAATGAAAGGATATTCTTTGAATAAAAGATGTAGTGATGAATATATTCATACATATAAAAGCAACGTATATGATAATTTCTTCACTATAAATTAAAATGTCGTAAATGATGTTAGATGATGACCATTTTTCACATTCATAATAGAATGTGAATGATTTTTAGGTTTATACTATGTCCCTTAAATTCAGTTTATTTATTATAAGTTTATTCATGGAATAAAATAAAGTGAAACCATTTTCATATAGGTGAAAAATCATGAAATGTCTTTAATGTTCAATAAATAAGGATAATGATCAAATAACATAATGATACCAGAATTCATGGGAATAAATATCACTTTATATTTAATTTCAATACTAGAATACGTTATAAAATAATAATTCACATTGAAAATAATGGATCCATTGTATTTATGTATGTTCACATTCAAACATCTAATTATTTTAATTTTATAGATTTTATAAAACATTAGATGATCATACATTCATATCATATGATGATGAAAAAATAATATTCTTTAGAGAGATTATAATTAATTTCTTGACTCATTTTTAAATGAGTTTAAATATTATTTAATATTATTATCTTCTTATTCAAATAAGGAAACAATATTCATGTGTGTAGTGAATATTTATGAGAAGGAGAAGACTAAAATAGCAGAGTTCAATTTGGTTATTGTCTCCATACCCTCTACAAGTAAAATACAAGGTAGAGATTTTTGAATATGATATTAATGATACATTTTCTTTATAGAGAAAAGTGAGAGGAAGTGTAACAAGTTCCATTGGATATTTCAACAATTAATATATACATTTTATTCTGAAGATGAAGAAAATGTTTTAGGAGAAGAGACAAATGTTTTAGTTACTGTCTATATTTTTCATAGATACTCTTCATGAAAAACTATATTCCAATAATCATAGTGATTTCATGTATAGAAAAATTACATCATATATTCATATGATTGGATCATTATTTTTTGGTTTAATACTTGATAGTTTGTTTTCAATGTATATTTAATGATTTGGTGGTAATATTTTTAAAAAAACAATCACACTAGAATGAGACCGAATAACTATATGGAGGCATTTTATATTGTAAGAATCAATGAATAGAAATTACTTTATCTTGTGTAATAGTATTGTAATATATTATATGTGGTATATCTAGATTTTGTAAATAACATTTACCTCATTATTTTGTAATCTCTCCCCCATATTTTAGCGGCTACTCCAGGTCCTGAAACTCATCATGAACATTACAATAATTAGGCTTTAAATTGATTTCAAACCATGTAAATATATATGTTCTTATATTATTATATATTATACATTTAATAAAAGGGTGGTGTTTATATATTTTCATCAATTCATTTCTATAAATGAGGAATGAGGTTTGAGTCAAACTGAGGATAAAATAAATAAATAAAAACTTAGTAAAATTTGGTTACACTAATTATCCCCCTTTCAGTGTCATATAACAACCACTATGAAATATATTTATGTAAAAGGATGGTAAAAAATAATTTTTCATCACAAATAATCACTTTAATATATTTCTAGAAACCTATCATTATATACAAAAACCCACTAAAAATTCATGTTTGGAAGAATACACTAAACTTTCCTTTTAAAACCTTAATATTCTTTAAGGATAAATTATAAATTATACATATATAATTTTCAATTTTATTTTAAAATTAAAAATAAAATAAATTTAAAAATAAATTTCTCATTTTATTTTCAAAATTATACATTTCATTCCAAAATATTCCTTCTCATTATAAACACATGTGATTATAAATAAGTTATTCACAAAAATCATCTCACTTCAAAAGAAAAACTAAATTTATAATTAAAAAAGAATCATTTTTTTCAAACAATAAATGAAATGAAAAACCAATTTAAAAGAAAACATAATCCCCTTTTCAAAATACCATTATTTTTTAAAAAAATATTTTAATACATATTCCTCTATTTTTTAATACATAATATCAAAAAAGGACAAATGAATATAATAGAATCCTCATATATTCTTATAACAACCCTTCTCTTTATTACACACTTAATCCTGATTTAGTACATAAAACCTTCACTTCATACAACATTGAAGATCGAGAGTTCTAGTGTCTTTAGGGCTTAGTAACATTACATATCAACGTAGAACATAAAACAACACATAACATCTTTATTGAAAACTTCCTTTACATGACCACTATTCTGCCTCGTACTTAGCATTACATGGGATAACCTGAGGACATGCATAAGAAAAGGGTGATCTATAAAGCCCAGTAAGGGAATAAACATGGAATAACATGAGGAATAAAAAAATGTTAAAAAATATTCATATAAATGGTTCATAATAGAAACATGAACATAAAGGCATGATAAAGCATGATAACATGGAAATGTGGCAACAACACTTAAAATGGAATTAGTATGAGCCAAGGCTCATTGCACAAGAAGAATGAGTAAACCTTCATTACACATGAAGCATGAGTAAACTCTAATTTCACTTAAATTAGAATTATTCAACACCCATTTCACAATACGTATCGTGATACTATACTTTACCCAATGCATTGGACCCCTATTAGGGCACACCATCCTTAAACATTTTATTTCATGCATAAGTGTGAAACATGGATCATATAACATGGAAAAAATAATCATAATCTATTCTAGGATAAATGGATGTGGAATAAATACATGAAGCTTTATAATAAATAAGTAAATTTTCATTAAGGTGAATTCCCTTGATAGAGAAATGGGCATCGTATTCAATACACAATGATATTGGCCTGGAAAATCGTAGTGCAATTTTGGCAGCATAACAACTTGAAATCAGAACTCATAAAATATGGTTGATGAGATAGAAAGGGTTTTCTCATCATATTTACATGAAATGTATAGTAATGGGGTCATATTGATACATTTCCCAACAAACTTAATGGAATTTACATTCATAATTCAAAATAATTACTTGGATGTAAAAGAGGAGAGTGAAATCCATCACGGAATTTTGGCAAGGTAATGGGTGTACATGGGAGGAATTAATGAGCGATAAAGGGGTCTCCCACCATCTAAACTTAAATAGATAAGTGTGGGGGAGGTTAAAAATCATACCCCAATGTTTTTAATTGAAAACAAAGGGTATAAAAACTTAAAGCAAATTGGACAAAAATGGGAAAGGATGAAATCCCTCACATGGATGTGTGATCCCAAAAGCATGGGAGAGGCATGAGAGAGGCTTCTCGGGAACTTGGGTCACCTTGGGAGGATTATATATAAAGGAGGGAAGGGGTTGGTCGAACTCCAATGGATTTTAGTGAAGAGAAAGTGGGAACATTTTTGGGTTTACATAGGAAAGGCGAGGGAATTCTTTATTATTTATTTTGGGGACACATCACATTAAACTAATCAAAACCACAAACCAGACCACAATTTTTTCCCATGTTTTTTTTCCAATGGGTAGTGGAAAACGATATTTAATTATTACAATGGATGATCATATTAAACTAATAGGGTTTCATATGCTGAGGTGAGTCACACTCTCAAGGAACAAAATTTAAAAAGACAAAATGTTTTATAAGTCTTGGAGGGCCCAGAAATGCTTCGTAAAATAAATCAAACAAATCTAAAATCACCTTATTTTACTTATAAAACGTATATTCGCCGAAAATAATGTGTATAGTATTTTATTACATCACTATTGTGTCATTATGATGTCATAAAACACATTATATATTTAAACAGTATTTAATTTTTACCAAAAATATTAACCATCTCAAAAAATTATGAAAAATTCACTGTAAGATAATTTTGACATCCTGATTCCAAAAATAATAATACTTTATCTAAATAGTTTTCTAAATATTTGAATTTTTACTTTTAGTATAAAAACCAACATTTATTGAAAATTCATGGGTTTTGACCAAAATAACTTTCAAACCTTAATAAAAATTACAATTTAATTCAGAAAATTATATTATAATTTATATTTAATAAAAATTAATTTGATAAAAATAATAATAATAATATTTTATTAAAATATTATTTAATTAAAAAATCGCTTAATTAATCAATATATATTTCATAGTTGAATATTAACTAAAAATACTATTTTTGCTTTAAGAACTCTTTACAAAGTAACAATAAGAAAATAAACGCACACTCCTTATACAAAAATAATGTACATTGTCGTAGTGCAATGGTATTGTTACAAAACCCCTTATAACACCCACATATGACCGATGGGTAATGTGTGCGATGGTGATAGACTCTGGGGGTGGCTCGGATAACATCACTCGGGTGGTAATCTCTATTAACTCCCACTTCTCAGGTAGTCAGTTCCACTCAAGCTTAACGTGTTCTAGCTCAGCTTGGGCTTGGTTAAGAGCGAAGCCCAATGACGCCCCCTCCTTTCTATGCTCTAACAAATTCGCTTTATATGGGGTAAGTCTACTGGATGAGGCCATCACTTCCCTTGTCTGAGTCAATTGGATTTGTTAAAGCCCTATAATTATACTAATCATGTGATTACTATTCAATGGCAATATTAGCAATGGTAACAATTCATAATGGTATTTTAAAATCCAGAAACATAAATACAAGCATGTTCACATTTTATATAACCATAATAAGACATTTAATTTGATAAAGAGGAATTTTTATTTATGAAAGTTTGGGTCGTTACAATCTTCCCCCTTAAAAAATATCGTCCTCAAAATTTCCTTTTCCTACACTAAAAAAGATTTGGGTAACTCTACATCATCACTTCCACTAATTCCCACATCAGTTGTTTAAACTTGTGGTTTTTCCACAACACCTTGACAAGGAGCATTGTCTTATTTCATAGAACTCTTTCTCTTTTATATAAGATCTTTACTGGTTGCTCCTCGTAAGAAAGATCATCCTGAAGCTGTACTACCTCTAAAGAGATTACATGTGAAGGGTATGCTTGTACTTCCTTAAGAGGGATACATGAAAGATATCATATACTTTGGCCATGGTATGTGGAAGTTCTAGTTGATAGTCCCCAACCCCAATATGATCTATAATCTCGAAGGGGTCGATGTAACTATGACTTAACATCCCTTTCATTCCAAACCACATGAACTTCTTCCATGGTGATATGCATAGAAATACTATGTCTCCGACTTTAAACTCAAGGTATCATTGAAGGTTATCTGCATAACTCTTCTATCGACTCTGGGCTTCCTTGATATGCTGCTGAATGGTTTTCACCATCTCCACCATTTCTAGTCCTAGCAGTTTACGTTCACCAACTTCATCCCAACATGTCAGTGTTCTGCATCTCTTCCCATATAGGTCTTCATAAGGTGTCATTTGGATGATCAAGTGGAAACTGTTATTGTAGGATAATTCAATTAGTGGAAGATGTTAGTCCCACCCTCCTTTTAAGTCAATAGAAAATGATCTTTACATATCTTCCAGTGTCTGAATAGTTCTCTCAAATTGGCCATCTGTTTGAGTATGACATGTCGTACTAAAGTTCAGTTCAGTATCTAGAGCATGTTGAAGACTCTTCCAAAACATAGAGGTGAATCTTGGATCTCAATCGGATACAATGGATAGTGGTACTCCATACAACCTTACCACTTCCATAATGTATATCTGTTCCAGTCGATCCATAGTGAAATCCTACCAAATAGAAATGAAGTGTGAAGACATTGTAAGACGATCCACAACATCCCAGATTGCATTGTTGCCTTTGGATGTCTTTGGAAGTCTGTTGAAAAAGTCTATGATGATGTTTTCCCATTTCCATGATGGTATGGGAAATTTTTGCATCATCCCCTTATACTTTTTTCTCTCAGCCTTTACTTATTGACACACTAGTCACATTGATGTAAATTCTACAATCTCATTCATCAATTTATCCCACCAATAATGCCCTCATATATCTCGAGACATCTTTGTGTTTCTTGGGTGAATAGATAAATTTGAACTATGTGCATCATTTAAATGTTCCTTCTTCTGCTCCAGACATGATGGAACACATAGACTTTTCCAAATCTCACAATTCATTCTTTATTAACATTGAAATCTGAGGATTTCCCATTTTAGATAGCTTCCTCTTTTTCTGAATTCCTACATCATCCTTTTGAGCATCCTTTAACCTTTCCAAAAGAGACGGTTGAGAAATAATTTCTGAAAGGATGAATTATGTTCCCTTATTTATGATTCCCATGTACATCATCATCATATCTAAGAAGATTGGGTCCTTCCCAATTCTCATCAATGATATAATTGGTGGGTCATTTCTACTTAGAGCATCTTCCACCTTGTTCACATTCCTAGGGTGGTAATGGATTGAGCAGTCATAGTATTTGATCAGCTCTAACCATCTTTGTTGGTGCATGTTCAACTCTTTCTATGTGAAAATATACTTGAGGCTTTTGTAGTCTGTATATATTTCACACTTCTCCCCAAAGAGATAATGATGCCAATATTTTAAAGCGAAGATCACAACAGCCAACTCTAAATCAAGTGTTGGATAATTCTTCTCATGATCTTTCGATTTCCTTGAATCATAGGCAATAACATTATCATTTTTCATCCACACATAGCCCATGACCTTCTTCTAAGAATCACCGAATACCACAAAAAGTTCTCCACTTGTGTGTAAAGTGATCATGGGTGTAGTGATAAGCCTTCTTTTTTAACTCCTTGATGCTTTCTTCTCATTCATCACTCCATGAAAACTTTACCCCTCTTCGATTTAGCTTGGTAAAAGGGATGGACAATCAAGAGAAATTTCCACCAAATCGTTGATAATATCTAGCAAAACCCAAGAACCTACAGATATCTGTTACCGATGATGGCCTCTCCCATACCTTAATTGCATTTGTTTTGGAGGGATCCATATATATCCCATTTCTTGTCATGATATGGCCCAAGAATGAGGCCTCCTTCATCCAGAACTCACACTTGCAGTAATTGTCAAATAGATTCTCCTTCCGCAAGGTCTCAAGTACAGTTCTTAGATGCTCCTCATGATCCTACATGGTTTTAAAGTATATCAGAGTATCATCTATAAAGAATACCACAAATTTGTCAAGGTAATCCGTAAAGAATCTATTCATCAAGTCCATGAAGAATTTTGGGGCATTAGTGAGTCTGAAAGGCATTACTATTTATTCATTGTGCCCATATCTTATATAAAAAGATGTTTTGGGATATCTTCCTTCTTCACCCTTACATGATAATATCTCGACCGAAAATCCACGTTGAATGAAGTATTGTGCTCCTTGTAGCTAATCGAACAAATCATCGATTCGTGGAAGAGGATACATGTTCTTTATCGTGATTTTGTTAAGCTCATGATAATCGATGAAAAGGCACATTTAACTATCTTTCTTCTTGACGAAGAGGATTGGTGCCCCCCATGGTAAAGCACTAGGGCGTATAAACACTTTATCCAAATTCTCACGTAGTTGTTTCTTCAGATCCTCAAGCTCTACAACATCCATTCTATATGGAATCTTGGATATTGGCAACGCCCCAGGTATAAGATCAATTGATAATTCAACATCACTTCTACGAGGAAGACCAGGAAATTCCTCGGGAAACACTTTAGTGAATTCCCTAAAAATATGCATGACTTCAAGGATTGTTTCCTCTTTAGACTCAATCATCTGATCCAGATACACATGATCATAGGGCAGTAATATCCATGCTTCATATGATGGAACTATAGAAGATTCATCTTCCTCCTTGAACTTGTATAGAATCGGGGGTCAATTATCCACATGGAGAGTAATTTACCTCTCACAAAAACTTATGTTGGATCTATATAAAGAAATACAATCCATGATAGGAATTGCATCAAATTCCACCATAGATAGTATGACAAGGATCGTCGGGAAATTAAATCCTCAGATTATGACAGGGGAGGAGTTATATTAATGGGATGCAATGATTGACCCATTTTCAGTACTCATCGACATCTTTACTTCCATGATTTGTGGTGGTGCTGGGATTGTTCTACTAAACTTTAGGGATATAAAATAATGCACAAAACCTGAATCAAAAAGTATGTTTGCTATTCTTGAATGAATAACAAGCATAACTATCACCACCTCATTGTTAGGGTTCACTTTGGAAGTAGTGATGTAAAAATCTATGCCTTTCTTCCTTGGAGGTTGTTGGTTGCACGAAAAAACCCTTGGCTTAGGGCACTGATTTGCAAGATGCACTGGTTCTTTGCAGTTGTAGCAATGAACAATGCATTGAGGTTTGAACGGAGAATTATTCTCCTCTATTGTAGCCATGGGTTTTTCATGTCGGTAGTTAACAGCTAGGTGACCTTCTCTTCCACACCTAAAGCATTTCTTTATCCCCTTCAAGAAATTTCTGAGGTACTTCTTTCTGCACCATTGGAAAGTGGGGGTGCTAGATCATCATTGCATCGTTGGATTTATCCATCAGACCGCCAAAATTGAATTACACATTACGCTTCTTATCCCCATGATACACATGAAATTATCTGATCTCCATTTCAACCTTGATGGCACATCAAAAAAATTTCTTGTAGCTATCAAAGTCACAGATTACCAGTGATTTCCGTAGGATAGGTTTCATCCCACCAAAGAAGCGGTCAACCTTGCATTCGGGTGTAACGAAAAAGCTGGAAGTTTATCATGAAAGGCTTGTGAAGTTTTCCTCATACGCTCTGATAGATTCGTCATATTTTTTCTTGAGGTCAAGGAAGTCACTTTCCATATTAAGTCAGAGGGTGCTCAGAAAATATTTATTGAAAAACATCGTCCGGAAATTCTTCCAATCCAACACCTCGATCTTCTCCTCAGTCTGTATTTTTGATCAACGTCCCCCTTTGACCAGCTTCACCCTCCATTAGTTAAGCAGCTAGGAGAACCTTCTCTTGTTTATAACATTGAAGGATGGAGAAGATCTTTTCAATGGATTTGATCCATTGTTCGGCGATTGAGGGATCAGATGATCCTTTAAAAGTAGGAGGCCTTCATCTCATGAATCTCTCGATATCAATTTTTTATTTCTTAGGGGGGTTGAATTTTCATCTTGACCCATGTTTCTTTTCCAATATTGAGTTAACTGAGAGAGAAGCGTGAAAAATTTTGTGATTCCCGCTCCCATCAGATTGGGAATCTCATTAGAACATTCATCACATTGATCATCACATCAGTTGTTAGACCGAGTCATCCTATTACCAGCCATTGGATTGAATAAAATGAATGTTAAGGGTAACACATTAAGGGTAATCCAAGGAAAAACGGATGACTTATAAATAACTTTTATTTCCTTATCTTATGAATCCATAGGTTTCAATATATGATATTCATGATCTACCTCAAACATATATTCTTAGTGGAATTTTTTAATTCCCTTAATATGGGTTCATTCTAAGCTTGTGACTTTACGGAATAATATCCCCTCGATTGTTTCATAACCATTATGGTAGAAAGGACCACTGTGATGGACTAGTTCTCATTCGAGTCTAGCTCAAAGCAGCGTTTTCGGGTTTTACCCCTAGGATAGATCTATTCCAGAGCCGCCTATACTTGCTCGTATCCAGATAGGGTTGTATTTGCTAGATAAACCACTTAATCAATACTCACTAATACTTAGAGATGTTTTTGTCATAATTATTCTTTTCTATAATTCTTCACTAGGGTTTTCTAATCCTAATCCAAAAAATAACTAACCTATCATTTGATACAAACTATAACTACCCTGCTCTTTGTTACACACATAAACCTGATTTGTTACATAAAAACTTCACTTGATACAACATGTAAGATTGAGAGTTCTAGTGTCTTTGTGGCTTAGGAACATTACATAAAAAATTATAACATAAAACACACAACATCTTTATTCAAAACATCCATTACATGACCAATACATTCCCTCGTACTTAGCATTTCTTGGGATAACATGAGGACATGCATAAGAAAAGTGTGAGCCATAAAGCCTAGTAATTGAATAAAAATGGAATGAGATGAGGAATAAAACAAAAGTTATACAATATTCATATCAATGGATCACAATAGAAACATGAACATAGAGGCATCATAATGCATGATAACATGGAAATGTGGCAACAACACTTAGCATGGAATTAGTATGGGGCAAGGGACATTGCACATTGAGAATGAGTAAACCCTCATTTCACATGAAGCATGAGAAAACTATCATTGCACCTTAATAAGTAAGATTAAGCACCCATTTCACATGACTTATAATGATACTATACTTTACCCAATGCATTGGATTGCTATTAAGTCGCACCCTTCTTGAACATTTTATTTCATGCATAAGTGTGCCACATGGATCATATAACATGGAATCAATAATCATAATTTATTCCATGTAAAGGTATTTGTAATATATAAATGAAGAATTATAATAAATAAGTAAATTTTCATAAAGGTGAATACCCTTGATAGAGAAATGGGCATGGTATTCACTACACAATGACATTGGCTTGGAAAACCGTAGTGCAATTTCGGCAGCATAACAGCATGAAATAAAAACTCATAAAAATAGTTGATGGGAGATAAAGGGATGTATCATAATATATACATGAAATGGAATGTAATGGGGTCATATAGATACATGTCCCACCAAAATTAATGGAATTTAGATTCATAATTCAAAATAATTACATGGAGGTCAAAGAGGAATGAAAAATCCCTCACAGAATTTCAGCATGGTAACAGTTGTACATGGGAGGCATTAATGAGAGAGAAATGGGTATCTCATCATCCAAACATAAATAAAGCAGTATGAGGGAGGTGAAAAATTATATCCCAATATTTGTAATTTAAAACAAAAGGTCATAACAACTTAAAGAAAATTGGACAAAAATTAGAAAAGAAGAAATCCCTTACTTGGAAGTGTGATCCCAAAGGATTGGGAGAGGCCTGAGAGAGGCTTCTTGAATGCTTGGGAAACCATGTGAGGATTTTATAGAGAATATGGCGGGGGTTGGTTGAACTCCAATTTCTTTTAGTGAAGGGGATGTGGGAGCTTGTGTGGGTTTATATAGGAAATGAGATGGAATTCTTTATTATTTTGGTTTGGGACACCTAACATTAAACTAATCAAAACCAAAAACTAGAACATGGTTTTTTCACATGGTTTTTGAAAAATGGGAGTAGAAAAAAATATTTTATAAGGAAAATGGACGAAGTTATTAAAATAATAGGGTTGCTTATTTGGAGGAGAGTCACACTCTCAAGGAAAACAATTTAAAAAGACAAAATGTTTTATAAGTCTTGGAGGGTCCATAAAAGCTTTTTAAAATAAATAAAACAAATCTGAAATCACATTATTTTAATTATAAAACATATATTGGCCGAAAAAATGTTTATAGTACTTTATCACATCACTATTGGGTCATTAAGATGTCATAAAACACATTATATATTTAAACGGTATTTAATTTTTACCCAAAAATTTGACTGTCTCAGAAAATTCTGAACAATTCACCATTGGATAATTTTTACATCCCGATTCCAATAATAATATTCATTTTATAAAAATAATTTTCTATATATGTGAATTTTTACTTTTAAAATAAAAACCGACATTTATTTAAAATTCATGGGTTTTGAAAAAAACAGATTTCAAACCTTAATAAAAATTACAGTTGCATTCATAAAATTCTATGATAATTTATATTTAAAAAAATTAATTAGATAATAATAATAATAAATATATTATTAATATATTATTTAATTTAGAAATCTATTAATTCATTAAAAAATATTTCTTCGTTTAATATTAACTAAAAATACTATTTGTGTTTTAAAAAATATTTACAAAGTTACAATAATAAAATGAATGAAAAATATTTATACAAAAATAATGTACAAAGTCATAGTGCTATTTTATTATTACATAACCCCTTATAACACCCGCATAAGACTGAAGGGTAATGTGTGCAATGGTGACAGACTCTTGGGATGGCTCAGATAACATCACTCGGGTGGTAATCTATATTAATTTCCACTACTCCCGTAGTCAGTTTCGCTCAAGCTTAACGTGTTCAAGATCATCTTGGGCTAGGTCAAGAGCGAAGCCCAATGATTCCCCTCCTTTATGAGCACCAAAAAATGGGCTTTATACAGAGAAAGTCTACTGGATGAGGCCATCACATCCTTTGTCCGAGTAAATTGGATTTTTTAAAGCCCTATATTTATACTATTCATGTGATCACTATTCAATGGATATATTAGCAACTGTCACAATTTGTAATGTTATTTTAAAATACAGAAACATAAAACCAAGTAATTTCACATTTTATATAACCATAATAACACATTTAATTAGATCAAGAGGAATTTCCATTAATGAATGTTTGGGTCGTTACAATTCTCATACAAGATGATATAGGTTTACCCTTGAACATGACCAAAAATCAGATACTATCATGATTTTCTGCTTCATTTTCTTAAATGGAAAATGAATATCATTATTGGTAATAAAAAATATATTTCAAATTAAAATAATAAAATTATTGGAGTGAAAATATGAATATAAATAATTACATGCCAATTAGATGAGTATCTTATTGATCTGTAATGTGTTCAAACATTGTCAAACATCGTCATGCATCAGTAACCTCCATTATTCAATGAGAATACTAATCCAATTATAGTTAATAAATAGATATTCTTCTTGGATAATACATTTCTTTCTTTTGGATGTAATGAAAGGGAAATGGTTTTCATAGAAGTTTATCATCACACAAGGGATGAAAATAAATGGTAACCACTGATTAAAAACAATAATGTAGAGAAGTAATATAAAACATGGAGTGGGAGTACTTAAAATTAATTTTATTAGAAAAGAAACTTCCTCATGAGAAATGAGTGACAATAGAGAGGAAATTACTAAATCTATGAAAAAATAAAGAATAAATTGTTACCACGTATGAAGCCCATAATTAAAAGGTTAGAAATAAATGTTATCGACTATGTATGTAATATAAAGAGTGATAATGATCATTTCTTTGATAGGATAAATCCAATCCTTCAAAGGTAAATAATATCCCAAAAATTATCATGTCAAGGGAATGTTTTTCAAAAAAACGATAATTGATAAATACCAAGTTTATTTAGTCACTACATCAAAAGTTGAACTTCATAATGATGTTGTAGTGGGTATGTTTATCATAGTATGAAATTTATCGAATGATTTATTAGATTTTGGATCGTTAAATAACTTTATATATTTCATGTTTTTTAATAAATTGAAATATTTCCCTAACACATTAATAAGGTTAATTTCAATCAATATGCATAGTGGAGATATTAATACAATAAGGATATATCAATCAGTTCCTATTAAGACACGTTAAGGTAACCTATTTGAAATATTGATCATTATACCTATGGTAAAATGTTACATAATACTTAGTATAGATTTGATTTTCTATTATAATGAAAAATTTTATTTTCAAGAGAAGGATAATACAATTTGTGATGAAGGTATGTAATCCCTCATCTTGAGAGGGTATACTACATCATTTGAATCATATTAAGTTCGACCCCTTGTAGCCCTCTAAAATGAAATTATATGAGAATAAGATAACCATCAACCTATAAAATGGAAAGGTTTTCCTCAGATAAAATATGTTCTTAATGTGAAAAAATATTGATGTGTTTCCAAAAGAACTACTTGGAAATCCCCCTAGGTGTGAAGTTGAGTTTTCTATTAAACTCACCCATGGGGGAAAACCTATATCTAAGACTCCCTAGAGGACTTATATTATGGATATATTTGATTTAGATAAATAACTACAAGAGTTATTTTAAAATGTATTGATATGACTAGGTTTTTCTCCTTAGGGAGATCATGTTCTTTCTATAAAAAAAAGATGAGACTATGAGGCTATGCATTGAATATAGGGTACTCAATTAAATTACTATAATGATTAAATATCATCTACCTTATATTAATAATATGTATGACCAACTTCAAGGGGAATAATATTTTTCAATGATTTATCTTCATTCTATGTATCATCAATTACAAGTAGGGAAGGAAAGTATACAAAAGATAATATTTCGTATGAGGTATGGATAGAATGATCTTATAGTAACACTCTTCAGATTGGATAATGCACCCTGTGTTTTTATTGATCCGAGGAATAGAATGTTTAGGTAATATCTTGATAATATTATTGTGGTATTTATTGATGATATATTGGTACGCTCCAAAAGTTATTAAGATCATAAGATCCATTTACGAATCATTCTTGAGACTCGTATAGAAAAGGAGTCAAATAGAAAATTTTCAAGTGTAAATTTGAATTCAAGAAGTTACTTTTGTTGGCCATATTATCTCTAATGATGGAATATCAACTAATCCATTGAAGAAAAAGGTTTTCAAAGATTGACATGTTTCGAAAAAAACATAACCAAAAAAGTTGTTTCCTTTGATTATCAATTTACCATCGTCATTTTGTTAAAAAATATTTCTATATTATAAAACTTGATAACCAAGTTGAAATTTAAAGGTTATAATTTCCTACAGTCATAAGTATGTTTACAATGTTTTAAAGAATTAATAAGGAGGATGATCAATGTGGTAGTGTTGACACTACCAATCGATGGTATGAATTTTTAATATATTATGACACATCAAAGAAAGGACTTGGATACATCCATATATAGAATGATAAAGTTATTGAAAATGAATCAATGTAGTTAAAGATACATTAAAAAATATCCAACCCATAATATTGATTTATATATGTAGTATGTTCTGTGAATATATGGAGACATTATCTCTATGGATAATGATGCGTGATATAAATATATCATAAAATAAATAAATGAATATTTCTAATGAAAATTCTCCACATGAGGAAAAGGATATGGATAGAAAAACATAAGGATTATGACTTCTCAATACACTACCACCCTGGAAAGGCTAATAATGTGATCGATGAATTAGGTAGGAAAGATTATAGAGTTCTGACTAAGATGAGGATTGATAAGAATGCTTTATATAAATACCTAGTAATGATGGAAATGGGAATTACTAGGTAAGGGGAAGAATTAGCCATTTTTAAAATTATTTCTAAACCATATTTATTAGAAAATATAAAAAAATCTTAGACTGAAAAAGGGAATTTTCAAAAGAAAAGTAAATGTAAGAATGATAGGATGTTGGCAGACATAATTTTTGAAAATGGTGTTCTTAAATTTGGAAAACTATTATGTGTCCCATATATAAATAAGTTTGAAATGGATTTTTTAGATGATTAACATAGAAATAATTTCTATGTACTCCTTGGTGGCACCAAGATGTGTTGGTTTTGAAATAAACTTTTTGTGGGGTAATATGAAGCACATAATTGTTCATTATGTATCATTATGACTTTTTTTCAATAGGTGAATGTTGGGTGACAACATCCTTAAGGATTCATAAAACCTCTATATATTACTTATGAAAATTGGATAACATTAAAATGTGTATTATTGTCATATTTCCAAGGAATGCTTGAAAAAATGATATCATATAGTTTATTGTTGACCAACTTACAAAATAGACACATTTTCTCACTACAAGGGAAGATTAACCTCTTGAGCATCTTTCAAAACTCTATAATATTGTGTTTTTAAGACTTCATGGTGTACCTATTTCAATTGAATCTATCCCTCATCAATGGTTTACATCAATTTTTTTAAAATTATCCATAATTTTATTGATACCAAGATTTATTTGAGAATTTCCTATCATATGTAGACCAATGGGCATTAAAATATTACTATTAAAACATCATAAGAGAGGTTAAGGTCATTCTCACTTGACTTTAATTGTATTTGGGATCAGTATTTTCCTTTTCTATATATTTCCTATTACAATAGTTTCCATTGATGTATTCAAATGGACCTATATTAAGCATCATAGGGAAAGACATTTCGTACTCCAACATTTTGGGATGATGTTGGTGAAATTAATCTTATAGGCCCAATACCATTGGAGGAGACATTGGTGAATGTAAAGACAATTAAAACTTTTAATAAAGCTACTCTGAAAATCCAATAGATTTATACTGATAACTAAAGGAAATATTTGGAATTTCAAGTAGGAGATCATATTTTCATCAAAGTATCTCTATGTAATGGTGTTATAATATTTTTTAAGAAACTAAAACTGATCTTTAGGTACATCGATCCTTTTGAAATTCTAGAAATAATTTGAGTTTTCACTTACCATTTGGTAATTTCACCTATCCCCTCTAAATTATATGATATTTTCCAAATATATTTATTAAGGAAGTTCATTCTAGATTTAATTCTTGTTCTCACCTATAATTAAATTGAATTGTAACTTTATTTATCTAACTATGAAGTTCTTATCAATATTCTAGACACTAGAGAACAAGATTTGAGGAATATAATGAATAAACTAGTAATATTAGTTTATAGAAATCACAAGATAGAAGAGGGAACATGGGAACATAATGATTTTAGGATGAATAACTACACAAATATTATTATGAGGTGAAATATTATGAATTTAAGTGATGAATTTTTTTAAGGAGAAAATAATGTAACTCTATGGCCTCAATTACTATAATATTTTTCTTCGAGAAAAAATATAACACAATACACATAGTTTTATTCAAGAATATGTTTAAAAAATGAATTATTGAACTTTATAAATTGAATTTTATTAAATTAACTTCATTTTTTAATTAATAATTCCCTAATTAACATCGGGTAAATTTTCTTATTTTTCTAAAATGATTAATTTTTCAGTGAATAGTAAAACAAATATCGATTTTTCAAATACTATCATTTACATTAATTAAATAAAGTAATTATAAGTCCCATTATATTTTAAATTTCTATAAATATGATCTAGATTATTTATTATAATGCCACTTTAATCATAAATTTTTTCGATTTTGATTTAAGATAATCTATTTGTTTGAAAACACATTTTTTAAAAACTATTTATGTTACATTTTACACATTTATATTAAAGTTAATATTTTATGCTTCTCAAAATTTAATCTTTATTAATGGATATCGTATTTATAATATATAGGATAATTTTTTTAAATAGTTTGCTTTTAAATTTTCCATTATGAATAGTAATAGTGGTAAATATTTGTTACCTCGATAAGGGTAAAATGGGTAAAAGAGGGTTAAAACCATGAAATAAAATCCCAAAATCAACCTAAAACATTCTTTAATTCAATTTTATAGGATACATTCGTCTATAACATTCCCAAATTATAATATATAGAACTTTGATTCCATTTTCCATTGATAATGACATTCATTTTATTTAAAGTAATGAAAATTGAAAAATGTTACTCTCTTGACTTTAATATCTCTAAAATTTTTACATAAAGATAAAAGTAGGGAAAGTTCAGATACAAAGTTTTATTTTACGGATGATTTATTTTTTTATCATACTAATTTAATTTTTATTTTTATTTCATAAATAGTTCCCTTAAATGTTTACGAAACACTGATATATCATTTTTGCAAGCAGTAGAAAAATCTTGTAAATAACTTTACAAACTCTAAAAGTAATATGGTTTTGGTGATTTATATTTTCTTGTAAATTTTATTTGTTAATATAATATATTATGGATATTTTTATGGTTTATATTGGAATTACAAATCAAGCTTTAAGTATTTAATTTCAAATTAAATAAATATTTCAAAAATTACATTAATGATATTTTATGGAAAACAATATTTTATTAAATTACTTAAAAATAATAACAGACCTGAAATAAGAGTATTTTAATTATAATATGGCCTAAAATTTAATCCCATTTCCATTTATGAACCAATTTTAACCTTATACGTAAACTTATAAACCTTTAATATTGGAAATGTTGTTACCGTGATTAAGATCAAAATGAGTTTACTGAAGGGTTAATATAAAATGATAAGGGTTAAAATGATTGAAATAATTTATTAAACATTACTGGATCATTATATATCAACTCTAAACTTATCATCTTCTAATATGAGTCATTTTGAAGCAAAGTTTCAATGAATGCAACTTAATAAACTTTTAAAACCATGAAAAATTACAAGTCTTCCTCCCACGTAAATTTAAAAAGGTCACATAATCTCTTCACTTATTCACACCTCTTGAAACAATTATTTAAAATTAAACCTGTGAAATATCTCCCAAATATCTTTATCCATTTTCTATAGCTATTGGAATTTCAAAAATTCAAACCCTATTCTCCTTAAGAAAATATCCAAATGGGGTTTCTCTGAAATAAGGTAATCATATTAACCAAGATATTTCTTTTTTACTTATTCTTTTTCCACATTAAATTATGTCATATAAATTAAAAAATAATTAAAACATTACATCCCATATAGTGATATTTTATTATATTGATTGAATAATATTTATCCATCTCATTCTCTATCAAATGGGAAGTGAAAGTATCACTCTTGTGTACGTGTGGACTACCACCTCCACGTTGCGATAAAATTCATTTTACATCACCAAATTGAATGGATGGTTATTATTATGGGTTTAAATTATATACATTATATTTATGATATTATAATTCTTCTATAATTATAATATAGTATCTACCTTCTTACCTCCCAAACTGTTGGAAAAGGACAATGTCACCAATCCGTACATATGGACAACCACCTCCTCAAAGGGACATGATTCATTTTTAATTTCAAATTTAATGGATGGTAATAAGGATATATTTAATGAATATATATAAAATAATTACTATTCTTTAAATTTTAATTATTATTTAATTATCTTTAGTTTCATCTATTAAAAATTGAAAAAAACGTTCATGCATATGTATGTCCTATCATTTCCATTAATGGTGTAATTTATTTTTCTATCTATAACTTTAAATAATTATTCCAATATTTATATAATGAATATATATGATATTTATATCATGATTAATGTATTATAAATAATATAATCATTATTAATATGTGAGGTCTGAAACAACCTAACCGAAACATACATGATAAAAAATAGTTAAAACATAGAAATAATGATATGGATAAATAATTATTAATAAATGGGCTTTGAAATTAGATAAGTGGATCATATATTATTTTATAAGTATTATATTGTTATATTATAATGTTTTAATAAATTTATGTTTAATGTACAGGAGGCTAAAAGCGCTTACAAAAAAAGTTGGACATGATGTGATGGTTTATTTTACAATGTCATCATTATTCTAGATTGTTTATGTTTAAGTTTTTATTGAGGGAATTATATGAGATTGTTATCTTATACACATTATATTTTATTATCCTTAGGTTATTTTTTAAAAATATTTTTTTTCCTTCCATTTTCATCATTTAATTACTCAATAGAGTAAACAAATGTTTTAAAGGAAAACTGGCTTTGTAATCTATTCGGTTGGAAATCATTCCCTCCCATTTCCATATTTTCATTAAAATGTATAAAGGAATATTTAAAATAGTCTAATGTGATTTTTTAAATTCAATTTTACACATGTTTAACATTAATTAAATATTTTTCAAAACAATATTCTTGTCATTTTCCGAATGAGGTACTTTTCTATTTTTTTTACCAAAAATGTTGAAGGAATATTTTCTTTTACATATCCGGCATGAACATAATTTATATCCATCATGATAAATTAATTAATTAAATATTAATTTACTATTTTTCATGATTATTTTCAGATAAAACATTTTCATTAATATTTTTTAATTTTTTAAATTTTGAATAAGGGATTTCAAAATGAAAAGGGTATTTTACTCAGGAAATATTCTAGTGATATTTTTAAATTATGTCTATATATGACAAAATTATTTGGATAATATTATGATTTATTGAGGATGAAGCCTTTTGATACCATTCTCCACATTAATATAGTTGTTTTATGATTATTTCATATATATTAATTGAGGAATCTATTAACATTTTGTAAGCTATATTTTCAATATGAATGTTTATGTTGATTATATTTCTCGCCATTAATATGATGACTACATTGGACTTAGTAAGTTATGGTTTGAACCTATTATATCCCCTTGAGGCATTGGTAGGTTTCTTGAGACAAACTAGTTTAAATATTACATGTATTTTTTACCTATTTATATTGGATGTCTTTGAACAAGTCGTTGATGGTATGATTATGATGTATGATATTTTGCATTATATCATTATGAAACTAGTTTTTATTATCCATTTTATTATTTATGTTTGTATATTATCCAATGATTTAAATCCCTTTTATGATATTATTTATATGTAATATTTTATTGTTTTTTTTTCTCGACCATATTATTCATGTTTTATTTACGCTATGATAGCTTATATTTTATGCATTCCCTTACTAAAAATCCGAGCTAACCAATTTATTATGTTTCCTTTACCTAGGATGTTATGGAGTGTTCTATGAATGATATGAAAGTACATTCTAGAGAAAATAATTATGTCCTAAAATAAAATACTATTTTTTATTTTATACTTCCAAATGTAATGTGAGATTCATGTATGTATCTAGTCTCCCATCAATACTAAACTATTTTGACCTCTGGGATGTGATTGCTTGTATCTATTACTAATATAGTAAAATAACCTTTGGCTACAGACTACTGGAGTTGGTATGTTATCCAAGATCAATTTTTGGACACGGGGGTGCATTTACTCTAGCACGTGGGGTCCCAAAAAATGTGGAAGTTGATACTTTGATTATTGAGTGATTTTTGGTTATTTCCCAATAATATAATAGAGGGTCGTAGTTTTTTTATACATTCATACTATAATCAAAGTTTCATGATCAATTTATCGTTGGTTTCAGCCTCATTGATTTCCTTGACCTGAAAGGACCATGTTTTCTTATAGACATATCAATTTTAGGTTTATTTTGAATACATGAAGGGGAATTTGATGAGTTCTCCCATAATTTGGTTTCTAGAAGAGGGGGTGATGTTTGAGAATATTTAGGAAACTTCATGTCTTGGTTTGTGATTTAAAATGATGCAACAGAGGGTAGTGATCTCTTATAATTCATTATAGTTACATCCCCCTTAGTTTTAGTATTGCAGATGTGATCTTGATTTGGTGGAAATAATGTTTTCCCTGATTTTGTGGAAGCATTACCTCCTCAGTTCATGCTTTGTGTTATTTATTTATGACATAATCCTAAGTTATAGTTTCTATCAGTGGGATTTTAATCAGTGATAGTGGAAATGGACGAAGTTTTTATAGGAAATTGAATTCAATATATCTTACACACAAGGGAAAGGGAATGTAGTTATTTATTAAATGAGTAGAAATTTATAATGAAATTTTGGTTAGGAGGATGGAGATTCATTAAGAGTGATGTAGGATCTTTTAATAATACATACCCATAAGGAAGAGGATGGTGGTAGAGGCTACCTATTATAAATTATATTATAATTTTCCTTATTTCAGTAGGTGGAGGATCTTAGTGCGGAGACATAGAGGCAGAGTTAAGGTGAGATTGTTTCCTCCATGTAAAGTTTCTTGGGGAATGGTTTTAGGATTATCAACATTAGAAGTTATTTCAGGATATATTCTTTCTCAATTTACTATGAGGTTATCCATGAGTTTCATAGATCAACATTAGTAGTATTCTTGGGTATATGAAATTTGTATCATTCTTTGAGGGTTTAGGTTTGGTGGACTATGATGATGAAATTTGGGGAAAATACCATGTCATGGTGATTAGTTTATCATCAGTTAAACGTAGAGAATCATGTTTTTGTTGTTTATTTAAACAATTTGATATCTCTAAGATAATTTTTGGGGAAAGCTTAAGGGAATCCATCACCAGTTTCCCTCTATCCCAAAAGTATATTATTATGTTTGGGTGATCATATATTGGTTAATGAAGTTATCTCATTTATTGGTTATTGAGGATTCAAGAACTATGGATATCTAGGAGTAGTATGTAGATGAGGAAGTGAGGCTTCATGGGGTACTGAGTTCCATTATCTCTTATTGATATCCTTGATTTAACTCAAGGTTTTAGGGATATATTTAATATTATTTTTTTCTGTCAGCTCCACCTTACCATAATATTCTATCTCCAGATGTATTGGAATATAGAAATGTCCATTTGGACACTCGAGGACATACTACGGTCTTTTGTAATGGGTTTTGGTAGATTGTGGGTGAAGTGCCTCCCATTGATTGATTTTTAGTATAGTAATAGTTATCACTCATCCATTGGAATAGATCCATTTGATTAATTGTATGAGGGTTCCTTGAAGACATATATTTTTGTTTTTGGAGAATTTGGAGTCTATGGTCCTTAGACAAGATATGGTATATAGTACAACATATATGGTTTATATATTTTTTTAATTAGAATAAGTCAATAAAAGATATTAGATGTCTTATATTGAATATAGATAGTGGCCCCAAGAGTTTGTGTTTGGGAATAATATGTTCTTGAAGGTTTCCCTCCTTAGGTAAAAGATAGGTTCTTCCAAGATAAAAATATCTCTCCCTGACTCATTGGACCTTTTAATGTGTTGCCACATGTTAACGAGGTGGTGTATCTGTTAGTAGTCCTACCATAGCTGGACCAAATCCATGACTTTGTTTCATCTGTAATAGACTTATCAAAATATTAATGAAGATTCTCATGTCATTGATTAATTAAAGGTGGATATGAGGATGTTGGAATATATTTGGAGGGACCTATTGAAATTCATAATCTTTGGGAGAAGGGACTGTGTGTTCATGTTATTAATTTGGTTCATCTTTTATGGAGGTAGAGGAATGTATGTGGGAACGTGAATCACATATACACACTCTATTTCCCTACCTTATTTTAGTCATATTCTACATGATATAGGGATGTTTGATTCAATTTATGTTGGTTTATAATATTTTTTGTGCTAGTTTTTATATATTTTTTTGATTCCATATGTTATTTAATTACTTGTTGATAGGATTATAATTATTTTTGAGGTATTTTATATGGGAGTGTTTGTTTTTTAATGTAAACTTAATTTATATTTGTTTTTATTCTTTAGGATTAGAATCATTTGAGTGTTATCTAATGTAACAACCCATATCATACTATACTTTTACATTTAGTGACTCGGGTGTTTGAGGTATCAATGAGGGATTGTAGAGGGAGGTGTTGTTAGAGAAGAAATTTCAATTAGAACTGATATATTTGTGGCATGGTGTTATGGGTTGTGGTGTGGAAGTAGGTTAAGGGGTTAATTTATTTTCTATTCTTAATAACAAAGATATATTATTTTTAGTCAATATTTTGTGCTTGGAAGGGGTTTTTTCCTATATATTCCATTTTGGTTGTCGTTCTTTCATGTTGTCTGAGTTGCACTATGGAGTTTTGAAGGTTGAGTTCCTTAAATCTATGATTTTTTGGTTCATTGAGTCATGGAATTTAGGTTTTACCATAATCCTTCCATGATAAAATCAAATTAAGTAGTTGACTAATAATTAAATAGGGTAGATATAGGGAAAATATTTCATAAATTTTTAGGGTGTTTTGACTTAACCCTATTGTGATGTATCAATTTTTGTTGTGCCATGGTTTTTTGAATTTCTATAACTAATATAAATTAACAAAACAATCTAAATTATTCTTAATTCCATTATTTTCAAAACCTATATAGCTAGATGGGAATACTTAGACAACTTTGAGAACACTTGAATTGGCATTGGTCTTTGGCTTATATAGATCAATTGGTGGTGAACCATGTTGAGTTATATTTCTTTTCATCTTTTGATTTATCCTAGTTATTCATTAAAGAAGACTGTGTTAGTGGTTTGGTTTTGGATTTTTTTAACCTTAGTATTTTATATTTATGGGTATTAATTTCTTTCAGTTTTATTTGGCTTCCTTTGTGTGGTTTCATCTTGGGGATCATCTTTTCCTTACCTTTATTTTGTGTATTGGTTATAAAGGTTCAATTAAAATATGATAGTTTATGACTCTGTTTATTTATATGTAAATTTTTTATATTTTATGTTTTTACTTTATTTGATTTAATTTTAAGGATTAAACTAGTTAAATTAATTAATTTTAGAGAGATTAATTTGAATGGGGAGGGTGATTCACACATGTTTAAGTGTTCCATGATATTGTCTATGTAATTATTGGTTGTTATTTGTTTTTATTGGAAATTATATTGTTAATTATAATATATATGTGTTTTATTATTGTTGTTATGGTGATAGAGATATATTTTATAAAATGTTAATTACTTAAATAAGGTAGAGAATTGATTGTTTGAAATCTATATTTCTAGATCATGCTGCTTAAGAAAGAGAGGTCAAATATAATGGCATGTTTTCTAATGTGGATTATTAAAGTAATTTTATATTGTAAGTTTTTATTGTGTATTACTTGAATACATGTAGTGTAACAATGAATTATATAGCTATTAGGGAGGTGTATGGTAATTATTGTTATTGTGACCCTCACTTTCCATACACTAAAATGACATCATAATTACAAAATACATACAACATTACAGAAACAAACACCCAAATACCATTATAGTTTAATGCCTTTAGAAACATGGAAACCTAAACACTTTTACATAAGTGAGATACATTATATCCAAAGATTTTATTCATGAATTGAACCCTTATTAGATACCTCATATATTCTACATATCTTTATAACCTAGTAAAGTAAAAATAATAACGGGTGATCTCAAATGATCAGTAAGGGTAAGAAAGGGAGATATGTCATCATAATCATGAGAATGAGGGTATGATAACATGATCATGATCATTATAATATCATAACATGTATATCATAAATCATAATCATGAATAATGGAATAAATATTGGAAGTTTATAAGATATGAATCATATGTAAATAAAGAACATAATCCATTAAATCATAACATAAAAAACAGACATTGCATTTAGGAAAACACATAAGCATATAAAACGATTTCCATAGTAATTAAGGAATCACTACCAATGTCATCTTAGTAGTATGGGTTCACACCCCATACCATCTTGGTAGTCATGGGTTACTCTCATGGCTATATTAGTATTGTGAGTTCACTCCTCACACCATCTTGGTAGTCATGGTTCACTATAATGGCTATCTTATTATTCAGAGTTCACTCTCAAGACTATTTCAGTCTGTCTCAAAAGATCTAAATATTTATCCAATTTATTAGAGGAATATTTATGTCCCACCCATATTATAGTGAAATCATACATACATATACCAAAAGATCATTAAAAATTATATCATAACCCATGAAATAAAATGTGTATCATAAACCAGAAATCATATCGTAGCCTATGGAAAAAGATATAGGTTTCATTATCATTTCCTAGAAATCGTATCCCATGAAAAGAAGATGGTTTCAAAATAATGTAACCTTGGAAACCTAAATGGATTTCATAAAAATATTTACCTTAAAAAACAAATCATTCAGAGAAAAAATATGAATGAAATCATTGAATCATTTCCCCCAAAAGGCATGTGGAGAACCAAAAGATGCCTTCTTAGATGGGAAATAATTTTGAAATATCTTTTAAAAAATAATTCATGATGAAAATATCCTTTATTATTTGGAAAATTATTTTAGAAAAAAACCTTTGAAAAATAATTCATGAATATAAACTATAAAACTTATAAAACAATCTTTGAAAAGAATTTGAAAACATTTACCATTGAAACTTCTTGAAATAATATAATTAAATCATGAAAATGTTTTTAAAACCATTTTATTGAAAATACTTTGAAAAAATATAAATAATTATTGAAAATGTTTTGAAAACCATTTATTTTAAAAAACATTTCAACCTTATAAGGAATTCTGGAAAATGTTTTGAAAACCAATTTATTTGAAAGCTTATGGAAGAATCTCCGAAATGTTTTCAAACCCATTTTCCATAAAAACATATAAAATAATATTGAAAACATTTTCCAACACTTTTTCTTGAAAAATAATTTAAAACAATGAATTTCCAGAATATTATGAATAACATTTATTTTAAACAAACATTAAATCTTGTAAAAGAAGATTCAAGGTAATTATGGTCATGACATCAGGTAAATCTATACATTCTTAACATTCATTTTATCTTCATAAGTATAACCAATACTCATACCACATTCCTTATTTTCTTTATTAAATTTTCACTTGGGAAATCAATTTTCATAATTCCCATAATATCTATATATGAATATTCAATGTTAACCGTGTTACTTTTTTTCTATTGAATAAAACCGAACGTAATAGTGTAAGAAACACATATCATAGTGGAAACAGATATAATCATGAAAAACAATTTCTTATAATATATCTAAACTATGAAACCATTCCTAAACTGTGAAACCTCAGGTTTATCAGAGGTTATCCATAGCAAAATTTTATTTAAATATTTCATGATGATTATTGATGAGTTTGTACATTCCTAAATCATATCCCCTATGAGTGTTAAACCATGTGTGTGGCGAGGCCCATTGTTGTGTTTCAGGTTACACCGAGTCAGGACCAACACACCTTGTGAGAGTTGTTACTCCTAGGTACATCAATTCCATATCCATGTCAACTTTTAGTGTCCAGGCAAGGATGTATTTCTTGTAAACCACTCACTCTGTGGATTACAAAAATTCTAGGACATTTTACTAAATGTTAACTAATATTTATACTTATCCTTTGAGACATCCCAAGAAATATCCTTAGAAATATACCTAGGGAACTAACTAAAGTTTTATCATCCTATTTTTCAAAGGTAAACTAAACCTTTTCTTTGGTACTAACTATATTAACCCTTGATTTTCATGCATTAAGATTACATCATTTTTGCAGAATACTTAAAACATTACACAAACAGACGCCCAAAGACCATATTAGTTTGTTAGATATATAAACATGGGAACATAAAAACTTGTACATATGTGAGATATATTGTCTCATAATAGGTTCTTAATGACTATAACCCTAATTAGAGACATCATATATACTACATATCTTCCTAACTTGGGAAAGGAAACACAAAAATGGATGAGCTCATATGCTCTATAAGGGTAAACAAGGATGATATATATGAATTATTATGATCATATGTGTATGGGAACATGACCATAATCATTTTAATATCATACTCTGTATATCAAATATCATAATAATGAATCATGGAATAAATATTGTTAGTACATAAGACATGAATCATAAGGAAAAAAGAACATAATCCATTAAATCATAATATAAGAATAATACATTGAATTTTGGACAACACATAAGCATGTAATATGATTTATATAGTAATCATGGAATCACTGAAAATTCCATCTTTGTAGTACGGGTTCACTCTCCATACAATCTTGTAAGTCATGTATCACTTACATGGATATCTTTGTAGCATGATTTCACTTCTGATAGCATCTTAAAAGTCATGTTTCACACCTTTGGACATCATAGTAATCACGTTTCACTCCCAATACCATCTTAATCTATCTCATGAGATATAAATCATTACCCAATACATTAGAGGGAGATATATGTCTCACCCATATCAATGTGAAATCATAAATACATGTGACACAAGATCATTAAAAATTATATCATACCATATGAAATAATGGGTATCATAAACAAGAAATCATATCATAACATGTGAAAAAATATACAGGTTTCATAATCATTTCATTAATAGAATAATCCATGTAAGGAAGAAGGTTTCAAAATCATATAACCCATGAAATAGAAATGGGTTTCAAAAACATCATTTCATCAAAATATAAACCATTTATAGAAATAAGTTTTTATAAATAGTATTAATAAAATTATAAAAATATATGGTTTAGAAAAATATAAAATGAATTCATTGGATACAAATTAATTAGAAATGAATATGAAGATCGATTTAATATCAAGTAAAATATTAATATTTTTATTCGCACAAAGCTGTTTTACCATAAGAAATTAAAATAATTACAATTCTCGAGTGATATTAATGTGATATATATATATATATATTAAATATAATATTTCTTATATTCACCCAATATATTAGTTAGGAATAAGATAATATTAAACCCATTATTACACATAAAAGACAATATTTTTCTAAATATATTTCAGCCAAATTTTAATAGAGAACCCATTTAAAATAATTTTTTAGAACCCTTTAGGAATTTGATACGTAAAAATAAATATAATATTAGTAATAAAAACATTAATATTATATTAGTGTAATTTTTTAATTTTATTTAAATATTCATTTTTTAATGAATAGTGAAAAATAACCAAATCTAACTCAAAATTGCTTTATCATATATTTTATTTATAAAGGTCAAATTATATTTTAATTTTTTCCCAATGATTAATTAGATAAAGTTATTATAAATTAATACAACTTTGTTTATTTGGATTTATTTCACCTTGAAATTTATTATAAAAACATATCAATCTTTAGGGTTTTTTTCACATAAAAAACATGCAATGTCATCGAGTCTGCAGGATTAAATTTAAATTACTTTATGTCACTTATGTGGTTGGATTTTTAAAAATGGATTCCATAATTTTAATTATAATTATTTATAATTTATAATAATATCAACTTATATTTTTACCAAAAAAATTAGTGAAAGTAATTAAAATTAATTACAATTATCAAGGTAAAATAAAGTTTATTAAGGGACCAATCCTCAATCCTATGAGGCCAAATAACTTATAAACTTGTCCAAAATTGTATGCCCATATTTATACCATATCATTAATTTTATTGAATTAGTTCCACTATGGGAGTTACTTTCAATAAGAAAAATGTTATAGGAATTCCTTTGTCCTAATATTACAAGAGTGTAACTCCTCCACCATTATAAAAGGCCACCACATCTCTCCACTCCTTACACCTCTCATGACACTTATATTAGACCAATATATACCTAATTCACCTCTCCAAATCCCTACACGAGACCTTTATGAATCCATTTGGAAGGTAATCCTTCCAAGGAAGCCCTTTAGTACAAACCAAGATGTGTTACTCGATTAAGAGGAAACATCATCTCTCAAGATCTTTAGTTTAATTTCTATTATCCACCCCTAAAATATAATTATTTTATGTTTATATAATAAAGACTATATCTTAAATGTACCAGTATATTTTTTTTGTAACAACTTAGACCTAATCTTACACACACTTCCATCTAATGGATAACGAATAGACTATTTATGTGTACGGTGAACTACCGCCTCATGAAACGATGATTGTTCATTTTTCTTTACCGCCTATCATGGAATACATTATGATGGATTTTTTATATATATGATACATATGATATTTATAATTTCAATATTCTTACATAATTCTTTTATTATACATACCTCTATACATTCCATTTTTTTGTAAATATTATAACATCGTTTGTGGATGTGTAGACTACTGCCCCCTCAAAGCGATGCGACTCACTCACATTATAAATTGAATGTATAAATGATGGTTTTAACAACCCAAATATAATATATAACATAGATATGAGATAGAAAGGGGTGTCTCATCATATTTACATGAAATTTACAGTAATTGGGTCATATAGATACATGTCCCAACAAACATAATGGAATTTAGATTCATAATTCAAAATAATTACCTGGATGTAAAAGAGTAGAGAGAAATACCTCACAGAATTTCAGCAAGGTAACAGGTGTACATGGGAGGAATTAATGAGAGATAAAGGGGTATCCCATAATCTAAACATAAATAGGTAAGTGTGGGGGAGGTTCCAAATCATACAATAATATTTTTAATTGAAAACAAATGGCATAAGAACTTAAATAAAATTGGACAAAAATGAGAAAGGAAGACATCCTTTACATGGAAGTGTGATCCCAAAAGCTTGGGATAGGCTTGAAAGAGACTTCTTCAGAACTTGGGGAACCTTGGTAGGATTCTAGAGAGAGGATGGAAGGGGTTGGTAGAACTAAAAAGGCATTGAGTGAAGAGGAAGTGGGAGCTTTTGTGGGTTTACATAAGAAATGAGAGGGAATTCTTTATTATTTAGGTTTGGGACACATCACATTAAACTAATCAAAACCACAAACTAGCCCATGGTTTTTGCCCATGTTTTTTTCCAATGGGGAGTGGAAACGATATTTAATTAGTACAATGGACGATCTTATTAAAATAATAGGTTTGAATATGTGGAGGTGAGTCACACTCTCAAGGAAAACAATTTAAAAAGACAGAATGTTTTATAAGTCTTGGAGGGTCCACAAATGCTTCGTAAAATTAATGAAAAAAATCTAAAATCATCTTATTTTATTTATAAAACATATATTGTCTGAACATAATGTGTATAGTATTTTATTACATCACTATTGTGTCATTATGATGTCATAAAACACATTATATATTTAAACGATATTTAATTTTTACCAAAAATATCGACTGTCTCAGAAAATTATTAAAAAATCACTATTAGATAATTTAGACATCCTAATTTCAAAAATAATATTCATTTTATCTAAATAGTTTTCTAAATATGTGAATTTTTACTTCTAAAATAAAAACCGTCATTTATTGAAAATTCATGGGTTTTGACAAAAATAGCTTTCAAACATTAATAAAAATTATAATTGAATTCATAAAATTCTATGATAATTTATACTTAATAAAACTTAATTGGATAAAAATGATCATAATATTTTATTAAAATATTATTTAATTAAAAAATCCCTTAATTCATCAAAATATATTTATTTGTTGAATATTAACTAAAAATACTATTTATGCTTTAAAAACTATTTACAAAGTAACAATAATAAAATGAACGCACACTATTTATACAAAAATAATATACATGGTCATAGTGTAATGGTATTATTACATAACTACTTATAACACCCACATAAGACCGATGGGTAAGGTGTGCGATGGTGATAGACTCTTGGGGTGGCTTGGATAACATCACTCGGGTGGTAATCCCTATTAAATTCCACTTCTCCGGTAGTCGGTTCCACTCAAGCTTAACGTGTTCTAGCTTAGCTTGGGCTTGGTCAGGTTTGAAGCCCAAATATGCCCCCTCCATTCCGAGCTCTGAAAAATTGGCTACATATGGGCAAGTCTACTGGATGAGGCCATCTCTTCCATTGTCTGAGTAAATTGGATTTGTTAAATCCCTATATTTATACTAATCATGTGATCACTTTTCAATGGCTATATTAGCAATGGTAACATTTAATAATGGTATTTTAAAATCCGATAACATAAATACAAGGATGTTCACATTTTATATAACCATAATAAGACATTTAATTAGATCAAGAGGAATTTCCATTTATGGAAGTTTGGGTTATTAAAATCTTCAACCTTATGAAATATCGCCCTTGAAATTTCCTCTTCCAACACTAAAACAGATGCGGGTAACTCTGCTTCATCACTTCCACCGATTCCCACGTCGCTTCTTCAAACTTGTGGTTTTTCCACAAATCCTTGACAAGGTTCATTGTCTTATTTCGTAGAACATTTTCTCTACTATCTAAGATCTTCACTGGTTGCTCCTCGTAAAAAAGAACATCCTGTAGCTATACTACCTCTGAAGAGAGTACATGTGAAGGATCTAGTATGTACTTCCTTAAGCGGGATACATGAAAGACATCACGTACTTTGTCCATGGTAGGTGGAAGTTATAGTCGATAGGCCACAATCCCAACACGATATAGAATCTCAAAGGGGTCGTTGTAACTATGACTTAACTTCCCTTTCTTTCCAAAACACATGAAATTCTTCAATGGTGATATGCGTAGAAATACCATGTCTCTGACTATAAACTCAAGGTCTCATCGATGGTTGTCTGCATAAGTCTTCTATCAACTCTGGGCTGCCTTGATACGTTGCTGAATGGTTTTCACCTTCTCCACCATTTATTTGACCATTTCTAGTCCTAGAAGCTTACGCTCACTGACTTCATCCCAAAATGTCGGTGTTTTTTATCTCTTCCCAAACATGGATTCATAAGGTGTCATTTGGATGCTCAAGTGGAAACCGTTATTGTAAGAGATTTCAACCAGTGGAAGATGTTGGTCCCCCCGCCTTTGAAGTCAATAAAATATGATCGTAACAAATATTACATTTTATGAATAGTTCTCTCATATTTGGCATTAGTTTGAGGATGATAGGTCGTACTGAAGTTAGGTTCAATATCTAGAGCTTGTTGAAGACTCTTCCAAAACATAGAGGTGAATCTTGGATCTCAATCGGATACAATAGATAGTGTTACTCCATACAGCCTTACCACTTCCCTAATGTATATCTATTCCAGTTGATCCAATTAGGAATCATCCCGAATAACAATGAAGTGTACAGACTTTGTAAGACGATCCATAACAACCCAGATTGCATTGTTGCCTTTGGATGTCCTTGGATGTCCGGTGACAATGTCCATGGTTATGTTTTCCCATTTCCATGCTGGTATAGGCAATGGATGGATCGTCCCCTTAGATTTTAGTCTCTCAGCCTTCACTTACTGACACACTAGTCACTTTGATGTAAATTCAGCGATCTCTTTCTTCATATTATCGCACCAATGATGCCCTCAGAGATCTCGATACATCTTTGTGTTTCCAGGGTGAATAGTGAAATTTTAACTACGTGCACCATTTATAACTTCCTTCTTCAGCTCTGGACTTGATGGAACACATAGAATTTTCCCAAATATCACAATTTATTCATTATTAACATTGAAATATGAGGATTTCCCATTTTTGATAGCTTCTACTTTTTCTAAATTTCCACATCATCATTCTGAGCATCCTTTCACCTTTCCAAAAGAGATGGTTGAGAAATCATTTCTGAAAGGATGAATTATGTTTCCATCTTTATGATTCCCATGTACATCATCATCAAATCTAAGAAGATTGGCTCCTTCTCAATTCTCATCAATGACAGAATTCATGGGTCCATTATACTTAGATCATATTCCACCTTGTTTTCTTTTCGAGGTTGGTAATGGATTGAGCAGTCATAGTCTTAGATCAGCTCTAACCATCTTTGTTGGTGCCTGTTCAACTCATTCTGTGTGAATATATACTTGAGGAATTTGTAGTCTGTATATATTTCAAACTTCTCGTCAAAGATATAATGCCTCCAAAATTTTAAATTGAAGATCACCACAGCCAACTCTAAATCATGTGTTGGATAATTCTGCAAATGAACTTTAAATTTCCTTGAATCATAGGCAATGACATTGTCATTTTTCATCAACACACAGCCCATAAACTTCTTCAAATCATCATTGAATACCACAAAAAATTATCTTCTTGTGGGTAAAGTGAGCACAGGTGCAGTGATAAGCCTCTTTTTTAACTCCATGATGATTTCTTTTCATTCATCACTCCATGAAAACTTCACTCCCTTCCAATTTAGCTTGATAAATGGGTTGGACAATCATGAGAAATTTCTCCCAAATCGTCGATAATATCAAGTAAACCCAATAAGCTACGGTTATCCGTTACCGATGATGGCCTCGTACATCCATTAATTGCATCCGTTTTGAAGGGATCCATAGATATCCCATTGCTTGTGATGATATAGCCCAAGAATGAGACCTCCTTCAACCAGAACTCACACTTGCTTTAATTTTCATATAGATTCTCCTTCTGCAACGTCTCTTGTATATTTCTTAGATTCTCCTCATGATCCTCCTTGGTTTTGGAGTATATCACAATATCATCTATAAAGACTACCAAAAATTTGTTAAGATAATCCCTAAAGAATCTATTCATCAATTACATGAAGATTTCTAGAGAATTAGTGAGTCTGAATAGCATTACTATAAATTCATAGTGCCCATATCTTGTACGAAAAGCAGTCTTTGGGATATCTTCCTGCTTCACCCTTACATGATAATATCCCAACCACAAATCCACCATAGAGAAGTATTGTGCTTCACACAACAGATCTAACAAGTCATTGATTCGTGGAATAGGATACATGATCTTTATCGTGATTTTTTTATCGTCACGATAATCGATGCAAAGGCTCATTTAACTATCTTTCTTCTTGACGAAGAGGATTGGTCCACCCCATGGTGATGCACTAGGGCGTATAAAACCTTTATCCAAATTCTCCTGTAGTTGGTTCTTCAGATCCTCAATCTCCACAACATACATTCTATATGGACTCTTGGATATTGACAATTCCCCAGGTATAAGATCAATTGAGAATTCAACATCACTTCTAAGAGGAAGACCAGGAAATTCCTCAGGAAACACTACACCGAATTCCCTAGAAATAAGCATATCTTCTAGGATGTTTTCCACTTTAGACTCAGTCATCTGAGCCAGATACGCATGCTCATAGGGTAGTAATATCCATGCTTTATGTTATAGAGCTAAAGAAGATTCATCTTTCTCTTAGAACTTGTATTGAATTGGGGGTCGATTCTCCACGTGGGGAGTGATTTCCATCTCAAGAAAATTTATGTTGTTTCTATATAAAGAAATCCAATCCATGCCAGGAATTGCATCAAATTCCACCAAAGAGAGTATGACGAGGTTATACAGGAAATTCAATCCCAAGATTATGACAGGGGATTAGTTATATTAATGTGATTCAATGATTGATCCATTTTATGTACTCACTGATATCTTTACTTCCATGATTTGTGGTGGTGCTAGGATTTTTAAACAAAACTTTTGGTTTATAAAATAATGTGTAGAACCTGAATCAAAAAGTATTTTCGCTATTCTTTAATGAATAACTAGCATACCTGTCACCACTTTGTTGATGGGGTTCACTTCGGCAGTTGTGATGTAAAAAATCTCTCCCTTTCTGCCTTGGAGGTTGTTGGTTGCCTCTAAAAAACCCTGGCTTAGGGCACTGATTTTCAAGATACCCTGGTTCTTTGTAGTTGTAGTAGTGAAAAATGCATTGAGGTTCGAACGAAGCATTCATCTCCTCTGTTGAAGCCGTGGTTTTTTCATGTCAGTAGTTAACAGCTAGGTGCCCTTTTCTTCCACACCTAAAGAATTTTCTCGTCCCCTTTAATAAATTTCCTGGGTACTTCTTTCTGCACCATTGGAAAGTGGGGTGCTGAATATTTCTAGCACCGTTGGATTTATCCATCGGACCGCCAACATTAAATTCCACCTTACGCTTCTTATCCCCATGATACCCATGAAATTCTCTGATCTCCATTTCGACCTTGATGGTACATCAGACAATTTCTTCATAGCTATCAAAGTCACAGATCACCAGTGCTTTCTATAGTATAGGTTTCATCCCACCAAAGAATTGGTTAACCTTGAATTTAGTTATAACGATAAAGCCTGAGGTGTATCATGCAAGACTTGTGATGTTTTCCTTATAAGCTTTGATAGATTCGTCATCTTTTTTTCTTGAGGTCAAGGAAGTCCCTTTCCATCTTAAGTTAGAGGGTGAACAAAAAATATTAATTGAAAAACATCTTCCAAAAATCCTTCTAATCCAACACCTCAATATTCTCCACAGGTTTTGTATTTTTGATCAATGCCCCCCATTGATCAGCTTCACCCTCCATAAGTTAAGAAACCAGGAGAACATTCCCTTGTTCAGAACATTGAAGGATGGAGAAGATATTTTCAATGGAGTTGATCCATTTTTCAACAATTGAGGGATCATATGATCCTTTAAAGTAGGAGGCCTTTGTCTTATGAAGCACTTGATAGCGACTTGTCCTTTCTTAGGGGGGTTAAATGCTCCTCTTGAACCATTTTTCTTTTTAAATCATGGGTTCACTGAGAGAGAAGCGTGACAAAGTTTGTGATTCCCGCTCCCATCGGATTGGGTATCTCATTAGCACAATCATCACATTGATCTTCACAACAGTTGTTAACTCGAGTCCTCTTATTACCATCCATTGGCTTGAATAAAAGGAAAGTTAGGGGTAACACATAAAGGGTAATACAAGGAAAAAACTAATGACTTATAAATAACTTTTATTTCCTTATATTATGAATCCATAGGCTTCAATCAATGATATTCATGATCTACTTTCAAACATATATTCTTAGGGGCATTTTTTAATTACCTTAATATGGGTTCATAATAATCTTTTGAATTTACCAAAGCATATCCCCCAAGAAATTTCGTAACCAAGTGGAGCAAGGACCATTGTGATGGACCAGTTCCCATTCGAGTCTAGCGCAAAGCATCGTTTTCGGGTTTTACCCATAGGATACATCTGTGCCAGAGCCATCTCTACCTGTTCGTATCCAGACTAGGTTGAATTTTCTGGAAAAACCAATTACTCAATACTCACCAATACTTAGAGATGTTTTTTTATACATATTCTTGTCTCTAAGTCTTCACTAGGGATTTCTAATCCTAATCCAAAAAAACTAAACATGTCCTTTGATACCAACTATAACTACCATGCTCTTTATTACACACTTAAAACTAATTTATTACATAAATCCTTCACTTGATACAACATGGAATATTGATAAGTCTAGTGTCTTTTGGGTTTAGAAACATTATATAAATACATATAACATAAAACACACAACATCTTTATATAAAACTTACCTTACATGACCATTACATTCCCTCGTACTTATCATTGCATGGGATAACCTGAGGACATGCATAAGAAAAGGGTTATCCATAAAGCCTAGTAATGGAATAAAAATGGAATTACATGAGGAATAAAAAAATGTTAAACAATAGGCATATCAATGGAGAACAATAGAAACATGAACATAAAGGCATGATAAAGCATGATAACATGGAAATGTGGAAACAACACTTAACATGGAATTAGCATGAGCCAAGGCTCATGCACTTGAAGAACGAGTAAACTCTCACTGCACTTGAATTATCATGATTCAACACCCATTTCACATGATATATCAGGATACTATACTTTACGCAAGGCATTAGATCACTATCAGGGAGCACCCTTCTTAAACATTTTATTTCATGCATAAGTGTGCCACATGGATCATATAACATGGAATCAATCATCATCATTTATTCCACGATAAAGTGATGTGTAATATATACATGAAGTTTATACTCAATAAGTAAATGTTCATAAAGGTGAATACCCTTGATAGAGAAATGGGAATGGTATTCACTACACAGTGACATTGGCTTGGAAAATCGTAGTGCAATTTTGGCAGCATAACAGTGTGAAATAATAACTCATAAGAAATAGTTGATTGGAGATAAAGGGATGTATCATCATATTTAAATGAAATGGATTGTAATAGGGTCATATAGATACGTGTCCCAACAAACTTAATGGAATTTAGATAAATAATTCAAAAGAATTACATGGATGTAATAGAGGATAGAGAAATCCCTCACTGAATTTTGGCATGGTAACAGGTGTACATGGGAGGAATTAATGAGAGATAATGGGGTCTCTCATCATCCAAACATATATAGGGAAGTATGGAGGAGGTTCGAAATCATACCCCAATATTTTAATTGGAAAAAAATGGCATAACAACTTAGGGAAAATTGGAAGAAATGACAAAAGAAGAAATCCATTACTTGGAAGTGTGATCCCAATGGCTTGGGAGAGGCTTGAGAGAGACTTCATGAAAGCTTGGGTGACCTTGAGAGGATTCTAGATAGAGGAGGGTGGGGGTTGGTCGAACTCCAAAGGCTTTGAGTGAAGAGGATGTGGGATCTTCTGTGGGTTTATATAGGAAAGGAGATGAAATTCATTATTATTTCGGTTTGGGAAACCTAACATTAAAATAGTCAAAACCACAAACTCGAACATGGTTTTTGCACATAGTTTTTGAAAAAGGGGAGTGGAAAACAATATTTTATAAGTAAAATGGACGAAAATCTTAAAATAACACGGTTTCTTGTTTGGAGGTGAGTCACACTCTCAAGGAAAACAATTTTAAAAGACAAAATGTTTTATAAGTCTTGGAGGGTCCCCAAAAGCATTGTAAAATAAATAAAACAAATTAAAATCACATTATTTTTATTCTAAAACAAATATTGGCCGAAAAAAAATTATAGTATTTTATTACATCACTATTGGGTCCTTACGATGTTATAAAACACATTATGAAAAATATTTCTTAGTTGAATATGAACAAAAAATACTATTTGTGTTTTAAAAACTATTTACAAAGTTAAAATAATAAAATGAATGAAAAATCTTTATAACAAAATAATGTAAAAAGTCATTGTGCTATGGTATTGTTACATAACCCCTTATAACACCTGCATAAGACCGAAGGGTAAGGTGTGCGATGGTGACAAACTCTTGGGGTGGCTCAGATAACATCACTCTGGTGGTAATCTAAATTAATTTCCACTTCTCCCGTAGTCAGTTCCGCTCAAGCTTAACATGTTCAAGCTCGGCTTGAGATTGGTCAAGAGTGAAGCCCAATGACGCCCACTCCTTTCTGAGCTCCAAAAAATGGGTTTCATATGGGGAAAGTCTACTGGGTGAGGACATCACTTCCTTTGTCTCAGTAAATTGGATTTGATAAATCCCTATATTTATACTAATCATGTGATCACTATTCATTGTCTATATTATCAACGGTCACAATTAATGATGGTATTTTAAAATTCAGAAACATAAGACAAAGGAATTTCACATTTTATATAACCATAATAACACATTTAATTAAATCAAGATTAATTTCTATTAATGAATGTTTGGGTCGTTACAATTCTCAGAACAGATCATATAGGTTTACCCTTGAACATGACCAAAAATCAGATACTATCATGGTTTTCTTCTTCATTTTCTTAAAATGAAAATGAATATCACCATTGGTAATAAAAAATATATGTCAAATTAAAATAATAAATTTATTGGAAATAAAATATGAATATAAATAAGGACATGCCAATTAGATGAGTATCCAAATGATCTGTAATGTGTTCAAACAATGTCGGACATCGTCATGCTTCAGTAACCTCCATTATTCAAAAAGAATACATATCCAATTATAGTTAATTAATGGATAAGCTTAATGGATAATTCATTTCATTCTTTGGGATGTAATGAAAGGGAAATGGTTTTCATAGAAGTTTATCATCACACAAGGGATGAAAATAAATGGTAACCATTGATTAAAAACACTAATGTTGATAAGGAATATAAAACATGGTGTGGATGTATTTAAAATTAATTTTATTAGAAAAGTAACTTCCTCATGAGAAATGAGTGGAAATAGAGAGTAAATTACTAAATCTATGAAAAACTAAATAATAAATTGTTACCAAGTATGAAGACTATAATTACAAGGTTATAAATAAATGTTTTGGACTATATATGTAATCTAAAGAGTGATATTGATAATTTCTTTTATAGGATAAATCCAATCCTTAAAAGGTAAATAATATCCCATAAATTATCATCATATGAGTTCATAGTATAATGTTATATCAAGATGGAGAAATAATTATCCAAGACTTATGAATTTTAATGAAAGAAGATAAGAAGAGTGCAGTTGATCCCTATAGAAAGGGAAAACCAAAAAAATGAAAGTAGTTATAGATGTAATTTTCAACTTGTATTAAATAAGGAAAAAATATCATAGATCATGCTTCATGGGGTTGGTGTTTTTTTATTTTTAAAGATATAGGTCATCAAGATCATGATTTCAATGTAATTAAAGAAGATACAAATGTTCAAAGCTTCAAAAATAAAGATATAAGAAAGTATGTGAATAACTTTTTCTCGTGTCAAGGGAATTTTTCTCAAAAAAAGATAATCGATAAATACCATGTTTAGTTAGTCACTATAGCTATGGATGAAGTTCATAATGATGTTGTAGTGGATATGTTTATCATAGTATGAAATTTATCGAATGCTTTATTAGATTATGGATCTTCAAATACCTTTATATATTCCATTTTTTTAATAAATTTAAATAATTCCCTAACAAATTAATAAGGTTATTTTCAATCAATATGCCTAATGGAGATATTACTGCAATAAAGATATGTCAATCAGTTCTTATTAAGACACATGAAGTTAAAAAATTTGAAATACTGATAATTATACCTATGGTTAAATTTTATATAATACTTAGTATAGATCTGATTTTTCGTTATAATGACAAATTTTAATTTCAAGAGAATGATAATATAATTTGTGGTGAAGGTATAGAATCCCTCATCTTCAGAGGGTATACTACTTCAGTTGAATCATATCAAGTTCGACACCTTGTAGCTCTCTAAAATGGAATTATATGAGAATACGATAACAATCAACCTATATAATGGAAAGGTTACCCAAGGATAAAATATGTTCTTAAAGTGAAAAAATATTGATGTGTTTCCAAAAGAACTACTTGGGAATCCCCCTTAGCGTGAAGTTGATTTTTTCTATAAAACTCACCCTTGGGGGAAAAATATATCTAAGACTCCCTAGAGGATTTATTCTATGGAGATATTTGATTTAAATAATGAACTACATGAGTTATTTTACAATGTATTGATATGCCTATGTGTTTCTCCTTTGGGAGATTATATTATTTTTATGAAAAAGAAAGATGAGACTATGAGGTTGTGCATGGAATATAGGGTACTCAATTCCATAACTATAATGATTAAATATCATCTACCTAATATTAATAATATGTTTGACCAACTTCAAGGAGAATAATATTTTTCAAAGATTCAACTTCATTCTATGCATCTTCAATTACGAGTAGGGAAGGAAAGTATTCAAAAGATATTATTTCGTATGAGGTATGGATAGAATGAGATTATAGTAACACCCTTCAGATTCGATAATGCACCATGTGTTTTTATATATCCGAGGAATATAATGTTTAGGTAATATCTTGATAATATTATTGTGGTATTTATTGATGATATATTAGTATGCTCCAAAAGTTATTAATATCATAAGATCCATTTACGAATCATTCTTCAGACTCGTATAGAAAAGAAGTCAAATAGAAAATTTTCATGGGTAAATTTTGGATTCAAGAAGTTCCTTTTGTTGGCCATATTATCTCTAATGATGGAATATCAATTAATCCATCACAGAAAAAGTTTTTAAAAATTGACATGTGTCAAAAAAATATAACCAAGGTAAGTAGTTTCCTTTGATTATCATGTTACTATCGTCATTTTGTTAAAATGATTTCTATATTATAAAACTAGATAACCAAGTTGACATGTAAATGGGTTAATTTACTACAGTCATAATGATGTTAACAAAGTTTTAATGAATTAATAAAGAGGTTGATCAATGTTCTATTGTTGACACTACCAATCGGAGGTATGGATTTGTAACATATTGTGACACATCCAAGAAAGGAATTGGATACATCCATATAGAGAATTTTAAAGTTATTGAAAATGAATCAATGCTGTTAAAGATACATTAAAAATATCCAACCCATAATCTTGATTTAGTAGATGTAGTATTTTCATTGAATATATGGAGATATTATTACTATGAATACTGATGTGTAATATACATATATCATACATGACATAAATGAATATTTCTAATAAAAATTCTCCACATGAGGAAAAGGATATGGATATAAAAACACAAGGATTATGGCTTCTCAATACACTACCACCCTGGAAAGGCGAATAAAGAGATCGATGCACTGGGTAGGAAAGATCATAGAGTTCTGACTAAGATGAGGATTGATAAGAATTCTTTATATAAATACCTAGTAAATATGGAAATGGAAATTATTAGGTAAGGGAAAGAATTAGTTATTTTTAAAATAATTTCTAAACCATATTTATAAGAAAATATAAGAAATTCTTAGACTAATAATGGGAATTATCAAAAGAAAAGTAAATCTATGAATGATAGGATGTTGGCAGACATCATTTTTGAAAATGGTGTTCTTAAATTTGGAAAACTATTATGTGTTCCATATATAAATAAGTTTGAAAATGAATTTTTAGATGATTCACATAGATATAATTTCAATATACTCCTTGGTGGCAACAAGATGTGTTGGTTTTGAAATAACATTTTTTGTGGGGTAATATGAAGAGGATAATTGTTGATTATGTATCACTATGACTATTTTTTCAATATGTGAAGGCTGGGTGACAACGTACTTAAGAATTCATAAAACCTCTATATATTCCTTATGAAAATTTGATAACATTACTATGTGTATTATTGTCAGATTTCCAAGGAATCCTAGAAAAAATGATTTCATATGGTGTATTATTGACCATCTTACAAAATAGACACATTTCCTCACTATATGGGATGATTAACCTCTTGATCATATTTCAGAATTCTCTAATAATATGTTTTTAAGACTTCATGGTGTACCTATTTCAATTGAATCTATCCCTGATCAATGGTTTACATCAAAAGTTTTGAAATTATCCATAATTATATTGATACCAAGATTTATTTGAGAATTTCCTATCATATGAAGACCGATGAGCATTCAAATACGACTATTAAAACATCAGAAGAGAGGTTAAGGTCATTCTCACTTGACTTTCATTGTATTTGGAATCAATATTTTCCTTTTCTATATATTTCCTATTACAATAGTTTCCATTGATGTATTAAAATGGACCTATATTAAGCATCATAGGGAAAGACATTTCGTACTCCAACATTTTGCGACGATGTTGGTGAAATGAATCTTATAGGCCAAAAACCTTTGGAGGAGACATTGGTGAATGTAAAGACAATTAAAACTTGTATTAAAGCTACTTAGAGAATCCAATAGATTTATACTAATAACCAAAGGAAAGATTTGAAATTTCAAGTAGGAGATCATATTTTCATCAAATTATCTCTATGGAATGGTGTTATAATATTTTGTAAGAAATTAAAACTGATCTTTAGGTACATCGATCCTTTTGAAATTCTAGAAAGAATTTGAGTTTTCACTTAACATCTGGTAATGTCACCTATCCTCTATAAATTATATGATCTGTTCCAAATCTATTTATTAAGGAATTGAATTATAGATTTAATGAATCTGCTCACCTATAAGTAAATTGAATTACAAAATGATTGATCTAACTATGAAGTTCTTATCAAGATTCTAGAAACTAGAGAACAAGATTTGAAGAATCCAATGAATCAACTAGTAACGTTTGTTTTTAGAAATCATAATATAGAAGCGGGAACATGGGAACCTAATGATTTTTGATGAATAACTACCCAAATATTATTATGAGTTTAAATTTTTTGAATTTTAGTGATTAATGTTTTAAAGGAGGAAAGAATGTAACTCTAGGGACCTAATTATAATAATATTTTTCTTCGAGAGAAAATATAACACTATACACAAATTTTTATTCATTAATATGTCTAAAAATGAATTATAAAACTTTATAAATTAAATTTTATTAAATTAACTTCATTTTTTAATTCATAATTCCATAATTAACATCGGGTAAATTTTTTTATTTTTCTAAAATTAGTAATTTTTTTGTCAATAGTAAAAAAATATTGATTTTTCAAATACTATCATTTCCATTAATTAAATAAAGTAATTTAGAAGTCCCAATGTATTTTAAATTTCTCCAAATATTATATATATTATTTATTATAATTCCATTTGAATCATAAATTTTTTCGATTTTGATATAAGATAATCTTTTTGTTTAAAAACACATTTTTCTAAAAACTATTTTTGTTACATTTTACACATTTATATTAAAGTTAATATTTGATTCTTCCCAAAATTTAATCTTGAAAAATGGATATCATATTTATAATTTATAGGATAAATTTTTTAAATATGTCTCTTTTATATTTTCCATTACGAATAGTCATATTGTTAAATATTTGTTACCTCGATAAGGCTAAAATGGGTATAAGAGGGTTAAAACCATGAAATAAAATCCCAAAATCAACCCAAAACATTATTTAATTCAATTTTATAGGATAAATTTGACTATAACCATCCCAAATTAGAATATATAAAATTTTGCTTCTATTTTCCCTTGATAATTACATTTATATTATTTAATGTAATGAAAATTGAAAAATGTCACTCTCTTGACTTTAATATCTCTAAAAATTTTACATAAAGAAAAAACCAGGGAACGTTCAGATGTAAAATTTTCTTTTATAGATGAAATATTTTTTTATCATACAAATTTAATTTTTATTTTTATTTCATAAATAGTTCCCTTAAATGTTTATACAACACTGATATTTCATTTGTGCAAGCAGTAGAAAAATCATGTAAATAACTTTACAGACTCTAAATGTAATATTTTTTGGGTTATTTATTGTTTCTCCTAAATTTTATTTGTTAATATAATAAATTATGGATATTTTTATGGTTTATATTGTAATTACAATTTAATGCTGATGTCTTTAATTTCAAATTAAATAAATATTTTCAAAATGACATTAATGATATTTTATGGAAAATAATATTTTATTAAATTTCTTAAAAATAATAACAGTCCTGAAATATGAGTACTTTTATTATAACATGGCCTAAAATTTAATCCCATTTCCATTTATGAACCAATTTTTACCTTATAAGTAAAATTATAAACCTTTAATATTGAAGAATTTATTACTGTGATTAATGTCAAAATGAGTTTACTGAAGGGTTAATATAAACGGATAATGGTTGAAATGATTGAAATAATTTATTAAACATTATTGGATCATTATATATCAATGTTAAACTTATCAGGTTCTAATATGAGTAATTTTGAAGCAAATGTTCAAAGAAACCGACTTAAAAATACTTTAAAACTTTGAAAAATTACAAGTGTCCCTCTCACCTAAATTATAAAAGGTCACATAATCTCTTCACTTATTCACAACTCTTGAAACAGTTATTTCAAAGAAAACATAAAAAATATCTCCCAAATAACTTTATCCATTTTGTATAGCTATTGGAATTTCAAAAATGCCAACCCTATTCTCCTTAAGAAAATATCCAAATGAGGTTTCTCTGAAATATGGTAATCATATTAACCAAGATATTTCTTGTTTACTTATTCTTTTACAAAATTAAATTATATCATATAAATTCCAAAATAATAAAAACATTATATCTCATATAGTGTGATTTTATTATGTTGATTGAATAATATTTATCTATCTCATTCTCTATCACATGGGAATTGAAAGTATCACTTGTGTGTACGTGTGGACTACCACCTCCACGTAGCGATACAATTCATTTTACATCACCAAATTGAATGGATGGTTATTATTATGGGTTTAAAGTATATATATTATATTTATGATATTATAATTCTTCTATAATTATAATATCAAATATACCTTCTTACCTCCCAAACCGTTGGAAAATGACAATGTCACCAATCAGCACATATGGACAACCACCTCCTCAAAGAGACGTGATTAATTTTTCATTTCCAATTTAATGGATGGAAATAAGGATATATTTAATGGATATATATAAAATAATTATAATTCTTTTAGGGTTAATTATTATTTAATTATCTTTTGTTTTATCTGTTAAAAATAGAAAACAATGTTCATGCATATGTATGTCCCATCATTTCCATGAATGGTGTAATTAATTTTTCTATCCATAACATTAAATAATAATTCCAAATATATTTATATATAATGAATATATATGATTTTTATATTATGATTAATGTATTATAAATAATTTAATCATGATTAATATGTAAGGACTGAAACCACCTAACTGAAACATACATGATAAACAAAATAGTTAACACTTAGAAATAATGATATGGATAAATAATTATTAATAAATGGGTTTTTCAATTCTATAAGTGGATAATATATGATTTTATATGTATTATATGGTTATATTATAGAATTTTAATAAATTTTTGTTTATTGTATAGGAGGCTAAAATCACTTAAAAAACAAGTTGGATATGATGTGAGGGTTTATCTTACAATCTCATCATTATTCTATATTGTTTATATTTAAGTATCTATTGATGGAATTATATGATATTTTTATCTTATACACAATATATTTTATTATCCTTTCGTAATTTTTTAAAATTATAATTTTTCGTTCCATTTTCATAATAGAATTACTAAACAGAATGAACAAATGTTTTTAAGGAAAACTTTCTTTGTAATCTATTCGGTTGGGAATCATTTTCTCCCATTTCCTTATTTTCATTAAAATGTATAAAGGAATGTTTAAAATAATCTAATGTGATTTTTTAAATTCATTTTTACACATGTTTGACATTTAATAATTATTTTTCAAAATAATATTATTGTAATTTTCCGTATGAGGTACTTTTCTGTTTTTTTTCAAAAATGGGAAAGGAATATTTGTTTTTACATATTCGAAATGAACATAATTTCCATAAATCACAATAAATAAATTAATTAAATATTAATTTACAATTCTTTATGATTATTTTCTAGATCAAACATTTTCATTAATATTTTTAAAATTTTAAAATTTTGAATAAGCGATTTCAAAATGAAAAGGGTATTTTCCTCAGGAAATATTCTAGTAATATTTTTAAATTATGTATATATATGACAAAATTATTTGGAGAATATTATGATTTAATTAGGATGAATTATTTTGATACCATTCCCCACATTAATCTAGTTGTTTTATGATTATTTCATATTTATTAATTGAGGAATCTATTAACATTTTGTAAGGTATATTTTCAATAAAAATGTTTATGTTGATTATATTTAACGCATTTCATATGATGAATACATTAGAATTAGTAAGTTATGGTTTGGGCCTATTATAGCCCCTATAGGCATTGGTAGGTCTCTTAGGACAAACTAGTTTTGATATTTCTTGTATTTTTACCTATTTATAATGGTTGTCTTCGAACAAGTCCTTGCTGGTATGATTATGATGTATAATGTTATGCATCATATCATTATGAAACTAGTTTTTATTTTCCATGTGATTATTTATGTTTTTATGTTATCCATGTATTTAAACCCCTTTTATGATTTTATTTATATGTAATATTTGATTATTTTTTATCTCAGATATATTATTCGTGTTTTATTTACTCTATGATAGCTTATATTTTATGCATCCCCTTACTAAACATACGAGCTCACCAATTTCTTATGTTTTGTTCCCTTGGATTTTATGGAGTGTGCTATGAACGATATGAAAGTACATTCTAGGGAAAATAATGATGTCCTAAAATAAAATACTTTTTCTTTATTTTATAGTTCCAAATGTAATGTGAGATTCATGTATGTATCTAGTCTCCCATGACTACTAAACTATTTTGTCCTTTGGGATGTGATTACTTGTATCTAGTACTAGTATAGTAAAATAACCTCTGGCTATAGGCTACTGGAGTTGGTATGTTATCCAAGATCAATTTTTGGACATGGGGGTGCATTTACTCTAGAACGTGGGGTCCCAAAAAAAAGTGGAAGATGATACTTGGATTATTGAGTGATTTTTTGGTTATTCCCAATAATATATCAGAGGGTCATAGTTTTTTTAGACATGCATACTATAAATAGAGGTTCATGATTGATTTATCGTTGGTTTCAGCATCATTGATTTCCTGGACCTAAAAGGACTATGTTTTCTTATAGACATATCAGTTTTAGGTTTATTTTGAATACTTGAAGGGGCAGTTGATTTTTTCTTCCATCCTTTGGTTTCTAGAAGTGGGGGTGATGTTTGAGAATTCTGAGGAAACTTCATGCCTTGGTTTTTTGATTTATAATGATGCAACAGAGTGTACTGATCTCATATATTTTATTATAGTTACATCCCCATTAGTTTCAGTATTCCAGATGTGATCTTGATTTGTTGGAAATAATGTTTTCCATGATTTTGTGGAAGCATTACCTCACTAGTTCATTCTTTGTGTTATTTATATATGACATAATCTTATTCTATAGTTTCCAACCGTGGTATTTTAATCAGCGATAGTGGCAATGGATGAAGTTCTCATAGGACATTGAATTCAATATATCTTTCACCCAATGGAATGGGAATGTAGTTATTGACTCACTGAGTAAGAATTTACAATAAAATGTTGGTTAGAAGGATGGATATTCATGAAGAGTGATGTATGATCTTTTAATAATACATATTGATAAGGAAGTGGAAAGTGGTAGAGGCTACCTATTCTAAATGATAGTATAATTTTCCTTATCTCAGTAGGTGTAGGATCTTAGTGCGGAGACATAGAGGTGGAGTTAATGTGAGATTGTGTCCTCCATGTAAATTTTCTTAAGGAATGGTTTTAGGATTATCAAAATTATATGTTATTTCAAGATATATTCTTTATCAATTTACTATGATGTTATCCATGAGTTTCATAGATCAACATTGGTAGAATGTTTGGCGATATCAAATATGTATCATTCTTTGAGGGTTTAGGTTTGGTGGCCTAGTATGAAGTAATTTGTTGAAAATACCATTTCATGGTGATTAGTTTATCATTAGTTAAAGGTAGAGAATCATGCTTGTGGTTATTTATTTAAACAATTCGATATCTCCAAGTTAATTTGGAAGGATAGCTTAAAGGAATCCATCACCAGTTTCCCTCAATACCAGAAGTATATTATGATGTTTGGGTGATCATAGATTAGTTGATGAAGTTATCTAGTGTTTTGGTTATTGAGGATTCAAGATCTATGGATGTCCAGGGTTAGTATGTGGATGAGACAGTGAGGCTTCATGGGGTACTGATTTCTGTCATCTCTTATTGATATCCTTGATTTACCTCAAGTTTCTAGGGATAGATTTTATATTATTTTGTCTATCGGCTCCACCTTACCGTAGTATTCCATCTTCATATGTATTGGAATATATAAATGACCATTAGGACACTCAGGGACATACTACGGTCTTTTGTAATCTATTTTGGTAGATTGTTGGTGAAGGGCCTTCCATTGATTGATTTTTAGTATAATAATAGTTATCACTCATCCAATGGAATAGATCTATTTGATTCATTGTATGAGGTTTCCTTGAAGACATCTATTTTAGTTTTTTAGATTTTGGAGTATATGGTCCTTAGGCAAGATATTTTATATAGTACAACATATATGGTTTACATATTTTTTAATTAGAATAAGTTAATAAAATACAGTTAGATGTCTTTGGTTGAACAGAGGTGGTGGCCCCAAGATTTTGAGGTTGGGAATCATGTGTTCTTGAAGGATTCCCTCCTTATATAAAATATAGGTTCTTACAAGATAAAAATATCTCTCCCTAACTCATTGGACCTTTTTAGGTGTTGCAACATGTTGACGAGGTGGTGTATCTGTTAGCAGTCCTACCATAGCTTGACCAAATCCATGATTTTTTTCATCTGTAATAGATATATCAATATCTTAATGATGATACTCATGTCATTGATTAATGAAAGGTGGATATGAGGATGTTGGAATATATTTGGAGGGACCAGTTTAAATTCCTAATATTTTAGAGAAGGTATTGTGTGTTCTTGTTATTCATTTGGTTCATCTTTTGTGGAGGTAGAGGAATGTATGTGGGAACATGAGTCACATATACACACTCAATATCCCGGTCTTCTTTTATTCATATTTTTCATGATATAGGGATGTTTGATTCAATTTATTTTGGTTTATAATATATTTTTGCTAATTTTTATATTTTTTTGATTCCTTACGTTGTTTAATTACTTGTTTACTGAATTATAATTGTTTATGAGGTATTTTCCAGGGGAGTGTTTTATTAATAGAAACATAATTTATATTTTATTTGATTATTGAGGATGAGAATAATTTTAGTTTTATCTAATATAAAAACCCTTATCATACTATACTTTTACATTTTGTGACTCAGGTGTTTGATGTATCAATGAGGGATTGTAGAGGGAGGTGTTGTTAGAGAATAAATTTAAATTAGAACAGATATATTTGTGTCATGGTGTTATTGGTTGTGTTTTGGAAATAGGTTAAAGGGTTAATTTATTTTCTATTATTAATAACCAAGATATATTATTTTTAGTCAAAATTTTGTGATTGGAAGGGGGTTTTCCCTATATATTCCAATTTGGTAGTCCTTTTTTCATGGTGTATGAGTTTCACCATAGAGTTTTGAAGGTTTAGTTCCTTAAATCTAATATTTTTTTGGTTTATTGAATCATGGTGTTTATGTTTTACCACAATCCTTCCATGATAATATCAAATTAAGTATTTGACGAATAATTAAATGGGGAAGATATAGGGAAAATATTTCATAATTTTTTAGGGTGGTTTGACTTAACCCTATTGTGATGTATCAATTTTTGTTATGCAATGGTTTTTTGAATTTCCATAACTAATATAAATTAACAAAACAATCTAAATTATTCTTAATTCCATTATTTTCAAAACCTAGGTAGCTAGATGGGAATACTTGGACAACATTGAGAACACTTCAATTGGAATTGGTCCTAGGATTCTATAGATCAATATGTGGTGATCCGTGATGAGTTATATTTGTTTTCATCTTGTTATTTATCATAGTTCTTCATTTCGGGAGAATGTTTTTTTGTTTTAGTTTTGTATTTTTTATAACATTGGTATTTTATATTTGTGGGGATTAATTTGTTTCAATTTTATTAGTTTTCTTTTGTGTGGTTTCGTCTTGGGGATCCTCTTTTCCTTACTATTATTTTGTGTAGGGGTTATAAAGGTTCAATTCAAACATGATAATTGATGACTCTCTTTATTTATGTGTAATTTTTTTAAATTTTATGTTTTAACTTTATTTGATTTAATTTTAAGGATTAAACTAGTTTAATTAATTAATTTGACAGAGATTAAATTGAAAGGGGGGGGGGTGATTCACACGTGTTTAAGTGTTCCATGATATTTTCTTTGTAATTATTAGTTGTTATTTGTTTTTATTGAAAATTATTTTTTTAATTATAATATATATGTGTTTTATTATTGTTGTTATGATGATAGAGATATATTATATAAAAGGTTAATTAATTAAATAATATAGAGAATTGATTGTTTGAAATCTATAATTCTAGACCATGCTGCTTAAGAAAGAGAGGTCAAACATAATTGCGTGTTTTCAAAAGGGGATTATTGATGAAATTTTAAATTTTAATTTTTTATTGTTTATTACTAGAGTACATGTAGTGTAATAATAAATTATATATCTATTGTGTGTGTGTGGGGGGGGGGGGGTTGTATGGTAATTATTGTTATTATGACCCCACTTTCCATACACTAAAATGACATCATAATTACGGAATACAAACAAAATTATAGAAACAAACACCCAAATACAATTTTAGTTTAATTACTTTAGAAACATAGAAACAAAAAAACTTTTACATAAGTAAGATACATTATAACCAACTAGTGTCTTCATGACAATGAGCCTTCTTAGACACCACATATATTCTACATATCTTTATAACCTAGTAAAGTAAACATAAAAAGGGATGAGTTCACATGATTAGTAAGGGTAAAAAAGGATGATATATAATCATAATCATGAGATTAAGGGTATGATAACATGATCATTATCATTATAATATTTGAACTTGTATATAATAAAACATAATCATGAATCATGGAATAAATATTGGATGTTCATAATATATGAATCATAAGTAAGTAAAGAACATAATCCATAAAATCATAACATAAAAAAAGACATGGAATTTAAGAAAACACATAAGCATATAAAACGATTTCCATATTAGTTAAGGAATCACTACCAAGGTCATCTTAGTAGTATGAGTTCACTCCCCATACCATCTTGGTAGTCATGGTTTACTCTCATGGCTATATTAGCAGTGTGAGTTCACTCCTCACGCCATCTTGGTAGTCATGGTTCACTCCAATTGCTATCTTAGTAGTCAAGGTTCACTCCCAGGACTATTTTAGTATATCTCAAAATATATAAATATTTATCCAATTAATTGGAGGGAGATATAGGTCCCACCCATATCTTAGTGAAATAATACATACATGTACCACAAGATCATTAAAAATTATATCATAACCCATGAAATGAAATGGGTATCATAAACCTGAAATCATATCATAGCCTATGGAAAAAGATATAGGTTTCATAATCATTTCATAGAAATCATATCCGAGGAAAAGAAGATGGTTTCAATATAATATAACCCAGGAAACATAAATGGATTTCATAGACATCATTCCATCAAAACATAAATCATTCAGAGAAAGAATATGAATGAAAACATTGAATCATTTCCCCAAAAAGGCATGCGTAGCACTAACAGATGTCATCATAGATAGGAAATAATTTTGAAATATATTTTAAAAAATATTTCATGAGGAAAATATCCTTTATTATTTGGAAAATTATTTTACAAAAAAACCATTGAAAATGAATTCATGAAAATAAACTTGAAAACTTATAAAAAAATATTTGAAATTAATTTGAAAACATTTACCATTGAAAATTCTTGAAATCATATAATTAAATCGTGAAAATGTTTTTAAAACTATTTCATTGAAAATACTTTGAAAATTTATAAATAAATATTGAAAACATTTTGGAAAAAATTCATTTTAAAATACTTTTCAAACTTATAAGGAATGCTTGAAAATGTTTTGAAAACCATTTTACATGAAAAATTATGGAAGAATCTTGGACATGTTTTCAAACCCGTTTTCCTAAAAAACTTATAAAATAATATTTAAAACATTTTCCAACCATTTTTCATGAAAACTACTTTAAAACAATGATTTTACAGAATATTATGAATAAAATTTCTTTTAAACAAACATTAAATCTTGTAAAAGAAGATTCAAGGTAATTATGGGCATGACATCAGGTAAATATATACATTCTTAACATTCATTTTATCTTCATAAGTATAACCAATACTCATATCACATTACTTAATATATTTATGAAAATTTCCCTTGGGAAATCAGTTTTCATAATTCCCATAATATCTACATATGATACATTCAATGTTAACCATGTTACTTTTTTTCCATTGAATAAAACCAAAAATAATTGTGTGAGAAACACATATCATAGTGGAAACACATATAATCATGAAAAATAATTTCTTATAAGATATCTAAATAATGAAACCATTCCTAAACTATGAATCCTCAAGTTTATCTGAGGTTTTCCATAGCCAAATTTTATTTAAATATTTCAAGATTATTATTGATGTGTTTGTAAATTCCCAAATCACATCCTTTGGGAGTGTTAAGCCAAGTGTGTGGCCATGCCCATTGTTGTGTTTTAGGTTACACCAAGCCAGGCCCAACACACCTTATCAGAGTTATTACTCCTAGGTACATCAATTCCAGAGTGATGTCAACTTTTAGTGTCTATACAAGGATGTATTTCTAGTATACCACTCCCTATATCCATTGCAAAAATTATAGGACATTTTACAAAATGTTAACTAATCCTTATACTTATCCTTTGAGAACTCCCAAGAAATAACCTTAGAAATATACCTAGGGATCTAACTGAAGTTTTCTTATCCTATTTTCCAAAGGTAAACTAAACATTTTCTCTGATACTAAATATATTAACCCTCTCTTTTAATGCATTAAAATTACATCATTTTTGCGGAATACTTAAAACATTACACAAACAGACATCCAAAGACCGTATTAGTTTATTAGATCTATAAACATGGAAACATAAAAACTAGTACATATGTGAGATACATTGTCTCCTAATAGGTTCTAAATGACTATAACCCTTATTAGACACATCATATATACTACATATCTTCATAACTTGGGAAAGGAAACAAAAAAATGGGCGACCTCAGATTCTTAGTAAGGGTAAACAAGGATGATATGTATGCATTATTATGATCATAAGGGTATGGGAACATGACCATAATCATTTTAAGATCATACTCTGCATATCAAATATCATAATAATGAGTTATGGAATAAATATTGGTAGTAGAGAAGATATAAATCAAAAGAAAAAAACACAATCCATTAAAGCATAATTTAAGAATAATACAATGAATTTTGGACAACACATAAGCATGTAATATGATTTAAATAGTAACCATGGAATCACTACAAAGGCTATCTTTGTAGTATGGGTTCACTCCACATACCATCTTGTAAGTCATGTTTCACTTACATGGATATCTTAGTTGCTTGAGTTCACTTCTCATACCATCTTAAAAGTCACAGTTCACTCCCTTGGACATCATAGTAATCAATTTTCACTCCCAATACCAACTTAATTTATCTCATGAGATATAAATCTTTTGCAAATACATTGGAGGGAGATATATGTCTCACCCATATCATAGTGAAATCATAAATACTTGTGACACAAGATAATTTAAAATCATATCATAACATATGAAATAATGGGTATCATAAACAATAGATCATATCCAAAAATGTGAAAAATATACAGGTTTCATAATAATTTCATTAAGAGAATAACCCATGGAATTAAGAAGGTTTCAAAATCATATAATCCATGAAATATAAATGGGTTTCAAAAACATCATTCCATCAAAATATAAACCTTTTATAGAAATAATGTTTTCAAAATAGTATTAATAAAATTATAAAAATATATAGTTTATAAAAATATAAAATGAATTCATTGGTTTGAAATTAATTAGAAATGAATATAAAGAACGATTTAATATCATGTAAAATATTATTATTTTTATGCTAACAAAGCTGTTTAACCGTAATAAATTAAAATAATTAAAATTATCAAGTGATATTAATGTGATATATATATATATTAAATAATATATTTCTTATATTCACCCAATATATTTTATATTAATAATATAATATTAAACCCATTATTACACATAAAAGACAATATTTTTATAAAGGTATTTCAGCCACCTTTTAATAGAGAACCCATTTAAAATAATTTTTTTGAAACCTTAATGAATTTAATATGTAAAAATAAATATAATATTAGTAATAAAAACATTAATATTCGATTAGTGTAATTTTTTTTAATTTTATGTGAATATTCATTTTTTTAATGAATAGTTAAAAATAACCAAATCTAACTCAAAATTTCTTTATCATTTAATTTATTTATATGGGTAAATTATATTTTAATTTTTTCCCAAATTTTAATTAGATAATATTATTATTAATTAATACAACTTTTTTTATTTGGATTTATTTCCCCTTGAAATTGATTATAAAAACATATCAATATTTTGGGTGTTTTCACATAAAAAACATGCATTGTTGTCTAGTCTACATGATTAAATTTAAATTAATTTTTGTCACTTATGTGATTGGATTTTGAAAAATGGATTCCATATTTTTAATTAAAATTATTTATAATGTATAATAAGGTCAACATCGTTTTTGACCAAAAATATTAGTGAAAGTAATTAAAATTAATTATAATTATTAATGAAAAATTAAGTTTAATAAGGGACTAATCCTCAATCCTATGATGCCAAATGACCTATAAACTTGTCCAAAATTATATACCCATATTTACACCCTATCATCAATTTTATTGAATTGGTTACATTATGGGAGCTAATTTCAACATGAAAAATGCTATAGGAATTCCTTTGTCCAAATCTTACAAGAGTGCAACTCCTCCACCATTATAAAAGGCCACCACATCTCCCTACTCCTCAAACCTCTCATGACACCTATATTAGACCAATATATACCCAATTAAATTCTCCACATCCCTACACTAGACCTTTAAGAATCCATTTGGAGATGAATCATTCCAAGGAAGCCCTTTAGTATAAACCAAGAGGTGTTAATCGATTTATCGGCATCACTGTCTCTCAAGATCTTTAGTTTAATTTCTATTACCCACCCCTCAAATATCATTATTATATGATTATATAATAAAGAATATATCTTAAATTTTCCAGTATGTTGTTTTTTGATGATTTAGATCTAATATTACACACACTTCCATCTATTGGATAACGAACGTACTGTTTACATATATGATGAACTACCGCCTCATGAAACGATGATTGTTCATTTTTCTTTATCACCTCTCTTGGCAGACAGTATGATGGAATTTTTTTATATATGATATATATGATATTTATAATTTCTATATTCTTCCTTAATTATTTTATAACACATACTTATATACATTCCATTTATTTGTAAATATTTTAAAATCATTTGTAGAAGTTTGGACTACCGCCCCCTTAAAGCGATTTGACTCACTCATATTATAAATTGAATGTATAAATGAAAGTATTAACAAAACAATGTATAATATATAACATAGATATGATACTAGAATTATAATATACATATGTACCATTTACTTTTCATTATTTTAAATACAACAATAAAATGAAATTATCATTCATGTGTATGTACGAACCTATCATCGCCATGAACGGTGCACTTCATTTCTTATCTACAATTATTATAGACTATTGTAAATATATATTTAATTAATATATAAGATAATAAATTTATTTTTTAAATTATATATATTATAAAATTATGATCTTTGTAATAAGAATAACAAGTAACAAGTCCAAACATCCTTTATAAAACTAGGCAATTATCATAAAAAATTGTTAAAATAATGAAAGAGTGATAATAAACAGGTAATAAAATATTCTAAGAATTTAATATATGATATCATTAACATTATTATGGTTCTGGTGTAAGTTATTTTATTATTTAAAACCACTATATAGGAGGATAAATACCACATATGAAAAGGAAGGTTAAGGTAAGGGATTCTTTTCATACTTTTCTTTTTGTGAGGCATACACCTTATACATCGCTTAATTATTTTGGGTAGGGTATATACTTTCTTTTTTGATACATTATATCTTGAATCCTTTTGATTCATGGTATGAAAAAACTTTATTTAATGGTATTATGATTTAATTGTTTCAAGTGGTATTGGACACTTTTGGATGTCTAAAGATTATTTTTCTAAAAAATATTCTTAATTATTATATTTAAAATCTCACTTAATCTTGTGACTGTTAAACTTATATTGAAAAAATAACATTATTTTAAAAAAATTTATTTTTTATTTACCTTGATTATCCATATTCGCACACAATGGATATTATTATTACCAAAATAGTATATAATTTTACATATAGTGTTCACTTGGATAGTTATTTGATCAACTGGGGAATTATTGATACATCTATATCTTCTATTCCATACAGAAACATTTTAATGAGGAATATTGTAAATAAAATATATGGGGAATTATTTTTATATGAAATACATTGGTTTGGTACCATTTAATGAAATCCCTATGGATTGGGGACCAGTTAATTCAATCCCGTCAATGCATCGATAGTCTCTTGAGACGAATTAGTTAGCCAAATCCAAATAGAAAAACTGTCTCTTGATGGTAAAGGTATCATGTGCTTGGGAAAAATAAAGTTTGATAATTAATCATTTCATTTGTTGAGAATTCAATTATAATTTATCCATGAGATTTTGTGTCGATATATCTATAGATGCATTTTATTTTTAGTTGATTGATTTAATGGAATGTGTTTTATGTTTCATACATTTCTATATTGATATTTTCTTTATCTAGATATTTTAATGGCATGTTTTATCATATTTTCACCTTTTCATGTAAATTTATTTCAATTTTTTAATTGTTTATTATGCTTTAAATAAACTTAATGAGCATTTCAGCTCACCCTTATTATTTTTCCTTTAAATATTTTATGAAGAATAAATATTTGAATAGGTGTTCAATGATGTTTTTTATCTATTTTTATAATGTATCATGTTTTTATTTTCTATTCCTAATGTAATATGGGTATCATTTATGTAAAAAGGATTTCCAAGACTACTAAACTGAACGATCCTACAAGATTTTATTTCTTTTAATCATGCCAATGTAATAAAACAATGCACTGGATCCGATGTTATGGGGTTGGGATGTTACAATTGGTATCAAAGAAGATCTAGTAGAAACTTTAAGAACTAGATGTATGAAAACATATTTAGAGAACACATCCCTAAAGAATAGTTGGAGGATAATAATAGAAGAAAATCCTAAATATTCAGTTAGATATAGATTATGTAGTTTTCTTATAAATTCATCCCTATCTAGATACTACAAGTGGATGTGGTTCTAGCAAAAATATACCTAGGTGTAACAACTCAAAAAATGTGTCTTTGACTTGGCTCAATGTGACCTCGTACATGACAACAAGCCTTGTTGCGTATATGGTTTTAATCTCCTGATGTATATTACTAAAAAAATCACTTTTTCTTTACAAACCACTATTAAGGATTTTCATAATGAATAACCTTGGTTAAACAATAGGTGTTTTATATTGAAAATGAGGTGTCATAAAATAGAAATTATATAAATGATATTATGTATAACAATTAGGCCAAGGAGGGATCTATGTAAAAATAATTGGATGAAGTATTTATGTATTGAAAAAATAGGTAAAAGGCTATTTAGTGATTATCCTAATTTCAAGGATGTATATTAATGTTAGTTTAAAAATTATATTAATATGGTTTTATAAAAGGAATACATATAAGACGAGTGACAACCAATCGGATCTAGAAAGGGTATGGGTCTTGAACCTGTGACCGAAGGATGATAAGAGTTACATGCTAAACACTTACATATGCAATGTCCTGGTTAAAATTTAATTGGTTGTTGTTAAAAAAAATTATAAATAAATATTAATGATAAACTGGATGTGTTTATTTTAGGTTTATAGATTAATATAATAACCATATTTGTTTGAGAAAATATCTAGAGACAAATTGTTATGCTTGTCACTCTTTTATGTTCTTTAAGATTCTTTTGAAACATATTTTAGTGCTTCAAGCATCAAAATTATTTTTTGGATGAATTAGAAAAACAATCAAAGAAAAACCAAAGGATGAAATTATATTTATATAAATATATACAGTATATAAATTTAATTACATACTTATGAAATAAATTATTTATGAAAATTATGAAAATGATCTAAAAAATGTGTTCCATATGCCTTATTTTTTGATTACTCGATGGTTTCCAAATTATCAAATATTTATGGATTTGTGGCCCTCAACTTTCTATTGGTAATTCAATTGATTTTGTATTTCCACAATCACTATATATAAATATTTATGATTTTACACTAATTACGCATATATACTTTCCACCAATTTTCTCGTAATTATGGACCTAGTTATATGTTAGTCCATGTAACCTCCATACATTTCATTCTCTCTTATATAGATGTTATTTTATGAACCATTCCCATTATGTGTGATCTCAACATATGAAATATCAAACATACTATTACCGAGATCATGTTTGAATTACAGCTATGCAATTTAATTATGTTGGGGAGAATATAACACCCTAAAATTATAAACTAAGAACTTTATATTGGATAGAGTTCATGAAATGCGACACCAACCACGTAATGGAATATTATAGCACAATACTTTAAATAATATTTATTTTTTTAAATAAATTCAATATATTATATATTTTTTAATGCAGGAAACTTTGAGTTATGTTGCATTACATGTAGAGATGCTTTTCTTCAAAAGCATACATTACTAGTAAGTCCTATTTTTACCGAACAAAAATATATTATTAAAATATAATTATTTAATATAATAAGACTTAACCTAGAAATTAATTAAATTTTTATAAATAGTATTAACAAACTGATGGATATATTTTGTTTATAAAATTATAAAATATATCCATTGCTTAAAAATAAATTATAAATGAATATGAAAAATGATTTAATATAAAGTAAGATATTATTATTTTTATACTCACAAAGTTATTTTAGAATAAGAAATTTAATTAATTAGAATTATTTAATGATATTAATGTGATATATATTTTATATGACAAACCTGCCTTTATTACAAACTTAAACATGATTTATTTCATACAACTTCACTGGATACAAAAAAGAATATCGAGAGGTTTAGTGTCTTTGGGGATTAGGATCATTACATAAAAACATAAAACATGAAATACAACATCTTTATTGAAAACATCCTTTACATGACCACTACATTCCCTCGTTCTTAGCATTGCAAGGGATAACCTGAGGACATGCATAAGAAAAGGGTGAGCTATAAAGCCCAGTAAGGGAGTACACATGGAATAACATGAGGAGTAAAACAGATGTTAGACAATAGGAATATCAATAGATCATAAAAGAATCATGAGAATAAAGGAATGATAAAGCATGATAATCATAACCTGGAAATGTGGCAATAACACTTAACATGGAATTAGCATGAGCCAAGGCTCATTGCACATAGAGCATGAGTAAATCCTCATTGCACATAAAGCTCAAGTAAACCCTCGTTGCAATTGAATTAGCATGAGTCAACACTCATTGCACATGACGTATCATGATACTATACTTTACCCAATGCATTGGAGTGCTATAAGGGCGTACCCTTCTTAAACATTTCATTTAATGCATAAGTGTGCCACATGGATCACAAAACATGGATTCATAGAACATAATCATTTATTCCTGGATAAAGGATTTTTGAATTCATACATGAAAAATTATAATCAATTAGTAAATGTTCATAAATGTGAATACCCTTCATGGAGAAATTGGCATGGTATTCATTACACAATGGAATTGGCTTAAAAATCGGTGCGATTTCGACAGCGTAACGGCGTGACATAAGAATTCATAGAAATGGTTGATGAGAGAGAAAGGGTTCCATCATCATATTTACATGTAATGGAAAGTAAGGAGTTCATATGGATACATGTCCCAACAATTGTAATGGAATTTAGATTCATGATACAAAATTATTGCTTGAATGTAGAAGAAGAGAGAGAAGTTCTTTTCGGAATTTCGGCATAGTAACAGGTGTACATGGGAGGCATTTAATGAGAGAGAAAGGGGTCTCCCATCATTAAAACAATAAGAGGGCAGTATGGGGGAGGTGAGAAACCATACCCCAACATTAATAATTGAAATTAAATGGGCAATACAACTTAAAGAAAATTGATAAAAAGGAGAAAGGAAGAAAAAACCCTTACTTGGAAGTGTGCTTCCAAAGGCTATAGAGAGGCTTGTGAGATGATTATTGGGAGAATGGGGCACCTTGAGAGGATTATAGAGAGAGTAGGGCAGAGGTTGGATGAACTCTAAGGGCTTTGAGTGAGGAGGAAGTGGGAGCTTGGGTGGGTTTATATAGGAAAGGTGAGGGAATTCTTTATTATTTAGGTTTGGGTCCCCTTACATTAAATTAATCAAAACCACAAACCATACCATGGTATTTGACCATGGTTTTTGGAAAAGGGAATAAAAAAACAATATTTTATAAGGTCAAAGTCCGAAATTCTTAAAATAATAAGGTTTCTTAGGTGGAGGTGAGTCACACTCCCATGGTAATTAATTTAAAAAGACAAGGTGTTTTATAAGTCTTGAGGGGTCTATTAATGCTTTGAAAATTAAGCCAAACAAACCCAAAATCACATTATTTTAATGTTAAAACATATATTGGCCGAACATAATGATTATAGTATTTTATTACACCACTATTGGGTCATTATGATGTCATAAAACACATTATATATTTAAACGGTAGTTAATTTTTACCCAAAAATTTGACTGTCTCAGAAAATTATGAAAAATTAACCGTTGGATAATTTCGACGTCCTGATTCCAAAAATAGAATTTATTTTATCTAAATAATTTTCTAAATATGTTAATATTCACTTTTAAAATAAAAACTGACATTTAAAAAAATTCACGGGTTTTGACAAAAATGGCTTTCATACCTTAATAAAAATTATAATTGCATTCATACAATTACATGATAATTTATATATAATAAAATTAATCTAATAATAATAATAATATTTTATTAAAATAATATTTAATTAAAAAATACCTTAATTTAATACAATTGATTTCTTAATTAAATAATAACTAAAAACACCATTTGTACTTTAAAAACTATTTACAATGTATCAAAAATGACTAGAAATTATATTCATTATTATATACAAAAATAATGTACATGAACATAGTACTAATTATTTGTTACATAACCCCTTAAAACGGCCGCATAAGACCCAAGGGTAAGGTGTGCGATGGTGACATACTCTTGGGGTGGCTCGGATAACATCGCTCGAGTGAAAATTTCTATTAACTTCCACTTTTCCCGTAGATGGTCTCGTTTGAGCTTGACATGATGAAGCTCAGCTTGGGCTTGGTCAAGAGCGAAGCCCATGGATGCCACCACTTTTCCGAGCTCCGACAAATGGGCTTCGTATGGGGAAATTCTACTAGATGAGGTTATCGCTTCCTTTGTTTGAGTAAATTTGATTTGTTAAAGTCCTATATTTAAACTAATCATGTGATCACTGTTCAACAGATATATTAGCGACGGTCAAAATTCTTAACATAAAACCAATGAAGTTGAAATTTTATATAAACATAAAGAGACATTTAATTAGATCAAGATGGATTTCCATTAATTAAACTTTGGGTCGTTACAATATTCCCCCCTTAAGAAATGTCGCCCTCGAAATTTCCCTTTTCCCACACTAAAAAAAATGTGGGTAACTCAGCTTCATCATATCCTCCGATTCCCAAGTCGCTTCTTCAAACTTGTGGTTTCTCCACAACACCTTGACTAGGGGCATTGTCTTATTTCGTAGAACTTTTTCTCTACGATCTAAGATCTTTACTGGTTGCTCCTCATAAGAAAGATCATCTTCTAATTGTACCACCTCAGAAGAGAGTACATGTGAAGGGTCTGGTATGTACTTCCTTAAGAGGGATACATGAAAGACATCATGTACTTTGGACATAGTAGGTGGAAGTGCTAGTCGATAGGCCACAACCCCGACACGATCAAGAATCTCGAATGGGCCGATGTACCTTGGACATATCTTCCATTTCATTCCAAACCTCATGACCTTCTTCCACGGAGATATGCATAAAAACACCATGTCTCCAACTTTAAACTCAAGGTCCCATCGACAGTTAACCGCATAACTCTTCTGTCGACTCTGGGCTTCCTTGATATGATGCTTAATGGTTTTCACCTTCTCCACCATTTCTTCGACCATTTCTGGTCCAAGAAGCTTACGTTATCCAACCTCACCCCAACATGCCGGTGTTATACACCTTTTCCCTTACAGGGCTTCATATGGTTCCATTTGGATGCATGAGTGGAATCTGTTATTATAAGAGAACTCAACCAGAGGAAGATATTGATCCCAGCCTACCTTAAAGTCCATTGATCTCTCTCTCAACATATCCTCAAGTGTTTGTATAGTTCGCTCGGATTGGCCATCGTTTGAGGATGATAGGACGTACTGAAGTTCAGTTCAGTATTCAGAGCATGTTGAAGACTCTTCCAAAACATAGAGGTGAATCTTGGATCTCAGTCAGACACAAAAGATAGTGGTACTCCATGCAACCTTACCACTTCCCTGATATATATCCGTGCCAGTTGATCCATAGAGAAATCCTTCTGAATAGAAATGAAGTGTGCAGTCTCTGTAAGACGATCCACAATAACCCAAATTGCAATGTTGCCTTTGGATGTCCTTAGAAGTCCAGTGACAAAGTCCATGGTGATGTTCTCCCATTTCCATTCGGGTACGGGAAATGGTTTCATCATACCCTTAGACTTCTGCCTCTCTTCCTTCACTTGCTGACACACCAGGCACTTTGATGTATATTCAGTGATCTCATTCTTCATATTATCCCAACAAAAATTTTCTCGGAGATCTTGATACATCTTTGTGGTCCCTGGGTGAATAGAGAAATTCTAACTATGTGCGTCTTCCAAAAGTTACTTCTTCAGCTCCGGACATGATGGAACACATAGTATTTTCCCAAACTGCACAATTACTTCTTCATTAACATTAAAACTTGAGGATTTCATTTTTTTGATAGCTTCCACTTTTTCTTGAATTCCCACATCATCCTTTTGAACATCCTTTAAACTTTCCAAAATAGATAGTTGAGCAATCATTTCTGAAAGGATTGATGATGTTCCCTTATTTATGATTTCCACGTCCATATTTATCAAGTCTAAGAAGATTGGATCCTTCTCAATTATCATCATTGATAGAATTGCTGGGTCCTTTCTACTAAGGGCATCTTCCACCTTGTTCGCTTTCCCAGGGTGGTAATGTATTGAACAGTCATAATCCTAGATGAGCTCTATCCATCTTCTCGGGCGCATATTAAGCTCTTTCTGTGTGAATATATATTTAAGACTCTTGTGGTCAGTATATATCTCACATTTCTCCCCATAGAGATAATGCCGCCAGATTTTCAAGGAAAAGATCACCACTGCTAACTCCATATCATGTGTTAGATAGTTTCTCTCATGGATTTTCAATTGCCTTTAGGCATAGGATATAACTTTATCATTCTGCATCAGCACACAGCCTAAGACCTTCTTTGAAGCATCACTGAAAACAACATAAAGTTCCCCACATGTGGGTAAAGTGAGCACGAGCGTAGTGATAAGACTCCTTTTCAACTCCTTGAAGCATTCTTCACATTCATCACTCCAAGAAAACTTTACTCCCTTTTGAGTTAGCTTGGTAAGAGGGTTGTAAAATCGTGAGAAATTTCTCACAAATCGTCGATAATATCCAGGTAACCCCAAGAAGCTACGAATATCTATTACCGATGTTGGCCTTGTCCATCACTCAATTGCATCTGTATTGGAGGGTTCCACAGATATCCCATTGCTTGTGATGATATGACCCAAGAATGAGACCTCCTTCAACCAGAACTCACACTTGCTGTACTTTTCGTAGATATTATCCTTATGCAAAGTCTCTAGTACAGTTTTTAAATGCTATTCATGATCCTCCTTGGTTTTGGAGTATATTATAATATCATCTATAAAGGCAACCAAAAATTTGTCAAGGTAATCTCTAAAGACTCTATTCATCAAGTCCATGATTATTTCCGGAGCATTGGTGAGTCAAAAAGGCATTACTATGAATTCATAGTGCCCGTATCTTGTACAAAAAGTAGTCTTGGGGAAATATTCTTTCTTTACCCTTAATTGATAATATCCCGACCGCAAATCCACCTTGGAGAAGTACTATGCTCCACGCAGATGATCAAACAACTCATAGATTCTTGGGAGAGGATACTTTTTCTTTATCATGATTTTGTTAAGTACACGATAATCGATGTAAAGCCTCATTGACCCATCATTCTTCTTGATGAAGAGGACTTGTCCACCCCATAGTGAAGCACTTGGGCGTATAAACATTTTATCCAGATTCTCCTGTAGTTGTTTCTTCAGCTCTTCAAGCTCCAAAAAACCATTCTATATGGAGTCTTGGATATTGGTAGTGCCCCAGGTATAATTCAAATTGAGAACTCAACATATCTTCTAGGAGGAAGACCATGTAGTTCCTTGGGAAACACTTCAGCGAATTCCCTCATAATAGGCATTTCTTCAATGATGGTTTCTTCCTTGGACTCAATCATCTGAGCTAGATAAACATACTCATAGGGTAGTAATATCCATGCTTGAGATGATAGAGCTAAAGGAGATTCATCTTCCTGCTGACACTTGTAAATAATCAGGGGTTGATTCTCCATATGGAGTGTGATTTCCCTCTCCCGACAATTTATATTGGCTCTATATAAGGAAAGTCAATCCATGCCAATAATTTAATGAAATTCTACTAGAGTGAGTATGATGAGGTTCGTCGGGAAATTCAATCCATAGATTATAACAGGGGAGGACTTATATTCATGGGATGCAATGATTGCCCCATTTTCTGTAATCACCGACGTCTTTACTTCGATGATTTGTGGTGGTGCTGGGATTGTTCTACTAAACTTTCAATATATGAAAGAATTATTAGTACCTGAATCAAAAAGTATGCTCGCTATTCTTGAATGAATAACTAGTGTACCTATCACCACTTCGTTTTCGGGGTTCACTTCGGAAGAAGTGATGGAAAAATCTCTTCCTTGCTGGCTTGGGGGTTGTTGGTTGTCTCAAAAAACCCTTGGATTAGGGCACTAATTTGAAAAATGACACGATTCATTTCATTTTTAGCATTGAACAATGTGTTGAGGTTCGAATGGATTGTTCCTCTCCTCTATCACAGCCGTGGGTCTTTCTTGCCGATAGTTAATAGATAGGTTCCCTTCTATTCCCACCTGAAGCATGTTCTCGTCCCTTTAAGGCAATTTCCAGGGTGATTATTTCTTCACTTTTGGCAAGTGGGGTGCTGGATCTTCATAGCACCATTAGATTTATCCATTTGACAACTAGCATTGAAGTCCACCTTACACTTATTGTCCCCATGATACCATAGTGATTCCCCGATCTCTATTTCAACCTTGAGGGCACATCAGACAATTTTCTCATAGGTGTCAAAGTCACAGATCGCTAATGATTTCCACAAGCTAGTCTTCAGCGCACCAAAGAAGCGGTAAAACTTGCATTCAGGGGTAACGACAAAGCCGGAACCGTATCGTGCAATCCTTGTGAAGTTTTCCTTGTACGCTCCAACAGATTCTTCTTCTTTTTTCTTGAGGTAAATGAAGTCCCTTTCCATCTTAACCTAGAGGGTGCGTAGAAAATATTTATCGAAAAACATCTTCTGGGAATCCTTCTATTCCAACGCCTCGATCTCTTCCTCAGGCTACGTATTTTTGATCAACCTCCACCATTGATCAGCTTCATCCTGCATACGATAAGCCTCCAGGAGAACGTTATCCTGTTCAGAACATTAAAGGGTGGAGAATATCTTTTCAATGGAGTTGATCCATTGTTCAGCGATCGTGGGATCAGATGATCCACTAAATGTAGGAGGCCTTTGTCTCATGAAGCTCTCGATAGCGACTTGTTCTTTCTTAGGGGGGGTTGAACGTTCCTCTTGACCTGTGTTTCTATTCAAAACTTGAGTTAGCTGAGTGAGAAGCATGGAAAAGTTCGCGATTCCAGCTCCCATTGGATTTGGCATCTCATTAGTACAGTCATCACACTAATCTTCACAACGGTTGTTAGCCCGAGTCCTCCTATTACCGGTCATTAGCTGGAATAAAAGGAAAGTTCGGGGTAACACATAAAGGGTAATCCAAATACAAAAGTTAATGACTTATAAATAAACTTTTGTTTCCTTACTCAAGAGTCTATAGGCTTCAATCTAGGCTTTTCATGATACACTTTCTAAGATATATTCGTAGAGGCATTTTTTTAATTCCCTTAATAAGGGTTCATACTAAGCGTTTGAATTTATCAAAACATATCCCCCAGGAGTGTCGTAACCAAGAGTTCAGCAAGACCCGTTGTCGTGTACCAGTTCCTGTTCGAGTCTAGCTTAAAGTAGTGTTTTCGGGTTTTACCCCTAGGATACATATGTGCCAGAGCCGCCTCTACCTGCTCGTATCCAGATAGGGATGTATTTGTTTGATAAACAACTTACTCAGTACTTAACATAACTTAGGGATGTTTTTATTATACTTAGTCTTGTATCTAAGGCTTTACTAGGGTTTTCTAATACCAAAAATAACTAAACCTATCCTTTGATACCAACTATGACAACCCTACTTTTATTACAAACGTAAACATGATTTATTACATAAAACTTCACTTGATAAAAAATAAGATCGGTAGGTTTAGTGTCTTTGGGGCTTATGATCATTACATAAAAATTAAAACATGAAATACAACATCTTTATTGAAATATTCCTTTACATGACCACTACATTCCCTCGTACTTAGCATTGCATGGGATAACCTGAGGACATGCATAAGAAAAGGGTGAGCTATAAAGACCAGTAAGGGAGTACACATGGAATAATACGAGGAGTACAACACATGTTAGAAAATAGGCATATCAATAGATTATAAAAGAAACATGATCATAAAGGCATGATAAATCATGATAATCATAACATGGAAATGTGGCAACAACACTTAACATGGAATTAGCATGAGCCAAGGATCATTGCACATAGAGCATGAGTAAATCCTCATTGCACATAATGCACGAGTAAAACATCATTGCACTTGAATTAGCATGAGCCAACAATAATTCCACATGAACTATCATGATACTATACTTTACCCAATGCATTGAAGTGCTATAAGGGCGCACCTTTCTTAAACATTTCATTTCATGCATAAGTTTGCCACATGGATCATAAAACTTGGATTCATAAAACATAATAATTTATTCCACGATAAAGGATTGTGGAATTAATACATGAAACATTATAATCAACAAGAAAATGTGCATAAAGTTTAATACCCTTGATGTAGAAATGAGCATGGTATTCACTACACAATGACATTGTCTTAGAAAATCGTTGCGATTTCGGCAGCATAACGGCGTGACATAAGAATTAATAGAAATGGTTGATGAGAGAGAAAGGGGTTCCTCATCATATTTACATGTAATGGAAAGTAAGGAGGTCGTATGGATACATGTCCCAACAATTGTAATGGAATTTAGATTCATGATACAAAATTATTGCTTTAATGTAAAAGAAGAGATAGAAGTTCCTTTCGGAATTTCGGCATAGTAATGGGTTTACATGTGAGGAATTTAATGAGAGAGAAAGGGGTCTCCCATAATTGAAACAATAAGAGGGAAGTATGGGGGAGGTGATAAACCATACCCCAACATTCATAATTTAAATTAAAATAGCAATACAAGTTAATGAAAATTGACAAAAAGGAGAAAGGGAGAAAAAACCCTTACTTGGAAGTGTGCTTCCAAAGGCTAGAGAGAGGCTTGTGAGAGGCTTCATGGGAGCTTGGGGTACCTTGGGAGGATTCTATAGAGAGTAGGTCAGAGGTTTGACGAACTCCAAGGGCTTTAAGTGAGGAGGAAGTGGGAGCTTGAGTGGGTTTATATAGGAAAGGTGAGGGAATTATTTATTATTTGGGTTTGGGTCCCCTTACATTAAATTAATTCAAACCACAAACAATCCCATGGTTTTTGCCCATGGTTTTTGGAAAAGGGATGAAATAACAATATTTCATAAGGCCAAAGTCCGAACTTCTTAAAATAATAAGGTTGCTTGTGTGGTGGTGAGTCACACTCCCATGGAAATTAATTTAAAAAGACAAGGTGTTTAATAAGTCTTGAAGGGTCCATTAATTCTTTGAAAAGTAAGCCAAACAAACCCAAAATCACACAATTTTAATTTTAAAACATATATTGGCCGAACATAAAGATTATATTATTTTATTACATCACTATTGGGTCATTATGTTGTCATAAAACACATTATATATTGAAATGGTATTTAATTTTTACCCAAATATTTGACTCTCAGAAAATTATGAAAAAATCACCGATGGATAATTTCGAAGTCCTAATTCCAAAAATAACATTTCTTTTTTATAAATAATTTTTTAAATATGTTAATTTTCACTTTTAAAATAAAAACCGACATTTATAAAAAATTCACGGGTTTTGACAAAAATGGATTTTAAACCATAATAAAAATTATAATTGTATTCATAAAATTACATGATCATATATATATAACAAAATTAATCTAATAATAATAATAATAATATTTTATTAAAATATTATTTAATTCAAAAATCCCTTTATTTAATAAAATAGATTTCTTAATTAAATAATAACTAAAAACACCATTTCTACTTTAAAAACAATTTACAATGTTTCAAAAATTACTAGAAATTATTTTCATTATTATATAAAAAAATAATCTACATGAACATAGTACTACTTATTTGTTACATAACCCCTTAAAACGACCACATAAGACCTAAGGGTATGGTGTGCGATGGTGACAGACTCCTAGGGTGGCTCGGATAACATCGCTTGAGTGGTAATTACTATTAACTTCCACTTTTCCCGTAGATGGTCTGGTTCGAGCTTGACATGATGAAGCCCAGCTTTTGGTTGTTCAAGAGTGAAGCCCAAGGATTCCACCTCTTTTCTGAGCTCTGAAAATGGTCTTCGTATGGGGCAATTCTACTGGATGAGGCCATCGCTTCCTTTGTCTGAGTAAATTGGATTTGTTAAAGTCCTATATTTATACTAATCATGTGATAATTGTTCAACGACTATATTAGAAATGGTCAAAATTCTTAACATAAAACCAAAGAAGTTGAAATTTTATATAAACATAATAAGACATTTAATTAGATCAAGAGGGATTTCCATTAATGAAACTTTGGGTCGTTACATATTATATATTTAATGAAATATTTTTTATATTCATACAATAGATTTTATAATATTAATATTAGACTAAACCCAATGTTAGAGATAAAATACTATATTTTTATAAAGGTAGTTTTTCAAATTTTTAATATAGAACCCATTTTAATTAAATTTTTAACGCATTTATATTAATAACATGTAAAAATATACTTCAAATTTTAAAAAAAAACCAAAAAAAATAGGTTATGGTAAATTTGTGGATTTTGTTGTGAATAATCATTTTTTAATGGATAGTAAAAAATACATAAATTTATCAGAAAAGTGATTTTTTTCTAATTTATTTGAAAGAATAATTTGTATTTTAAATTTTATTAAAACTTTAATTAGATAATATTTTTATCCATTAATAATATTTTGGTCATTGGGATCAATATCAATTTAAAATTGACTATAAAAGCATTACAAACTTTTGGACGTTTTTACCTTAAAACCCCGAATTTTCGTCCCGTTTATAAGATTAAATTTAAATTATTTTATTCCACTTGTATGGACATCATATTTTAAAAATTCATTGCTTATTATAAATAATAATTATCTATAATATACAATAATTTCAACATTGTTTTTGACCAAAACTATTAATGAAATTAATAAAAATTAATTACAATTATTAAGGTAAAATTAAGCCTAATAAGGGACTAAACATAAATATTAAGAGATCAAATGACTTATAAACTTGTGAAAAAGACATTGGTTATCCATATTAAGACCCTATAATACCTTTTACAGAATTGTATCCATTATTTTATCCACTTTAAACATAAAAATAATGGTTGGAATTCCTTCTTCAAAATAGTACAGGAGTTCCACTCTTCCTCTACTATAAAAGGCCACCATTTCTCCCAATCCCTCACACAACTCAAGATAATTAGGTTCAACCAAAATCAGACCAATTCACTTCTCAAAATCCCAACCCTTGACCTTGAATCCTACCATTCATATTTAAGCCTTCCATGGAATCCCTTTGGTATAAACCATAAGTAGTTACCTGATTAAGAAGTAACGTCTTCTCTCATGCTCTCTGGATTCATTTCCACTCTCCACCCACTCAAATATCCTTACATTATGATTATATAAAAAAATTTATAATAAATATACTATTACGTTTTTATGTTATGTTTTAGAAGTAAAATTACACACACTACAAAATAATTAATAACTAACATACTGTTTTCGTGTATAATGAATTACCACCTCATGAAATGATGATTGTTCATTTTTCCTTTACCACATCTCATAGTAGATATTTTGATGGAAAATATATTTTTATATAATATATACTATATTTAATATTTATTTATAATTATTTAATTATTTTTTAACACATACATATATACATTAGATTTAGTGTAAATATGATAACATTGCTTGTGGAAGTATGGACTAACGCCCCCTCAAAGTGATGTGACTCATTCCTGATATACACGGAATATATAAAGATTGATTTTAATAAAACTATTTAAAATATATAAAATATATATTATACTGGAATTATAATACATATATATGTATCATTTACTTTTCAATAATTTAAATACAACAAATAATTTAATGTAGTGTTTGTACGTACATATGACCTATCGTCTCCATAAACAGTTGTAGACGCCGGAAAAGTCCGTTGTTCCCAAAAGAAGCTCCGGATGCGGAAAGCGATGTGATATTTGGAGTCAGAGGCACGTTCCGGAGGGCCCGGAGGACTTGCGCGAAATTTCAGAGGCCCGTGCGCAAAGTTGAGTCTCGGCACGCAATCCTCCCGGGATGCGCGCAATGCGCTGGGCCGGCGCGCTATTTTGCGCGCCCGTGGCCTGCGCGGCTCCCTTGCACGCCGGGTCCTGATTCCGCGCCCGCGAAGGGAATTCCGCGCCCGAGACCGGATTCCGCGCCCGGGGTTGCCTATAAATATAAGGCGACCCCCGACGTTTTGAAGGTTGCCAGAATCCGAAGCGTCGCTCGTTCGCGCAATCCAACCCCTTCCGCGCGCAATGCCGATCTTCAGGTAACCTCCTTTCTTTCGCGCAATAGAGCCTTGGGGTTCGCCTTCGCGCGCAATCCCCTTGGCTCCTTTCCTTTGAATAATCCTTAACCCGAAGGCCTTTTCACGCAAAAGAAGCCTCTTGCGCGCAATTGCCCCCGGGTGCGCGCAATCCAGCCCGATTGCGCGCACCCCCCCTCTTTAAAGTGGTCGTTCGTTAGAGAATGAGCCGTTGCCCCCGCGAGCTGTCCGAAGCCCGGTGCACGCAATCTCAATCATCTGCGCGCAAAGCGCTGGCCCAATTGCGCGCCAGCCCGCACAATTGTGCGCCGGCCCGCGGTATTGCGCGCAAAGCTTCTCTTTTGCGCGCAACCCGCCGGGGTCGCCCCCTTTGACCCCCCGAGGGTACCCGCCTGCGTGGCGCCCGATGATCTTCGTCCTGGGTTCCCGCACCGTGCGTTGTCTTTCCGTGCGGCCCTCCAGGCTTGCGCGAAGTGACACGGACCCATCGGCGGCAACCAACGTCCAGCATGACGTTAAACTGCACATTTGTCCAGCATGACGTTAAACTGCACATTCGTCCCGCATGACGCTAAACTGCATCCGTCCAACATTACGTTAAACTGTACTACGTCCAAGCTGCACGACGCTAAACTGCCTAGCCCCTATCGTCCGTGCTGCAAGACGTTAAACTGCCAAGCACCTTCGTCCTCAGCACACGACGTTAAACTGTACTTCGTCCGGCAAGACGTTAAACCATCCGCTTCGTCCTCAGCACACGACGTTAAACTGTACTTCTTCCGGCAAGACGTTAAACCGTCCGCTTCGTCCTCAGCACATGACGTTAAACTGTACTTCATCCGGCAAGACGTTAAACCGTCCGCTTCGTCCTCAGCACACGACGTTAAACTGTACTTCGTCCGGCAAGACGTTAAACCGTCCGCTTCGTCCTCAACACACGACATTAAACTGTACTTCGTCCGGCAAGACGTTAAACCGTCCGCATCACCCGATCCCGTGCCTCGCACACAGGGTCCCCCCCGGTTTGGATGTGGCCCCCACCCGCTCGTCTCTGCAGGGATGTCGGGATTGCCCCTCTTTAGGGACGATTTAATGGGAGCGGCTTTTCCCTACGGGGGTAGGGTATTACAAACCCCTAGTTTCTTGTGGGGGGCTGCACATGTGTATCTCCATTGCGCTCCCCCACTGCCGAAGCCAGTAGAGGGTGTGACTGGGATCGAGGTGTCTCCTACTTTCGGTCCAAGTCCCTTCCAACTGAGTTTTGCCGCATCCGGGCTGCCTCAAGTGCGTAAGTCCTGACAGAATGAACTACGTGGACTTTGATCCCTGTATTCTAAATGGGGTACGTAGGAAACCTACCTGAGGTTCAAGCCCACCACCTGGTCGTCCCGGTCGTATTCACGTCGGTTCGTCCATCAGTGGACCCCTCCAGGGTTCACGCTTGCGTCGATTCACCTATGAATCCGCCCCTGTGGGAGACTGCCCGTGTGTATCTCCACTGTGCCTCCCCACAGCCCCTTTTTCCACCTCTCCTTTTATCGTCCAGCATGACGTGAAACTGTGATCCACCCGGCCGTTCCATCCCCCTCTGTGCGAGGTGGTTCGGTTCAATCCTCCGCCCGGCGGCCTCGACCCCTTCGTGAGTCGGCTTGCCGACGTCCAGCATGACGTTAAACTGTATACCCGAACTACGTTGACTTTGATCCGTGCTAACGCGCGGTACGTAGGAAGCCTCTACGGGGTCCAAGCTCTTCACTCCATCATCCATCCTGATCCTTACCCGGGCCGCCACATCCCGGTGGGGTCATGCCACTTCTCTCCACTCCACATCACTTGGGAAGCCGCCCATGCGCTGGCCCCAGCGTCGGAGGTCCCCCGCAAGGGGTTCTGTCATCTGATCCACTTTTCGTGTCTATTGGTCCGATGCCGTCCCCGCTGGACGTTAAACTCGCGGCATACCCCGTGTTAAACATGGGAAGCCGAGGAAAACCTCAGGTGACACAGTTCCCCGCACCCAGTGCGGGATGCCTCAGGTCATCGTGCCTTCGAGAAGCCCTATTAGGGACGGAAAGCAGACATGCAGAGCCGCAGTGTTACGACACGCCCCCAGCACCAAGAGCCACCCGGTCTCCTCACTGCAGGTTGCTGCCCCGACCAGACTCCTTGGAGCGTCCGGGTGGAAGCAGCGTAATTAACCGGTGTCCATGAAGATATGGCGCCGGGAACGAGATTCACGAACATTCTTAAATCTATGAGGGAGACCCGGATTAGGCGACGAGTTCCGAGGAGACGTCCAAGGAAGGAGGAGCCGACATCCCATCATCCCGGTTTCGATCAAGGAGCAGACGCCCCTGAATAAGGGACGGATGCTGCCCGCCTTTGGAAAGCGGGACTGCGGGACCACAAGCCGCGCGCCCATCCCCTCGGGTTGACGGGTGCACACGCGAACGCGTCCTGGCGGAACAGCGTAACCCGACGCACATCCGCACCGAAACAGAAAAATGGTGAACCCGACGTGAATCTCTTCTCCTCGATACGAAGACCGATGGCTTTCAGAGGTGTTGGAAGACCGGCATGTTGCCCGGCCAAGCATTCAGTCTTACCCGCCAGGGGCTGGGGAAGGGAAATCGGGCACTCCGTCTCGCAACGTCGAGGGCCTGGGTTCCCCCCACGGAAGGCGTCGTGGCACTAATGGTTGGTTGTCGATTCCTTTCCTGTCAGTGTTAATGGGTCCTTATCCCTGCTTTCAGAAATCAGGTCGCCCAATCCAGTGCCCGATCACCGCCCGCCCACTGGCGCAGAGGTAGGGGAAACACCGACGCGGCTACTCCGCGCGGTCCCGCCCGTTCCACAGCCGTCCCAGCAGCCGCAATTGCGGGACGACCACGCCCTCTCTCCCCCTCGGAGGTCATCCAGAGAAGGGTGATCAACAACCTGGTGCGGAGATATGAGGAAGAGGGAGTCATCCCCACCCGGGACATGGCTCGCCTAGACCTTGAGGAGGCTGCGCCTCGCCACCACCGCCGCCCCCAAGGGCCGCGCAGGGAGGCACCGCTGCCCACCTCAACGTCCAACCGCTTCGGGAGCTTATCCCCGGAGCGCTCTGACAGTTCCCTTCCCTATGCGGATGAGGTGGAAGATGTTCGGGATCACCCTATTCGGGATTCACTCCAGGGATCTACGGTAAGGGCTCCCGCCAGGCCACGGCGACACCGCCGCCAGGCCTCTCAAGTCGAAGAGCGGGCTCTCCACCTGCCCGCGCCGCTCATCCCGACTCGTTTTTCCCGACGCCAACGTCGGGCACGAGCGGAGGAGGATGCCCACCTTGGGGCCCTAGCAACAGCGGCCGCATTGGCCCAAGCCACTGTTGGCTTCAGTCGCCAGGCCCCTGCGCATCCTGAGCAGGGGAACTTCTATGCCCGACCTGGATCGAGGCCCCGACCGCCCCAAAGGCAGGTTGGGTTGACTCTCCCGGTTGCTGGTACAGGCAGTAGCCACCGCGGACCACCTCGCGGTAGCGCTATTCACCAGCAGGGTCTACTCCGTGTGGCCGATCTAGGAGGCATGGGTCATCCCACCTTCCGATCCCGGCCCGGAGGCCTGCCCGGAATCATCTCTCCCCGCGTCCCCTTTGATATCTGTCCCCGTGCCCCTCGCACCTTGGTTTCCAGTCCTCTTGGCCCCAGCACCAGTGCGGCCGGAGGACGCCAGGACAGAGATCAGCCCTGCCCCGAAGAACCACCCAGGGGCAGGAAGGCAAGGCGTCGACGCCAAGGGAAGAATGTTGCGGAATTCCGGACAGAGATCCGACCGGTGCGCTTCTCTGATTCGGAGGCGGAGTATGATTCGGCGACAGAGCCGTCCCCCCAATCCCGCCAGTCAAGGGCAGGGGTAGGAATGCGGCACGTCAGCCTCGTGCTCCCCGAGAGCGAGATCGATGTGATCCCCACTTCTCTCCGAAGGTATATCCGGAGTAACGAGGGCCTGGTAGACCCCCAAGGATCAAGCTTGCGGTTGGTACCGGCCCCTCTGGAAGTGCCTTCCGTCTCGATCGGAGAAGCCGGAGATTTTTTCTGGGGACCAACGGTCGAACCACGATCTAGTGCACCCTCGGCGAGCACCGATGCTACGGCAGGATGTTCGCTCGCCGGCCCGTCCTATCGTGATGTGGTAGCCAGGGCACCGCCACCCTCAGAGGGCGGCCCGGGATATGGAGGCCAATCGGCCTGTTCGCCGTATTCACCGCCGGCCAGCCCGTCGGCCCGGCGGCCCGCCACGGCACCACTGCCGGTTCCCCGTCCGTTCCCAGTCATTGAAGAGGACCAAGGAGACCTGGGTCCCGAGTTTGAGTCGTGGAGCTTCTGGACCATCCTTGCAGAGGGCCACATCCCTGAGAAGTTTTGGCCAGTCACGGGACCGGGCTTTGATGCACCCGAATCGCTCACCCCGGATGAGTTCGAATGCTTCCGCAAAACTCTCCGGGAGACTCGCTCCTGTCTTCACCGCCTACAAATGCCATACCCCGGGAGTCAAGCGCACCTGGAGGATATTGGTGAGTAGCGCCGTCAAATTGACCTGGCCATGCTCCCCGCGGTTCGGCACCCCGGGTCATTTGAGCACCACGAGGCCCTCCAACAACGATGCGTTGAGTGTTTTCAAGTACTCCACAAAGTTTTCGAGGAAGCCACTCCCCACGTGTATATCCGTGGATGGGGGCAGTATGCTGCCCTACGCTTCACTGTGATTCGCCGACAGCCCGATTCACTGGGTGGCCCTGAGGGTATATCCCCAGGGACGGAAACAGTCAATATGGCTGACCTGTCGGGAGAGGGGAACGACTTGGAACTTCTCGACGGGGGATTCCCCCCCGAAGACAAGCCGTCGTTAGATCCATAGGTGAGAGTTACTCGTCATCAGAGGAACCTCCTGGGGCTCCCCGCACCCACTGAAGCACTGGCGTTGAGCCGAAACTTCAGCAAAGGTAAAGAGCACAGCGAGGCTATAAAGCCCGCCGACCCATCTGCCTCCGTGCAGAGGGCAGAGGAGGATCCCGAGAAGGCTATGCTACGTCAGCAGCTCGCCGAACAGAAGAAGCTGGTTGACCAGCTCCTCGCCGAGCGCGCTGCAGAACGGCGGCCTGACTACGATGATCCTAGGCCAGGACAGCAGGGACCGGAACAACCGCTCCTCGACGAGACTCTCCCGGGCAACCGTGATTACGCCGTGTTCGCTGACAGGAGAGAGGCCATTGCCTATGGCAAGAGGGCGCGGTATGTTTCGCCACACCCTCCCGAGCGGCGTGACTACCTGAGAGACCCCGCTCGGATTCCTCCCGCGGCCCCAAGGGCCGCTCTGCCCGCCATCCCACGAGCTGCCGAGTTCGACGACCCGGTCGACGACCCGATTGAAGGGCCATGCAATGCGCTCATGGTTAGAGATCCTCGCCAGGACTGGAACCCATGTCCGGACGATCCGATGGCGGCACTCATTGCCCGCTTGGAAGCCTTGGAGACTCGGCAGGTGGCGATCCCACCGGACGGCAAGCCCTACCCAGCATGGGTGGATGACACCTTCAACGGGACTGGAGATCCGCCACAGCATTTAGCCCACTTCAACTCGAGGTGCGGGCCTATGTTGGGGACTCCGGCGCAGCAAGAGGCCGCTAAGCTTCGCTGCTTTGTCCAGACACTGGAAGGGCCAGCATTTGTCTGGTACAGCCAGCTCCCCGTCGGGTCGGTAACCAGCTGGGAGGACCTCCGTAGACAGTTCCTTTACCAGTTCAGTTCCACGACCCGGAAGACGAGTATCGCAGACCTCTTCAAGTGCAAGCAGAGGCCTGATGAGCCAGTCGCGGACTTCGTCGCCCGGTGGAAGGGTCTCACGTATTACCTTGACATGCCATTGACTCAGGAGAAGTTGCTGACAATGTGCGTCGGGAACGTCAAGACCGAGCTGGTCCCTTCCCTGATCACTCAGAATTACCCCGGAGGGTTCAGGGACTTCTCAGACAAAGCTCAACGTCTTGAGGAAGCCCTGCAACAGGCCAGCCAGGCACACCCGCTGCCTCCTATGATTCCTGCAAGGAGAGTCAGCAGGGCTGAGCCCGCTGCTGTCGCCCAGATAGAGGCCCCCAGGCCATTGGAGCTGCTGCCGGTGAGGCCAGCTCCACAGCCTCACAGGAATCCGCCTCCACGGGCTCAGTTCCCGGCCCAGCAGCGGCAGCCTCAGAACCGGCCGGCCCCTCCGCGTAATGTACCGCCACAACCCAGGCGAGATAATCAGGGTCCACCTCCTCGACCGACCCCTCCATCCCCTCGTCAAGACCACGCTCCCAGGGGCCCGCGACACCTGACTTACTCATTCCACGAGGATCAGGTCCCCGGTTATTTCCGGAGCGCCCTGGAGCAGAGGATTGTGCGACTGCCTGAGTGTTGGAGGCCAGAGGAGGCACATCTCACGGATAACCCCCGCTACTGCCCTTACCATCGGGCCCTGGGGCACACCATCCAACGGTGCTATGTGTTCAAGGATTGGCTCCAAGACCAGATTAACAACAATGTAATCAGGTTGGGCCCAGCTCCAGCACAAGTGGCGGGCGTGTTCGTGGGATCAGATGACGATAGTGGCAACGAGGACGAATGGCAGCTGGTCTCCGACCGCGGATCCCAGAAGTATAAAAACTGGATGGCCCGCAAGACGATCATTCGCGCCCATGGAATCATCCGTGCGCGCTTGACTCAGCCTGAGCCCCCAGAATCTGCGGGTGCTGCTTCGGCATCGTCGTCCCAGCCTGCCTCTTCCAAGAGGAGCAAACGGTGGCAGCGCAAGAGGGAAGAGCGCGCCCCTCCGGTTCCGCCACTATCCCGCACTCTCGGCGATTTCATGCCCCCGGAGATGGGGGTCCCTCCTCGGATCCGCCCGGTGATGGATGATTCGTCCGATGACGGTGTTGGGTACGCTTCGGTTAACACCGTCGAGCTGGTAAATCCCTTTTCGGTTCCCGACGTTGAAGAACACCAGGTGGACCTCCCTAGTGTCCCTGGTCGTCGCCACCGTCGGAAGAACCGCAGCAGCAGGAGTCGCCGGGGCACAGCCGTTGGTACCTCCAGCCAGGCCGTGCACGCCACTGAGACTAGGCAGCATGCTCAAAACCGAGCACAACGTGCGCCACCCCCCCATTCGGGGATGACGGATTCGCCTCCGCCGCTATTTGTGGTGTGGGACCAGGCAGAACCGCCTCAGCCGTGTCGCGACCAGCTCCGCCCTGCCACGAGTCCATCCCGGCCTCCTGACCCCAGTACAGTTACCATTTCCCGGACTGCAGCCAGTGAACAGCGAGATGCGCCAAGTACCAGTCGGCCGCCGATCCAACCGGCAAGGCCCGTCATGCCTCCAACCGCAGAGCAACCTCCTGCAACCAGGGGCTCACGCTTGGCCAAAAAGTATGATGTCCTGAAGCACTTGGCTGACATCCCAGCAAGGCTCTCCATTCTTGAGGCTCTGCGCATGTCATCTGAGATGCGCGAGGCACTCGCTGAAGCCCTGAAAAGCCCCCTCCAGTTTGAGACAGAGGTTGCGGCTGCAGAGGCCTTTCACGCCGAAACGATCGAGGATGCCGAATGTCAGGCAGTTATCTCGTTCTCTGGTAAGGATGAAGACCCTCCTATACAGGGACATATTCGTCCGCTGTATGTCACTGGCCAGTTCAATAGCCTTGAAGTCCGGCGCTGTCTTGTCGACACGGGGTCCGGGATTAACCTGATTCCAACTCGGACGCTCCGGAGGTTGGGGTTGTCTGAGGATGACTTGATTCCCTCCGACCTCAGGATCCAGGGGTACGACCGCACCGAGAAAACCCCGGTCGGCAAGATACGTTTGAAGACCCAGTTCGGTGACTTGGTTGCCAACACCGAATTCATGGTAGTCTCTCAGGACACTGCGTATAACGCATTGATGGGCAGGCCATGGCTCCACCTTCACGTGGCGGTTCCCTCGTCATACCACCAATGCCTCAAATACTCCCTTAATGGTCGAGTAGGCGTGCTTCAAGGAGATGCCTCTCGTTTTGCCTCATGTGAAGCCCGCTATCTGGACGCGGACTATTACAAGAGCAAGGATAAGCAGATCCTAGCAGGTGAGGTTGAGCCTGTCGCTGTTGCAAGTGATCCCTGGGCAAGTCTGGATGACGCTTACGTCCTCCCGATTCACCGATTGGACGTCGCCATGGTCTCGACGGCCCGCGAGTCTCCTGATGAGATGACCGCGACCGCCCGCGCCAGCACCAGTGGCCCAGCAGGATCTGGTAGCCCCAATGCAATTTCCAACGCAGTCTCTCCCGTGGACGATCCCTCCCCGAGTGGAGAGGACGTGGAAGATGCACCCCCAGCCTTTGAGGAGGGCGTCCCCGCCACGGTCGATGAGTTAATATAGGTGAACCTTGGAACCGAGGCCGATCCAAGACCCACATTGGTCAGTGCCGCCATGCCCTCTGAGGAGCGGCAGCAGTACGTGGACTTTCTCAGGAAGCACCGTGATGTGTTCGCTTGGGGCTATGACGAGATGCCGGGGCTAGATCCTCAGGTAGCCGTCCACCGCCTTGGTCTCCCGGCGAACCATCGCGGGTTCAAGCAGCCTCCCAGGAAGATGCACCCATCCCACAATGCCATGGTTGAGGCCGAGGTTGACAAGCTTATCAAAGCCAACTTCGTGAGGGAAGTTCAGTACCCCAAATGGCTGGCCAACATTGTGCCGGTCCGGAAGAAGAACGGGCAGATCAGAGTCTGCATCGACTTCCGCGATCTCAACCGCTACTGTCCGAAGGATGATTTTCCCCTTCCAGTGACAGAGCTGTTGATTGACGCCACGGCAGGGTTCCAAGCCCTCTCCTTCATGGATGGATACTCCGGATATAACCAAATTCGGATGGCCCCTGAGGATGAGGAGTTCACTGCCTTCAGGGCCCCCCAAGGCACCTTTTGCTACCGGGTCATGCCTTTCGGCCTGAAGAATGCAGGTGCCACCTATCAACGGGCGATGCACCGCATATTCAAGACAATCCTCGGCACACTGGTGGAATGCTACGTCGACGACTTGGTGGTCAAATCGCTCCAGCGTCAGGACCATCTCAAAGATCTTGAGAAAGTGTTCGGCTTCCTCCGGTCTCGCTGCCTGAAGATGAACCCGTTGAAGTGTGCCTTTGGGGTCACCTCCGGAAAGTTCCTTGGATTTGTGGTAAGATACCGGGGTATTGAGATCGACCCAGAGAAAATCAGGGCGATTAGCCAGATGCCTCCCCCAGGTAACATCCGGGAACTGCAAGGGTTCCAAGGCCACTTAGCCTATATACGCCGATTCATCGCGAATCTGGCCGGCAAGTGTAAGCCCTTTTCTCGGCTCATGAAGAAAGGTGCCACCTATGTATGGGATAAAGAGTGTCAGACCGCTTTCGAGGAAATCAAGCAGTACCTGCTTCAACCTCCGGTTCTGATGCCGCCTGTATCCGGGAAACCGCTGGTCCTCTATGTGACCGCCCTGGAACGATCCCTGGGTGCCCTTCTCGCCCAGAAGAACAACGAGGGAACGGAGAATAGCCTCTATTACCTCAGTCGCATGCTCCTCGATGCGGAAGTTAGGTATTCCCCCATCGAGAAGAGCTGCCTGGCGCTCGTATTTGCCGTACAGAAACTACGGCACTACTTGCAGCACCATGAGGTACAGTTGGTTTCTCGGGTAGACCCGTTGAAATATATCCTGAGCCGACCTATGTTGACTGGCCGTCTAGCGCGGTGGGCTGTGATTCTCCAACAGTTCGACATCAGGTATGTGTCTCAGAAGGCCATCAAAGGGCAAGCATTGGAAGACTTTCTGGCAGCTCACCCGACCTCCGCGGATCAGCCGCTGGATCTAGGCTTTCCTGATGAGACCATTCTCTCGGCCGATCATGCCGATCCATGCTGGCAGATGCACTTTGACGGTGCCTCCAGGAGCCCCACCGGTAGAAGACTCGATAATCCTAAGCTCAACAGAGTGGGCTTGGGCATCGTCTTCATTACCCCGGAGCGAGCCGTGCTGCCATACTCTTTCCTGTTGTCAGAGGGCTGTACCAACAATGAGGCGGAATACCATGCCCTCATCACTGGCCTCGAGTTAGCTCTCGAGATCGATGTGCCCCATCTGTGCGTGAAAGGGGACTCCGAGCTGGTCGTTAAGCAGATCAACGGCGACTATGTTGTCAGGAAGCCGGAACTTGTGCCATTGTTGGAGTGCACCCTCCTTCTGATGGCTCGATTCCCTTCTCGGCCAGAAATTGTCCATATTCCCCGGTCGCAGAACGGTCGAGCAGATGCTTTGGCCAGCCTTGCTGCGTCACTTGCAGAGCCTGAACAGGACAACCTGATCGTCCGCGTGACGCGGCGCAGGCTCATCGCTCCCGTTATCCCGGAAGAAGATCGCGGCCCGTTGGTAAGTAGTCTCACCACGGTTGCCCCTATGCTCGGAGCCCCGAGTACCCCAGATATGACAGTCGGATCAGCCCATGATTGGAGGACGCCTTTGGTTGAGTACCTGCAACATGACATTCTTCCATCGGATCGGGCCGAGCGCGAGCGAGTTCAACGCCGCGCATCGCAGTTTGTCCTCCAGAGCAGTCCCGGCCTGGAGCAGATCCTCTACAAACGCGGGTTTGATGGTGTTCTCCTCCGTTGCCTTCAGGGAGTTGAGATCCCACGAGTCATGCAAGAGGTTCATGCTGGTTCATGTGGCGCCCACCAGACTGGACCGAAGCTGTCCCACCAGATTCGGAGGTTGGGATACTTCTGGCCCTCCATGATCCATGACTGCATCGAGTATGCCAGGAGGTGCCATGCGTGCCAGGTTCATGCGAACATTGTGCATCGGCCGCCGGAGCCTCTCCATACCACCAGGTATTCTTGGCCCTTTGCAGTCTGGGGGATGGACGTTGTGGGACCCTACCCGCCGGCGACAGCTCGCCAGTGCCGGTTCATTCTGACCGCCACGGACTTTTTCTCCAAATGGGCAGAGGCGATTCCGCTCAGAGAGGTCAAATCCTGTTCGATCGCTGACTTCGTGACCTCCAACATCATTCATCGATTTGGAGTGCCTCACGCTATCCTCACGGATAACGGAACCAATTTCCGGGAAGCCGAGTTGAAGAAGTTGTACGCCAAGTATAACATTCGCTCGAACCATACATCTCGCTATCATGCGCAGGCGAATGGACAGATCGAGGCGTTTAACAAAACCCTCTCTAACATTCTGCAAAAGATGGTTGGTCAGAACAAGAAGAGTTGGCCGGACAAGCTCCCCAACGCCCTCTGGGCTTATCGGACGACGACTCGCAATTCCACCCAGATGACCCCTTATTCCCTGGTGTATGGAGCTGAGGCCGTCCTGCCCATTGAGATCCAGTTGCCGTCCTTGCACACTGCGGTCTACGACCAGCAAGCGCCGGACAGAGTTGCTGAAGCCCATCTAGTCGAGTTGGAAGCACTGGATGAGAATAGACTTCGCGCTTTGCACAACTTGGAGAGGCATCAAAGCAGAATGGCTCGAGCTTTCAATAAGAAGGTTCGCCTCCGCTCCTTCCTGCAGGGTGATCTAGTGCTAGCCCTAAGAGCACCGATGATCCCCGGCAGGAAGCCGCCCAAGTTGGAGCCCAAGTGGGAGGGACCTTTTGTTGTCCACAAGGTCTATCCCAATGGCGTGTACTCCCTAGCGACTATGGATGGTGTGCGTGTCACTCCTCCCACCAACGCTAGGTTCCTCAAGCAGTACTTTGTCTGAGTGTGCCAACGTCCTGCACGACGTTAAACTGCATACGTCCAAGCTGCACGACGTTAAACTGCCTAGCATATCGTCCGCGCTGCAAGACGTTAAACTGCCAAGTGTTTCGTCCAACATGACGTTAAACTGTACTACGTCCGAGCTACAAGACGTTAAACTGTTCAGCATCCGTCCCGCATGACGTTAAACTGCCCCTCGAGAACTACGTGCGGCTTGATTCCCATATTCATGGGATACGTAGGACCGCCTGAACATTCATGTTTCAGACCCAGCCCCATCCTTTGGGAATTTCCATCCCATCTCGGGCCCTTGGCCCAGTTGCCTCCGGGTGTGCGGCGTATGGTGTGAACGCGGGGCTATGCCCTCATTCACGACGGTTTTCTCGCCACGCTGTACGCCCCCCACGTTTGGGGATGCCTTCTGCTCCCCCCCCCTTTTTTTTTTCTTTCGTCCTGCATGACGCTAAACTGCACTTCAAGAACTACGTGCGGCTTGATTCCCATCCTTATGGGATACGTAGGACCGCCTGGACATTCATGTTTCAGGCCCAGCCCCATTTCCCGGGAATCTCTATCCCGCGTCGGGCCTCTGGCCCAAGTTCCCCTCCTTTTTGTGCGAGGCGTATTGCGTGAGCGGGGGATTATGTCCTCATTCGCGTTGGTCTACTGGCCGCACCGTACGCCTCCCCCGTGTGTAGGACTACCTCACACCCCTCATCGTCCTGCATGACGTTAAACTGCCTCTCAAGAACTACGTGCGGCTTGATTCCCATCCTTATGGGATATGTAGGACCGCTTGGACGCTTGTGTTTCAGGTCCAGCCCCGTCTCTTGGTTGATCACGGGGATCTGCCCTCTTTTGGTTGCTCTCAGGGTGAGTCCTCCGACCCTTCCCGGTGATCTGTTAACATGTTTTGGGTACTTCGGTCTATGACTCGTAGTGTCAGATTCAATCCCGACAAGTCCTGTGTTGCTTGTCAGGCCTCGCGCTTCCTCTTGTTCGAGCCTTCACTCAAAGGGATCCTCGTTAGCGGTTTGGGTACGATGCCTCAGAGCTCTCCTACTGCTCCGGGTCGATTTACCGGTGGGTCTTGGGCCGCAAATCGATATGAATCCTGCGATTGAGCGGTCGATGCTCGTTTGCTTGCCCCGTCTTAGGCTGACGCGATCGGATGTTGTGTTGCGAATATGGTCAGCAACGTCCTTGATCGCCGTGTCGGCTCTTTCAGGCTCTGAACATTGGTTGCGCAGTCCTCATCACACTCCGCCTTTGTGCGTTGTAGTGGAATCTCGACACTCTCTTCATACTGACCTCCAGTACACCTCTACACGTTAGGCAGACCAACCAGGGTAATGGTGTCGTTCAAGGCTCCCATGATCTGAGCACCAAGGATATATGCGGATGTCCTCCCTAAGAGCCATGCGTAGCTGGACCCTCGTCCCCATAAGGAGGAAGGAGTCGCCCGAACAATCGCGTTCTGGGCCCAGTATATCTGGAGGCTAGCATCTCTGCCCCTCGGGTGATGGACATACGCAGGCCCCGATCCCAAGACTCTTCTCTTGGAATCGTGCGTGACCGCAGGGCTGGGTATGTTCCCACCTCCGCCGTGCCCGCCGTACTGCAATAAGCGGGTTCCTCCATGGTCCGAACCACACAACCTTAAACTGTGTTGTCTGGTCCTACCACACGACCGTAAACTGTGATCGTCTTGGCCGCCCGACGAGAAACGGCACTGCATCGTGATGTCCTCCTCAGGGGACACTCATGTTGGGCGCTGGTTAATAACCACGCCATTCATCAATGCCTTCCGTGGATTGATTATTGTGGCGACGCCAGAGATTTCTCAATCACAGGAATGTCGCCGCACAAAGAAAAACCATTCATCTTTAAGGACAAACAAGAAATATCAAATGCCGCTCCTTCTGTGTGCGAGGGTCAGACCAGCACTCTTCCCCGCGCTGGTGCCCGATTGTGTTGCGCCGCGCTTCAAGAACTACGTGTGGCTTGATTCCCATCCTTATGGGATACGTAGGAACTCCCGGATGTTTGAAACTTCGGGTCCAGCCCCCCACCTCTTAGAGATTCCCCCTTCTCTGGGGAATCCGCCGCCTTCGGGTCACCCTCAAGGCGTGTTCCCCGACCCCTTGCAGTGGTCCACCGGTGTCAAGAGTACTCTGGTTTATTTCCAGGAGGGTCAGGATCCGCTTGGTCAGGTTTTCTCCACTTTTCAGGCTTCGTGCTCCCTTTCATTCGGACCCATCGTCTACGCCCTGGGTGGAGCCCCCGTGAACGGTTCGGACACAATGCCTCAGTGGTCTCCCACCGACTCGGGCCGGTACCCCCAATGGCCTCGGGCAGCAAATTGATATGAATCCTGCGATTGAGCGGTCGATGCTCGTTTGCTGCCTCATTCCACCAACGGTTAGTGCGATATTGATGCTGCTTTTCCGCCACGGTCGGCAGTACTCCCATATCGTTACTCCGGTGCCCCCAGTCCTTGAGTGAATGGCCGCATGATTCACATTTTCCACCTCCCATTCTGACCAGGCGAAACCTCGACACTCTTGACACTATCCCTCAGTGCATCTTCACGTATCCAGGGGATAGGACCACGATGTGGCATACTTTGAGGTCCTTATGGTCCGAGCTCTAAAGACCTTAAACTAAGATCTATCCTTATGGTCCGAGCTCTAAAGACCTTAAACTAAGATCTCTCCTTATGGTCCGAGCTCTAAGACCTTAAACTAAGATCTCTCCTTATGGTCCGAGCTCTAAGACCTTAAACTAAGATCTCTCCTTATGGTCCGAGCTCTAAAGACCTTAAACTAAGATCTCTCCTTATGGTCCGAGCTCTAAGACCTTAAACTAAGATCTCTCCTTATGGTCCGAGCTCTAAGACCTTAAACTAAGATCTCCCCTTATGGTCCGAGCTCTAAGACCTTAAACTAAGATCTCCCCAAACGGGATTCTACGTCCTACATGACATTAAAATGCACTCTCAGAACTACGTGTGGCTTGATCTCTAGCTTGATGGAGTACGTAGGAACGCCCGGGCATCTCGACTCGGGTCCAGCCTCAGGGATCGTTAAGTCCCGCACCTCCTCGTCGCCGGCCGTCTGGCCTGACTTCGGGTAGAGTGGTGCAGTTGTGATATTCTCCCCGATTCAGTTCGGGATGCCCCATCGCAATGATGGGAAGCGACGGTTTCCTCGTCAAAGAGGTTCTGTCTGAGAATTGGGGTGATTCACGGCCAGATTAGTGCATCCGCCTAATACGCTTTCCCCACGGTGGCGCAATTCTGAGAGCGTTGGATTCTGTCCGAACAATCGTCACTTCGCCCCACGCTTCGCATGCCCTGTTGATCTGGATTTCCACCCTTGTGTCTGAAGGAACCCCCAAAGCGGTATTCATGATGACATGTGGTCCGCCTCCTGCAATATGAATGATGACCTTCGGTCCATCTATTGCAGTTGTTATGGTCGATCCACTGTCCGCCTACCGTCTTGGGCATTTCCTGGAAGGCCGACCGTTGTGGATGTTTGGATTCGGGACACGCGATTCACCCTTTCTCATTTCCCTATGTTCGGATAAAATCTCAACGCCCCTAGCGTTGTCCCGCTCGTGTGTTGGAACAAGTTGGGGGGATGATACATTGATTAGGTCTGAGGTCACCTTTCCTAGGAATGACCTCCCTCTTTTCTCCAGCAATCCAGGCCCAACTATGGATGCCTGATGCTTGGTTAACGCTCCCGCAAGACAGTGAATTGTGGTTGAGCATGTTAAGACAAAAGATGCAGATAAATATATTGATTCATACAAATGGATCAAAGTAGCGGAAGCAAATGTTTTGGGAACGGCAAAACAAAGCCCTTAGGGATTAGCGTGCTGAATGAGTCTTTCTAATGCCGCTACCCTTTGGCTGGTGGCCTCCACAGCTGCTTCTCGCTCTCTGCGTTCCCTCTCTTCGTCGGCGGTCGCAGCACGCAGTTCGTCGATTCTGGCCTGTGCACGCTCCCGCTCGACCTGAATTGTGACCATCTGTTGGCCCGCCTCCGTCAGCTGTACCTATGCGTCAACCAGCTGGGCTGCTAGTTGCTCCACAAGCTCGGTACACGTTGCGACGAAGGCCTCCTTCTCTGCCGCCTGCCCTTCGAGGCGCCGGACTTCCTGCTCCGCCGCGAGGAGCGCCCGCGTGCTCTCCGACATGTCCCGACTTTGTGTGACGTCGGCACGCCGGCAGCTCTCGCGCATCTTTTCGGCCATGAAATCACGGACCGTCAGATGGAGGCGTTGAGCATCAGCTCCCCCGGCACACAGGAAGCGCAGCCAGGTTTGAAGTGATCCCATGCGCCCCAGCCACTCCGATGGGTCTCGCTTGAGGAAGCGCTGGATGCACATCCACCCCCTGCGGCACGTTATCCGGCTCTCCTCGACCGCCTCCGCGTCCGAGTCGTCCATCTCCTCGGGGTCGGCAGACCGGTAGGCAGGGAAGGCAGCCAGCAGGTCTGCTGCAGGGTCCGCCCCTGGGAGGTCCTCATGAGGGATAGCTTCCCCAACATCTGGGCGACCTTCTTCTCTCTCCCCAGCGGCGCTGACACCCTCGTCAGCCCCCGACCTCTCTCCGATGTCAGCACCGCCGGCGTCCGCAGCCCCCTGATCAGCAGTTGGTGGGGCCGGCTCGGTTTGGGAAGTCTGTTCCGGAGCAGGCGGCATGTCCACCACTGGTCCACTCGTAGATGGCCCGGGTTCGGCAACCCGACGAGCCTCCAGTGTTGAGATCACTGCGCGGGGCATGCCATGGTTAGTCACGGATCGTCAACGGCAGGCACCAGCAGTAAAGCAAGGAGACTTACGGGAGGTCAGAGCGTCATCTTCCGCTATCCCGGCCGCCGCAGGAACAGTTGCAGCAGGGGGCCCTTCCGCGCCTGTCAATTCGATAATGGGTGCCTGGCCCCCGCCTTGTCCTGCTGGCGCCCCTCCTACTCCCGCTGAGGACGCCTGACCAACATCCGTGCGCTCCTGAGAAAGATGGAGAAATGGGTTAGAAGCTGCATAAGGGAATGGATGAAGCAGGTTGAGTAGGGATAGAAGCGGACCTCGAGGAGCTCAGTGACATCAACATTGTCAGAGCCGGCCACCTCGCCGCTCTCCCGCGGACTCCCCTGATGGGATCTTCCCTCGGAGCCTTCATCCTCCCCCATCTCCTCCTCTTCCTCGGAGTCGTTGCTACTGTCGTCTTCTTCCGGCGGCATCTGTTCTGGAGCGGGCTCTAGACCGAGCATCACCTTCAACAGAAGGGATGGCTCCGCACGCTGACCACGTTGGCGCGCGTAATCGTCCATGGCCGTCAGATACGCATACTGCCGGTTGAAGTCCACCCTGTCGGCAATATGGAGGCGCCCGACCTCTGGCAGATGGATTCCTTCTCTGAGAATCTTTCGCCAGATGGCGTCGGTCCCCAGTGACTGCCGCAGGGTCATCTAGGCCGACCACAGCGCCGGGAAGACTGCATCGTGGGAGGGTTCGAGCAGACGTCTCACCTGCTTCCCGGGCCTCTCTTCGACCACCGCGCGTGCCCCCTCTCTGGGCGCCGAGGTCGTAGCGGCAGCCTGCGATGTGCCCGCCGCCGAAGTCCCTGCTCGCGCCGGCTCCGCTGCTTGGCGCGCCTCCGTTCTCCCCCGTGTGGCGGCGCCTCGCCTCCTTCCTTGACGCCCGGTCTCCGCACGGGTAACCTCGAGCCGCCGAACTGGCTTCCGTAGAAGCCCCTCGGGGTACAAGATGGCCCAGTGTTCGGCGTACTCGGTTGCCAAGCCTGCGTCAACCCCGGTAGGAGGGAGAGTGATGACGTCGCCAGAGCCGAAAGCGGCAAACATCAGCCACATCTGGCGAAGGACGCAAGGGTTCGTCTCCTCCCGGACAGCAGTGAATACCCTCTTCGGCATCCGCTGAAGGCACCCGAACTGCCTGGAGAACCGGGTTGGCACGTAAGGCTCGCAGATCACCTTCCCGTCGATCCGAGCCACGAGCACTCCGCCCCGCATGCTCAGGAAGTATTCATGCTGCTCCAGCGGACCCTGCCCATTGTCGATCATCTGGCCGACGGGAGTGGGGAACGGACTGAAGTTGAAATTGGCATGATTGCCAATCCGAATCCTCACGCCCTCCTCACTTAGGGTCATCGGAGCGACCCCCGCGATGTTCAGCAGGGAGGGTCGCAGGCCGTTGCCCGGAGGAATGATGGCGTTCGGAAACGTGTACCCACCGAGGTGAGCATCCACCCAGCCGTGGAAGAACTGAAAGGTCCCACAGATCCTTCGTGGCGACCCCCCTCGTGAGATGCGTCCCAGGATGGCATACAGCCTCGCCAGCACTGGGACCCCGAGGTTGTATCTTTTGTTGGCGGCCATAGCGCCCGCCATCGCCAGTGTCACCGGGTGAACGCCCATTCTCGCGTCCCGCACTGGCAGGAGCCACCCACTCAGAAAGGCGGCCAGGAATGCCGCGTACCGGACATTTGGGTCCCGGGCCTCGATGACGCGGTACCCCCATGAGCGGTAGTCGCCCGTCTCTAGGACCCGCCAGTACGACCCGTTCCGGCTCCTCTGAGCTGCGGTCGGGCACCGCTTCCCCCTGCCTGGCATCTTGACCGCTGGGTCATGCTCCAAGAACTGGCCGAACCACTCCTTGTAGGCTATGTCCTTCTGGAAGTCCTTGATCCCAAGCCGCTGCGTAGCCAGGTCAAGTAGATTCCATGTCAGAATGGGAGTCTGTGACCTGTCACCCCAGATGTTCTTCGGGGGCAGGAACTCATCATACTGGTAGCCCTCCAGCGGGACACCTCCGATGCAGTGGATGTCCCAGAGACCGATGCCGACCTCCCCATGGTGAAGATGGAAGGTGTTGGTATCCGAGGACCAGCGGGTGAACAGCTCCGGCACGAGCTCGGACTGCTGGTAGAAGTGGAACTGCGACGTCCACACCGCCTCAAACAGGCCGATGTACCGCAGATCCTCTGCGAAGTGATAGCAAGTGTGGCGTACCCAGAACGCCCAGGCCCACTCGCTGGTGAAATTGCCCCCAGATCGCAAGTCCCAGTCCTTCAGCCAACCCTTGGTGTCGTCCGTGACACTCTGGCGGTATGTGCTCGAGTAGAGGGCCGGAGAATTCTCCGCAGTAGGCTCACCCCCGTCAATGGTCCGCGTCCTCGGGTTCAGGACGTAGACATCTAAGTGCCTGGTCTCCCTGGCAGGATGCCCATTGTTGGTGATGTTATAGCGGGGAAGCTCGTCCTCCCGAGTCACCCAGGTCCGTGGTGCATCAACCTCGAACCCTGGCACCGGAACCTCATCTAGGATGCCGAAGTTCCAGAGCGGCAGGTTGTCTGACAGCGGATATGTCTTCTGGGCCGGCGTCAGCAAGTCGAACAAGGATTGATTGTTGGAAACAATCTCCTTGGCTCCGTAGACCTCCTCGTTCGTCGCCATCTCAGCTCTGCGAGTGGCGGCATCCCCCTCATTTCCTCGGTGCGCAGCCATCTCAGAAGTTTCGGGAGTCGTGCGGGTTAAGGGATGAAGCGTGCGGGATCGGACGAGGCTGGTAGAGAAGTCTGAAGGTTGGCGCGCAATCCAAGTGGACGGCGCGCAATCGGGAAGAATGTCGCGCAAAGTTCCGGGTTTTCGCGTAAAGACAGGGCGAAATCCGGATGGTTTTGCGCGCCGATCGGGCGAATTTCGCGACCGGAAAAGGCAATTTCGCACACGAGAGCGTTAAAGCTTATCGCGCGGAAGGCCTGTGTACGGAACGCAGAACCCTGGACCCATATTTATAGACGAGGCCGGGATTCCGCGCCGCGCGGAACGCTCGATTTCGCGACTGCGGCGGCGAATTGCGCGCCCGGCGCCCCCTTTTTGCGCGCCTGAGTCCCGCGCCGCCCAGGACTTCGGCATTCCGGCGTCTCCCTCGGAACCTGATCGTTGCGACCTCTCGCCGATCAGATTCCGAGGGGGGGCTTTTGTAGACGCCGGAAAAGTCCGTTGTTCCCAAACGAAGCTCCGGATGCGGAAAGCGAAGTAATATTTGGAGTCAGAGGCACGTTCCGGAGGGCCCGGAGGACTTGCGCGAAATTTCAGAGGCCCGCGCGCAAAGTTGAGTCTCGGCGCGCAATCCTCCCGGGATGCGCGCAATGCGCTGGGACGGCGCGCTATTTTGCGCGCCCGTGGCCTGCGCGGCTCCCTTGCGCGCCGGGTCCTGATTTCGCGCCCGCGAAGGGAATTCCGCGCCCGAGACCGGATTCCGCGCCCGGGGTTGCCTATAAATATAAGGCGACCCCCGACGTTTTGAAGGTTGCCAGAATCCAAAGCGTCGCTCGTTCGCGCAATCCAACCCCTTCCGCGCGCAATGCCAATCTTCAGGTAACCTCCTTTCTTTCGCGCAATAGAGCCTTGGGGTTCGCCTTCCCGCGCAATCCCCTTGGCTCCTTTCCTTTGAATAATCCTTAACCCGAAGGCCTTTGCGCGCAAAAGAAGCCTCTTGCGCGCAATTGCCCCCGGGTGCGCGCAATCCAGCCCGATTGCGCGCACCCCCCCTCTTCAAAGTGGTCGTTCGTTAGAGAATGAGCCGTTGCCCCCGCGAGCTGTCCGAAGCCCGGTGCGCGCAATCTCAATCATCTACGCGCAAAGCGCTGGCCCAATTGCGCGCCATCCCGCACAATTGCGCGCCGGCCCGCGGTATTGCGCGCAAAGCTTCTCTTTTGCGCGCAACACGCCGGGGTCGACCCTTTGACCCCCCGAGGGTACCCGCCTGCGTGGCGCCCGATGATCTTCGTCCTGGGTGCCCGCACTGTGCGTTGTCTTTCCGTGCGGCCCTCCAGGCTTGCGCGAAGTGACACGGACCCATCGGCGGCAACCAACGTCCAGCATGACGTTAAACTGCACATTTGTCCAGCATGACGTTAAACTGCACATTCGTCCCGCATGACGCTAAACTGCATCCGTCCAACATGACATTAAACTGTACTACGTCCAAGCTGCACGACGCTAAACTGCCTAGCCCCTATCGTCCGTGCTGCAAGACGTTAAACTGCCAAGCACCTTCGTCCTCAGCACACGACGTTAAACTGTACTTCGTCCGGCAAGACGTTAAACCGTCCGCTTCGTCCTCAGCACACGACGTTAAACTTTACTTCGTCCGGCAAGACGTTAAACCGTCCGTTTCGTCCTCAGCACACGACATTAAACTGTACTTCGTCCGGCAAGACGTTAAACCGTCCACTTCGTCCTCAGTACACGACGTTAAACTCTACTTCGTCCGGCAAGACGTTAAACCGTCCGCTTCGTCCTCAACACACGACATTAAACTGTACTTCGTCCGGAAAGACGTTAAACCGTCCGCATCACCCGATCCCGTGCCTCGCACACAGGGTCCCCCCCCGGTTTGGATGTGGCCCCCACCCGCTCGTCTCTGCAGGGATTTCGGGATTGCCCCTCTTTAGGGACGATTTAATGGGAGCGGCTTTTCCCTACGGGGGTAGGGTATTACAAACCCCTAGTTTCTTGTGGGGGGCTGCACATGTGTATCTCCATTGCGCTCCCCCACTGCCGAAGACAGTAGAGGGTGTGACTGGGATCGAGGTGTCTCCTACTTTCGGTCCAAGTCCCTTCCAACTGAGTTTTGCCGCATCCGGGCTGCCTCAAGTGCGTAAGTCCTGACAGAATGAACTACGTGGACTTTGATCCCTGTCTTCTAAACAGGGTACGTAGGAAACCTCCCTGAGGTTCAATCCCACCACCTGGTCGTCCCGGTCGTATTCACGTCGGTTCGTCCATCAGTGGACCCCTCCAGGGTTCACGCTTGCGTCGATTCACCTATGAATCCGCCCCTGTGGGAGACTGCCCGTGTGTATCTCCACTGTGCCTCCCCACAGCCCCTTTTTCCATCTCTCCTTTTATCGTCCAGCATGACGTGAAACTGTGATCCACCCGGCCGTTCCATCCCCCTCTGTGCGAGGTGGTTCGGTTCAATCCTCCGCCCGGCGGCCTCGACCCCTTCGTGAGTCGGCTTGCCGACGTCCAGCATGACATTAAACTGTATACCCGAACTACGTTGACTTTGATCCGTGCTAACGCGCGGTACGTAGGAAGCCTCTACGGGGTCCAAGCTCTTCACTCCATCATCCATCCTGATCCTTACCCGGGCCGCCACATCCCGGTGGGGTCATGCCACTTCTCTCCACTCCACATCACTTGGGAAGCCGCCCATGCGCTGGCCCCAGCGTCGGAGGTTCCCCGCAAGGGGTTCTGTCATCTGATCCACTTTTCGTGTTGATCGGTCCGATGCCGTCCCCGCTGGACGTTAAACTCGCGGCATACCCCGTGTTAAACATGGGAAGCCGAGGAAAACCTCAGGTGACACAGTTCCCCGCACCCAGTGCGGGATGCCTCAGGTCATCGTGCCTTCGAGAAGCCCTATTAGGGACGGAAAGCAGACATGCATAGCCGCAGTGTTACGATACGCCCCCAGCACCCAGAGCCACCCGGTCTCCTCACTGCAGGTTGCTGCCCCGACCAGACTCCTTGGAGCATCCGGGCAGAAGCAGCGTAATTAACCGGTGTCCATGAAGATATGGCGCCGGGAACGAGATTCACGAACATTCTTAAATCTATGAGGGAGACCCGGATTAGGCGACGAGTTCCGAGGAGACGTCCAAGGAAGGAGGAGCCGACATCCCATCATCCCAGTTTCGATCAAGGAGCAGACGCCCCTGAATAAGGGACGGATGCCACCCGCCTTTGGAAAGCGGGACTGCGGGACAACAAGCCGCGCGCCCATCCACTCGGGTTGACGGGTGCACGCGCGAACGCGTCCTGGCGGAACAGCGTAACCTGACGCACATCCGCACCGAAACAACAGTGCACTTCATTTCTTATCTTCACGTATTATAGAAAATTAAAAATACATATGTAATTAATATATAATATAATTAAGTAATTTTTTACATTGTTATGATGTTGAAGTCATGATATATGTCATTAGAATAATAAGTAATGGGTCAAAACATAATTGAGAAAACAAGGAAATTAACTTTTGAAATAGTTAAAATAATGAATGAGTGTTAAAAATGAGTAACAAAATATTATATTATGTTAATATATTATATTATAAACATGAGTATGGTTATGATAAGTTAGTAAAATATTGTAATCCATCAGACACAATGATAAATACCACAAAACAAAAGAATGTTTATGGTAAGGTATTCGTGTCTTACATTTATTTCCATGTGGCATATTCTATATACACCAAATACTTATTTTTGTGTAAAATATCTAAAACCAATTTTGATACATTTTATCATGGATAATTTTTCATCATTTTATGAAATACTTTCTAACTTGGATTTTATGATCTAAATGTTTCAAGTGGTATGGGACACTTTGTGATGTTTGAAGATTATTTTCCTTAATAATTTTCTTAATGATTATCTTTGAAATATCACTTCCTTTTGTGATTGTTAACATTATCTTAAAAAATTAACTTTATTGTAATAATTTTTCATTTTAAATTACCTTGAGTTTCTATATTCTCACACAATGGATAATATAATTTCCTAAACCATATATCATTGTACATAAAATGTTCACATTGATAGTTATTTGATTAACTATGGAATTATTGATAATTTAAATATTCTATTCAATACAGATAATGTTTTATATGATAAATTTTATATTCAGTATATAAGGAATGCTTTGGACATAAAATACATGGGTTGGGGACCATTTAAGGAAAGACCAATGGGTTAGGGACTGGTTAATGCAATCCCTTCAATGTATCGGTTTTCTCATGAGATGAATTAGTTTACTAAATCATAAGAGTTGAACTATTTCTTAACGGTAAAGGTATCATGTTCCTAGGAAACATGAAGTCTAATAATTGATAATTTCTTTTATTAATAATGTAGTTATTATTTATCCATGATATTTTTTTTGAAATATTTATGGATTCATTTCATTTTCAGTTCATCGATTTAATGACATGTGTTTTCTTTTTCTTACCTTTCCATATTCATATTGCTTTATCAGGATTTTTGAACAGCTTGTGTTATCAATTTTTTAGATTGGCATGTTAATTTATTTATATTAATTCATTATTGTTTCCATTTTATATACACTTACCTAGCATTGAGCTCACCCTTATTATGTTTTATTTCCCCAAGTTATGAAGAATTAATATTTGAATGAACGTTCATGTATGTTGTTTATTTGTTTTTATTATGTTATATATTTTTATTTCATCTTCCTAATGTATTATGGGTATGAGGTATGCAATCTATAATTCAAAGAAATAAAAATTAAATTGTGACTTGGTATTTTATTACTTATAATCATTCTAATGTAATAAAATAATGCACCAAATCTGGGCTTCTAGGTTCGGGGCGTTACAATAATTTTATTTAATTCAATTATAATATAAATACAGAATTATGTAGATGTTTTTTAAATAATACTCGCATATTTAAAAATGGATATATGAGGAATTTTTCTATATGTATTTTTTAATATATCATGAAATTAGATATGTTAGTCATCAATATAAAAGAATTACCTAAATAAACCACTTACAATAATGAATTGGATATATGAGAAATGGATGTGCCACTAAATTGGCTATATGAACCATCTGTAACATCGATGAAACAAATACGTAAATCAACTATGTGGAGTAGTCTAGTATTTGGTTTGGATCCATAGAAGATGTTTCTAGATAGTTCTAATTGGATATGATATTTAGATGACTATGCTAATTTTTGATACTTGATCATATCAGATATTTAATTTAACTATGTGATGAAATATTTTACATGAAGAATGGGCACATAGATCAGTTTAGATACATGAATTTAGATATGAGACTATCAATAATCAGCTACACCATTCAACAAATCAGGTATTTATTATCATTGGATCATTTTTAGTTAAAATTAACACTACATTAAATGCATTAAACAACATACTAAATCTTTATGGTAAAATTGATTTCTAAAAGGTTGAAAGTATTGGGAATTAAAATATCAGAATTTATTTTATTACTCAATTATTATTACAAAGATAATTTTTAGAAAAGGAAATGTATAGTTTTACCTATGAGTCTTATTTCATATTGGATATCAGGCTATAAAATAGAATGGGACAACATATATAATTGTATTCAAACAATAATAGAAGAAATATCACTTGTACTCACTATCTATATCTCTCATGTATTTTCATTATTCTTCTTTATTTTATGAATATAAATAAGAAGAATCATGTTTGGCACAACTATGATAACAAGATCATCCCCACTATGTTTTGAATACTACCCTTGAGTTATAATACATTATTATTATCTATCTTGTTGAAATATTCTCTTGTGTTAGTTTCATATTGAAACTCTATAATTAATTTTGAAATATATCATTATTATTTATTATTACAAGAAGTGAGAAATGATTTTACTAAGTGATGATGTATTTTGTTTTTATAAAGCCTTGTAGGATCCTATAAAAAACATCCTGATTTATACCATGTGATGACTGCTTTCACTCAATTAGACGGTCTCTTAGAAATGGACTGTTGTTCTTGAAATCACCGTGCTCTAGGAGTTTGGTATTGGTGGCATGGAATATAGGATATATGTACCCAGAACCACTATAAATATTTCTTTTTTCGATCTATTTATTAATTTTATTTCATTACATTGATTTTTTGTTATAAAGGAAGAACATAATTTATCAGACCATAAAAGTGGGTGGTTTTATTTGAAGAAATTTTCAATAACACGATACACCACCTTTTGAGTCTTTGTAAAATCTTCTCTAACCAACAATTAGTATCATCAGTTTCAAATTTTTAGTTCTCATCTCTAAATGTTTGAATTCTTTAAGATAATATTCAAATGGATGTTACGGTTTTCAATAGAGAAGGTTTTCTAAGGTTTGTGGACCCTATTTCAATGGACGAATTTTTGTATTGAAAGATAAATATGATTATTTACATGATTAACCATTGTCTAAAAGTTTATTTTAAAGTGATTAAGACTTAAAAAATTCCAAAAGGAGGTCTAGAAAAAGGGGATTACACTAAAGATGTTGAATATAATCTAAACTCTAATGCCAGCAAAGCTATTATATGTGTACTTGGCCTATATGAGTTCAACATAGTTTCTTAATTTTCTACAACATAAGAAATAAGTACTTCCATATCAGTGGTGTATATGGGTACTAATAATGTAATATTACATATGTGAAAGACTACAATGTTAAAGTTGACACACTAAAAAGGATTCAAAAAGAAATAATTACATATATGAATGAAAGGTAAAGAGAAATTTTTAATAATATTTATTCTCATGAATCACAATTAATGAACCATATCAATATTTAAATGTTATTATAGTTATACTATCCAATTGGAGTTGAATTTTAGCTTCCATTTGGAAGTCCTATGATATGAAATATTTAAAAATAAAATATATCATTTGAAAACTCATGATGTTTGAGGTAGAAATGGAATCTGAACTTCTTGACTATATAATGGATATAAATAAAAATAATTCTTTGAATGGTCCTATATCAATTTACGGAATGTAGGGAAAATTTATACAAACTTATGAATCATATGTAGAGGTAAATTCATACATTCCGTATTGTGATGGTGATATTTGTCAAATTTTTAAGAAGTTTAAAAAGTTATACAATAAAAAGAAGTGGATTTCTGAAAAAATTTAACTGAAAAAAAATACGAGGGACATTATACCAAATTTTGGAACTATTAGAGTAAGAGGATTAGGGATATCAAACCTCAATTTTAAAACTTCATGAATATAATTAATCTGAAAATAAATATAAATGGAAAAAAATTAAAGGAGAAGATAACAAGAGTGATTAAGTCCACACAGAGTTCTTATAAGGAATATAGTGATGAGACATATTTTTATTCAGAAGTTTAAATATCAAATAAAATAGCCAAAATGTTCTTTATTACATAATATACTGAGGTACACTCATTTTATTATTTGGAGCATGAATTTTGTTCTGAAAATGAAAGTTTCACTTTTGAATTTTTAATTAAAATTGTACCATGATAGACTCTAAATATGGATACTTTAAAAAGAAAAATAATTACCTTATAATGTTTAATGATATTTTTGTAAGTGAAAAAGAGGACATAAATAAAAAAAAGTCTTGGAAAGGTAATATAGAAACTTTTTTTGATTCTTATGATGAAATTGGTAATAAAATTGAATTCTAAAAAGAATGTGTTCATAAATTTAAATATAATTCATGATTTTTTACAAAATAAGAAAATTATCTAAACTAAATCCTTTTTAACAATAAATTCCATGAGGATAGCTTTATAATAGAAAGTAATGGTGAAAACTAAATGTTATAAAAATACTATTTTGTTCCTAGAAAAACAAACTAAAATGTGTATACAATTATTTTTTTCATCATAGAGGACATCAAAACTATAAAAATGGTTATTTTCTAAAAGAAAATATGATTTTTAGTGTCAATCATCCTTTTATATGAAGAATTTTTTAAATTTATTGTTGAAATTTCAAGACAACACTAGTGGATTTGGATACCAAAATCTTTGATTGTAGTCATCTCAGGACCAAAGATAATATAGGTATAAAAAATTTCTTATTTAATTTATCATGTAGTTAAAATTATTCAATATCATTAATGAAAAATTGTATATGGATAATGAAATATCAAGGAACATGAGTAGATATTTTCCCAATTTCAATTATTTATGCATAATTTAGGGAGGATATGTCACATTTTGTGAAAATTGTAGGGAAAAAATTATTATAGAGAGATTAGTTTGAAATCCAAGCTCGGTTATCATAAAAACATTCATTATGTGGAATTATTTAAACAAAACCTGATAATTATTTCTAAACATTTAAATGAAGGTTACTCGGTAGATTTTTCAAATAACACATGTTGTATTTATAAATATAGAATCCTTATGTTTAAGAAACTTATAACTGAAAATCACTATAATAATGAATCATAATTTTTTGTATAGAAAAAAGTGAACAGTTTTAACATAGAAAAAATTAATCTTGTATTTTTAAATAGAATAATAATACATTTTAATGTTTATTCTTTGAGAAAAATTCCAAAAAAAGTTTAAATTTAGATTAACCACAACATAAATTATATAAATAGAAAAAATGTGATTCATGTTAAATGGGTAAGTGACATAGGTTATCTTTTAAATAAATTAAAGGGGTTGATACATCAAAGACTCTAGAACATATACACAGGAATTTGTTTGGGCCTTCTATAATTTAAATCCTAATTTAAAAATATTGTTTTATATTTCAGTTGTTAATTTTTCCTTGTTTACTTGGATTTTAGTTTTTCTTAAAATTAAATCTTGTTATACTTCTATAAGGTTTTGTAAATTGGGTCAAAAGTAAAAAATTTAATATCTATTTTATTGATAAATAAACATGGGAAGAACTTGAACACCATGTGATCAATTCATATTAATCAAAACATTTTATCATAAATAATTTTTATACCCCCATAACACATCAATATAATGGTGTTATTGAAATGGGGAATAAGGAATTTTAAGACATTTCTTGGTCTATGTTATGTATATATAACATTAGCACAATATTTTGGGTTGAATTTGTAAATATAGCATGTTATGTCATTCAAAGATTTCTAATTAAGCCTATTTTGAAAATAACTCCCTATAAGATATGTAAAAATAGAAAACCCTAATTCATATACTTTAATGTTCTTGGATTCAATTATTACATTATAAAAATTAAGGAAAATCCCACAAAACATGATGAAATGACTAATGAAGGAATAATTATTTGTTATTTTGTCAATTCTAAGGATTATAGAGTTTTCAATGAAAGGATAAATATTCTTAACAAATCAACTCATGTAAAATTACATTAAAGTGATCCATTTGATCATCAGATGACCCATGTTGAACAGTTGAGTTATTATTTTGGAAACCTGAGACAAGAAAATTTCTTTGAAAATATAAATTTTTATTATTTAGAAATTGATTTTGGTGAAACAAATCTTGAATGAATGTATATGAGTGATCCTAGATGAGGGATTCCTAGATTGACTATAACTATGAAAATAATCTATTAGATACAATGATATGAAGCTTGTTAGAAGTAATTAGGACTAGAAGAAGTGTTAGAAACCTTTTATAAATTTTTAATTTTTTTATCTAAACATCATTCAAAAAGTTATAAATATCATTAAATGTGGAAACTTGGGTTTTAGCAAAGCAGTAAGAGTTGAACAAGTTTAAAAGAAAAAAGGTATAATAATTAGTTGATAGACTATATGATTACCCATTTATAAGATCAATGCTTGTTTTTAAAAATAATTATGATGGTCATGGTGTGATAACTATGAATAAGGCTAGACTAGTGTCTAAATAGGAAAACCAAGGGAAAGGAATAAAATATGAAGAAATAGTTTCCTCCATTGTAAGATTAGAAGACAATTAACTTTTCCAACACTATTGAGCTCATATTAATTTTATTTTAAATTTGATGGATGTTAAATATTCTATTAAAAATGGTTTTCATATAGAGGAAGTGTATTGTGAACAACCCCTTGGTTTTGAAAATCATCACATTATAAATTATATATTTATACCTACTAAATATATTTATATTCTTATGCAAGATTATAAACCTCAATATTAGAATTTGAGTTGTTTTATTTTATAAAATGGCTTTTTGGTAGGAGTTAAATATCCAACTCTTTTTAAGAAAACTTTATATTTAAATATTCATTATTTCAAATAAATGATGTTGAAGTGATTTATTGTTCTAAAAATAAATTTTAAATGAATTTTGAATCATTATTAAAAATTAATTTGAAATGAGTATAATGGGGGGATAAATTTCATTCATGGTTTTAAAGATTATTAAAAATAGACTGGGAAGGTTCTAAATCAAGAAAAATACATACATGAATTACTTAATATGTTTTTAATTGCAAATGGTAATTTACATGCAACCCATATGAGTTATAATGATGAAAATTATTTTGATAAAGATAGGAATACATTTGACCACAAGTTGTACATATGAAAAATTTGGACTCTATTATATTTTAAAAATAGTGAACCATAAATTATGTTTTTTCTTTGGTTATGTGATAAATTAAAATAAATTACTAAAAATATCATTTAAATGCTACCAAAACAAGTTTATGTTTTATAAAATGAAAATTTTATCTTTCTTTACTTTTTCTAAAAACCTCTAGCTTTAATATGATTTTAGACATAGATTCTATATTTGGTGGGTGTATAATTTATAATAAGAGTTCCTCAATAAAATATCATATTCAAGGTAAATATATGACATCATTGTCCAGTAAAATATAGAACTCATGCACATTGTCTACTTCCAAGTTTTCATTCATTTCTTCTGGTAGTTTTTGTGCGCACGTTTTGTGGATGAAACATAACTTGATAGATTTTGGATTCAATTTTAGTGTAGTTTCAATAAAATTTTATAAAACTAGTGCTATCAATATTTACAAGAATATAATAAATCCATGAAGAATAAAGAATATAGAACAATAAAATCATTTCTTCAGATATTATGCTCAATAAGGTGATTTCACACTTCAATTAATCTCAAATGAAAATAAATTACTAGATATTCTTACTAAGCCTATTTTATATGATCATTTTGATTTTATTTGAAGAGAATTAGGAATATTTTAATTGAAATGATTTTGAATTATTTTCTTTCTATTCATTTTAATTTTATTTTAATTTTGGTGTTATTTTTCTATTTTTTAATATTTTAATATATTTTTAATTTACATTATATTGATTTATTTTATAAATATATTATGCTTTTACATGTATTTGTGTCCTTATTTAATTTTTTATGTTTGATAAAATTTATTTGAAATGGATAAATATTTCTTTTTCTTATTTTATAATATTTTATTGTTTATTTTGAGTCGGATATAACCCTAAAACCTGATCCACTGCATATCCCTCATCCTAATTGATCATGTGAACTACCCCTAAAATTTAAACTCTTATATTAATCCATTTTCATATGTCATTTATCTCTTGAAACAAAAATATCACCCCATGAGTCTCTCAATCAAAACCTGACAATTCCAAGATAGGGAATTCTAAACAAGGAGATGATAGTGATTTGATAGATTCTAGGAAATGTAAGGCCAAAGCTGCATGACTCGAAGTGCTTAAAGGAAAATATGTGGAAATAGAATGGTTGAAAGGAACAATGTTTTTTCTAAAAATGTATTTATGTTTTGGGGTTATGAGTTTTTATTTATGATATGAAATGTGTTTTCTTTTTTAAAGGGGAGTTCAATGACTATTTACATAATATTTTGTCTCAATTTGGAGGAATGGTGGATGCGATATTAATGAATATGAATAAATTCAATCAGTTAGTGTCTTCTATATAGATAGTGGATATCATAAACCTTCCTCATGAAATTGAATAATGTTTTAGTCAGAACTTAGCTGTTAAAATATCAATCAAATCATATGAAGACTTTGACTTTCTTTTTTGTTTAATATTCATTTGATAAGAAATCAGTGAAGGATTTGTAATTTTATTATTTGGTTTTTTAGAATTTCTTCAGACATAAATTTCCTAGAGAGAAAGATAAATGGATAAAGTTTTTATTTCAAGACATGTACCTCTAATATATATTGATGAATAATGTGATGTTTAATCTCCCAAGGTACATGATGAGTTTAATGTACCATTTTTGAAGTATAAAGTGGACACTCAATTACTACCACTATTTTATAATTATATATTTGATAAAAAATAAGTAAGTTGAATTGAATAAAAGAGGAGCATTAAGTCACCACAAGAGAAACACTATATCTTTATTACTTCTAAAGAATTTTAGATACAATTGGGATGCTTCCCCCATTTCATTGAGACCTGTTAAATGAGAGAGTGATGATAATGTGGTTGTACCACATCCTACCTAAATTATATGGGAGAAATATAGGACCTCACCTCCATAGTATGCAACACCAAATTAGATGGTGCCTACTAGATAAGTGGAAGAGACAAATATGGTGAGATCTGAGCCTACCTCGACATAACTAATAACAACTATAGAAGTTTTTCTATGTCAAAATGTTGTATCTAGTAGTGATGTTATGTTATCTCTACCAGAAGTTCCCATTATTAGGATAATTAATGGTGCTGAAGTGGAAAGGCCTGTTGAGTCTATTCTTATTGTACATTCTACTAGAGATAGAGTGGAATATTTGGATGAGATCATAGTATTTGGTCCACTCTTTGGATCACTAAATGATGATTGAGATAGTTGTGGGAATGTGATTATGGAGGATTTTTGTTATTTCAAATACCCCATATGGAATTCCATATCCTCCTCATGTGCAAGAGGAATCATCTTTAGTGAGAAAACGTTAAAAAGGATATGACATAGAGAAACATATAAAAAACTATTCCTTATTAGTTATATTAGAGTCTAATAATATCATTGGAGATTAGAACGATATAAATAAATAGATTATCACTTCCAATGATAGAATTAGATAGATGAAGGAATGGTCATTATCTAGGGAAAATATTGATACGTTTTTTGGGATGATGGCTACCCCAACCAACTTGGTCAAGTGTATCCAACTAGTGAAACTAATTTCATCCAGTATTAATGGTGTTGTGTTTGGGGTAGTGATTTACCAAGTGAGAAATATTGGAGGTGGGTGCTTCACTGAGTCTGATGTAAATGAACATGAAGTTCTTTTGGACTCATACAGAGTCCTGATTTAAAACCTCTCAGTGGTCTAATTAAACCATTATCTGGATTACCATGAAGATATTAAGTGTTTAAAATCATATTTTAATGAAAACTTTCATACATTAAAGAGTATTGGGGTGATTCAATTAGATTTAATCAATAGACTACATAAAAGTTTCACCACTACATTATAAACATTACTCATTTCACAACTCCAAAAATAGGATGACCAACTATCTTGAGATCTTAATTTAGTTTTATCTCAAAACTAGTCACTATAATGCGACATGTTCATTCTTACACTAAGAAAGTGTTTAGGAAGGTTATTTTGGTAGTGTCAATAGACAAAAGAGAGATATGAAAATAATCAAACATTGAAATGAAGATTTCATGAATTAGCTAGATTTCTTTCACAATGAATACATTACACCGATATATGATTAGATGGATGGAACTATAGTTGTGACTAAGGATGTACAAAATATGGTTTCATGTTTTACAAGGCCTGTTAGTAGGAGCCATAAAAAATTACAATAATTATAAAAAATATTTATGAATATGTTATAGATAATTACTCAAATTCTTCTAAACATGACTCCAGTTCTTCAGTTTCTAAAGGGTCCCCTATTGTACCAGCTATAGATAAAGGAAAAGGTCTTTATCTATATATAACAATCAAACAAGTTTCACCTATTCTAGATAATTCACATTCATAAATAACATAGTCACCCTATATTAATGTACCTATGTTTTCTTAGTTAATATAGAGTAGTTAGGAAACATGGATTAGAAGCTAACCTCATTTAACGGAATCCTGATTAGATTTTCTGTCTCTCTAGATAGGATTTAAGACATACTAATATTAGAATACCCTTAAAATCTATACAGTATTTATCAATCTACCTTATTTAGTTCTACGCGTAATATTTTATATGGATTCCTTGAATCCATTAGAGGACTAAAGAACAACTATCTATTTACCTAAGCTCAGATTCAATGAGAATGTTCTACAACTATTTTTTGGAATTTTGAAAATATAATATTACCAAGCTGATAGATATGTGTTATGATTCACTTTAATCAATTAGATTCATAATATTCTTTATACATACTCCTCATGATATATGTAAATATTCAAAACATAAATTATAAATGGGTTTTTATCGAGGTTGTATCTATAATAGAGTGAAATCAAGATATGTTACAACACCTACTGAACCAGCTGGAACAAAACCAAAATATTTAGTGCCTACAATAAGTATTTTATTTATAGGCACTAATTCATTTAGATTTTGAATAGCTTTTTGGAACCTCAAATTTTTTTTCATCAAGCCTATAAAAATACCTTGGGTCAAATCTAGTTTTGTACATGAAAAATTCTTTGTTGTGGATGTTGGAAGAGTAGACCTACCTCTAATTGTGACCTACTTACTACCTCTTCTTATTCTCCATTATTTATGAATCCTCGGCCCAAACATCCATCTAACTCTAAACCAATCCATAATATATGGTCATTTGACTAATGTACTATATTTGTATTTTTTTTGTGTATTTATTTGTATAAATACGAAGGTTTAATGAAATGTATATTACTATTTTTTTATAAATATAGATAATGTTTTAATTAAATGTGTTTCACCATATTGAATATTTTAAATTCAATAATTTTTAAAGATCAGTAACTCCATATTCAAATTTGGGTTTTTCATTATATTTTAACTATGCATAACTGAAGGTTTTACAATAATTATTTTTTCCTCTCTCTATCCTTCATTTTTAAAAACACAAAAGGGAGAGAAGGTAAATAAATGGGGAGAATAAAATATAAATAGAATATATTAAAAGAATTATATATTATAAATTATTTCTATAAAACATTCTAATCATTTTATGATCCTTGAAAAAAGATCCTAGATTTATACCAATTGTAGTCTACTTTCACCCAATCTGTAAGTCCCTAAGAAAGGGGATGTTATTAGTGAAATCGTTATGCTATAGGAGTTGAGTGTTGGTAAAGTGGACGAGAGGATATATGTGACCTAAACCACTATAACTGTATTTTTTTCTTTTTCATACTATTCTTTCCTCATATTTCTTTTTTTGATAAAACAAGATCAGAATCGACTATAACTTAAAAGATGGTGGTTTTAAGTGAATACATTTTCAGGAACTCAAATCAACACCCTCTTGATTTTTCATGTAGTCTTATTCAACCAAAATATAACAATCGATAGATATCATGATACATGCACAGAAATAGATGTTGAATCATTATCATGATGTCTTAAAACAACTCAAGATACCTTGGACCAGGTGGGTAACTTGACCTGGGACAAGGATCAAAGGGGATAACTAATCATCACGGGCCAGTAACTAATGCCTAATAATTAAAGACACACCTTTTGAGAATTTATTTTTCTGATACATTAGTCTACCATATGAGGATCTAAACACACAACCAATCCCGAAAACCCCATATATTTGTGTGTCATGCACTCAAATAAGTAGAATCATACAATAAATTGGTATGACATAAAATAAATGAAAAAAATGATAAATTAAAATTATAAAAAAACCATATTCAATCGAGAACATATACAAATGAAAATCCAAAAAAAATACATAATAAGTGGGAAATGGGATGGATATAAGAAATGGTAACACAATAGTATAATTTTACAACAAAAATGGAAATGAACCAAAATATTTCTACACATATTTTTGGTGATAGCATAACTAGACAAGTAGTATCCCACCAAGTTTCCCATGATAATTATTTTTATGATAATATAAGAATGATAGAATGAAAATAAACCATATGAATGTTTCCATTAAATAATATTATAAAATTTAACAAATATTAATCTTTTTGAAAATTTCAATATAAAGTTAAATTCCAAGAAAACAATGATATTGATACAAGAATTTTGGGAAATGTTATCATGCTAAAGGAATCAATAATTATTTTATGAAAATAAAATTGTAAATTTAAAAGCTCAAACAAACACTAACTAATTTCAAAATTAAGTAGAGTGGTGTAGAGACCCGAATCCTAACGTACATGGACATTACATTACTTTTGCGGAATTCTTAGTACATAACAAAAACACACACACAAGGACCGTAATAGTTTAGTTTCTTTGGAAACTTGGAAAATAATCTTCTAATCGTGGTGAAAGATCTTCAACATCTCCCATAAAGATCTTCCTTTTTTTCTTACCTAAAATATTTCTTTATATACTGGGGAAAAGAAAACATAAAAGGCTGAGCTCAAATGCTCAGTAAGGGTAAACAAAAGAAATATCAATCACATCATATTCATAAGAACATAACATTTTGGAAATCTTTACCTGTAAAAGAGATCATAATATCATAACATGGGATAAATCATAGTTGTGAAATGTAATCCCAATAATCGTAACTTAAAACATGAAACTTTTTGGCATACACAAATATTCATAGAGAATCATTTCTTATTAGTCAAGACTCATTTCCAAGACTATCTTAGTGGACAAAGTCCATTTATGAACAGAGTTCACTCCTCGTTTCAGTCCTGTTTCACTGAACCGGTATAAACTACTGTTCCAGCCATGTCTGTCTCATGAGATATAAAATCTTTACCCGATGCATTGGAGGGAGATATAGGTCCCACCCATCTCATAATGATACCATTATTATGTGTTCCACAAAATCATAAACCATACATCATAGCATAACCCATGTAATAAAAATGGGAATCTTAAACATCGTGACATCATAAGACAATTCATATAATATAAAGGAATTCATAAAAATAATTCCATCACAATATAATCAAATCAATGTAATAATAGGGATAAAAAATAGAACCCTTTATTATCTTAGATGGAAAATAATTTTGATAAAACACATGAACTCTATTCTTGAGAAAAATATCCTTTCAATTTCAATAACATTTTTCCTTTCTTAAAATGTAATACAATTTTAAACAAAAAGAAGTTTATTAAAAATTAACTTGAAAACATGTAAAGGAAGCTTATTGGAAATACTGTTTTAAAAATCCATTCATGCCGTATAAGTTAAAAAAACATTCTTCTCGTACTTTTGTCGGAAAAGTCAAAAAGTACCTCGTACGAAAAATGACAAAAGATTCATTTCATATCTTTTACTAAAAACTCATAGAAGGGTAAAATTGGATTTAAAAAATTGTAGGTGGATGGAAATAATATTACATATTTAGGAAACATGGATGTGGATGATAAAATACATCCCAATAAATTCCAAAGTACAAACAATCTCAGATAAAAATGAGATTGTGATATTTCCCTTACCTTAGGTCTAATTTGCTTCGTAAGTGTCCGAAACTAATGTATAATGATTTAAATAATGTCATTGAATTATTCCAGAATCATACTCATTGTTATGATATCATATATGGTTCACTTATGACTTTATATTACCCGTTCTTTTGTAAATTCCATGTTAAAGAGCGTTTTGGGTAAAATTGTTTCATTTTTCATCCGTGTTTTGACTTGTAATAATTCATATGATTTCTTAGATCATGAATAAATAATTCCAGAATATAAAACAAGATTTATATATAATATATATTCATAATATACATATATATATATATATAATAAATCAGTAAATGTAAAGAAATACACCGTTCATGGACACGGTAGGCCGTACGTACGCATGAACGCTGTTTTCGTTTTCTTATTGAGTTGAATAGAATTAAGTAGATGACATACATATATATACACATAAATATAGTATCATTATTATGTCATATATTTCATTATTACTTATTATATATACTTTATAATTATTCATGAATGGTTAAAGTGGAGAATGAATCTCATCGCATCGTGGAGACGGCAGTCCGTACGTATGCACGAGCGATGATATCGTTCTCATGATCGTGGGACGGTATTGGAGTGTATGTATACAATTTCAGAATCAATATCACTTTAAAATAATAATATATAGTTATTAATTACACCATTATACCCATCCAAGTAAGGTGGTGGTGGAAAATAGATTTCACCACGGTGTGGAGACGGTATTCCGTACGTACGCACGCGCGGTGATTTCATTTTCCGTAGGATGGATAGATGGTGAAATAGGGTTGTTTCATACTTATAATAACATATCCGTATATGATTGATACTGATGTTATTACTTCATAATGAAACAACCTATGAAGAATAAGTGGAATAAGATATAAAGGTGAAAGAATCGGTAACGGAAATTACATCTTCTTTGAAGCACCTCTTTGAGATCTCCTTTTAGGGCAATAAAATTGGTCTTGGAGGAAGACCAGAACCTCTATGACGTTGATAGAGAAGTGGAGAAGAGAATTTGGCAGGGGTTGTCCATGCTTTAAGGCTCAAAGTGGTGTGATGAGGAGGGGGAGGGGGTTCCCTTTTATAAGGGAGGAGAGGGGCACCTTTGGAATAACTAAAAATATTATTTTATTATAAAGCCAAATTTGGTTTTCAATAGCTCCAAATTGATTTATTTAGAAGATAAGGTGGGTATGGGTAACAATAATCTCATCCAATATAATTTAGACATTTTTAGGTTCCTATTTTGACCTTATCATTTAGATTTAACATTAAGTTAAATAATTTTACTTTTACCGTGTCTTCTTGTGTTCTTACACTATAAGGTTAATAAACATACTATAACAATCCAAACGAACCCCAAGTTGTTTATTAATAATATATAAAACCTTATATAAGTCATTTGGAGGAACCTTATATTTTTAGGAATAAAATAACAATTAATAATATAATATTTGTTTTAAAAACTATTTTATGTCAATTTTGACACTATTTAGTAATTGATTTTTGTGAAAATCATAACAGAATGATTAGTTCGAACAAAGTTAATTAAATCTATAATAACATGTCATATTAACCTATAAATTTGGTGTAATTCATAAAAAGTCTCAAAGTACATTTATTTGGGTATTTATAACATCAATTATGTCAATATTTCATTAATAAGATAATTACTCCATCATCTTTGTGTCATAAATAAATTAAATTATATAATGTCTAAAAATTAAAAATAAAATACCATTATGTAGGAAATATTTTTATCTTTCTAATGAGTATTTATAGTCGAATTTATCTTATGTATAACCCTATATTAAAAATGATTTACTTTTTAAACATTGATTTTAACTATTTTAACCCTTCTTTAAATAAATTAATAACAAATGTCCTAATCTAATCCAAGTGGGCCTAAATGATCATATTTTATACCTAAGGTTGTTTTTGGTTAAATTACACTTATTAAATAGAATTAGGACATGTGTTAGGGTAATAATAATAACATTTTTACCCTTAATTACCCTATTTACTTTTAACCGTGGTAAAAAAGTAAAAAGTTACTATTCACCAAAAATTATTTTCTTCTCATTGAACCACATTTTACTTACTAATATCAACCGTGTCTATCGGGTTTTTGAAATTCCATTCACAAAAGTGGTAAAATTATGTTTTATGAAAAATTCATTTTTCTTAACTACCACTTAGTGGTTTCACTATTCATCAAAAAATGAAAGTTTCCAGAAAAATACCAAAAATTAGGCCTAAGCTATATTTGATATTATGAACTCAAAAATGATGTCTATTTTACCAAATTAAAAACATATCAGTTTCATTAATTAATTTAAAAATTAATTCCCGTCGTCAAAACAAATAGCGTGTTCTTAAGAGATAATAACTATCAAAAGATTGACATTTGTTTATGTCTGGTTTAAATGTATAATTACATATAATGACCAACATTGTATTAAATTGTAAAAATATATTCTAAATATACTTTAAAACCACTCAAATTAAAAATTTATCACAATTAATAATTTCAATTAAAAAGGTTGTTTTTAATTAAAATTTAGTAATTTTCACTATTCATTAGAAAATGAAAGTTATCCAAAATGTACCAAAATTTCTCCCTAAGCTAATTTCGATATTCCGAATCCAAAAATGAAGTCAATTTTGAAAAATAAAAATTTACAAAATTTCAAAAAGTGGTTATTACTATTCATAACGGCTAGTTTTAATAATATTTTAATAGCATATCGTTGTTTAGTGAACCTCAGTATTGCGTATTACACATGCTATCGAGGAAGGTCGCGATTGCTTTTAAATCAAGGAAAATCAAGGATGTGTGTTGTGCAAGGTACTTTTGGTGTAGCGTACAACACAAGACATTAATGAAATTAAAAAGAATATTTTTCATAAAATATCGGGGTGTTACATTCTACCCCCTTAAAATGAATTTCGCCCTCGAAATTCATCGGGGTCATAAATGGTTTACTATTAGAAGGTTTCATTGATAGAAACCCACATCGTAAAAAGGAATACCAAAACCAATCTTTAAAAACAAAAGTCTGAAATGTAACGGTTACCCAAATAAACTAATCACTGGGTTTCCACATAGGTGAAAATATGGATATGGAAGGGAAATCTAACCATCATGTTCTGATGGAGAGTGGTAGAGAACATGGATATGAAAAAGACAACAATCACAAAGCCATAAATTTGTGAATATCTAAGGTACCATCTGATTCATCAGATATTAGAGCACTAGGACAACATTTTTGCTTTTCAAGATCGTTTCCCTAAAGTTGATGAAATTGGAATTAGAAGAAATACTTTCGTGATTTCAGTATAGTCTCACCGTTGGTCGTTATTTGGACAATTTCCACTTCATCTCTTAATGAAATGAAGATGAATTTTTCATTCATGATGTGTTAGCAGATCATGTGATAGAATGATGGGTCATTCCATCTCTCTCAAACAAAAGGTTAGAAAAGTTATCAAAAAAAAATACATAAGTCCATCTATAGTGAGATTAATCATATATGGTTCCTAAAATGGACTTATACTTCATATATCATACTGATTAATATAATAAAACTAGTTTCTACTAAACAGGGACTTCCTGTAGGCCAGTGGAAGGCGATAAAGGCCAGTCGCACTTCGGTTGTGGGTTCGATTCCCACAGCCTTGTCCGACGCGATGGGCTGTCACCCGTCCTGCAGGTTGTCCTTTTTCTAAAGCTATATTACTATAACATCCCGTCAATAATATCAACAAAAACTTCTATGCCTAAGAAATACTAACTTATGTCCAGCATAATCCATTCCAATCTTTAGGCTTATCCATAATACTGCAGTCCACTCTAATAATATAGTGAAAACGATTACCAGAGATTTAATACCATCGTTGATCCCCATATATCATAAGATATGTCTTTTTGGTTACATTCCAAACATTGAAAGGCCTTAATCATGTATTCACCATTGAACCTTAGTAAAAAATGAATGCAGTTAAAAGTTAACACTTTCCACATACCAAAATCCTCAAAATTCTATATACTCAAACCATGATATCACTTAGTCCTTATATAAATCATAAGCTCATGAATACTGTCAAATATTTCATTTTCTCATTTTCCCTTCATTATCCGCATATCATCTTTTTTCCAAAAATATCTCAATCACTTTACATGGTTACCAGTACCATAAAATTATTGAAAACCACAATAGACCAATACATAAATATTCCAATATTCCATGATACTATATACAACATTATTTTCGAATCCCATTGCATAAACACTTAATCATTCCACCACATCGTTATCATATTTATCATCGCCAATGGTGATCGCATGTGACTTCCCTTTGTCCTTTTCCTTAAGTGGTTGCTCATGTCGATCATCACTAACCCTTGGATTAGGGCATTTATTAGCATAATGCCCCATTTCCTTGCACTTGAAGCATTGAATTATAGTAGGTTCATTCTGTGTATCCCTTCCTTTGTTTGCATCATTAGACATCTTCTTCCCATCATTGCAGCATTCAAATTCCCGATGACCTTCCTTTCCACATTTGAAACATTTACTTGTCCCTTTAAGACAATCTACACCATGCTTCTTTCCACACTTTGAGCATAAGGAAACATTCATCTTCTTTTTACCATTATTCCGAGATTTCCCCTTGAACTCCATCTTTCGTTTCTTTTCAAAACTATGAGATGGATAAGTAACACCAACTTCCATTTCTACCTTGATAGCACAACACACAATTTTATCAAAGCTACTGAAGTCTCTTATATCTAATTCCCTTCGAAGATTTGGTTTTAAGCCATTGAAGAATCTATCAACTTTACTTTCAGGATGGATGATAAATCCAGATGCATACCTTGCAAGCCTTGTAAAATTTGCTTCGTATATACCAACAGATTCATCATCCTTTTGCTTTAGTTCAAGAAACTCATTCTCCATCTTTGTTCTAAGAATACGAGGGAAGTACTTATTGAAAAAAAAGTTCTTGAACTCGTCCCATTCCATGGAATCAATTTCATCTCATTGCCTCGTATTCATGATAAGATTCCACCATTGATCAGCTTCACCTTCCAAACGATATACTATTAATATGACTTTATCATGTTCAGAGCATTGAAGAACTGAAAATATCTTTTCAGTGGTACTGATCCATTGTTCAGCAACAAGTGGATCAGAAGACCCACTGAAAGAAGGTGGACGTTGCCTCATGAAGGACTCAATAGAATATTGTTCCCTTCTCTGCTCATTTTGAAGTCCAGGATGATTCATAGCTTGTGTAAGTATAGAAATAAGATTTCTCACTCCATCTACCATAACATTTGTTTATTCAGGAGGACAATCATTGTATTGTCTATTGCATTGATCAACACGGTTCTTTCGGGTTCTAGCCATCGTCTAAAACCCAAAAAGAATAGTGTGAGAGGAAAAAATCATGCAAGGGAAAACAACATAATAAAGGGGGAGTACTTTCAATATCTAACATCTTAGGTTTAATTCTATGATCGTCAGAGCAATTCTAGGACTATAACCTATACATATACTTAACCTTAGGGACATCCCTAGACATACCTTAGAAATATCTTTAGGGATATCACTAAAGTTCTCGCATCCTAGTTTCCAAAGGTTGACTAAACCTTTCCTCTGATCTCAACTGTAGAGACCCGAAGCCTGATGTACATGGACATTAAATTACTTTTGCGGAATTCTTAGTACAAAACAAAAACACACACACAAGGACCATAATAGTTTAGTGTCTTTGGAAACTCGGAAAATAATCTTCAAATCGTGGTGAAAGATCTTCAACATCTCCCATAAATATCTTCCTTTTTTTTACCTAAAATCTTTCTTTATATCCTGGGGAAAAGAAAACATAAAAGGGTGAGCTCAAATGCTCAGTATGGGTAAACAAAAGAAATATCAATCACATCATATTCATAAGAACATAACATTTTGGAAATCTTAACCTGCAAAAGAGATCATAGTATCATAACATGGGATAAATCATAGTAGTGAAATGTAATCCCAATAATCATAACTTAAAACATTAAACTTTGTGGCATACACACATAATCATAGAAAATTATTTCTTATTAGTCAAGACTCATTACCAAGACTATCTTAGTGGACAATGTCCATTTCTGAACCGAGTTCACTCCTCGTTTCAGTCCTGTTTCACTGCACTGGTATAACCTACCATTCGAGCCATGTCTATCTCATGAGATATAAAATCTTTACCCAATGCATTGGAGGGAGATATAGGTCCCACCCATCTCATAATGATACCATTCTTATGTGTTCCACAAAATCATAAACCATATATCATAGCATAACCCATGTAATAAAAATGGGAATTTTAAATATCGTGACATCATAAAACAATTCATATAATATAAAGGAATTCATAAAAATAATTCCTTCACAACATAATCAAATCAACTTAATAATAGGGATAAAAAAAAGAACCCTTTATTATCTTAGATGGAAAATAATTTTGATAAAACACTTGAACTCCATTCTTGAGGAAAATATCCTTTCTATTTCAAAAACATTTTTCCTTTCTTAACATGTTATAAAATTTTAAACTAAAAGAAGTTGATTAAAAATAAACAAGAAAACATGTAAAGGAAGATTCTTGGAAATAATGTTTTAAAAATCCATTCATGCCGTATAAGTTAAAAAAAACATTCTTCTTGTACTTTTTTCGGAAAAGTCAAGAAGTACCTCGTATGAAAAATGACAAAAGATTCCTTTCATATCATTTACTAAAAACTCATAGAAGGGTAAAATTGGATTTAAACAATTGTAGGGGGATGGAAATAATATTACATATCGAGGAAACATAGATGTGGATGATAAAATACATCCCAGTAAATTCCAAAGTACAAACAATCTCGGATAAAAATGAGATTGTGATATTTCCCTTACCTTAGGTCGGATTTGCTTCGTAAGTGTACGAACATCCTGTATAATGATTTAAATAATATCATCGACTTATTCCAGAATCATACTCATTGTTATTATATCATATATGGTTCAATTATCACTTAATATTACCCGTTCTTTTGTAAATTCCATGTTAAAGAGCGTTTTGGATAAAATTGATTCATTTGTCATCCGTGTTTTGACTTGTAATTATTCATATGATTACATAATTCCAGAATATAAAACATGATTTATATATAATATGTATTCAGAATATACATATATATAATAAATCAATAAATGGAAAGAAATACACCGTTCAGGGAGACGGTAGGTCGTACGTACGCATGAACGCTGTTTTCGTTACCTTATTGAGTTGAATAGAATTAAGTAGACGTCATACATATATATACACATAAATACAGTATCATTATTATGTCATATATTTCATGATTACTTATTATATATACTTTATAATCATTCATGAAAGGTTAAAGTGGAGAATGAATCTCATTGCGTCGTGGAGACGGTAGTCCGTACGTACGCACGAGCGATGATATCATTCTCATGATCGTGGGTCTGTATTGGAGTGTATTTATACTATTTCAGAATCAATATAAAATTAAACTAATCATATATAGTTATTATTTACACCATTATACCCATCCAAGTAAGGTGGTGGTGGAAAATAGATTTCACCACGGCGTGGAGACGGTATTCCGTACGTACGCACGTGCGGTGATTTCATTTTCCGTAGGATGGATAGATGATGAAATAGGGTTGTTTCATAATTATAATAACATATCAGTATATTATTGATACTGATGTTATTACTTAATAATGAAAAAACCTAATAAGAAATAGTGGAAGAAGAAATAAAGGTGAAAGAATCGGTAATGGAAATTACCTCTTCTTTGAAGCGCCTCTTTGAGATCTCCTTTTAGGGTACTAAAATTATTATTGGAGGAAGAAAAAAACCTATAAGATGTTTCTAGGGAAGTTTAGAAGATAATTTGGCAGGGGTTGGCCGAGCTTGAAGGCTCAAAGTGGTGTGAGGAAGAGAGGGAGGGGGTTCCCTTTATAAGGGAGGAGAGGGGCACCTTTGGAATAACTAAAAATATTATGTTATTATAAAGCCAAATTCGGTTTTAAATAGATATAAATTGATTTATTTCGAAGATAATGTGGGTATGGGTCGAAATCCTCTCATAAAATATAATTTAGACAAGTTTAGGTTCCTATTTGGACCTTATCATTTAGATTTAACATTAAGTTAAATAATTTTACTTTTACCGTGTCTTATTGTGTTCTTACACTATAAGGTTAATAAACTTACCATAACAATCCAAACGAACCTCAAGTTGTGTATTATTAATATATATAACCTTATCTATGTCATTGTGCCTAAAATTATATTTTTAGGAATAAAATAACAATTAATAATATAATATTTGTTTTAAAAACTATTTTATGTCAATTTTGACACTATTTAGTAATTGATTTTTTTGAAAATCATAATAGAATGATTAGTTCGAAAAAAGTTAATTAAATCTATAATAACATGTCATATTAACCTATAGAATTTGTGGAATTCATAAAAAGTCTCAAATTACATTTATTTGTGTATTTATAACATCAATTATGTCAATATTTCGTTAATAAGATAATTACTGCATCATCTTTGTGTCATAAATAAATTAAATTATATAATGTCTAAAAATTACAAATAAAATACCATTATGTAGGAAATCATTTTATCGTTCTAATGAGTATTTATAGTCGAATTTATCTTTTGTATAACCCTATATTTAAAATGATTTACTTATTAAATTTTGATTTTAACTATTTTAACCCTTCTTTAAATAAATTAATAATAAATGTCCTAATCTAATCCAAGTGGGACTAAATGATCATAATTTATTCCTAAGGTTGTTTTTGTTCGAATTACACTTATCTAATAGAATTATTACATGTGTTAGGTTAATAATAATAACATTTTTACCTTTAATTACCCTATTTACTTTTAACCGTGGTAAAAAAGTAAAAAGTTACTATTCACCAAAAATTATTTTCATCTCATTGAACCACATTTTACTTACTAACATCAACCGTGTCTCTTTGATTTATGAAATTCCACTCACAGAAGTGGTAAAATTAAGTTTTATGAAATATTCATTTTTCTTAACTACCACTTAGTGGTTTCACTATTCACCAAAAAATGAAAGTTTCCAGCAAAATACCAAAAATTAGGCCTAATCTATATTTGATATTATGAACTCAAAAATGATGTCTCTTTTACCAAATTAAAAACATATCAGTTGCATTAATTAATTTAAAAATTAATTCCCGTAGTCAAAACAAATAGCGTGTTCTTAAGAGTTAATAACTATCAAAAGATTGACATTTATTTATGTCTTGTTTAAATGTAGAATTACATCTAATGACCAACATTGTATTAAATTGTAAAAATATATTCTAAATATACTTTAAAACCACTTTAATTAATAATTTATCACTATTAATTATTTCGATTAAAAAGGTTTTTTTTAATTAAAATTTAGTAATTTTCACTATTCATCAAAAAATGAAAGTTATCCGAAATGTACCAAAATTTCTCCCTAAGATAATTTCGATATTCCGAATCCAAAAATGAAGTCCATTTTGAAAAATAAAATTTACAAAATTTCAAAAATTGGTTATTACTATTCATAGCGGCTAGTTTTAATAATATTTTAATAGCATATCGTTGTTTAGTGAAACTCGGTATTTTGTACTACACACGCTATCAAGGAAGGTCACGATTGCATTTAATTAAAGGAAAATCAAGGATGTGTGTTGTGCAAGCTCCTTTTGGTGTAGCGTACAACACAAGACATTAATGAAATTAAAAAGAATATTTTTCATAAAATCTCGGGGTGTTACAAGTGGAACTTAAAGTAATTAAAATAGTTAATTAGAATAAATGACTTATACAAGATAAGAAATCATAAAGGAAAATATAATATTGAAATTTGGTTTTTGTTTTAATTATTGAGATGAGTGTATTAAGAATTTTTAAATTAGGGTTCATGCACTTAGTGAAAAATGTAATAATATATATAATTTTAATTGCGCTAGAATCATAAACAAGTGATTCTCCTATCATAGTTCTCACCCTTTATTATTTAAATTCTCATTACCCCACTTTCTTAATATTTTTAGTTTATAGATATGTTTTTAAAACCATGTTTAAACATTGTTACCCTAAACTCATGAATTGTTTGTTCCTCAAGGAAGGGTATCTAGTTGATGAATTTAATATATAGAACCTCCTCTCACAAAAATGATCATGCATGAGATGAAATGATATATTTAACATCAAAAGTTAAAATTAAAAACCCCATTAAATTTTTTTAATCCAACATTATTCTCTACACTATGTGAAATCCACCTATATTACATATATTGTTTCATAAAATTTGACCCCTCAAACAAGTCGTGGGAATATAGAATGGAACATGACTTAAGTAGAATCACCCAAAATAGTAAAAACATTGTAGTATATATGATTTAGTATACTCTCTTACAAAGTCCTTTTGGGGGTCCCCTTCACAACACCTCTCATTTTATTATTCATATTAATTAGTATCGAAAAAATCATTAATTTCTCCTTCATTTGAGTTTTATTTTACCTATTTCGTTTCTATATTATTTAAAATTGGGAAGAACCCACCATTTGTCTCTTCCTATGAAATTTCTCAATTAATTGTTTTACATTTAAACTTATCCCCCTTCTTTGATGTCTTCAAGAATATCATTAGATATAGGAAAAGTCTAAAATACCTAATTAATTTTAAAGACTCCCAAAATATAATAATTTTATCACTTTATGAACTTTATGATATTGGTCTTTTAAATTATAGTGTAGGTTATCCCATACATTTTTGACATATGAATATTGGCATAGCCACTCTCCTCTTCATTGTTCATTTGAACTCTGGAGGCATTATGAACCCATGTGGTGAATGGCCATGCATGGATATAGTGTGACCATGCGACAACAGTGTAGTCTCTTTTTACAAAATAACTCTCCATAATTCAGTTTTGATCACCTCCACTATGTCATACAAACCCTACACCAAAGTGTGTTCCTTCATCCATTCTTCATAACCAACCTTGGTACAATACTTGAATGATTATACAACCAAATATTTCCTCTTTATACACCATATAGAGTACCGTGATGAAATTTTATTCTTGAAAACTTAGCTTCATTCATCTTTATAAGAGCTATATGTGTTTAAAAATAATAGGAGGAAAACATTTCAAGACTATATTCATTAGTTCATTATTCCAATGGCACATTACCACATTGCTATGGCTGCAGTATGGTGATTCTCAAATATTCAATGGTATCATAGATTCCCACATTGTCATATATAAAAAAATATGATATAATGAGGGTTTAATATAGAATATAATGTTTCTCAGGAAGGTGATGTGTGATTAAAGTGAAACAAAAACATTTCAGTTAAATTGAAACGTTCTTAGGAAAATCCACATCACACATAAAAAATATCATTGACTTAGTATAACAGTAAATTATAATTTTTACCTCAACCAACCAAAAAGTAGGATGGGGCTTGAAGGAACCCTAACACTATCGATTTCACCCCACACTGGTGATTTATTCCTCTCACATCAACATAAGCACCAATCCCAAGCATCGATATGCTCTTCTCTTATACTCACCATGCATGGAATATGTTTCCACAATGCCACATTCAGCCCACCTTCTCTAGGGGTTTCTTACATGGAGGCCCCTTAATCTGTTTCCATGTATCTTTCTGACCTAGGTTGAGGGATGGAAGTTGTTTGAACCATCCTAAAAAATCATATTTAAAAATAATTTAAAAATTATAACTTCTAAATAGATTTATTTTATTTTTTTTGAAAAATATAATCTTAAAACATAAAATACCCAAAAATTATTATTACCAATTTATAAATGGGTATGACAATTTAAAAACAAATGAAAATTATCATTTAAAATAAAAATATATACATAATGTTTATATCAATAATTCCCCCAGTCCAAAACAATGATTTCCCTCAAGCACATCTACCCATGAATAAAGATAAAGGATCCCCCAAGAAAAGATTATTTAATTTTTATAATTAATAAACTAAAATATTTTCTATGGGTGTAGATAATATTTTAGTGTTACAAATGAAAAACTAAACTAAATCCTCAGTAGTAACAATGACTTTTATTTTCATCATAAAAAAATTATAGAGTCTCCACTACCTTCCATTGAAGCCTCTTTAACTATCATTATTAACATGCCAATAATAATCAACCTCACCATTTCTTTTCTTCTCTCCCCACTCAAGATAAATGAATATAGAGTTTCCCTAAAAACATAAATACATATACCATTCTTTGAACATGAATAGGACCCACATCCTCCACTTTTAAGGAAAGAAATCACTAAAAATCATATGGTCTTTCCAAATTTGGATTATATATTTATATGGAGAAAAAAGGGTAATTAATGAATATAACATTTGAAGTTTTAAAAGTATTTTATCTCTAGGTATAGTTAATGAAAATAAAAATAAATTCTAATGGAATTCCCCTATTCAAAGATTTAGAATACCTACACCCCTAATCTCAATGTAAGTCTTTGAACAGAGAAACATAATGATTGAGGTACCCCTAATGTTTTATTTACTTTTCCCGTATTTAACTTTTTTTTTCAATTGTTCAAAATTTTAGCTAGTACAAGTCACACATCCACCACCAAACCAAAAATGATAGAAATCATAGGTAAAGTGATAGTGATTTTACCCTTTATAACTCATCCCTTTTTTTATTCATTTTTATAAAGGCGTAAACAATAAATGTACATAATGATTACATGTACCTTTCCAAAATATCCACTAAAACTTCCCAAAAATATTTTCCTTAAGAATACGTATCCCTTCCCCCCATGAATTCCTTCTCCCCCATACTTGATCTTCGATAATCAGGAAGGACACTAGAGATATGTTTGTAATAGTTAATATTTTATTATAATGTGGTTCATTCATATCAGTGGAAATTCTTGGTCCCAAAGAGATAAAGGTTAGATCAATTTATGGTATGTATCATGGAAAATCACTCAATCAGTAAAAACTCCACAAAAGATTGTATAGTAAATTTGTGTAATCATCATTTAGAAAAGATAAAATTTATGTCCTTGTAGGTAATATATCTAGATTTATCTCATAAAATTCAATAATAATTTTATAATAAATTTATCTAGAAAAATATTGATAATTAAAGTAAATTATATTGAATTAAAAGACTTATTACATGTTTACTAATGAAAAATATATCAATATGAACTTTGGGATTCTAAAGCCTGAAATATAGTAGGAAAAATTCAGTTATTTGACTAAAAATAAAAAATAAAATTCATTGAATAAAAATTCCTTTGAACATAACTAATAATTCAATATCTTTATATTACATATTCAGTTATATCAATTTCACAGTTGAAACATGGAATCATATGGTTCCTAAAAATTTTATGTTCCCATGATCAAAATAGTAGAACTAATCTAGTGGCTGGTGTGCATTTTTTCTTCTATTTGGCTTAATAAATAATATTAAAATAGGTAATTATATGTAATTATTGAAAATTAATTATTAACCCCCTTTGTGATTGAGTTATTATTTTATTATCCTTGTTTAATTCCTTATTCCCTTGTTACATGAATCATCAAGGAAAAGATGATTAAATTCCCCCAATAAATGTATAATCCCATTATAAAGAATGTTAAAAAATATAGGGAATGAACTTATAACCTATATTCTAATATAATTGAAAATAAATTAAATTCTATATCATAATTAAAAAGTATTGTTTCCTCCTTAAATAAATTTGTTTAGGTTCATTGATATTTTCCTTACCTCTTAGTATCGAGTGATTGATGGTAGGAAATATGCTACTAGGTCCATATCTAAAAAGGATGAAGCTATGATTCCTCCATGTAGATGGGTCCACTCCGTGTTTTAGAATCTAATTTCACTCTTCATTTGACTAACATGTTCTATTCCTCTAAATACCCACTTCCTCAATTTTTTTCCTATTTTAAAAAATCAATGGGAAGATCTTAGAATTTCAAAATATATTGTCCTTACTTGAATTAATCTAGAATAATGGTACCTCCAAGGTCTTGAACATTTTATAAAAAAATCATTTCTTTCTTGACATGTTTTCTCTTCAATTTTTATTTTATAAAATAGCTACGTCCCTCATTTTTCCAATGATAGAAACATCCTCGAATCCTTGTAATTCATCTATCAAATCATCACCTCTCTCATTTATATTTTTCGACACCCACTGTATGTTTACATTTATCCATTGTATATTAGATCTTAAACTTAAATAAACACTTGTTATGTCAAAAATACACTTCCCATAATTGGGAATGGTCTTCCCAAGATTATTTTGCCCTTCTCTTAATCTACGTCCATCACAAGATAGTCTACTAGAAATTATAATAATTGCACCATAAAAATGATATCTTCTAGTTGTCTTTAGGTATGTCTCAATTTTTAGGTATACATGTTCAAAAATAACTAATGTATAATTTACCTCCCCCAATACCATGTTTTTTAATGTTGAGTATTTGATTATATTTACACATGAATCTAAATCAAATAAAAAATTTCCAAACATGTTGGAACCAATATCGATTAGAATATAAAAGCTACTTCAATCAATTTACTTATATAATAAATTTTGGATACCATAGCTGAACATTCCCCCATCATTGGTATGGTTCCATGTTCTTATTGATTTATTTTTTTTGACACATATTATTTCGTAAACATTATCTTGGTGGGAATATCTATTATAACTTTTGGAATTGGTATATTGATACGAAATTTCCAAAACATTTTTAGAAACTTTTCTTTTATTAATGAAACATTACTTTAATTTATCCCTTATAAAAAGGTCATAGTGGTTAGTATGGTGGTGAAACCTCCTCTTGACTGATCTTTTTAATATCTGTGTCTTTCTATTTACTTAATTTCACTTCTTATATTTCCTTTTAGTCTTATTCCTCAATTTATCTTTAAAATTTTATATTATTTTCTTTTATTTTATTTTCACTTATATTGGTTATTTCTTTTAAGTATCCATGTCTTGGGACTTTCGTGTCTCATAGAAGAATTCTCCTTGACCTCTCATTGAGATAGTTAGCAATTATCCCTTACTTGGATTTTGAGATTACACATTACCACTCATTGGTTTGGTGAGTTATATTTTAATTATTAGATTTAAACACTTTGATCTGTGGTGTACATTTTCAATTCCTTGAGGGAATAACCTATGGTTGTCATGAAAGAGGCCATGGTATCCTCCAGTGAATGGACTTGACTCATTAAGTATGGACCTTGATGTTGTGGTTGAAACCCTTTATGACTTATCTTAAATCCTTTCCCTAAATTATTTTGGTGTTTCTATTACTACCTCCTTCATTTTACATAATTTTAAAGGTTAAAATCAATTTAATTTGAATCTTCATAGTGCATACCATTGGGAGGTTTATTGAAAATAATAACATATAAATTTCTTAACATTACATTCATCTATGTAGCCACCCGACCATTTTCCACAATATGTACAACTTTTTCCCTATACTAATCTCTTATTGGAAAATGTTGCAGTACATTTCAGCATAAAAATCATATATCTCTTTGTATGACTTTATCATTATATAACAACTAGTAGAGTCATCTACAATGAAATAATTTCAATATGATAATCCTTTTATATTTTTTTAATTGGTATCCAGTTTCTATTCCATGGTAAGGACATCTTCTAATTAAAATTTTAAACCTTTCCAATGCATTATAAAGTGAATCATAATTTAGTTGTTTAAAATTTATAATTCTTACACATAAATACATATACATTAAAGGAGAGAAAATATGATCACAAAGTTTCTCACAATGTCCTCCCATGTTTTGATTCAGTGTTGGGGTATAAATTTTATCATGTCCGGATATTTATCTTTGAGTGTGAATTTGAAGAGATGTAGTTTTAAAATATTTATTTCCAAATTTTTTAAATGGAAGTTGTTAGAAAGTTATAAGAAAATACCAAGGTAAAAATTGGGGTCTTCGTGAGGAAGAATAATTAAGTGAATGGATTGTATAATAATCATTATGACTACTACCTTTACCTTAAACTCTAGAGAAGAAACTCGAGGGATGAGTATTCTTTGATTGATCACCTTCTTTAATGTTATTCTGTATTTAATTATGGCTTGTATCTCCATAATATTTATATGTAACTCTCACTTTTCTCCTTGTCCATATCATTGTCTATCTTCTTTTTCATCCATGATTTCTTCTTCTAGTGTATTTTCCTATTGTTTTCTCATGGAACATTTGATATTCAGATCAAAATAAATATTTTATTATTGTTTATTACCCATATATGATTAATAATGAATTGAAGTGGTATATAATACTATTTCATTAAAAATAATAAGTATAAAAAGGGGTAAAGAAAACAAACCAAACTAATAAATTATTAAAATTATAAAAATTTCTGATCACTGATCCGTGAAAAAAGTTCCAGTCTGGTTACCTGAATGGAATCAATATTTCAATGAGTATTTTTTTCAAAATTCTAAACTCATACTAAGAATAACTAATTTTAAAATGAATTAGAGTGGAATTATAGGTTTATCCCATAACGAATAGGTATAAATTACATATAAAATTTAATAAAACATAAAAAAATATTTTAATTTGGTTTCAGTTTTGGTTTTGGTTATGATAAATGAGGTGAGTATAACAAGAATATGTAAATTCAGGTTCATGCATATATATATAGAAAAGAAATATAATTTTTAAATTAAATAGTTTCATAATTCAACTCTGGTTAGCCTAATCTTAGAGTTCTCACCCTCTATTCTATAAAATGACCTATTCCCTTTATGTTACTTGGTTTATATTATAAATTGGTGTTCAAAATAATATTGAAGAATAGCTACATCAAACTCATGCGCTGGTTTCTACATGATAAAGGGAAGATAGTGGATGTATTTAGTAGGTGAATCATACTTTGAAAACAATGTTGTTTGATGAGAGATTAAGGAATGATTAATATAAAAATTTAATGTATAGAAAACCCATTAAATTCTTTGATCAAACCCAATTACCTACACTAGGTTCACCCTATATATTACGTAGTTTAGTATAAAATTGTTTACCCCCTGATTCTAGTCGTGACAGGATATAAAAATGAATATTAACTAAGCATCACTACTAAGTTAAAAAAACCAATTGAGGCTACAATATCTAGTCTAGTATCTTTCCCTATTTATCTAGTGTTCCAGTTCACAACACCACTTAATATATTATTTATAGGAAGTAGAGCAAGATAAATATCCCACTTATCCTTTGATTGAGTTCTATTTTTATCCTTTATTTTTATACCATTTATAATAGGTCAGAAACCACTGGATATCACTTATTCTAAATGGTAGTCTTAAAATTTTGAACATCTTGACTTATCTCTATCATTTTAGGTATTTAAAAATATCCTTTAATGTAGGTGAGGTCCAACACACATTATTATTTCAAAATACCCTAAAATATTTTCTGTATAGTGTTCTAAGAGGTCGAAGATATCAGGCATTGAATTGCAGTGGATGTTAATGACTACAGTGTGGGAAGATAAACTATGGAATAGATTCTCTCCTCTACATTATTCCTCCGAACCGATGCGATATGGCATGCCTTCTGGTTCATGTCCATACAATTCTATGGCATAACTATCAAACCATTATGAAAACTCATATTCCTCAATAATCCATTCTATTTTCTCTATGTGAACCTCTAAAATGTGATGAAAAACCTTCAGCATAGAGTCTTTCTTCATCCTTTCAACACAACAATACATAGCTAACCACTTTCATGATGTTGAAGCCTCATTTTACCACATTATAAATGCTACAAGAGAGGAAAATGTATCATTATACATGCTTGTGTAGCTTTAATCATCTTTATCTAATATAAATTATATATAAAATATTGTTAGGACTATAGTGAATGACCATCTTCATTGGTTCAAGATTTGTAGGTCACTACATTGAAATAGTTATGGTTACAGTGTTGTATGTCTTGAAAATAAAGTGAAACCAGAGCTTCCCGCTTCATTGACCACGTATGACTAATGCATAATGATAGTCTCCTATAGAAAATATTTTTTTGAGGTAAAAGATACCTGAATAGAACAAAATGGTAGTGTTTTGATTAAATTTAATAATACCTGAGATGTTATTCATCATAATTTTAAAATTATGGTGTGTTATATATTCCAATTCATGCTTCAACTAGATAGTGAATCAAATGGGGGATAGAGAATCTTTAATACTGTCGATGCCACCTCAAACCAGTGAAAACTTCTTCCTGCTACTTCTAAAACACAAACCTAGTTTACTAGTGTGCTCCTCTCCAATTTATCATCTCTACCACATGTGATTGGCCATCCATATGTGTTTCTAGATCAATGTCCCCTCCCAGGACATCCATGTGGCTTGATCCTGAAAGTTTAGGGTTGTTCATAGTTTTCCACTTTTTTACCAGGAACATATATAAAAATCCTTAGAAAATTATGACTTTGAAATAGAAGTGTTTTATTTATTTTTCAAAAATTTAATCCTAAGACATAAAATATCTACAAATTTTGATTCATAATTAATAAATTGTTATGAAAAATTAAAAACATGTGACATTTTTCAAATAAATTAAAAATATATTTCAATGATATTTAGATTATAAATACACCTTATAGTAGCAAGAGTTACAGTACACTAATATCCTCAAACTATTTTGTTTTCAAGCCAATAACGTCCAACTACTATGGAAATCATAACAATTCCATGATGGTATATCGATGTGATTCAAATATTGGGAGAGAATATCTATATCTAGTACGTATAATGATGTAATCTAATTATAGGGATAATGTATCAATTCATAGTTGGTATAATGACGTGATACAATGATAAGAAGAAAATACCAGTTAATAGAAGGTATAGAAATGTGGACCAAAACAAGAGAGAGAATATCAACATCTAGAAGATATAAATTAATGTTAGGCATTGGTATCAAATGTCGTAGTCACTATAGTTGATTAAATAATAATCGTACCAATAAGTTGTTGGTATTACATTATATTCCATAGGAAATTTCCCTACTATTTGTAATATTCTTTCATTAGGATGGGCTAGAGGCCTATCACTAGAAAATGGCATGGCTCTCAACTGTATCTACCCATAGGTTCATCTTATTCTATTTATGCACATATAAGATCAATTTCCGATTACATCTGATGTATCAAATTAAACTATTGATCCCCTACAATGTAATGAGATGACACAACTTTGAGGATATGGGTTAAACCTATAAAACCTCTATAAATAATCTAAATTCTCATATGTGTAAAAAACCTTGGGCGATTATGAAAAAAAAGATAGTAAAATCCCACACTTTTGACAATTATGGAAGATACATGGTTCAATACACATGCTTTCCAATGATATAGGATGGGATCAGTGCTCAGAGCCACTACCACTTCTCATCTGAGGTTCATCATGCCTCTTATTATTCCTTAGAAAGACAACTTCACTTTTAGTATTCATAGATAGAGCATTAATAATCCTTAATATTATGGATTCATTTATTTCATCTATATAAGGATTAGTTCATGAATTTGGGATAACATGTGAACTTGAATATGAATAAATGATATCAAATGTCAGTTTATAGGAATATATCAAAACATGGGGTTCTTAAAATACCATTTAAAGACAAATTATGAAACAATAGATGATCTCAACAAACCAGTAAGCACAATCCAGGATCATTTCTTTTCCCTATAGAGTAAACCTGAACTCCCAAGGCTAATCAAATAGAAACATACCACGATAATTTTTTTTTGGTATATATACATACAGAACATACTTCCAATCTATGATATCCTATATCATGCTTGAGCAGCTGATTAATACTATTTTTTTAGGGGAATAAAAAACATAATAGTGAAACATTTCACAATAAAAGACTACAGAGAATTAGGGAATTTCGAAAAACCTATCAATATTTTCAAACCACTCCTCCACCTATTTAGGATTATTACTTTCTCAAAAGGATGGAGGCCAGTTGAGACGAAACACACGATCCCAGTCCTTATATTGAATTGAAAACAAACCTACCTCTTTAACCTAAGACATTCCAAAGCTTTACCCTAGGCCCATGGATAGAATACTTATTACCACTACCTCAATTACATTCTATTATACTAGAGGATTAACTCATGTAAAATTATATGAATCTCCCTCAAGAGGGTTCATAGGGGGTCTCCAAGGATGATTGATACACCATGAAATCAAATACCAAACTAGGAGACACTTAAGGAAGTATAATAACATCAATAAAAACTACTAAAATCTCTTAAATATATATTAGAATCATAAGAACACATCTAAAAGATATAATATTAGTAAATAATAAAAATTACCATTGCACATGGTTTGGAAAAATGGTTTATTAAATGATAATAGTGATAATATCCATGAATATTTATTGTTAGCTACATTTATTGGTCATAAATTTTTATAAAACATGTCCCAAACATGAAGGGAATAATTAAACTATTTTAGTAGGGATTCATAGTTTCATTTGATCATCCGTAGATTGAGCGTCATAACTCTAAACCAATATAATTACCTATATTATTCTATTATTTTTCTAATAATCCCTCAAAATCCAAGGCCAACTTAAAATAAATACTCAAAAACACATTTCATTATATTTCATTGTGAAATAATTCTTGTAATGATTTGTTTTGTCCAACCCCCCAATTGTAACTCATCTCTTAGGTTGTGATGTTACTATCTCATGTATACCTTAACTTCCCTAATATCATCAATCAAAAACCTATTCATTGATAATATTATTTCACAAACCATCCAATATTAACCTTTTTATTGTACCCGATATGGCCCAAAACAAGGTCCAAATTGCTTTCCCACTCTCGAAGGGATGAAAACTTGTTTTTGGGTCTCAGGGACCCATCTTTTGGGAACAATTTAGCCCAATCCACCAGTATACCATATGAGTGTCCAACTGATGATACACTGTAATATTAACCTAATAATATCCAACTGAGTGTATATATATCTGATTATAAAACTATAATGTAATAATAGGGAAATGATATGAGAATATGAAATGATGATACAATACTATAAGTTAAAAGACACCAAAATGAACCAAAATATTTCTATCCAACTCTATGTGATTGGTGCTCCCAATTTTTCTAAGAAAACAGGAAGGTTATAGAGAGAATTCCAAGATATGGAAACTAGATTATGAAAACAACAATCAGGGATAAATGTGGAAAAGCTAATAGAAACTCATAGAAATTAATATTTTCTATATATGAAAAAAATTATATAATGAATCCAACCATCAAATAGGGATTCCATAATAGAAAACAATTTGTGGAATGAGCCATTGATTTTAGTCCCCCTAAAAACTAATACTATTTACAGTAAATGGATTAAATATAGAACCTGTAAAAATGAAAATAATTTTTAGTGAATTGAAGACACTTAAAACCCTTCTAAAATTATATTCTTTTGTGGAATAAGGTAGACACACCAATCTCGCAACAAAAAAATGCTTTGTGAACGAGGCATCAAATTGTTTCCCACTACAAAGCATCTTGTATGCTATATGGATGACATTTTTTGGAAATAGATTATTATGACAAACCTTATAAAAACCCTGATTCTCCTCCTAGGATATGGACGAGTTACTTTGGAAATAAATGGGTAATAGAATCAATTATCAATAATCATCCATTTTCGGAATCCCAACACAAAGTTTGGGTAACCCACTATTTATAAAAAAAGGGTAATTCCCCACAAAAGGGATCCTGAAATTTAATGGTCTTTCCCATAAAAGGGACCCCCATGAAAGGGGAAACCAAAATAATCATTCTAAAAGGGATTATCCCATTATGATAAGGAATCATTTCATAGAAAAACCCCTTTTGGAAATACCCCCTAATTCTATTTGATATTCCACATTCTACATAGAAAAATAGTATGTGAATAATGTATTGTTGGGGTATTTTCTATTTTGATCTCATTATTATCCACCCATGTACCATTTTGATTCATGTTATCCCCTTTGTGAATAATCAAATTTTTTCCACTAACTAATTCTATGACCTGAGGATGTCCAAATAGATAACTCCTCTAAGGCCTCTGGACTATCATGAACCGTCCTCGGGGCTCGAGCCGTGACTACCCCAAGCCCGCATTCCATAGGCCAGAGGCTGGAGACTAGCACCAAAGGCGTAAATCCCGATAACTGGGTAGAAATTCCCTTTATAAAAGTAAACAAAACATCACATAGTACAAGCGGAAGTAATACACTAAGAACAAAAGGAAGTGCTGAAAAGTAAGTGGGCCAGAATACAAACCCAACTAAAGTTACAGCTACAACTGAATGAAAGTACAACAGAAAAAGATAAACAACTGGAAGAATGGAAGGAGCTCCTGGGTCATCCTCCTCGGATCCTACCTGAAGGGTAGGTACAGATAGCGCAGCTCCTGGATCGTCCACCACGGATCCTACCTGAAGGGTAGGTATAAATATCCTCCACAACACTCTCGCCCGTCAACCTCCTCCAAGTATCGTCTCGTCGTGAAGTCAACCTCCGGATACTGTCTCGTCATGAGGTCCACCACTGGGTACTATCCCGTCATCGAACACTCGGCCTCCGTCAGCACTGCCCGTCGTCTGCAACCAATACAACGAGGTGAAGGCATAGCCCGTGTAGGTTTGAGAATAACGATACTCAGTAGGGACCCCGAGACCCTCAAGGTCTCTCTAAATCCAACAAGGATAACCACAAAGCAGAAACACAATAGATAACCCTTACTTAGATATAATCCCATACTTATACCTAAGTTATCAAGTAACCCATCTCAATCACGAGGAAACACAAAGGTTATGAAATCAAAGGATAACCACTACCTAGGTATATGCCGATACATATACCTAAGTTATCAAGTGACCCATCTCAATCATGAGGTAAACACAAATGTCATAGACTCAGCTCAAACCCGGATTTTCATTATCGAAACCATAACTGCTGAAGAGCCCCATCTCTAGAGAGTACAGTGATCCTATCATGACTCCGAGGTACTACTCACTAACCTAAGACTACTGAGGTACTCCTCCTGTCAAGTACCGTGGGTCAGCCACCCAAACACAATAGTGCTTCCCGCCGGGGTATGCCACCCAAACACAGTAGTGCACGCACCCTAATAGCCTGCAGAGGTACTCTTTAGAAGAGTACCGTGGGTCTGCACCCAAACACAGTAGTGCTCCATCCGCCATGGGTCTTCACCCAAAAAAAGTAGTGCTCCATCCACTGGGCTAGTTGACTCACTCCAAGTCGAGTCAGTCAAGCAGTCGTCAGGTCTCATCCGGCTACACGGTCTCCGTACTCCGTACGCCCATCTCTGGGAGGGTCTGCTCCATGAGTTACTGGTTGATACTCCAAGTATCACAAATTCCCACGAAGAAGTATCTCAAAGGACCACCTCGTCATAGGGGTCTCAACACAATAGACGGCGTGTCAATCGGGCGTCCGGTCTGTGAGTTATTAGTCTTCTCATCCTAGGGGCCCGGTTGGTTTTGTGTACGAACCAACCCGACCATATCTCAAATGTACCCCGAACTGTCATTGAGTATACTCATAGGGACCGTTTCTCAACGTGATCACCAACGCCGCTGACGGTTCGTCAAACGGACATCCGGTCTGAAAGTTATCAGCTTTTCTGTTCCAAGCGCCCGGTTGGATTTCAGGTTCAATCCACCCCAGCCACTATCCAATTGTGTCCAAAACTAAGGAGAAGTATGAAAAATGTTCTATCTCATCAATAGAAATCCAAAAAAGTCGATGACAAGTCTATTGGACGTCCGGAGCTCAAGTTATAACTGTTTCCGCTCTGAGTGCCCAATTGGTTTCGCATTCGAACCAATCCAGCCGTACACAAAGTTCTCCGAAACCTTGAGTGTAATATACTGAAATGACCGTTTCGATCCAAGTATCGCATCGCAACTGACGGTGCGTCGATCGGAGGTCCGTAGCCCATGTTATGGGCATTTGAACGAAAACTGCCCGAAAATAGGTGGTTCAGGCCCGGTCGGACCCAACCCGAGGCCCCCTGGGTCGGCCCGAATGGGGTCGACCCGTACCGAGTCCAGTTCTGGCCTGATTCGGTGCGGCCCGGCCCGGAGGCCGGTTGGCCTGCCACGTTGGTGCGGCCCGCGTGGCCAGCTCGGCTGGCCATGCTGAGCGGAATTGGGGGGAGGCGCGCACCCCCCTGATTAAAGTCGCGGCCCCCCCACATGGGGGTCGCTCCCCTGACCTCCGGGGGTTACGACCCCCGATCTCACATCTTTTACTGCATGGCCATGGGACCGCCGTCTGCCGCTGCGGCTGAAGCCGCGACAGACCTTCCTGGCGGCGCGCCGGGCACCTCCCCCTACTAGCGGCAGGCCGGTGCCGGCCGCCTCAGCCGCCGTGCCGGCGTGGCACGCTGGTAGGCTCTTCCGTGGACCACCATAGCTGCTCCGGTGGTCCGTTTTCAATTATGTCTGTGCCGGTGGTCCTCCTGGGAGCCATAGATTACTGCGAAGGCTTCAAAATGCCTTTGCGGCCCGCCTCATCATCGCCCGTCGATCCACACTTCGACAACAAACTGCGGAGGGTCCGGGCTTTGTTCGTTAACCCATGCCCTCCGCGTTTGAGGTTTTAAAAACAATATCAAACTCAACCAAACTCGAATATTCACCCCACAACCATTCCGCATGAACGAGCGATCCGCAGATCAACCGGCAGATATTGATCCGTGCTCGTCGTCCTTTTCTCAAATGATAAAAAGGGAAAAATCAAATATAATTCCCCTGCTTCGAAATTGACGTCGCATGTCGTCGAGTCGCGGAAGTCGAACATCGTGGTAGTCATGTGTCACGGAAGAACAGTTTCGATTCCTTCGACTTCGGAAGAAGTAGAAGAATGTTGTTGTTGGCGTTAGCCTCCACTGTCGGCGTCTCCTTCCTTGTCACAGATGAGGAAGGTTGTCGTTCTTCATTAAGAAAGTGTCGTTCTTCGTTGAAGAGGTGTCTTTATTCATTTAAGAGGCTTCGTTCTTCAATGAGGTGAACTTATTTCCTCTTCCTTCCTTCTTCTTCTTCTCACAAGGCCCTCTCTCTCCAAGGTCTTCAACACAAAGTGTGTCACCCAAAATAAAATAAAAGGTCTCAACCAATTATTTTATTATCACATGCCATTTTTAATTCATAACTTAAAACACCTAATTAATTAATTGAGTAGGTTCAATTAGTTAATTAGTGTTTGTTGGCAAGAGTTAAGAGAGGGTGTTTTTCTTTGAGAGTTGCAAATTTAAGAGGGGATAAGTTATGAACGTTAGGGGAAGGTGAGGGGTTGAGCTCGTGTAGGCTCCACCCCACCTTAATCCTCTCAAAGGAAGTTAACTACAAGAGGGTCCCACCACCAACTCCCTTACTTAGGATATAACCACATACGAGAGGGGAAGGGTGTTGTGACTCAACAATTAACCACTTAGCAAGAAATAAAAATAAAATTTTAAAACAATTATATTTTTATTCCTCACGTTTTTTTAACAACTCCTCCCAAGTAAATGAAACTCTAGGAAGGGTCTTCTTAAGCAATTACCAGCGCTGCGGTTTCATCGGTGCCCTCATATTTCAGTTCCGAGCACCGATTCAAAAGTTCAAAAAACCCGCTCGTTCGTTCACTTAACATACCCGAGCTAAACTTCGGAAAATGATTCCGGGCACACCGGGCCTCTGAATCAGGCGCCGTCAGAAACTGCGTTCATGTAAAATTCCAAAGAAATTAAGAAAAAAAATTCCTTGAAATTTCTGAGTCTTTACATTGACATATATGACTGGGGTACCACACACACCTGTGTGTACCCACTTCAATCGTTTATTATCATGGTAACAAATATCACTCACTTAAACTTCCTAGTAGTTTAGGTCCTCATGATTTTCCCTAGAATTCATTCCCTTAGTAATGAGGGTCCCAGCTTTAGAGGAAGTAGTTAGTGGCTTCTCTGTAAAGGAATTAGTATTTAAATACTGTATGATTCCAAAACAATTCATTGAATCAAGTAGAATATGTCCATTTTATTTTTTTAATAAATAGATAAATTAGTCCCATCTTGGGGTTTATAAATAGTAAATGAGATGAGAATTGGTAAAACCTATCTTTATTCTTGAATTCCCTTCAATTACATCTCCCTCATCTACCAACAGAAAAGGAAAAAATATATCCATTGTGAGTCCCTCTAATAGAATGCTCCTAAAATTTCATATATGATATTATAACACTCATACCATCTATATCTCCCCCTTCATCAACAATAAAATAGGATGAATGATCCAACTTAGGATTCTAATTTAGTTTTAATACCCTTACATGATATTATTGGACAATGTTGAGATCTTCTACTATCTTTTTCTTCTCACATTGATCATGACTCATGTAGTCTTAAAGACTAGTTGTGATCATGTCACTCTTTATGGTAAAAAATATCCTAAATAGTCCTCCCATGTAGGTCCAAGTCCCAAATTTCTGAAACTAAGTGGGATTTGATTCCCATCCCAACGGGATATGTAGGAAGCCTCCTCTTTATTAAAATACAACACCATCAGTCCAATACCATCTTTATTGGTCCACATTACCTATAAGTACAAACATCCACCGAGAGGGACACATTAGTTTCGAGTTTAATCATATGAACCTCATTGGATAATATTCTTAATGGGAGCTATCATAATATGGCTAAATTCCTTAAAAGATCAACAAAATATCATCTTGTCATATTCCCTATGGGATAAACAACAAAGGGGTTCTCATACCTCATCCCCACACCACCCTTTTCTAGTAAAACATAACCTAGACTTCCTCACCGTATTGTATTTTCAATGAATAGTAGAAGTGTCTATTAGGGAATGACAAAAAAAATTTTGTGATCAATGATTAAAAAAAATTCAAATGATTATAATTTTCAGGATCAATAGAATTGAATCAAAAAATATTGAAAATAGAAAATTGATGGAATTAAAGATAAGTATCATCACATATTATTTATAATTAATTTAACAAAATATATAACTACCTTAAGAGAACTTCATTCATTGATGAAGGACACTACAACATCTCTATATCATGCTATCATTGAACTGTATGATTAAAGATGATATTACCTCCAGTGGTGACCCACAAGTGTTCCACGGACCTCAAAATTTCCTTATAGAAATCTATGGGTACTATCATAGTAGAACCTAAGGCATACATCATTTGTTTTTTATTTCCCAAAAAAATCACTTTAGGGAACGTTTCTCTCTGATATTTATAAACATGAGGTTAGTGGAGGAAGAGGATATCTATCCTTTATTGAGGTAATTCTTAGAGAGTTATCTCTCTATGTATCTGAGAGGATTATCTCAGGATCACATTAAGCACAAAAAATTAGCAGTCTCTCTTACAAATATAACATAATTGGATTTATATGCCACTATGTTTAGAATATAATAATTTCACTTTTTCTGTTTATAATATTTGTTATCCCTATAGAACCCCATGTCTATAATAATAATAATAATAATAATTCTATTATTTATTGAAATGTTATATACCCATTAAATAAATTTAATAATATTATTTAAAATAATATTCAATATTTAATATTTCTCACTAGAACATTATACTATGTCCACCATTCCTCCATAATATTTATCAGACCTTGAATATTAACTATATATTTAATAAATAAATACCAATACAAAATTTTCCAATAAATAATTCAATATTATATTCAATAAATAGTAAATAAATATTTATTAAATATTATACCCAGATAATATTCTCTCGAATAGTTGGTTACAGAATATACACAAATAAGAAATCATTAATAATTATTAAAAAATTCATGGTAATATATTTTAGTCAACTTGTTAAATATTAAATCATAATATATTATTTATCTAAGATTATAGATACACTATGTATGACAATATTTAGGACCCTTTCTTAGTGCCTTTATGTTAATTAACCTAATGTTCATGGTTAGCGTCTAGAAACTTGTCCAGGAACCCCTATAGAAATAATTTAAATCCATAATAACTTAATACCTATTATAGATGATTATTGTGTACTGTAATCCATTTATTGTGATATATCTAACCATGAAATTCTTATTATGGTTCCATTAACCTATGTGATAAATGTATATTTCTTTGATATTCAAGAAATCAAACTTTCTTATAAAACAAAATGGCCATGTATTTACTTAGGGTATATAATTTCCATCAAAGGGAATTAGGTATCATCTTCCATTAAAGAACTCTAGGGAAAAATCATTCATCAAATTATTCATTAATTAAATATTAATCATGATGGACAGTGTGTATCCTACCTTATAGGAAAATATGTCGTAATTTTTTTTGTAAATACATCAAATTATAAGAATTATATTACTCATCAATAATAATATAAAATAAAAAACATAAATACACACATCCTCAGATGGTAACATATTATGAAACATATACATAGGTATTTCCTATATGTGGGTATCATTATCATAATATACTACACTAAATATTACCAAGAGAGTAAACCATGAGTTGGTCCCTCAAAGTCCAATGATCGTCCACCCTTGATATCCTACATCATTTTTGCCCCTAAAATGATTTTATCGGGCTATATTAAATTTTTGAAGGATATAGTCTTGAAACATTTGGTTTGTCATCATAGAGAGGAACTTTTACAACCTTTCAGTCCAACAGATACTCTTAAGAAAATTTCAAATACTATGTCATGCATAAGAATAGTCATTATGTGATATAAAGTTTATTAATATTAAAAAATAAATATTAGTTATCATAAAATGAATGGAATTTGGTTCTAGGGAAATAACTCTAACAAAATACCACTTTCACATGAGCTTACTACTAAAAAACTTCAGTCTGGTAGCGTTGAATTGATACCCATGCTTTTACTAAGATATAAATTTAGTTAAGGGTTCTGCCATGTTTTCCACTATCGGATCCCTACTTACTGTAACATCACACCACTGTGAAAAAACCGTCAATAAGTGATACTTATAAAGTATGTGATTTCTATGTTGTGGTGACCTTGGATCTTTTGCAAGATCCAACACTGTATTTTTATCACAATACAATTTGATAGGGTCTTCAATAACGGGTACTATATCAAGATCCTAGAAAAAGTTTCATATTAAAATTATTACCTTGGATGAATAATAATAAACTATATTATTGGGATCCTATATATATTCAATGATAATTAGAGTCTTTTAATTCTTCTAGATCACAACTCCTCCATTGAGGTAGAAAAAATATCCTTATTATAACTTTCATATCTTATTGTTTTTTTAAAAACTATAATCAGTATAACCCTTGATGACTAGATCCTCATCTCATCCATGCATCAGGAACATATCCTTAGTTATTCATAGATACTTAAGGATAACCTTAATAATAGACCAATTCAATTCTCCAAGATTATCTTGTTATATTACCAATTTTTTTATTGTATAGGAAAAATCATGTTTAGTATATAGAATGGAATAATCTTTTGATCCCATCCCTAAAAAATAACTGATCTTAATCATTATCCCTTTATCCAAATGTTTTTATGGAATCATTTTCATAGAAAGATATATACCATGGGACACTATAACCAATATCTACTTATATTGTTCTATACTAAACCTATTTACTATCTGGTCAACATATGTAATTCTACATAGTCCAAGTTGCCTCTTGGATCTCTCATGAATGATCTTGATCCCTAAAATATAGGCTGCTTTACTTAATTAATTCATGGAGAAACACTTAATTAACTAGTCCTTAATAGAATATAATACTAGAATGACATTTCTAATAAATAATATATCTTCCACATATAATACTTGGATAATGACTACATTCCCATTAATCCTCTTGAAAACACATGGATCACAATTGTTCTTAATGAAACCAAAAAATTTTATAGCTTTATTGAATAGAATTTTCCATGACCTAGATGATTTAATCCATCCAAAAATTGATCCATATAGCTGACATATGATTTCTGAATCACCTAGAGTCAAAAACCCTTCTGGTTGTGTTATGATAACAGCCTCCTAAGGGTTCCCATAAAAGAAATATGTTTATGCATCAATTTAAAATTTTTTATAGTCATGGAAATATATTAATGTAAATATAATTATTATGTATTTAAACATAAAAACTAGTCAAATGGTTTCATAATAATCAATTAATTGATTTGTTTTAAACCTGGTATCCACCAGTTTTGAAATATTAGTATTTACATTACCTATCATGTCCAGTTTTCTCTTGAATATCTATTTTCTCCCTATTCAATTTACATCAACTAGCACATTGGATAGAACCCAAACATAGATCTAATAAATATAATCCATTTCAAAATTCATGGATTATTTCGATCCTATAGATTCTGAGCTCTATACTACCTATTATTATGCGAGGTTCATCATTGTCAACCAATAATGATTCAACATATTTGGTTATTAGAAAACAATATATCTATAGTTCTTTTACCTCTATATTTATCATAGGAATTATTTTTTTCAATATCTAATTATTCTATAGGGACCTGTAGAATTTTGTCATTTACCACCTCATTCATATGTTGAGAATAAAAATTATTGAATGAAATCTTTCTCCCTATATCCTTTTGAGGATGTGGTCCTTCTCAAGAAAGAAAAATTATCTATAGATAGTCACTTTATTTACTAAGGTTCTATATAGGTAGTATCCCTTTGTTTCTTTTAAATACCATAGAATAATACAAATTATTCCCTAGGGTGCAAGTTTGTTTCATTAAAAGGACTCAAAAAATAATTTGGAACCCCATACACTTGTATGCAAAAAATATATTCCTTTACACTCCATAACTCTAGTGCTATTCTGTTTGAGACTATAGTTGGTACTCAGTTTAGTGTGTACACAATAGTTTATAATTCATATCCCCAAAAGGATAATTTAATATCTATATGACTCATGATCAACCTTACCTTAGTAAAGAGGTATGATTCCACCTTTCATTGACACTATTTTACTATAGTGTGTATGGTGGACTGGGTGGATATTGAATCCAAAACTCACATAAAATGTAAACAAACTATTGGTTAAGATATTCACCACTGAGATATGATAAAACTATATTTATCTTCTTTTCAATATTAATAATCTACATCATTCTTCAATTCTTTTATTTTCTCCAAGAAATCCAAATTATACCTTATTTTGTAGACATAGACTTATCTACTCAAGTTATAAATAAAATTTTGGAAGTTAGAATACCCACCTATATATTTTAAAAGAAATGGTCCACAAACATTAGTGTGTACCAATAATAAAAGCTCTTTATCCATTTCACCATGTCCAATGAATTGTGGTTTATTTATTTTTTATTGTAAATAAAAATTAAATCATTGAAGAGGTTTTGGATCAGAGGAGTATAAATAGCCATCATGGTAGGTCAACAACAAATGCTTCTCATTTACATGACGAAGATAGTGATGACATAAATAGGTGTTATATAAGTCATGTGAAGATGATTCATTATATATTTCTAATACTTGGTTTTCATAATTTAATACATAATGAATTTAATTTAAATGTTCCATACCATAACATATATTTTATTTATAGAATAAACAACTTTTATTTACAAATATAAAAATAAAACCACTCGTATCAAGAGAGGAGATGGAAATTATAATCTCTGTAATATTTTCTACAAAATAACAATATCTTAAAACGGATATCACTCTTGTTAGAAATGAATGGTGGTTGACTCAAATGGATAGTGAAACTATCCTCACACTTTTGTTAGCTCATAAATCAACCTAACCTCCTGAAATATTAAAAAATCTATTTATTTTCCATATTTGGATACATTTGTGAGCACTAATATATATATTTAATACCCAATGTATAACGTCCCAAACTATTATTAATAAAAATTTCCATTTTGATTTAATTAAATGTCATATTATATAATATGGTTATTGAAAACACATGTATATATATTATTTTATTATGTTTAATTGGATGTTAAGAACTATTATGTATCTTTACCATTGATAATATGATCATTTAACTGTGATCACATGATTAGTATAAATATAGCATTTTAACAAATCCAATTGACACAGACAAAGGAAGTTATGGCCTGAAATAGCAGGATCATACACTATGAATACAAATTCTTGGTGATTTCATAGAAGATATCAATTCTAGTATTTTACCTTGACCAGTCCTATAATGGGATCTAATAACATAAGCATGAGAGAAACCATTTAAGGGATATGATAAATTTCATCAAGATCACGACCCAAAACATGTTCACCGAACCGCCCCATTAAATTCCCACCACCACACACCTAACTCTAAAGATGTTTTTTGGTGTATTAATGGAATATGTATAAATACCCTATAAATATGAATATGTACATTATTTGGTATATAATAATGAATAATTTTTATCCTATTATTCTTTCATTGAAATTTATTTTTATTTCGATTCAATAAAACTGAAATAATATTTTTTTCAGTATTCAAATTCAATTAAGGATTTTATTTTGATGAATTAATGGATTTTTGAAATAAATTGTATTTTAATAAAATATTATTTCTTTTAATTTTTATTAAATTTAAATGGTCATATAATGTCTTTGTAGTCAAATGTTATTTTTATAAGGTTTCAAAAACTATTATTGTCAAAAAACCAGTCATTTTCAATAAATGACGGTTATTATTTTAATAGTGAAAATTCACATATTTAGAAAATTATTTAGATAAAATGAATAGTATTTTTTCAATTTTAACATCAATATTATACAATGGTGAATTTTTCCTAATTTTCTAAGACTGTTGATTTTTTATGTAAAAATTAAATATCGTATAAATATACTTGTGTTTTATGACATAATAATGACCCAAAAGTGATGTAATAATTACTATAAATCTGATGTATGACCAAATAATTGTTTTCCATTAAAAATAATTTATTTTATAAATCCATTATGAATCCTCCATAACCTAAAATTTATTTTAATGTTTTAAACTCATTTCTTTAAGAGTGTGACTGCACACCACATAAGCAAGGAAATTCTTTTAATAAGTTATACCCCTAAATTCCAAAATAATAAAAACCACTAAAATTTTAGAGAAACCATTGTGAAAACCATGGGATGTTTTGTGGTTTTATATAATATATTATGTAGATTCCAAAACATAAATAATAATGAAATCTCCCTCTATTCCTATATGAACACACTTAACCTCTCATTTCCCTTCACTAAAACACCTTTTATCAAATCCATTTTGTTCCCTACACTCTTTATATCCCTCCCAAAGTTCCTAAAAGCTATCAATAAGATCATCCCAATCATTTATAGTCACACACTCAAGTAAGGGACCTTCTTCTACTCCTTTTAATTCAAGCACATTCTTTGAAATTAGTATTCTTAATTTCAATTTTTTATATTGTAATTAATTTTTGATAACTCCATTACTATAAAATTAATGTTATATTAATTAGAGATCATTTATACTCTCTCATATTGACCCTCACCTAAGATGTTACTATGAAAAAATTTCATAAGGGATCTTCCACTCTCTTTATTATTCAATAACTTATTTTATGTTATGTTTATTAATTTCTTTTTTACCATGTTGTGATATATTCGACCATATCCCATATACATTCATTTTTTTGTATATGTGATGATATAAACCATTCAATTTCATTAATCCACCAATGATCCTTTATTTACACCTGTTACCATACTAAAATTTCATAAGGGATTTCTCTCTTCTCATTTCTATTCAAGAACTTATTTTATGTAATGTCTTTTAAATTTCATTTTATTATGTTGGAATATATTCATCTATATTCCCCTAAGTTTACATTTAATTTATAAATTATGAGAGCTCGTTTCATTCTAATTAAGACTCCAATAATCATTTATGGACATAAATTACCAGGCTGAAATATAGTTAAGAATATTTTCTATATTCATGTGTCTTCATTACCTTATGCCTTATATTTAAAAATTACTAAGGTTGAGATATTATTTTCCTTGTACCTATTACGGACCATTTTATTTCTATGTTATGAGAGACCCATTTCTCTCTCATAAAACTATTTTTATGATTCTTTATGTGATGTTGTTATACTGCTGAAATTTCCCCATGATCATCAATGTCAAAATAATTGGGTAGTGAATACCATAGACATTTCATATCAAGAGTGCTCACATTTATTCACATATACTTTTATATTGGAGATACCCATATATATTCCAGACTCCTTAATCTTGGAATAAATTATGATGATGAATAAATCCATGATTTATGATATATGTGGAACACATAAGCATAATAATTAAAGGAATATGAGGGGTTCCCCCAGATAGCAATCCAATGCATTGGGTAATGTTTATTATCATGATACGTCACATTGTGAGAGGGAGAGAACTTGATTTTGTTATGGGACTTTGTCCACCATGATATATTGGATGGTTTAGCCTTGAACTATGTTTATGATTCAGACTTTTTATATGTTGTAGATTTTCCCTATTATGATTAAAATGCTATATCATGTCTCATTGTCACGCTTATGATCCCTACTCTTTCTATGCCCCGTTGATATGACTATTGTCTAATATATATTATCTTCTTAATTTTATTCCATTTTTATTACCTTACATGGATTTATAGATCACCACATTATTATGTTTCTTCCCAGGTTATCCCATATAGTTTTAAAAGGTATGGAATTTTTAAATCAAGTTAATGAAGATTTTAATATGGTTGCTCTATCACATGTTCTAGATGTTATGTTATGTGATTAATTCCCAAAAAAACTATAATTATGAATTTTTCAAGCTCTATAAAGTGTAATATAAAGTATAAAATGATGTATTAATGTAAAATAAAGAGTAGGGTCATTATACAATGTTTAGATATTGAAATATTGAACTCAATAATGAATACACATTTAGATTTCCATTGCAATTGGGTGTAGTTACTCTTACAGTGGACATTCATTCCACATTAAAAAAACTAATTCACATTCATTTCCTTGCATATGGGTATTTCTATTTTTGTAATGATGTTTTGTTTGTAGATTAATACACTTTGTGATTCTTAGTCCCTTTAACATTTTTATTCCATTTCTTATTCACCATAAGGACCATGGGATTTTCATGCCCCATGTCTTTTCAACCTGGAAGATCGTAGTAAGACATTTCAAAAGACTCTTTCTATTATTTATCATGTATCAATTAATAATAAAATAGTATAAGTTATTAAGTAGTTAGGAAAGTAAGAGATATGTGCACAAATCATGTAGGAATTCAATCCCTAATATTCCTAAGAGTTCAATCTATACAATAATATTGAATACATGATGCATATCTAGTGTTGAATCTACAATATTAGTTATAAAAAGTGTATTAGATATCTCAAATATCTCTTTTCTCACCTTCTCTGGGTAGAGATATCAATGGTTGCGAAAAAAGCTTTGAACATCTAGGTCCTCTTGTTTTCTAAAAATCTCATTGGTTATTGATGATAGCATGAAACACTGCATATTTTCAGAATTGTTAAAATATTTTTATTAAAAAGGAAACACTTCCTCACTATCCTCCTAACTGGGTTAATTAGGAATAAGTTATTCCAACACATACAATTTCATTTCATGGTGTAGGGAACCACATAAGTTCCTTTTCCACTATTGTAAATTTATTATGGTGAGAAGGTTTTCCTTATCAAGTATGAATCCCAATGATATACTTGAAGTAATATTTATTTCTCATTCTAAAACTAAGATAAACATAGTTTTAGTACTTTTTCTAATGAAATATATACAAATAAATATATATTATATTTAACAATCTCCCATTATTTTATCAAACCCTATTATCCCTCACCATTTACTTTAGAATATCCTATTACATGGTCATTCTAGTGGAAAGAATCAATATTACCCTTATCATCACTCTGACATTTTCTATTAAAGAAAATTGATGGGTTTTGGATGAAATGTAAAATTCCAACTGTATTAACTCATGGTTCTATGATCTATTTAATGGAATCCCCAATATTGATATCCTAATATTGTATTTCTTCAACCTTTTCCTCTTAGTTACACCATGTATTTATTTGTCTGTCAACCCTTTACGTGAACTAATTTATTTTAACTAAAAAATTCATGATTTAATTCCTTGATAATTATTAGCTACCCAACATTGGCTAATCAAGCACGTTGAACTATGGTTCAACTATATCCTAAGTATTGGAAAGCTATACTGACTTAATATATAAAAAAAGATATTTCAACTGTTACATATAAATTTCCTATTATTGTATTTTTTACACGATTTTAATATTAAGTTAATTTACCTAATTGATTATCCATATCTTAGATAGTGATTATGTGTCAACCAATTTTTTAGTTATATATTATATTATTGTTAATTATTTAATTCATGTGATTGTGATAAAAAATCCATAATTAAATAACCATTATACATAATAGAAGTAAAATAATAAAGTGGTATTATCATGATCTTTAAATAATGGTCAGTTTATCGAGTAGATGATAAACTTACCGTTGAACTAGAGAAAAAAACACATTAAACCATTTATGGTTTGTGTTTTAGCTTACACATTTCCATATATGTATCTTTCTTGGATTGTTTTTTCATCATCTTCAAACATAAAAAACCTTTACTATCTTGGTAGATCCATCCATTAAATATTATTTTACTCATATTTATGTTTGGGAAACCAAAGGATTGGTTGAGGAGTGTTCATAAAAGAAACCTTGGAGATACATGCCCTTAGATATTGAGATAAGGGATGAAACACATACCAAAAATATATTTTTATAATAAATTAAAATAAACTAATAAAATATAGTGGTCTAGTCAAGGCTCAAGATCATCCTCATGCATGAAAATAATTACACATTTAATAAAATTTGAATTGAATTCTAATTGTTATTTTTTATGATAAATCAAACTCAGATTAATTAATCATCTTCTTCAATTAATCAATTTTTTTATTATATGAATTTTCTTATTATTATCATACATTATAATTTATATCATGTTAAATAAATTTATTTAAAATTAATTGTCTACATAAAATTTACATTTGGAGAAACAAAATGAGTACCCACCAGAACCACCTAAAATGTATTATACTCATATATTTTTCACTCTTCATACATGTGGACGAAATGAAATATCAAATAATTTCATGTTATGTAATATAAAATTAATTACTATATAGAAAACAAGGTATTTATGTATTATGTTATTCTTCAATTCACGTAATATAATAACTTTAATTTGACTTATACATGATATCTGAAAATTATATAGAAATTAATTAGTTATTTTTATATATAGAACCCATCAAATGAATTTACTATCAACTTAATGACCACATGGAAACATGTTGATAAGGTATGAAAAAATAAAAAGTAGTTTTCAATTATGTGTAATTTGGTATGTGAGCACTGTGTGTAGATTAGAGCTACATGTCATGCATTATTCTCATCATCTATGTGTGGAACATATCTAGGGACTCATTTTGTAACAGTTACCTGAAAAATATTTGAGTACATGACATGTAAATGTGATAGACTATGTATGGTCTCTTAGTTACATGGTCACCAGTCATGTAGGTTGTGTAAGAAGATAGACATCCTATATGTGACTAATTGAATATATGTCTTTCATGTTAGTTGCACGGTGTTTACCCTTACTAACCTTGTGGAAGGATATCTTGATCAATACATTTTGTGTCATTAAATTAATCACATGAAATAAATTTTCATAGACTAACTTATTTCCATATTGACTCATGATATTTAAAACACTAGTACATGGCGTGTACCTCTCGGTTACATGGAATTTATTCTTATTTTGTCTAGCAAGAATCCTTGACACCTCTACATGATATCATCAAAAAAATTTCATTCATAAAATAAATATAATTAATTATATTTATGTTAAATTAAGGGGGAGAAAATAGATCCCACAATTTAGATTAATTAATGGTGAAAATGGAATTTGAAGCTAATGAAAAATGAATAAATCGATCAATGATCTTTTAATAGTAATAAATAATTATGTGACCCCTCTAGAACCACTTTTGTGTTCTAGGAAGAGTGAAATAATCTAATAGATAATGACATACAATTAATATTTTTTGTGATTTACGATTAATTTGATAATTACGTGACAATAAATGTTGTGATCAATAGAATTAAATCAATTAATATCAACAATAGACCAATACTAAAACCAAAGTGCAGGATCATCAAATATTATTTATATTTAATTTAAACAATTAAATAATTACCTTTAATGAAAATAATTCTTCATTTATGGATACAAAAATGTATCGATGTGGTACTATAATTTTATTTTAAGAATATAGAGTAGATTCCCTCCAATGTTGATCCACTCATCTTCCATTATCCTCCTAACATATATGTAGAAATATCTTGGTGATAGAGCGTTCAATATTGATTCTTGTGTCATTAATAATTTATCACCCTAAGAATAACATCAAGGAAGGGTTCCCATTGAGATCTCTAGAATTGAGTGTGGTGTTGGAGGATGATCACTCTCTATTCTTGAGATAATTCTTAGAGAGGGAGCTATCTAAGGATCTGAGAGGACTCTATCCAGATCCAATAGTTCCCAATAAATGAATTAGTTCTCTTTTGAAAATAACATAGCTAGGTATATATAATTATAGGGTAATGGAATAATAATTTCACATATTCCCTTTTTCTTTCCATAATATATACGAAACCCCATGTATAAAATAGTGAAAATATAATTATTATTTATTGATCTTTTCTATACTCATGAATGAAATTAAATATTATTTGTTGATAGAATATTCAATACATATGATTTTTCACGAGACCATTAAACATGCACCTACACTACTCTATAATATTTTATGGGCCTTGACTAATGATAGTTTATTTAAAAGATAAATACAAATACATTATTCTCCAATATAAAAAAATTATATTCACTATATAGCAAATAAACGTTTCTTAAATATTTTGATAAATAATATTCTCTTGTATAATTAGTGATGGAATTTATGTGATTAGTAAAATAAGAATAATTATTAAAACACATGCATAAATAATATTTATTCAACTTGTTAAATAATAACTAATAACATATTATTTAACAGATATTTTGGATGCACTTAGTGTGTAACCCTCAAGGACTTTTTCTTAGCGGTGTAAGGAAAATCAGCCTAATGTCCAAGGTTAGCATCTAGAAACATGCCATGGTACCCATATGGAATGAATTTAATTATAAAATGACATAATAAATCATACATACATTTTATTTATAATGCAATCCCTTTATCATGATATCTCTAATCAAGAAGGATTCATGATGGTTCCATCAACTTATGTGATAGATTTCCATTTCATTGAATTTATAGAAATCAAAATTGTATATATAACACCATAGTCATGGATTTATTTTGGTTTTATCATTTCCATCAAAGGTCCTATGATATAAATTTCTATTGAATAAAATATGGGAAAATAATTCATCACATTATTCATTAATGAAATATTACTCATCATGGACTCAACTTATCCTAACTCACCATGAATATATGTCATCAAAGTTTTCATCAATACATCATATTATGAAACTTATATTACTAATTAATAATAATCATAAATTATAATGATCAGTATATATGTACCTATATAGGAACATGTAATGACACATATAAATGTGGATTTCGTACTGGCCGTTCTTATTCTCAGAATATCGTACAGTAGATATTACCCTGGTCATACACCAAGAGTAGGTGAATCAATGTCTCCTACCCTTATATAATATATCATTTTCCCTAAAAATAATTCATACAACTATATAAAATATATATAAGAATAAAATTATGTAACTTCTAGGTTATCATCATAGTAGGTAACTACTTTAACCTTTTAGTGTCAAAACTATTCTTAGGACATTATCACATACTATGTCAAACATAATTATAAACATGATGTGATAACAAGTATTGTTTATATTTTTAAAAATGAATATAGGTTATCATAAAGTACATGGATTTTGGATTGAAGGATCCAACTCCAATATGAAATATTACATGTGGGATCTACCAAAACGGGTCTCTCATGAGATAGCCCTATGAAAACCTTTTCAAAGAAAATTTCCACCTATATTTCCTCACAACAGGATGTTAAAATTCATGGTTTGGTCCTTTTGACATGTCCCTAAATGTTATTACATGTCCTCTTAAGTGGAACCTAACTATGTAGGTTCCTTTGGAAATGGTATGTGTGAATCATTTCTCATGGGCCCACTCCCACCACTAAAACAACAATTGACTCCCTATAAGATAGTAAATTTCAAATTTCCAAATAATGTGGATTAAAAAATAATAAAAAAATAATAAAAAATGGAAGGAAAACATATGATATATACAAATTTTACCATTCAAGAAGCAGTAATAATACATAAATATGTTATTAAATCAATAGATATAAATAATTTAATATTAATGTAAGTGGGTCCAGTACCATACCCAGGATTTGGGAAGGATTCCTAAATATATCTTCAGTCTATAAGAGTTTCTAAGTGTAAGAAATAGTTTCATTGAATAAGGGTGTGTTGATCTCATCCCCACAACCTATAGAATAAATTGAGTTATAAATTACCATTGGATAAACTTAAAATGATAAACACCCATTGAAAACCATGAATTTGATCCGTTATTGATGTGGGGACTATTGGGTGTTTCCAGTTCCACAAATAAATCCGGTTAGAAACCAATCAAAGAGGAGTGAGAAACAAAAATGGTAAACCCAATTTGACACATTAAACTAAATCACCCATATTTATAGACATTTCATTTCATGTATTCATATTAAATGAAAGTGGTTCCATCATGGATCCTATAAATAAATCAATCTTCATGTTTTCTTACTTATGAAACATGTTGGATGGTGTTCCTTATTTATTTTGTCCCAAGAACACAAAAAATTAACATAACTCCCTTTGATTCCAAAATCATGTCCTAAAAATTGGTACAAACTTATAGTTCATTAGTTTAGTGATATGGGTCCAAATAATACTTGATGAATCTTTCACTAACTTGGCTCCTACAACACTAGGTATCGAATGCACCAATCAAGAGTTGTGACCTGAATGGTACTATCCCAAAAATAGAGGGTGTAAGTGAATCCCTATGAGATATTAATTTTCCTAACCATACACTTTGTGATGGCTGGTATCATAGAAACTAGTTACATCCCATGCCTTTTTCAAAATTTGTCATGAGTCTTTATCTAGAATCCAATAACAAGTACCTCATTTAATTGTGGGTGTGGGATCTGGAGGTTGATAATAGAAAAATTACCATAATATATGATCTATGTCAAATAGATCCATATATTAATCTATAAAAATAATTACATGAGAAATTGTTTCCTTAATTCACTGACAACTAAATTTCATGGTGTTAAGATCAGGTCCCCCAAGCCTAGGAGCCCAGGAAAACCAACCAAGGGAGGCAAATAATCGAAAAAAAGTAGGAAAATGTATCACCATAGGAGTTTGTGATTTTATCAAATAAATTTAATTTATTTGATATTTTTTTATATGAAACAACATTTTAATCTATTATTAAAGATAAAAAATTTTAATCTTGTGCTACCCACAACACAAGGTTAGCTTGTGTGATATACGACAGTGAGTTTTAAGAAAAATACAACATACTGTTAATATTGTTATTAATAAGGGATTGTTATAACCTATCCATTAAACATAGTGATATGAAGATTAATAAATAATTTTTATATATTATGTATAATTTTTTTATATAAAGTAAATATACTAATAAAAATTACATAATTTTCTATAAAATCATTATATGTTTTGAAAATTATTTTTCTGAGAAATATGTTTTTTATTAATATGTGGAAAATAATAAAATATATTTTTGAAGAATTTATAAAATTAAATTTATAAAAATAAATTAATTTTTAAAACCACCGTGTTAAAATTAGTTTAAGGTCGTTTTTGGGATTTTTTTTTGAATGGTTTCATTTTTAGATGATTAGTTAAAATTACTAAATATTAATTCAAAATCTCCATTTTGGGTAATTTATTTATAATATTAAATAATATTTTAAAATGTTTTAAAAGTGAAATTAATATAATTATAAGTACAGTAATACAATTTAGACCATTTGGATCAATTTTATACATATTTTTATTTTAAAAAATTTCTAAACTTTTTGAAAAATTTGTCTTTAAAACCCTTCTTCCTCATAAACACTATTAGATTAATTTGAAATTAATTTTTTTAAATAATGTGAATGGAATTTAGGAAAATAAATTTAATATTTTGAATCATAATAATTTATATTATCTCGTAATTTTAAAATAATAATTTATTAACATGAATAGTCAAAATAGATAAACATTATTTATCACAGTTAAGGATCAAATGATTTTATCACGGGTAAAACTAAAAATATTAGGTTTATAAATAACCCAAAAAGTATACAACATAAATTGTATGAACATATTTAGATATTATAAATTATATTATCAATAATGGTTCATTATTGGAGACCCATGACATGAAATGAATGTGGGTGGAATTTTTTATTTCAAAACATTACAGGTGTGCTACTCAGCTCAATTATAAGAGGCATCCCATTTTACTCTTTTATTCACACATTAAAACGCTTTTGGTTCAACCAATACATACCTGAATTCATTACTAAATTCCCTCTTGTCATCTTATCATCCTTATTATGGATATAAATACAACATAGTATGGATTTTGGTGCAAAACAAAAGTGGATACCCGAAGAAGATGCAACATTCATCAATGAGAATTTTTTCTCCCTCCATTTCCTTAAATTTTTTTATACCATAATGATATAATAACATTTTTATCTTAAATATACAATTATTTTTTATTGTTAAGGTCATGACCTGAAACCATCTTCACTTATATATAATGGGTTATAAAAATATAATTCATGTGTATGTCGGTCTACCGTATCGAGAACTAATGTCATTCATTTTTCCTTTAAAACCTAAAAAGTAAGGAAGTAATGATGTATTTTATATATATATAATATTTATGATATTATAATTATTCATTAATCATTATATCACATATACCTCCATACTCTCCGTATTCTGGGAATATAATGGTGTCGCTCAGGTGTACAATGCGAAACGATGCGATAAATGAAGGCTTCAAATGGAAGGAAATGAGCATTTATTTAATAAACATTTGTGTTAAATACGACAAGAAAAATTTAATAGTAATATATCACTAATATTTATTTCTTTTTGTATGAGAATAAATTGGAAAAGGTGTTCTTGTGTACGTATGACTAACCGTCTCTATGAATGATGTATTTCATTTTAAGTCACTAAATTTTATGGTTTTCTATAAATATTTATATAATTAAAATATATGATATTTTTTTCATTGTTATAATTATTTATATGAAAAAATCATGATCTATATATATTGACCAAAAAAATAAAAAATAAAAATATATACGAAACACAAAACAAAAATTACAAAAAATATAATTTTAATATGGAATTGTTAATAAACATTTAATAAAGGTTTTAAAAAATATATAGTAATATATGTATATATATTCTTATTTATTATTTTTATAATATAATTATAATTATTAATCATGAATTTTTAATATGTTTTATGGAATTAAAGACTTAAGGTAATGGTTTTTTCTCAATTTTCTATCTTTGATATGCATATTATGTTCTGCTCCTATATTTTATCATGATGTGAATGTACAAACCCTTTGATATGTAATATCATGATGTTTTTTTATCCTAATTATATTTTATGTTCTATTTTATGTTATTCCTTTATTGGATTTATAATTCATATTTACCAAAGAGTTAATGATTTTATGTTACAATGGCATCACTTATTAGAATTGTTTATGATTATGTTTTGTATTATAAAATATTATGAACCATATCTCAATAAACTCATGAATTGTATTTTTCTATGGAAATTCATGACATTTTCAATTTATAGTAAAATTTACCCCTTGTTTTGAACTTAAATTAATTGATAATTTTTATAGAAAAATATCACATTATTACTCTCTTTAGTCAAAAATCAATTCTCTTCCAAAAAATATATTTTTTAAACATGATATAAAAAATATTTTATTATCCCCATTTTAATTTTAAAATACATTTTTCCCATTTTGATTTTTTAAAATGTTTCAAAAGGATTCTTAATGTAATTCCTCAAAAAATACCCATTTATCTTTAACAGAGAATGTGAAATAAAAACTGGTTTTAACATGTACAACATGAATGAAACTTCACGCCACCATGAAAATTTTTTTATTGGAACATTATTTATATTTTTTCAAGTTTATTTATAATGAAAATTATTTTAAAAAGGTTTTATGTTTTGAAATGTCTTTTTAATCAGAAAGTATATTTTCCTGAATAAATGGTTTAAATGATTAATGAAAATAATTTTCCACCTAAGATGATGAAATTTGATGAAACTTATTCTTTGATAGGGGTTTGAACTGGGGATACCATTATTACAATTTTTTTAATGGGCTAGTTGAATAAAGTTTTAAAAATCTTTTTTCTCTTCCATAGGTTATACCATTATAAATTTTTTAGGAAACGTACTTCTTTTTCCATGAGTAATGAAATGATGAAATGATTACGAAACCTATCTTTTTCTACTGTTTATGATATGATGAAATGACTATAAATCCCATTTAATTTCATGGTTTATGATATGATTCATGTTAAATGATTTTTTAGAACACATTAATATAGTTTTCATTAGGAAATTAGTGGGACCCATATCTATATCCAATGAGTTGGGTTATGATTTGTACCTTATGAGATATATAGGGTTGGAATGTGGAGTGATCCCCATTTAATAAGAGATTTTTGAAACAATAATGTACTTGGGAGTGAATCTTGACTACTATAATGGATAGGGGAGTGAAACTACTCCACTATGATATCCCTGGAAATGATTCCGGACTAATATGGAAATTATTTTCTTTTCTTAGGTATTTTTAACAAATCTATTTCTTATGTCAATGTTATGCTCTCATGGATCATGTTATTTGATTCACTTATGAATCATGTCTTATTAACTTCCAATATTTATTCCATGACACATTATTATGATATTTTATAATGAAGGGTGTAGATTTTAATTTTTATTCACGTTATAACACATTTATGTTCATTATATACTTTTGTATCTCACAATTTTACCCTTACTGAGCATATGAGATCACCCATTAGTATGTTTCCCTTTATCGAGCTTTGAAGAAATGTATTATGTAAGATATGTTTAAGAAGGGTTCTAGTTATGAATATCCTAGTGGTATATTATTTAGATTACCTATGGACCAGTTGTTTATGTTTCCATTTTTTTCAAATAAACCAAACCATTATTATCCTAGAGTGTGTGTGTTTGTGTAATGTAATAAATATTAATAAAAAATATGTAATATCTATGTATGATAAACCAAGGTTACTATAGTTGGTATCATAGGATAGTTTCTTTTATCCATTATAATCTAGGATGAAAAAACCATAGTGAGATCCCTAAGGAAATCTCTATGTATAAGTGTAAGGATGAGTAAACGTATATGAAAATCTCATGGAATTTTGGTAAAGTATAGATCATGTGACTTCCAGGAAATCAAATCCCTTTCTATATAATACAAGTCTGTGTGGCACTAGCATTGTGGTACCAAGATTTAATAAATCAAAAGGGCGTATTGATCTTGAATTGATCATCACCTATTTCACAATAAAATGCCTTGCTACACATCTGGTTTGACACACCCAGGAGATATGCTTTGTAAATTCACAAATTCTTTACAAGATATCAAGATGAATTTAATTATATGATTACTATGAATTCCCTTGTATAACCCTAAGGATACATATATTAAATAATGTTTCATAATTTAGACACCATATAAGATAATATTCATGATTATGTGGTTCCACATCATGGTTATTGTTTCTTAAAATATTCTTTTTGGTTTTAGTTAATGGATAAAACATAAAAGAATAAGGTTTATTTTGAGTGTGATAGAAAATAAAATAATTTTCCTCCTAATAATCCAAATGATATGAGATATGGAATGAAAAATCTCTTTTTTATGATAAAAAATATTACACAATATATTAATCATGATATAAATAAAAAAAACAAAAGGAGGTAACAAAATTCTATTGAGTCCTACATGAGGAAAAGTCCACATTCTTTCAGTGGGTCTTCTAATACCCTAGTTTATAGCAAGTGGACTCATAAATATATTATTTGTGGAATAGATGGTTATCAGGAATTTGATTTCCGAATTTATGGGAATATGTTTTCCAACATTGAACACAAAGAGAAAAATTCACAAAATCTACCACCCATGATCTAGAGTTTCAAATGTAATGAGTACGATAATTATTCAAACTAATGCCAAAATATAATGGTTTATGATGATTATTAACATCAGTAACCTATTAAGATGAGATAATAATGAAAATATCATTTGAGTACTACTTATAATGGTGGTATGATAATGAAATGGTGATAGGTACACTTACCATCCAGTCAAGGAACTTTTAATGTCTTATTTGACTCTGGATAACCCATTATTTCATATGTAAATAATTTTATGAGGCTGTCAAGATTCTACCCAAATGACCAGATTTATAATTACTAGTGAAACACCCTAATGGTATGATGGTCACATCTCTAGTATATGATTCATCTTTGGTTTATGCTGGTGGTAAGGTACTTATTACAATACTTTCCATACGTCCTATAGTTGAATTTAATGTCATCATAAGCATGGAATGACTATATATACATACATACAAAATTAATTGTCAAGTAAAGGAAGTCATTTTTGATATTACAAGCCAAAATATGATCATAAATCAATGTGATACTAAGTGAAAACATCTTATGGATATCACATTAATGGTATGGGTTTAAATTACCATTTAGAAAAGGGATTTTATCTCAGAATGTCGGGGAGAAAATAAACATCCATAAAATTACTTTTATGTGGAAAAGTTTTGATATCTTTATAAAAAATATTCATTTAATTGCACCAAAATGGCAATTTGAGCTCTTAAAATAACATATATCGGGTAATATAACATTTTCAATGATTCCCTATATAATGGACCCAATTGAGTTGTTGTAATTGAAGATGCAAACCCAAGAAAACCTTGAAAATAGATTCATTCAACCAAGTGTATAACCATGGGGGTGAATGCGATCTTTTTAAAAAAAAATTAAATATAAACTTATGTGACTCTGAATTTATTATCAGGAGATGAACAATATAACTATCATGATGAATTATTCTATTCCATGTATTGATGAGTTTTTTGATCAACTATTTGGAGCTCAATAATTTTATAATATTGACCATTATTCTAGATATCATTAACTGAGGGTACAAAAGAAAGATATACCCAAGAAATTATTCAATAAAAGTTAAGAAATATTAAATTTATAGTTACATTATTTGGTCTGACCAATTCCACCTTTATCTTCATTGATTTAATGAATAGATTCTTTATAGATAACCTTGATTAGTGTGTGTTAGTCTTTACTGAATATATTATTATCTATTAAAAGGAAAAGGAAAATCATCCAGACCAAATGAGAATTTTACTAGATACATTAAGGTAGGATAAAATTTAAAAAAAAATTATAGTGTTAATTTTCCGTGCATAATAAATCTTCTTTGGGTTTTATAATTTCAATATATGTCATATCAGTTGATCTTTCAGTGATAGAGACTATTGACTATTGGCTTGAACCAACCATTATAACTAAGATCTATAGTTTTTGTGGATTATTTTGATATTATAGATGGTTTTTAGGTTATTTTACATGATATATAATCTCATGACAAAGTTAACTTGGAGGGATCCATGTTCCTCTAGATAGATGAATGTGGGGAATATTTCGAGGAACTGAAGATAAGATTATTTAGTGAACATTTTCAAACATTAACTAGTCGTGGAGAAGGGGTTTTAATCATTAGTTATTAGTTAAAGAAGATATTGGGATGTTTTTATATGCATAATGACATGTTTATAGCTTATGGATCACAAATATTACTGATTCATGAGACAAATTACCCAACTCGTGATTTGAAGTGTGCTGTGGTAATTGTTTCTTATAAGATATAGAGGAATTATAATTATAGTGAAAATTGTGATATATATACCAATCATAAAATTTTAATGTATATATTATCATCGTTAGAGTTAAATATTCTCCAATGAAGATGGTTAGAACTCATTAATGATTATGGGTTCTCAACAAATTACCACCTTGGTAAAGCGAACAAGGGGAATGATGCTTTGAGTCGAAAGGATCTTGGTATCTTATCCATGATGAGGATTACCAAAGATCTAATATTTCTAGATTTAAAAAGGAAAGATCTAGAAATCCTAAAGGGGAAAATATCATCTTTCTCAATTGAATGTTGAAGAATTTATCTAAGTGAGGATTAAAGAAGTGAAGAAGGAAGATGATGAGCTAAAATAGAAGGATATAAAGGTTCTTGAATTTTATATTGATCATAATAGAATGATATATTTTAGGAATAGTGTATGTGTTCCCAGAATACTAGATTTCATGAAGTATTTGTTATTGGAATATTATAGTAATTCATTCTCTATTTAGATGGAAAATAAGAAGAAATATAGTTATTTGAAATATTACTTCTAGTTTGATAACATGAAGAGAGAAATCAATGAAAATATCAAGATATGAATCGAGGAAATATTGAAAGGGTTTTGGATTTTATTCCTCATGGTGATATCAGTGATCTTATAATCCTTCCACGTAAGGGTTTCTCTATGATGTAAATTTCCCAATTTATTGGATCCACCATTTTCATTGGATGCATGACTCACTATAGGGATATTCAAATTGTTTATACATATGTTGAAGGACCATGTTCTTAAATTTTGGTTGATGGTACCACTGATATTGAAAGATATGTAATATTTGTGTTCCCTAACTCATATGCATTGATTACAGGTGATCTTTGATTGGACTTTATTGTGGTTTGTAGAATGCATTAGGGATCTCCAGTGGATGTCTATATTGTGGTGAGGAGATCTACTATGATGGATGGTGCTATTGATATGTGAAGATCTGGTGAACCAGAGTTGGTTTACACATAGACGGTTGTTGCGGGGTATCTTTAACCGACATCAATTGGGGTTAAAGAACCATTTTCAGGATCTCCAGTTGATGTGGATGTTGATATTAGTATAACTTTGATGGAAATTTCTTCTACGGTGGTTGTAGATGGTGTATTTCATCAAGTGGTAATTGAAATGAGGGTAGCTTACCGATCTGTGGGTAAGGAATCTAGTTCTATGGTTGAATATATAGTGGATACTCCTACGGTTCATCCTACTAATTATACTATAGTTAATAGATCTAGAAATTTGATAGTGGCAGGTTTTGAAATTGGTTCCATTCGAAGGC